>BOPP01000002.1:15803929-15891194 GCA_017312745.1 Gryllus bimaculatus | reverse complement strand
ATCCTGAAGTTACGTAGCGGTGCACATACAGACAAATGTACGAAGATTCATGCTGGAGCCGAGGTGGTTACGGCACTCGTTGATGACCTTAATGCCTTCCTAGATTGCCGAATAAGGAGCTGTTATCGACACATTTTCTCCATTCTCAGCACCTACCACTACATTTAACTACGTTGTGATTTTTCACATGATCAGCTACTTCAATTATAAATTGGATTCTCACAAGGTTTCTCGATTTCAAGAATACTTGCGCAGAAAGCATATCAGTTTTGGCACTCGACTTGTAATGGTCGCGTAAAACTACAAAATTGTAACTAGTATCCTATTATGTCAGACATCTGAAAAATCAAAGGAAAACAAACCTGTTCAATTTTTGAATTGAAAAGTTTTAATGAAAATGGCTTAAGTACTTTGGAACAAGGTGTATTGTGCTCTAACCTAAACCTTTACCTTATAACGTCCGATTTTTTTCAAAAATCTTGCGTATGTATTAACGGGAAATTGCCAAAAGTTCTCTCCTAGAAGAAATTTTGATTGGGAATCCAGTTTACTGCTCAGGAAACCCTTTTTCCCGAGTAGTTGTTCTAACATCCAATCTATAAAACGAGTTCTGAGCTTTCCCGTTAGGGCTACGACATGAAGGAAAATTACGTCAAATGCCTCCAACACGATTAAATTAATTACGTCAAATGCCAAAAACCTCGAACGAAAAACAAAACAAAAAAAATTAAAGTTAACTGTCCATAAAATACGAAGTTCATTTGCTAATATTGACAACTCCATTTCCATCACAACACACGCACAAGTAGCTGAAGAATCTCACAGTAAGCATTACCGATGTCCCTACAGCGACTGTCTGGGAAGGCCTAGGATCCAGTCTCGATGGTGGTGGATTTTAGACATAATTAGGTCTACCTCGGCCGGTGTCTGGACCAAAGTTCTAGTGGTTGACTGATAGGTAGTTTCCGTTTCAAATCAGTACCAGGCGTACCCAGGGGAAGTGCCCTAGCAAACACCACTGCACGCGATCTTCCTTTTCTTATCTTTTCCCCCGTCTTCTCCACTTACATGCGTACACACACGCCTATGTACGAGTACATGCATCACATGCATTCACACTCTTAAATGCACTACTCTACCACTTATGTCGGGTGACCAGGCTGGGGCGATGCCTCGCATGAAGAGATACCTGGAAGTGGAATCCCTGGCAAACAATGGTCGGCACGGCCTCAGCGTCCAGCTGGAAAAGAACACTGCTGTCCTCCGGAGGGAAACATTCACGATACTAACAGGATTTACGAAAGTTGCAGTTACCATGCCCACAAACATCACACTAACAAATGCAAAGACAATGCCAGTACAAAACCAACAATAAAACGCAAACTTCTTTTGCAACTTTTCTACATGTTGCGCATTGGTTTTGAAATATCCAAAAATAATGTTGCAGGTAATGATTATACGGTTTCAAAATCTTGAACAAACGGGAGGGGGGATGAAGTGTTATCCTTGAATGCAGTTCAGACCGAGACTGTACTGCAAAAATTTGATCATATCTACAAAAGATGAAAATATACGTGTTTTTTTTTTATTTTTTTATTTTTATTTTTAAGACCCCGTGGGAGCATGCACTTTGATTTTACTTTTCGTCTGAGGACTTATTTTAATTTAAAAAGTAATATTCCCCAATAACCGTCCACTATAAAAACAATACCAAACTTCCCACAGGGTATTTTTCTAAATAACTTATTTTCTATCTTGTTTAGAATTAATCGAATTTTTGCAGTACAGACCACAGAGGTATTTCCTATTCTGAAACGTGTAGGTATGATCGGATTTTCCCTGTATCAACCCTACGCGGTTTCCCCTCTTATGACCAACTAGAACTGTTTTTTTTGCCGGTGGCAACCCTGTGGGGGTTCCGTGCAAAAACCCGTCTAGAACTGATCTAATTTTCCCTATACAACCCTAATCGGTAATTTCTTCATTGTCATCTGCCTGTAAAATCGAATTCTCACTGCAGTGGATCCCTTAGAGTTGCCCCGTAGTCACCTAGTCTAGAAATAATATTGGTGAGAAGTGTATTCATTCCGTATCATTTTCCTATGTAGTCCGAATTAGGAATTCCAGGCCAAAATTCTGCAATAGATCAAATTACAAGAAAAATACTTATATTTTGAAGTGAAACATTGACAAGTTATAATTTTGAAGAAAACGTTTCCAAATGTAATAGTAATGTTCTAACCTAAGTATGTGTATTAATACAATAAAATCTGTCCAAACCCAAAACCGTAGAAGTCGGAATCGTATAATAAATCACAAAATAATTTAATAAATAAAAATGACTAATCTAATAGGTGATTATATATATATGAGATAGACAGTGTCCGAGAAGGAAACGTCGAAAATAATCTCTTAAGACAGTTTTAAGCATATTTTGTCTAATACACTACTGGGATATTTCGAATGGTTAGGGCGCAATTACCACTCAAAATTTGGTTTGAGAAAATGCTTTCTAGGCACAGATTTGAATTGCAATAGCACAGAAACACTCCAGAAACATGCAACTTGTTTATTATTTACAAAAGAAATTAATATACTTGTTCAGAAAGAAAAAAATAATTGAGAAATAAAACAGCACTCAAAATGTGTAAATTGAGTACTTTTTTATTTTTGTGCCAGCCAATCACACACCCAGCCAGCCAATCACAGACACAGCCAATCACAGACACAGCCAATCACAGACACAGCCAATCACAGACACAGCCAATCACAGACACTTGCGGCCTCATGATCGACACTTGCTTGTAATTTTGAGAACACCATTATTCTAGTAAGGACGTATAGGTGGAAAATTCTGTTTTGCCGAGACAATTTCTGAAACTGGGGGACATAGTTGTACAAGAGAAAATGGTTGGTTTTTGTGTTAACATGTTTCACATGTTAATGGAGCCCCAGTTTTAACCACCTCCGAAAGTACGATGACTATCTACGTACGAGGAATTATATCAGTAGAGGCTCTCATTGTATCCCGTGCATACAGCGCTGACTCAATGGCAGCAGTATGCAGATTGTAGGGATGTCCTTAATTGATATAAATGGCTTGTGAACGACACAGGCGATATGGTAAAGGTGACGAGACGCAAGACAGCTTCTCGATCTCTGAAAGGATTCGACAAAGAGAAATGGACCAATCGCCTGATTCATTCGGTTGAAACTTGCACTAGACGTAAGCAAGGTTTCGTAAATTTCTCTCTGTTTTTCTGGCAGGTCATGCATGCTATAGGACTTATACCCATAGATTCAAATCGGTAGATACTCCGAACTCACCTGTAGGCTAAACTGCAGCCGAGGACTGCGAGCATGTTTTTTCAAAGCCCGCGTTTCCACCCTCAACGACAGGGTGCTCGAGATTGAGACATAATGACTTCCGAAAACGTGAATGCTTGCCTTTGCAACCTTTTGGGCGGTTGTGAGTGACTTCTCAATAGTTCTGCTGGAGCTAAGAAGGCTGGAGGAAGAAAGGAGGGAGATCTCTCGATGCCTCTGGGAGGCTACTACGATCGTAGAAGAAAACACGTGACAAATCCACTGCCCGCGATGCATTGCGCAAAGGTTCCGCGGCGATTATTACGGACGTGGTGGTGGGCGTGTTTCTGAGTAAAACTCTCACTCCCAGAGTCGTAAAGAAAAATAAATAAAAAAGGCCACATTCTTTGACTCTCTGCATCCGTGATCCTTAAAAGGTACATTTCCAAGAAAAAAAAGAAAAAGAAAAAAAACAGCATTTTTTAGGATTCAGCCACGGATTCACGGGGAGGGAAACGAGGGAAATCCCTCCCCACTTAAACTTTTTGATTAACTTAATTTTAACTTGTCATGAGACTTTCAAACAAAAATATTGTCGGATTATCATTAAAACGAATAAAATCGTATCGCAGCAACAGCCGAGTGTAGCCTGCGACATTTTACAATATCTGTAATGTGACATATCTGATGAAAATATTTTGAATTTCCTCTCCCAAAATTGATTTCTGTATACGCTTCTGTAGCATTAAACAACATACTTCATTTTGTAAATACAAGTATGTAAAACGTGTGTATTTACCCCTAAAAATAGGCATCAATGTCGACAAAGGTAGCTAGAAACCACATAGAAACTAAGTACTACACTATTGTGTCTACACGGTTTCGTGAGCCCCGGAATACCTCCCCCCTATTCCTTTACTAACATTAGTTGAATTCCTAATAAATGGTGGGAACGAGCGTTATTGACAAAATCTGTAATCAGAATAATTTGCTCCCATAATAGTAGAAATTATTTTGCATCGTAAAGCGAGCGTCTGATAGAATACTTCTGTCGACAAAATAATCAAAACTCCCTCTTCTCTCGCATCTAGCAAAATTAGGGCTCAAGAAAGAAGGCGCGGAAAATACTACATTCTCAGTACACACTTAAACATTGTTTCTAAAGAATGTCTTATAATAGCAAATTATCCTTACTCGTTTTGTCAAAACATATTTCATCAGTTTTAATCGTAGTGGAGGTTGCCAATAGACTACGTAAATATTCACATGATTTTACTCGAAATTATTCAAACAAATGAAACAGAAGCTCTAGAGGGATCATATAAATACGAATAAATTAAAAACCACTGCAATTGCTACATTGAGTTGCAATGAAATAAGTTCGGGAGTAAAATATGTCAACCCTCAAAATTGTACTTTGTGTTATTAAGTTATGCAAAAAACCAAGACCAAAAGCTGCGCTGTTAGTCACGAGTAGGTGCCTCCCAGTGGAAGTCATTTTTACGAGCTCCTCCTTGTAAATCTTCGAAACCTAACTTTCAAATGCTTCAATCTCAAATGCGTTTTCGTGTGGGTTGACATGTATTTCATCAGGGTCATTCAATCGTTGGAAAAACACAGAATTATATGTTCATTTTGATCGTTCGGACGCTAGCTGTTGACTAGTCTTGCAGATTCCCGCCAAATGATCATTTCCCCTATTCTTTGCGCTGCAAGAAAGTTTCGAAGAAAACCATTTTCATTGGGTTTGACGATATTTATCAAACAGGTTAAAGTTTCAAATAACCAAAAGATACCTCTAGTCAATGTTTAGTAGTTCGCAACTTAAATTCCGATAAAAGGTTTGAAACGCTAAACATGTTTTACAGGCAATAATTTGTTAAAAATGTTGAAAAAACCTTTGCATAAAAAATAATGTAGTTACAAAAATGTTTTAGGAACTTGATTATAAGTCGGGACGTTTGATGAAAGATATAACTCTATTCAAGCATTTGTTACTTACAGAAGTATAGTACTATAGTATATAGAAGGGAAAATACTGGAATCACCTTACCACTACAATCTCTAATTTTTGTTCCAACTTCCGATTTAACGGTTCTTTTGAGCTGTAACTTTGTAGACACGTCAGACGTCAGGATTGTGGTCAATTTGTTATTTTTCAAACGTGGTTGAGATTGGAAAGAGTTGCGAGGAGAGAGGCATGCAATTTTGCACCCGAAAATCGGGATGTCTGTAAGCAACAGTCGGGACATGTTTCATTCACAACTAAATTTGCAACTTTTGAGCTGTAATTTAGCAAACACGTCAGGAGTAGGATCTTGATATGTCGTCCCGGAGTGCACTAAGACAATTTGAGGGTTGTTTTTTTTCCTGGGGGAGAGTGGCAGGCACGAAGACCCTTGTGAAATGTTTAAACTGTTCTGGGAAATTGTTGCAATTTCTTTATCTCGAATTGAGGAAGGTGCACTTATGAATACGTTATTGTTACAATTTTCATTAAAATTGTTTGCAAAGATCAAATTTATTTTCGAATAGGTTTTACAACTACTAATGTCAGGTTTTTTCTCAGTGCAATTTATCTCTCAATATTCGATCTTTAAATTATGCTATTCACTCAAAAAAGTCGATCTGTCGCGCACTCCCGCTAATGTTTTAGTAAGATGGTGATTAACAGATTATACGAACGGAAGTCATAATGCGTGGATAAATTGGAAAAGTAAATAAGGATATTTTCTCAATAAAAAATATAAACAAAACATAGTCAAACTTAAGGCAGCCTTTTGGGACAACCAAAACATTTTACTGATCTTGAATCAAAAACAAAGGATGGTGAAACACGAAAATCTATCATTATTAAAGGTTTCTGACTGAGAAACATTTTTTAATACTAAAGGCATGACATTGGATGCATAGAAACGTATTATGCTTGTCGCAATTATTTTTTTACTTTTAAATACAAACGTCTGTACATATATTTTTAATCAATTACAGAATTTTAAAAAAAATACTACGATAACACTGAACTATACCGCTATTTGCATTACAGAACGTGAACAAAAATAGAAATAAATCCGTTGAATTATATTTCATTCTTTTCTAATTTCTCAGACATTGAAAACTGCATGAACTGTAGTTTACATTTCAATTAAAACACTATTCTTAGAGAAAGAAAAAAAAAGTTAAGTTTATATTTCAATCTGAAAACTTTTCATTTTTTGTTCATACATTATCTTTCCTCCAACAAATGGGACAATACAATGAAAGGACAATTATTATTTAATAGGTTAGGTGTATCACAATCCTATACCGCATTATCTCCGAATAATAAATAAACCGGTGAAGTATCAATTCCACATTGTCACTTATGTCTAAAAGGTTCCTAATATTATTCCACTCACGTGCATAACATCAAGCAACGCTTGCGCAAATTGCAGGAACATAAACAAAATAGGTGTGAATTTGGGTACTCATTGCCTAAGATTTATCACATGCTGCGAAAACATGATTTAAAAACCACAATGTTTACTGCTTAACTAAAATAACTAACCTTTATCTTCAATTATACATGCAAATCTTCATCCATCAATCCTTCTTGCGATAACTGGACCGATACAAATTGAAGAATATGTCAACAATTTACAACTGTCAGTTTTTAGGCACTGCGTTAACGATGGCCCACCCTTTCACGCCACGAAATGAGGTTCGAACGCTTCCAAGGATAAATTCCTGATGCACAAGTACATTTATTATTCGCAAAAAGCAATTATACACCACAAGCTGCCAAGAAGCTCAATTGGGGTTCCACAAACTAACATTCTACAATCCACTACCAGAACGTGGGCAAGCAATTGATGAAAAATAGCTTTTCACACTAAACAACACAAGCGACAGTTGAGTGGCAGCTTACCTAGGTGTCACTCTTCGTCATTAATGGCGGTCGTCTCCTCCCTATCTCCTCGGCGATGCAGTCGCTGCCTGGAAGGAATCGTTCGGAAACGGTACCGCGTCACCATACAATTCAACAAACGTATATTTACACGATGTAAATACATAAATAAAACTCAATTATGAAAGTATCGTTTACAACAAACTTCTAAAATGTCCTATGTATTTTCATAATGCGGCAACAAGAATCAAACAAAACTTCGAACTCCGAAAATCTCCCAAGTAACCACTTTGAAGGTCGTCCCCCTCTCCAGCACTGGCCCGGAGGGATGAACAATGTTTTACACCCAAATCGGTTAGTTTCGTTGAAATTTGTTACCAAGCGTCGAAAGAAAATGTCCCTTGAATGAATTTTCCTTGCATATAACATAGAAAGCCGAAATTAAACCCACTACCGCCCAGCTCACGCTAGTAGGCACAAAAACATTTGGATACGCCCACTATGACGTATACCTCGAGTTTCGCGTTCCGGTCCAATCCCCGCATTCCTTCAGTTAATACCACCTCCTCTGACTTCAGATTCACTTCCTATATTTGCCGCGAGTGGCGCTGCCTTTCAGCGCGTCTGTTGAACTTCGTTTGTTAATATTGCCAACTAGGTACTTTCAATATCTCTATTTATTAGATTAAGTACTTACTCTAAAATGTAATTTTTGATTTTATTGAATACGTGTCTTAAATGTACAAGTTTTTCATCACATTGGATAATCATCAGGTATATTTTGAAGTATTGGAAACTTCTTCGCTATTAATTCATGAAAATTTCTTCGCAATGTTTTAACAAAATTTTCAGTTAAGTAACTAATTGATAGTTTATTGTTTAAAAAGTATATTCATATTCTGTTATAATAAGGCTTACTATTTGACATCACTTTCTTTATTAAAAATTATTTCAGTAGTAAAATGATGAAATTGTTGGCTATACTGCTTGGCTTGGTCCACCTCGGGAGGAGGAGCGAACCGGAGCGAACAGGGGACCGTTCAGGTTATGTAGTGAACGTTTTGATTAAAAAAATGAACCCCGCTGCGATTCCAGTACCCGTTGAGGATGTACAAGGAGATGGAAGGTGGCTCAGCATGGTAAATGTGAAGTTGATGATTGTTATCTTAATTCCTTAAAATATGTAATATGATTCGTGATAATTTACAATACCAATTTATTTTAGCATAAACGGTTTTTGTTGGAGGCAAAAGAGAAAGAACCAGAAGTTATTTTCATTGGAGACTCGATCATACAACAGATGTCAAACTGTGAAATTTGGAGTAAATATTTTGTTCCAATGCATGCTCTAAATTTCGGGATATCCGGCGACCAGACGCAGCACGTATTGTGGAGAATTGAAAATGGAGAGCTGGAACATGTTAATCCAAAGGTACTTTGTCGCTGAGTAAACAAAACATGAAATTATCATTTCACAATATTTTAATTTTGTAATTATTCTTTTATATTATATTAGTGCATTAATTTCCTTGACGCAGGTAATAGTTGTCCTTGTGGGAACAAACAATTTTGACTTTTCTCCAGAGGAAATTACTGAGGGGATATTGGAAATTGTGAGAGTTATACGTGAAAAACAGCCCCAAGCATACATTGTACTGCCTGTAAGTAATATTAAGTTGTGTATTGAGTATAACATGTAAGGAATAAATATATCAAACTTGTAATGTTTTACAGACATTGCTACCTCGAGGGCAGAATCCAAATCCTTTGCGAGAGAGAAATAGCAAAGTGAATAAATTGGTCAGTGAGCGAGTCACCAGTGATTCTCGTTGTGAAGTAGTAGCCATAGACAAAGGTTTTGTTCTTGCAGATGGGACTATCAGTCACCACGATATGTTTGATTACCTTCATCTAACCAATTTGGGTTATCAGAAAGCCTTTGAACCTGTATATGAATTGTTGCTTCAACTGCTGAGTGAGGGAGAAAAAGAAGATGATGCCAATACTATTTCTGAATGAAATGTATCCTCTTGCCAATTCCCAATCAATCGATCAGTGTCACAGCTTCACTTTAAAATACACTCTTGACTGCCATGTTATAAAAATCATCAAATGTTTCTACACTTATAACAAAAATTTTCTTGTTTACTTGAAGTATATAGGATGCTGGTTAATAGTTTTACTCACTGCTAAAATCTGATCCCTTAAACACTTTTTAAATGATCTAGAAGTTTGATGAGAGTAATATTGTTAATGCATTTCTTAGGTTTACACTGCAATGGCATTAATTCATGTAGATATTATTGTATGTTGTATTGATATTTGTTATTCCTTATTTCTTCATGAAGTAATTTGTTAGTCTAGTCTGTTTATTCAGTTTGATAAGTTTTTATTTGGAAGTTATTGGATGAAGTTCTAGGTTACACACTTTGGAGATTGTGTTCCTAAGAAAGATAATACTGTATTGGAGGATACTGTATGATACAAGCTTGTTACTGAAACAATGCTGAAATAAGTTTGACCAGTGGGTTTAACATTACTGGTAGAATTATTATTAATATGAAGTTGAGATGTAGAATATGAATACTCTACGATTTCTTGTATTGCTTGAAGCACAGAACTGTCCCAGAGAATAGGATTTTAAAAAGACTGGTCTTCTATTTCTTTGTCCTAATGTTTCTTTATTCAGTTTAAAATTAAATGCTGTTGTGAGGAATCAGCTTGACCAAGGCAACGAGACTGAAATACTAGAATACGAATGAGTGTTATCATTGAGCATGTCCATTTCCAAGAGTGGTAAGCTACTATCAGTGAAAATTGTACTTAACGTTTGACATGTCATTATGTTATGTGAAACACTACTTTTAAATATGGCAAGCTCATTGTGGATCTGCAGGTTTCAAAGCTGCAAGAAGAGTTTGATTTAGTGTTCATACATTTTAAGAAGTTTTTGAAAGGAATGTTAAAATAAATAGGTTACCATTGAACATTGTGATGAAATGAATGTGAGTATTGGCATAAATCATTTCTAGAATTGCCATAAGTTTATAGCTTGAAAAATTTTGCTTTCTATTACTTACTGTAAATCAGGTCCAAATAATGGTTTTATCAGTCACATGAGCATGTTCTAAATTGTTCAGTGATATAGTTGCCTTGCCGATGCCGAATCAAAATTGGATGAATATCAGGTGAATGCAAGATGAAACACATTCCACAGAATTGTTAATTTTGAAGCATTTTGCTCAATGCACTGTTAGATTTGTACACAAAAGAAGCCTTGATGTTTTATTGTAATTCAGATATTCAAGGTAACATCCTAAGATTTTCTAGTTGCATTTTAAGTATGAATGAAATATATTATTGTATGATAAATGTGTAGGAGGATTTCATTGCCATTTTCAGATTCTCATCTACCTAGGCTACTGGATAAGTCACAATGACTTGTGCTTGGTCACTGCTGAGTGAATTTACTTTTGTATGGATTTTTTTTGCCATTTTAAACTTATTTATGTAAATACATTATTTTTCTTCATGTTTATAATCATTTTCTTGCCAATTTCCTTGTTTAATCGTCCTGTCTTTAATTTTAAAAGTAATCCATACATTTCTTGAAAAATTTAAACTGAAGATCATTGAAATAGATTCCAGCGTATTATTGTAGTGGAAAAGTACATAACAAAGATTGAATTTTCAGGTTTATATAAAAATTAAATTAATATTGTCTCATGAGAGCCACTTCAAGAACTACCATTTTCTTATTGGAAACCAATGTAATTTTGTGTTACTGTCAGTCTTTCATTTGTAGAGGATATCTAATGGCATTGTAAAAGGGAATGGAATTTCATGTAAATTCACGTTCTTGCTGGTCAAGAAACCATCATTTAATATTTTTTTAGTTTGCATGATATTCTCAATAAATTAAAACCATTTTTAATTTACATATGTTTGTATGGTTTGGTATTATTACATCTTTTACCAATGACTATAGGGGTCGCCATTAATTACCCAACGCTAGAAGGGGGGGTCGTAGTTTAGTGTAATGTAATGCTGATTTTTTTAATGATTCAATATTTCTTGAAAGAGTGCCATTAATTCGTTTTCTACTGAAATATTAATAAATTAAAGTTATATATAAATAGTTATAATGAATGAAAATATTATTTCGTCAATGCTATGATTGAATCTGTTAGGTTACGTATCAAATGTTCAAAATTGCTTTCTGAAATCGAATTAAAAGGGCACATTAGTCTCGGAACCCTAGCATTCTCGACGTCACAATACAGACGTCACTGGTGGCGTTTAAGACCCCGATTGGATACTGTAACAGGTGATGTACGTCAAGCGCCACTGCAAATAAATCGAAGTGTAAAACATTTTCGAGTCTGTCGAACACTAAATTAGCAACGAATGTTATACGGATGTAATGACCACAAGGGAATGGATGGGAAAACGATATGACCAAATATTTTCGGTTGCAAGGTTTGCGGTGCATGGATTTCACAGTAAATCGTGCAAAATTAAAAGTTTCCACAAACCAAACAATCGGCGTATGTGTGAATGGTGCGAGGAATTATGTAAGAGGTATTATCCGCGCAGGTTTTCTTGAGCCTTCAATTAGATGCAAGAGGATTAGGAAGGTTGGTAATTTCGTCAACAGAATTATTACACCAAATCTGTACTTCATTTTACGATGCAACATCATTTCTATTACACGAAAGCGATCATTTCTGTTAATCACATATTGCCAACATTTATTCTTCATTCAAGTAATATTAGCGTGTGTGGATAACGTGCCTTACCATGTGGGAAAAGGAACACACCCATCTCCAAACTCGCGGTATATACGGTAGTAAATGCGATAAAGGCTACCAGAAGTGATGAATTGTGAAAGTGTAACATTTTGACTTCATTATTATTATTATTATGAATAATAATAATAAATCTAAAATGAACGGTTTGACGAAACAATAACTGTCTCGGGATACTTAATTGACTTTTATTTTTTGAGTTAAAAGCTTAAATAATAACAGGGACGATTCCAAATCTCATAAACCACTATCTGAATAACCCTGAAGAAATGTCGCACTTGCTGTGTGAAGGTGTCACATATACGAAGCCAAAAACCAGTAATACTACAGATCCTACGAAATATAGACCAATCACTTGTCTCAATTCTTTCTACAAAGTCATCATAAGTTGTTTATCAATGGTTATCGAGAAACACTGTGTAGCAAATTCTATCATAGCCGAAGGTCAGAAGGGATGTAGCAAGGTCTCCCTTGGATGTAAGGTGCAACTCATCATTGATAGTGTGGTCATGTCTCAAGCATGTAAGAAGAAACGCTACTTGTTCACCTGTTTCATTGGTTATAGAAAGGCCTATGACATGGTTCCGCATGATTGGCTCCTCTATGTGCTGTCGCTATATCGTGTGAACTCGACAATCGTAAATTTCCTGAAATCCATCATCCAACTATTCGCGTCACTTCAAAAAATGAAACAATGGTTTCCAATGAAATAAATATAAAGCGCGGATTCTGTCAAGGAGATAGCCTGAGCCCTTACTGGTTCTGCTTGGCAATGAACCCGTTATCGACACTCCTAGAAGACCTGAAATTAGGTTTCGAACTGAGAGGCACTGAAAGATTGCAGATAGCCCATTCAGCGTATATGGCGTACGACATCAAACTCTAGTCTGGTACGAGGCGTGGCTTAAACATTCAGATGAAAGCTACTGAAGACTTCAGTAGCAGAGTTCATCTCCAGGGACATAAATATGCAACTAGGCATTGATAAATGTAAAATACAACAAATACAGAAGGGTAAACTCACTAGCGAGCTCACATACGAGACTGCTGATAGAGAAACAATCGCTGCTCTGGAAGCTGATGAGCTCTACAAATACCTTGGGATTCAGCAAGGAAATATGATTGCACATCGACTGAAGGGGATACTTAAAACAGCTTACCAACCGGCTCAAGTCAGTGTTAAAAACTTCCCTCAACTCTCGAAACCTCACGGCTACCATTAACTCGTATGCTATACCCATTATCACCTTCTCGATGGGAATTCTTAAATGATCCACAATCGACCTAGAGGAATTGGAGAGACTTGTAAGAGTTCAAATGACACGCATCGGTTGTCACCATCCTAAAAGTGCGATACAGAGGGTCACACTGCCTCGACAAATGGGAAGGCGTGGTATTGTGAAGTTCGCGAATCTCCATGCCAAACAGATAATAGCCATGAGGAAGTATTTTGCAGAAAAGGCAGGCACTTCTCTACTCCACAAGGTACTTGTGCAGGCAGATGACAATTACACGCCCCTCAATCTAAAACAAGATACGCAAGTTCATCCGCTCTTTTTGCAGCAAGAGATCGATTCCTGGAAACAGAAAGCACTCCTCGGTACATATCCTGCTGCAGTAGCCAATCCAAATGTCGACCAAGAAATGTACAACTGGCTCAGTATAGGATATGTGTACCCTGAGAGCAAAGGTTTCATGATAGCAATGCAAGATCAGGTGATTCCCACAAAGAATTACCTAAAATATATCATCAAAGACCCAGGAGTACTAACTGATGAATGTCGCATGTGTGGTCGATATCATGAAAACATCCAGCGTATTATATCAGGCTGTAGCTGTTTAGCTCCCACTGACTATAAAGTGAGACACGATCAAGTGAGCCACATCATCCATTCCAAACTAGCTAAAAAACAGGCTACCTCAGAAAGTGGATGCACCTACTACCAGTATCATCCAGAAGCAGTACTAGAAAATGAGACACATAAGTTATAATGAGACCGCAGTATTCTGACAGACAGGACAATTCAGCACAACAGACCTGATATTACTCTTTGGGACAAATCTGCAAAGAAAGTTTGGTTTATTGATGTTGCAGTCATCAATACCAGCAAGATGATGACAACATACCAGAATAAAATTGACAAATACAGAGAAATAGCATTTGCCGTAAAAGAACAATGGCGAGTGTCAGAAGTGAAAACTATCCCAATTGTACTATCAGCAACTGGCATGATACCAAAAACTCTCTGCAGATCGCTGGAAGAACTCTGCTTGGAGAAGAGCATTATCATCGGCCTCCAGAAGTCGGTTATAATCAGCACCTGCTCAGTAGTCAGGAGATTCATGGGAGGACATGTTGGGTCTTGAAAGCTCATTCTTGAAATTGCATTAGTTATTAGCATTTGAAAACTGTTATTTTATGTTTACAATCTGAAAACAGTTATTTGATGTTTATGTGTTAGAATGCCTTAATTTGTTTTGTAGATTTTAAATGTCTGTGTTACCATGCTTTGATATTGTATCTGTGTGGTATCCATGTGAAGCCAAAAGCTTTGAGAATAAACAATATAATAATAACAATAATAATAATGATGATGATTATGATAATTAGCTACAGTGTGAGCGACCAACACATTTTCCTACGGAGAGCGATACTTCGCTATGGCTTTCCAAGTTTGAAATGAGACCCGTGCCTTCGGCTAGGGTCTAATACTTTGGTTTTTATTTCTTGGCGCGTGAGGGCCTGTCTTCACAATCGAATAGCTCACGGCATTTCGTGTCTTTCTCGGTCGCGCCGCTAGATATCGCATGATCGCCAGCACTGCTCGATGCCCTCGCCTACTGCTGACATTCTTCTGGGATTGGATGTAACTGAAAGGCATGGAAGGTGCTTCGTCGAGGGTAAATGTTCTTTCTTCTGTGATTTGTAAAGAGCTATTAGGTGCGACACGTCTCACTCCGGACGTGCTTAAAAAACATCATGGCAATAATTGGAGAGCAACTGCGCATGAAGTGGCATAGTTCGCGGGACGGATTCGATGTAACTGTGTGCGATTCTCAAAGGTGTTGCTTTAAGGCGCCGAATAATGTAAGGATTTACGCGTAAAAAGATAAATCTTCTCCCGGGCGACGCGTGGGCGCCGGCTGGTGGCGGAGTGGCTCTCGGCACGTGGACGGATATTCAGCAAGCTCTTTGACTTGAAGTGGGTGTCCTTTTCTAGAAGCAACGCGAGGGCCGCGGGAGCACAACCTTCTGCCTTACAAAAGCTCCGTTTTATGAAAAGAACGCGCTTCAAAAAATATCGCAGGCGATGCCAGGACCTGTACGTACCAATATATATAACAAAGTCGGATTATTAGCATTATTAGAAATAATGCTAATATACACTTGGGTTTTTAAAACTTGGTACTTGACGTAAATCAGCAGCTACGTCATCTAATCGGGAGCTTAAACGTCATCATAGTGACGTCACTGGTGACGTTTCAGCGGATGAAGCTTTCAACAGCTGATTTACGGGAAGTGCTTAGTTAAAAAAATTAAGTATAATCCAAACCCAACCAACACAAAAGAAGAGCCTGCGGTGGATATCTGCGTTTATACTTGCATTTTTGTAAGGTGGCGCGCGAAGGCCTGACTTCACGGTGAATAGCTCACTGCATTGCGCGTCTTTCTCGGTCATGCCGCTAGATAATGCATGATCGTAACTGTACAGCTTGCGATCGTGAAATATCTAGCGGCACGACTGAAAAGACCACGATCTCGCCATAGGGCGACGTATTGAGCGAGCAGCGCCCGTGCATTGAAGATCGCGCTATCACGCTTGCTACTCTTATTGAGCCAGCAGCGTACCGGAAGCTCTTTAAGTATTCACCTCAGTTCTAATAACTTTTCTAAACAGCTTAAGCTATCGAGCGGAGGCGTCTCTCACTTGACAACAACCCAAGGAGTCTATTTCGTAGAATCCTTGCGGAAAGCAACCGACGCTTCTGGGAGCAGATCAAACTACTTCTGGAGGAGGCGCGGATCCAGCCACTGCCGCCGTCTGACGCGGAGATGTCAGTTGAAGAATTGGCCGATGCGGGAAACTCCAACGCCAACGATGAAGTATCCCGACAAGCGCAGCGCAAACTCCGACGCTCTCTTGGCTCCTCCCCCGACTCCTCGCCTGACCAACCAAAGTTTTCTTGACGGATGACGGCTTCCGTTTGGTTACAAACGGAGCCAAACCCCAACCTCCACATGAAAGCAAACCTATCGAATCCTTGAACCCCTTCAACCCTCTCTCCCAATTGGACCCCCCAGCAAACTGACTCCGGAATCCCTGAAGAACCCAATACAACTAACAAACCACCAGATCAATCGTCCTCCCAACAAATGACAAATCCAAAACCAAACAACAAAGGACGAATCGGACTCTTCAGAATTGACTTGACAACAATCCTTGACCCGTGTTTACTAGGCTGTCCGGGTGACGCCGCGTCCATGGCGAAGGTGCCGACGTTTCGGTCGCCATTCTGCGACCTTCCTCAGGGCGTAAGGCACGTCGGCACCTTCGCCATGGACGCGGCGTCACCCGGACAGCCTAGTAAACACTGACTCCGGCCGCGGAAGCCTACACTCTCACTTAATCCTTGACCCAACAGAATTGATCAAGGAAATAAAGACCAACTGTAACAACCACCTGACAGCCACGTGTCTTCGGACAGAATTGGTAATCCAACCATTGACTGTGACTGCCCACGGGAAGACAAAGGACCGCCTGAACCAGATCTCTAGAGAGCCCAGACTAAAAGGACTATTCTTCACCACCATCTCTTACCACTTCAACCTAGTAACAGACGAACAAAGAGACAAATCCCGACCAAATACGATCTGATTGCCATCAAAAACAACGTGACCGCCCTTAAAATTACTTCACACCACATCACTGTGATGCAACGTCGAGACGCCGACGGGACATTGGTACCAATAGGCCTGTACACACTGGAGGCCAACAAAAAAGAAATGACAGACATCAAGAAAATACTACGATACATTGACTACTTTAGAATGACAATAGAATATTACAAGATGACAGACAGAATACTCCAGTGCAGAAATTGCCAAAGACTGTACCACACGAAGGCCTATTGCCGGATACAAACGACTTGCGCCGGTTCCCACCCAACTGAAGACTGTCCCTCCCACACGTCTGGCAAACCATTCACCCGAAAATGCATTGCCTCTGCCACCAACCCAAACCAAACAACAAACTACCCAAGACATAAAACACCTCTCCCTTCTTCAAAACCCTACAGTGAAAAAGATAATTCTCAACTTAAAATCCCTCCTCGAAATCCTCAAAGGCCCAGAGGACATCATCACTCATTACAGCAGGAATAAAATTAGTTGAAATCCTCAACTACTGGCTCCCCCTCCCAAAATCTTAAACCCTATCCTCGTGGAACGCGCGAGGCGGCATAAACCAGAAAAAACCATCCTCACCCAATTCCTTAAAGAGAAATCCATCGGGATACTATTCTTACAAGAGACGTGGATGACACTCGACAGATCCTTTTCCATTCCTAACTACACCACAAGCCCCGACCGAACCTCATTCGTTGGAGGCGGTACGACAATCCTCATCCGACGATCCATCCCACACACCCCTTACCAATTCCCTCCAACATCCGTCCTAAAATGCACTGCAGTCGCTATTGGCTCCTCCACATCTCAAATACTTCTGATATCATGTTATAAAGCCCCCCACACACCGATCCCCGACTCCGACCAAGACACCCTTAAAAACCTTTCCTACCCCTTCCTTATCGCTGCCGACCTCAACAGAAAATCGACCGCATGGGGCTTGATGACTAGTAACGGAACCGGATTACGACTGTTCTCCTATAAAACATTCCCATACAAGCTCCCTCCCATAACCATTGGAAATGACCCATTCCCTGGACACCACAAATATCTTGCCTTGGCATAACCTTCTCCCGCAGACCTTCCTTTATATCTCATCCTCACCAATCCCCACATACCCACCAAGAGAAAAATTCAAACTTACAACTCCGTCTCATCCTGCCCTACATGTCCGTCCCATCCTAACATATGCCCAGCCCACTTGGTTCGCTACATCCCACACCAATTACACCAAACTAACCCGCGTGGAAAACCACAACATCCGCCTCATCTTCCGCCCACCCATGCACACCATTTACAACTCCTTACGGCAAGAAAACAAAATACCCCACAACCTCACACATCTCCACAACAGCCCAAATAAAAAAATACACCAACAATCCTGTATCCGAAACCTAACCCTTCCTCGCCACAACATCCTCAGAACCCACCCTGACACTCCCGGAAAAAGCACCCTTTGAACATCCTCCAACTTCTCCCTCCTATCACCTAAGCCAGAGGACAAAAAACTAACGACAAATTAAACCGACAACGAATTGATAGAATGACTGACGCACGGTACATGTCAACAAAACACCGCAGCCTCCTTTGACTAAATCTTTGCCCATCTCTTCCCTCCCACCCTATCCCTTCCTATCCAGGCCCTGCCCCTTCCCTCCCCCGTCATCCACAACCTAAATAAAACAACCCTTCTCTCCATAGAAAAATTACCCTTCAGCAAACAAACCAACCTCCCGATCCCCGTCCCGTACGGGGGAGAGGAATCAAAGAAAAAAAACAACAACTAAACAACCCACTAGAAGTCCACTGTTCGAAGAGACCCCGCAAGGGGTCAGGCGAACACGATTTGTACTCCAAATTAGACGTTGCACGACTGAGAAAAACGCGAAATGGGAGATTTTCCATCGTGAAGACAGGTTTTCGCGCGCCATGTAAAAACCGCAGAATATTTCAATAGCTAGAAACAGTAGTTATTTCTAATTTTTAGAAATGAAACATACCATAAACCGCGATCAAAATTTCTTTAAGTAAAGAAGTAATTTGTGAGCTCTAAGTTAAATTTATTACTTTCCTTCAATCTTTCCTTTATAATGGCAATAGCTTCCAAACACCTCTCAACTTATGTTCACGAACGGCAATAAATTCGGAGTGGAACCCTTTGTCGCCAAACTACACATTAAATACTCATATTTTCAAAAAACATTCCACATGACTATTCGAAGACCTGATTTTGATGAAACATTTCATTAAGAAAAAGTATATCTACACAGAGGGTGTCTTCACAATTGCAGAGCATAAATGAAACCTGGGCTAGGTGCCAGATGTGAAAATTTGCATTTTGTGCGTGGTACGTGTCAAACGCAATGCGGTGTAAAACGGGGTACCTGAAATTCTCATTCGTAGGTGTTCAAATTGTCGCGACTAGACTGCGCATCAATCAAGTCTCGCGAGCTTTTGAAAGTTTTTCTTAATTATCTCGAAATTCCATTTGTGGCAATTAAAACGGTTTTCACTTCACTCTGTACTTTTAATAAGTTGCAGATTTTTTCTTCAAAAAAATCAGGCATTTTAACAAGAGCGCTACATTTTCTTAAACGTCATTTACGCTATATAAGGTTCCAAGTTTAAAAAAAAAAAAAAAAACATTTCTCGTTTATATAAAATGGTTCAAAGAAAATAAAAATTGCTTATAATTAAGACAAAATTACCAAAAAAATAGTTTTTGAAAAACTGAACATGATACTTTTTAGATTTTTTCATTAATACATTTCATTAAGACAAACTTTTTTAAAAGATTTTCATAATTGTCGTTGTAGGAAGACCCGAACAAATTTTGAATTTTATCTATTTTCTAAAAATCAGTATTTTCAACCAATATAAATCTTGCGCTCTTTTCTTGAACGTCCTTCAGGCTGAATAACAAATTTTAATAAAAAACGATGGAGCCGTTTTTTGAGAAAAAAATAAATAAAAAAAATAAAAATTGCCTACATTTCATGCGAAGTTATTCAAAATTTCGAAAAATTTTACATGTTATTTCCAAATCATTCTTAAAGAAACAGATTTCATTAAGGAAAAAAAACCCTATATTTAATATTTAATTTGTAGGAATACGCAGAAAAAAATTATTTGTAATTTTTGAAAAATCTGAGTTTTTAACGAAAATGGAGACTTGCATTATTCTCTAAAAAAGTTCTTCACAATATCCATCAACGAAATTTAATAAAAAACGATGGAGTCTATTTGTATTCTGAAAATTTTTTAAATGGCCAAGAGGCTTAATATGAAGTACCCCCCAGTATTAAAATAGCAGTTTCAAAATTAAAGGGGGCGACCTCAATCAGATCGATTGCAGAATATCAATTTTAGAAAAAAATCGGCTGAATGGTTTAATCGCTAGCGCATTTCACGGACAGATGTCTTGGCGTCTATCGATTTTTTGGTATCAAGGACCCACGGAACATGGAATCTGGCTACATGACATGTTAAAAGGTTTTTTTATTTTAAATTTAGCAACTGGATTTCTCCAATTTTTTGTTACCAGTGTCCTATAATAAAAGGTTTTCCGACGAAACTTCGCAGTTTTTGTGTCCAGCATTACATAACTTCCTCTCTATTGCGAAAGCAGTAACGGCAAAGAAAAAGTAAGGGGAGAATTAATGCCAATACTGTGGAAAGTCTGTAGTAGTCAAATCGCAGTAGGACTGGTGAAGAAGCAGAATACCCGACCAAACTTTTTCCCTAGGATTGGTAAATGTATTAGGAATTAATTGAATGGATTAGGAAGAGAAAAGAAAACTGTTTCAATGTAATTTTCCATTTCAAATGAACAATTCTGTGCTCCATTGAAAATGGACGATTGACTGATATTCAGAAAACAAAACTTTTAGGTTTCTCATTCTCTTAAATTAATTGAACACAAATTTAAGTTAATTATGGTACACCTTCAGAATTCTTTCAAATTCAGTATGCCTTCATACAGCTCATTGTGAATGGTTCATGAATATTCATTCCTGCCTGAAATATGGCATAATATAATTCTGGATAAATACATCTTGTAGCTCCCAAGACTTTTAAAAAACAAAAAGAATTGTATAAATTAGAAAAACCCAATCAAGGGACTTATAAAATTCTCTTTATTAATCTAGGTATTTTACCATTATCTTGTCTCTTGATTTATCAGTGGTTTTTGTCCCAATGACTCACTCAAGGGTAGGAATATATTTTCAGCAAATTCTGCTGTCTGTAACTATAACACTTGAGGTAGTAACAATGTTATTCAGGTGACTGTCAATAGCTCACTACAAAAACGTCACTTTGTTTTTTACAACATGAGTTTTAATGTCATGAAACGATTAAAATTGATGCACAATTTAAATTCCCAGAAATAATTTTCTGCTGCATAACAGCTTCTGTACAGAGACTATACTGAGCATCAAAAAGGAACTAATGTTAATTTTAACAAAGATATTAATGTATTATTTAGCATTTGTACATTCTAAACAACCTATAAAAGCATTGTACCTCAGCTTCTGGGTCAATGACCCACATCTCTATCAGGTTTCCCTTGATCCTTTCAGCAAATGGTGAGATGGCCCCTGCTTTGCTTCAGGATAATAAAGTGTAACTTCACTTTCTGCACAAATTTCTTGAACTCTCTTTTTGCTAGGCATGACAAGAGTGGGGTTAGTTATTTGTCAGAAATATATTCAAATCAAATTTAAAGATTGTTTACCCAAGAAGTTTATTACATAGGGTACCGTTATCAAATATTAAAACACTACTTTCTACCCTTATTACAACAGATTGTCTGAGGCAAAAATCTCCATCTTCAATTTATTTATTTTTTTACATTGCAATTTTTTAAAAATCAGGTATTTTAAATCCAAGGGCCATTTTCATATTCCAAAATATCCTACAGAGAACCATTCTAAGAACTGTCCCATCTATTTGTCTTATCAAGAGGAATCAAATGAGCAATTGATCACCACTGTAGGTGCTATCACACAAAACATGTTTCAGAAGCTTAAAAAACTTAAAAATATATTTTTAGAGAAATTTCTTAGAATCTTCTGAATGGATCTGCAAGAAGAAATAATCTATAAGCCTTCACGAGAGCAAGACTGATCAAAAGACATCTCATTTGTTCCAATTCGTGAATTGGAAAGGGTCTAACCATGAGTGACAGATTGACAGGTTACTCAATTACTACATAAGGATTTCAGGTTTTATATTTTAAGATTGGTCACCAGAGCTCAGTTTCATATTAAACAATGTTGAACCTTCTTGGGAAGGAAAGTAGAAGGAAGAAATAACTGAAGAGGGACTGAAATGGAACTTAGTTTTTTGAATAAAAATGAAAAAGCAACATAACGAGAATTCAGAAACATTTTTATTAAAACTGAGATTAACGAATTACAAATTGATTTAAGAACATCCTTTCAAAACTTATTTATTGTGAAACAACAAAGTAATAGGGCAATGGTCACTGCCAAGTACCTGATTACGAATGACACTATCACAGACTTGATCGATTATTCTTCGAGATACAATAAAATAGTCCAACCGCCAACCAATGTTACGAGAACGAGCTGCTTTCATATAAGTCCAAAACGTATATGCACCAGACTCATCAGGATAAAAGTGACGAAATGTATCAATAAAACCTTGAGCAAGAAATTTAGTCATTCCGGCTCTCTCTTCTTTCGTAAAACCAGCATTCTTTGTATTTGATTTAGGATTAGCTATGTCAATTTCTTGATGCGAGACATTCATATCACCACAAATTATTACTGGTTTCAGAGCATCCAAATCATTCACGTATTTTAGAAAGGCATCATTCCATGACAAACGTTTCGGTAAAGTCACAAGGCCTTTTCCAGAGTTTGGAACATCTGTAATTATAAAAGCAAAACTGTAACATCATTCAAACTTTCCCTATTTTATCTGTTCTTTTCACCATTGGAGAAGAAAAAAAAAAAAAGGAAAAAGAAAAGAAAAAGCATTTATCAGTAAAGAAACTGTTTTGAAGATAAACAGTTCAGAACATTCATTTTACAGAAAATTGACGAGAACATTTTTTTAAACTGATAACTCTAAAGACTTACAAGGATGGTTGGTCATCCCATTATGCTAGAATTTTTTACCACACACAACGTTATAAGGGAAGAATTTTTAACAGAAATTCAGACATTTAATTTTCATTCAAGGTAAGCGAGGGGTTGATATTCTGTTTATCTTATTTAGTGGCAAAGAAAAAGTAATAAATTGTTAATTATTACTAGAAAACCTAATTCAAAAGAATATAGGATTACAAGAAAGTAGGTAATCCCTCTGAATTGCTGCCTACATCCCTTCAGAAAATTAGCACAAATATTATTCACGTGAAATGTATTACATTTAATGCATCACATTAACAGCATTAATTCAGATTATTATTTTTTTTATAAGCACAGGCCTACATGGAGGTCATGATAATTCTGCACCCCCCACCCCAGACTCTAGTACACACAAACAAGCAAACATTCTTAACCACTACATGCTGGAGTTTTCTATAGGTTCTAGTCGTGTTTTTCTATTTTAAAGGAGTGAAGATTATTAGTACTTGGGTGATGAAATACCTGAGAAATGGCAGCACATACAGCAGCCAATGAAACTACATACGGCACAATACTATTTGTCTGAAGTCACAATATTCAAAGAACCTTATGAAAGTAGAGGTAAGGTGAGCGATATTTTGTTGTATGTTAGTAATACTAATTAAAATGCAAAATGATTAAATTATTGGAATGTTATATCCCTCCCTCTCCCTTTTTTCCCCTTCACTTTTACATGCTATAAGCAGTTTGATTTCCATTCTGTAAACATTTTTAAATTGTAAATTTCTTTTCCCTAACAGAATTATCATATTTCCCAGGAGACTTATTTTGTTCTTATTCAAAGCATGTTATTTCACATTCTGAATTCACTTTCGAATTTCTCATGATTTTTGTTTCCAGCTTCACAATTCCCATGAAACACTTCATTTCCTGTGTCTTACCAACAGTTGTGATAATTAGCACACTAAATATCCTAAGAAACAATTTATTTTTGACACTAAGATAACATTCTTCTCTTTCTTGTATATCATACATTATTTCTCTCTCTTTACTACACTAATTTTCAAACCAAAAATTGTTATTTATCTTTAATACCTAAAAATTCTCATTCAATATAAATCTCTTTTATATGTTCTCTCACCAGTTGAAATGAACTTATTATTTAAAAGTTATATAGTAGTACATGTAAATAAAACAAACATTTATTTGAAGACAATAAATAAAATAAATCATTGTGGTCTGATACAAATAAATAAATCTAGCAAACTAGTTGCAGAAAACAGTATAATAACAGTATAATATTGCAACAGATTAAAACAACAGCATCAGAAGCAAGAAACAATCACAATAAGAGCACAGAACAGTATGCAACACAGACCCGCATACATTATGCATAACCCAAGAAGTAAATGGCGCTCCTAGTAAATTTGAGTTGCTATGCACGGTTATATGTTTTTCCCTTAACAAGTATCGAAAACTCTGCAGTGCCATCAGAATTTGAAGTTCTAATTGGTTATCGAAACCCCCTCTCCCTTGTCAGCTGCTAGCTGTTGAGTAGACAGAAATATTATTCGGACAATACTAACCAGGAGACCTTGTAGAACCATAAATGAAAGCAGAGAATTTGATTGACTTACAATAACAGTGTTTCAAGAAAAGATTTAACAAATATGGTAACTTTATGTACATTTGCATCTTTTCTTGTCTAAAACAAATTATTTATTATATTTATATAACAGCACATCTTCACCTAAAACAATCTACTGCCACAATCATTAAATTTCTTATTTAATCAATCAAAAAAGATTCCAGTGTAATAGTAAATGGGAATATTTTTAGAGGGGGCCTGGTTCAGATTAAAATTTGAATATCAACATGAAGCCTCATTCAAACACACGAGTACAAAATACTAAGGAGAATTCAAACTGAGGGGTATAAAACGTTAAGTTTTGAAAAGTTACGTCATCTTTCCTTTATGATGAAAGGAGTCTTCCCACTAACAAAAAACAGCAAATTTTGATATCACAGTAACAGATTCAACAGTGAAACTAACTGTTCTCAACATGGAAAACAATGTTATATTAACAAAACACATCCCACAATTTGGAATATGAAATATAATTACTATAATTTCAAATGCAAAACCCTTGCTTCAGATTCCAATTTTCTCAGCTATTTTTTGAGGTAAATAAATCTCTTTTAGCAAACAAGAATCTCTACAGGATAAAATTGGTAGACTGTCTTTACTAATCACCTGGATGTATGAAACAGGTATCAAAACAACTCTTGCTTTATACCAACTAGTAATCGTAAATTTTTAATTAAAATCGCGATAATTAGTAAAATATTACTGTATAACAGTAATGAAATGGTACTTTCTCCCAAATCAGTGTTAGAAGAAAATGTATGGGCAAAGGACAAAAGAACACTGAGAAATTAAATCCTTCTGCCCTTGAAGCAAATCTTATTTTCAGGGGAAGCACACACACACATTAAAGAGATGAAAAATAATGCAATTAATTTTTTATCTTCTAACAATTTCTTCAATAACTTCCACCACTCTTGTAGCCAATAATTCAATAAATCTTAGAGTAAAAAATTGCTTGATTTTGTTTTATTGTTGGCGAATTACCTGATGAATACATTGAGTTATTATATTTCCAAAATTAAATAAAAAATTATTCATGATAAAAATATATTGTAGTTCCTAGTATCTACACAGAAATTAAAGATATTTTCCATACTCACATGTTGTGACAAGATAAAATTTCTCATATTCGGCAGTAATTAATCTGCCTTCAGTGTCATGCTCTTTGACATCCATACCGTATTTGACATTAAGAGGTTCCTGTTTAGAAAAAAGTGCCACACCCGAATATCCGTCCTTTTCCGCTGAACTCCAGTAGGCATGGTATCCTTCAAATTTAGCTTCAGGTGGTATCTTCTCCTCTGGACACTTTGTTTCTTGTAAACATAATATGTCAGGATTTTCTAATTCAAGGAATTTTGCCCCATCCTTCTTAAGCCATGCTCTCAATCCATCAACATTCCATGACGAAATCTTCAAATTCCACTTTTCCCCACTGGCAGTTGTTTTGTCACTGCTGAAAACTACTTTAGAATAATCGGTAGAAGTTTTGTTCAACATTTCACTCTTATCTTTAGTTTTCTTTACTTCCGGTTGATCCTCCTCCTTTACAGTATCTGGTTCTGCATTTCTTTTATTCACCTTTCCTTTCCCCGTGGCGGCCTTACTACTCACAGCGAACGTTTCATTTAAAGAAACCTCTTTCGACGTTTTACTTATAACAAATGTTTTTCGGGGCAATTTCTGCGATGTGTCGGGCTCATCGGAATTTTCCTGAGAACCTTCTTTGCTAGTTCCGGGTATCTCTTTCAACGGTTTGTTTCTCTTCCCTCGGATTTTTCCTTTTTTTCCGTCCTTGACAATCTTCTTGTCCAAATCCTCACCCTTTTTATCTGTTGAAGAAACTTCATAATACGCAACTGGTTTTCGGACTCTTAAAGACCTCCCTTCTGAGACATCACCATTTGTTGCTACTGGGTCTTGATCTGCATTGTCAACTTCCTTAGATGGAGCACTTTCCTTAATTTTACGAAGTGGCATCGCAAGATGAAAAACTTGAAATTAGTTCGCTTATCTTCAATAGCTAACACTACGGGATTTATTACCAGCACAGTATTCACGCTGATATTCCAATCACTGCCACCACTTGGCCGCAAGCTTCTGCCGAACTGAAACCCTGTCGTTCCCGCGCTTTGACAACACTACCAACCAACCAACCAACCAACCAACAACCGACCGTCAGACCAACCCTGACTGAAAAGTGGCGAACTGTGGGAACCCAGGGTGACACAGTAGTAAACTGTCAAAAGTGAATAGGTTTCATAGCTTTGTCTTTAATTGCTCTTTCTCACTATTTCTGAAAATATCATTACATTTTTAGTTGAAAACACTTCCCAAGTTACATTTTATTGCTTTAATATCATACTAATTAATGCACATTAAGAAAAATAAATTACATTAATCTTGACATCGTCTACAAAGTTGGTACACAGTACCTTTGGGCTACAGTATCTTTGGAGCAGTATTGAAACAATAGAGCAAAAATATATCTTCTCTGTGACAGAAACGCACTAGCGATTCAGAAAAAATTTGTTCCTTAGTTTTATTAATTTCGTTAGTTTAGTTTAATCGATTCGTTTGTAGCAGGAGAAATTCATCTCTCATTTCTCCATATGTGCAAGATAAATAGAAATTAAAGTAGGTCAGAAGTAAACGTTCAACACTATTTTTTATCATGCCCATTTTTAAGTTTTCTTTGATCAAGCATTGAAATGTTTACATCAATAATTATTCTTGGGATTTTATTTTTTTGCGCGTGAGGGCCTTTTTCATGGAATGTCACGTCTTTCTCGGTCATTCCGCTAGATGTTGCATGATCGCGAACATATCAAGCACTGCTTCCGGTCATGGGGAATCTAATATAAAATTCAAGTATTCATAAGTTCTTCAAATACCTTGATCACATGAAGTCGCTGCGTGAATTTTGCAAATGTACTTTCCGGCCTAAGATGTAGTATAATATTCTGGGGAAGCTCATCCTGCAATTCCCAAATCTTTAATTGCAAAAGAAAATTTTTCGAACAATGAACAAATACTATCCATGTGATCCCTTATCCTAGAATGAAGTTTTTCCAAAACTCACGCAAATGACATCTCTCACTCTTTTAATTTGGACGTGTCTGGCGATTTTTTATACATTATTGGTTTCGGTAGTGAAAGATTTTCCAATGACTACAAATGAAGTTCTTAGAAAGCTCCCAGACTTTTAGATTACAAAAAAAAAAAAAAAAAAAAAAAAAAAAAAAACACTAATAATAAACAAATCCCGCCCACGTGATTCATGTAAGCCTTTCTATTAATCTTGGTATGGTACCATTACCTTGTCTCTTCATAAAAGAATCAGTGGTTTATAAAAAATGACTTCTTTAAGGGCGGGAATATATTTCCAGCAAACACCGTTGTCTGTAACTACAACACTCGACGTAAAAATCATATTCATCAGGTGACAATATCAACAGCTCACTACAAAAAATTCACATACATGTACATTTATTTTACAACACCTTGCCAGATGGCATTAAACGATTCAATTAGATTCAAAAGTGTAAGTTCCAAGTAAAATTATTTCTGCTGCACAACTGTTTCTATACAATCAGAGACTATACCGAGCATCCAAAAAGAAAGTAGTATTAATTTTAACAATGACATTTCATGTATTACGTATTTATCATTTGGATTGTATAATTTTAAAGAACCTGTAACAAGTATTGTTCTTCAGCTTTTGGGTCAATGACCCCCATCTCGACCAGGTTTTCTTCCAGTTTCCCTGATCCTTGAGCAAATGCTGAGATGGATCCTTATTTTTCTTCTGAACATAAATGTAATTTCAAATTTTCTTCTCCCAGCTTCTCTAGCAGTTTTTAACTGTTTTTGATGCAATAAATAAATAAATATAAAATACAAAAGATTATTGTGAAAAAAGAGCTTTGAAATTCGATTTACACTAGAGCTTAATCGATATTCTTAAAAACAGTTGCAAATGTTTCAACGAAAATTATAATTGTTGCGCGCGATGTCCGCGGCAGAGCGCAGGAATATATTTTTTTATTTAACGCTAGTTAAACTCAACAAACTTTTGTCGCCAATTTTCATTTTTTTTATTATTAAATTTCGAACTGTTATACTACAAATGAGTGTTTTTCTTATGTTGCTGATCCATCACAACACTGAAATAGGCATCCAGAATTTTCGCGAAACTAGCTGGCACCCAAATAGATCAAAATACCTAAGAAAACATGCAGGATGGAACACAGTTACATTATAAATGTTAAGATTCAGCAACCCAGAACTAAGATAATAGTTATATATTTAATAGAGAGAAAGGTCAAAGAATGAAAGATGTATTGAAAGAGAATGTGCAAAGAATAAAAAATGTATTGAAAGAAGATTGGGACATCATTTTTGCTATGCAATAATATAACAAATTTTGTTAATAAGCGAGGGGTGTGGTTGTTAGAAGATAGGAAATGACTAGTAATAAATACGAATATACTGAAGAGAGTTTAAGTTAGAAGTAAGTACGAGAGTATTGTGTAGCAGTTAAGAAAGACAGATACTATGAATTTAGAATGAACCCAATTGGGATCCTAAGGGAAGACAAGTTGTAAATAAAATGAACACTGAAAAAGTTGGAGCCAAAACTTCATTGTGGTTTGATATTAATATAAACAAATATCAAATCAGTTCATATTATTGGTGTTATGAAGTATAAAAGTGCCTGCAAGATTGTTTAGAAAATACTGTAAATACATTTTATGGAATTAAGTGAAAAATTCAGGTATATTTCGAAGTGATAAATATTTTTTTAATTATATTTTGGTTACAGATACAAATTAAATTCAACACAGATACCAGCATTTTCACAGTTAAAGGAAATCTACATTTTAGTAAACATAACAAATGGAAATCATGATCACATGGAATGCATTTTAAATAATTCTAATACTATTTACTTCAACTCACTATCTACATATATACTACAATGAAAGTTTATGGTATCATTTCACTACCAAACTATAGTATTCGACAATAGATTCCAATAATGTTATAGCCACAGTCATCATTTTACTGAAAAATAAGGATTTAGAACACATGACGCATAGTATAATGAGCAAAAGTAGGATTATGAAATTACAGTGAATCAGTACTTGTGTCTCATTATACAAAAAATTCGCACAATGTCTTAAATGTGAAAAAGGGGGAACCTAAAAAAAAATATTTATATTTATATTTATATTTATAATTTATATTTATATTTATATATATATATATATTTATATTTATATATATATATATATATATATATATATATATATATATATATATATATATATATATATATATATATATATATATATATATATATACATCTATACATCCAAAAAGTCGATTGCTAATTCCATTGCTAGTGTTCCAACATTTTTGGGAAGTACTATAACTTCTTATAATGACAAATATAACAAGATTGTATCTGTACTTTACATCTTTTAAGTTAAAAAATGTTAACATCAAGAAATTTAATGCAAGGAAAATTTAGTTTTCATTTTAAGGTTCGAAATTTTAAACTTGGCTCACATGGCATGAACAATTTTGGGCTATTTGCTGTTCTTATTCATAATGCTGTAAGAGCTGGGAAACTCAGCCAATCTCTCAGAACATCATCACAAAGAATGAACAGGGGAAGATACTAAAAATCATTTAGAATATTCAACAGAAAAAAATTCTATTTTTCCCTAATTAAAATAAGACTTACTCAAAATTAAGAAAACACAAAAGATCAATAAGTTATTTGGTTCGATTGAAAATATTGCACACAAATTTTCTTAAATTAATACTAAAACTAAATAAATTTACAAAGGTATCAACCAAGTACATCATGGAACAAATTAAATGGAAATTTTTGACATACATTTCAGAAAAGCTGTAATTTAATGACTTATCTCAAAACCATCAGACTATATCATTAAAAAAATATTTTATGGAAAAGCAAAGTCTGAAAATTAATTTATAGTTTATTCCATCAAATTTTGAAAAATCTGAATACAGGACTCTGAGATGTTGCGAGTCAAGGAGACCTGTAATATAAAAAAGTATTTTCATTCCTACATCAACTAAATTTATCACACAATAATTCTTTCACTTCTGCATAGATTTGTGAGTAAATATGAATAGGTAGTCAATGAACATGTATTTCAAAGAAACTTACATTATTTTCCCATCAGCATTGAATTCATTTTTGAAACTAATGTAGATTGGAAGTGGAATTCATTTTACAACTCTCAGAGGTATGCAAGAAGTAGCCATGACATATTAGGTTCTGCTTGAGAAAACAAAAATATTTAATGAAGAAATGAATCAGTCAAATATTCTGAGCTTTACCAGCTAAATACACAGAAGTGTACACTAAAACACATTAAATCATGGAGCTATGTCAATTTATTTTATTTTTCTGAAAATAAACTATTAGCATGTTTCATTAATAAATGAAAACACACACTATTTCCAATAAAAGAGGTGGAAGAGGATGAGATTTGTGATATTATAGGCGAGCATTAGAATACACTTCGTAGTTGTCACTGTTAATAGATGATATGAAAGAAATGTATGAATAGGAATTATTCAGGAATGGCATGAAGAAAAGAGCATATATGAGCACTTACACTTACAGATTCAAGTGTTAAGCCATGCACCAAAATTTCCATTTAGGTCTATGTAACCTTCATGGTCAATAATGCCCAAATATTAAGAGTTTATATTCAGCACACTAAGTGATTTTGAACTTCAAAAGCATATGCATTATTATTTGCTAGAAAACCCTGATACTTACATGACTTTTGTTCAATATGTCAATAAAGTACTGAAATACTTCTGTTATCAACATTAAGTAAACCCTTCCCATATAAAATTAAAGTAATTATAATATGGAGATATTCAAAGAGATTTATTCAAACTATCTCTGAATTTTGATCTGTCAATTTATATGCATATAACTTTGAACAATACTATCTAAAACATCTCATGCATGAAATAAACTTTTTAACTATCATGCAAATCTCTGATTACTACCAGACAAATACTACCTTCAGAAGTCACTAGTTTTTGTTTATAGGGAAATCAATTAAAATGTAACTTATATAGTTAATGGAATAAATTTCCAAAATATATAAAAACATGTACTATCTTTACTAGTACTACCACTACTACTAGTAACACCAGTAAGTTAAACAATGGAGAAAAAACAAAACAACTGATAAAATATACTTGGTTTGTACTTTGAAAGTACGGCAAAATGAACACACTGCTTCTCACACCTGCGTAATCTGAAGTACAGTAGATAAATATATAGGTATATACTAGCTCCATGTCATTAATATCAGACAATCAGCAAGACAATCGGACGGACTAACTCTGTACAATACATAGCAGTAGCGCATTGATAATGAATCAAATTGTCACTTAAACACGAACCTCAATTTTTCATACAAAATCCTTTCAGACAAAACACAAACATTCCCTGCCCAGCAGAGAATACAGTGCAATTCATGTACACATTTACAATAAAAACAAGTCTTCCCTGGGCCTTAATATCCCATCAGAAAACAGGTCATACAAACACATAAATTATTAAAAATTATGTCACTTTTAACAATAAATTAGATAAATATTTCAAAATTAACTTTCTCTCTAAAGAAATTTAAAAAGTAAAGCGTATCCAATCCAATGCAACACAAGCTAATACATATTTCCATTCAAAGACAACTATCTCGTATTACTACAATTTGTCATTTTCAGACATCATCAAAAAGCCCACGAGGTGGTGGACCCACTCGTCCACGAGATGCGACAGGAGGGCCATAGCCATCTGGGCCTCCCTGGTATAGAAGTGCTGTGCTGGAGCTTCGATGGCCTCTGCTATGACCCAATTCTGGCTCCGCATAGCTTCCATCAGTAGATGCAGTCGTAGTAGAAGCTGTCCCAACATAGTAATCTACTGGTTCCACATCTCGCAGAAGAACTGCCCTTGCTGATTCTGCTGAGTCATCACGATGCAGGGGTCTCACTAATAAAAGCAAAATGAAAAGAAAACAAAAAACATTTCAGAATACGAAATAAAATGTTCACATTGCTAAACAAATAACAATGATTTGATGAATTTTTTATAAATTTTTAAGTAACACAACAATTTTGTGAATAAGAAAAAAGAATCTTACTTTTTCTCACCATATGCTTCAACATATGTAGTCTATTACACAACATTAGTCATACTGTCTCTACTTTTCAAAATTAACATACACCTACTATTTTCTTATAACATGAAAAATAAAATAATCTCAAAACTACAGTTTTGTTTTTACATAAAAACAGAAAAACGGTTACAAGCAATGTTGCAAGCAAATTGTCATTTTCCAGCAGCAGCAGAAAAATTTAAAGAAAACCAGATCTGCACAATTCTTTAAGACTAAATGCACCGAAAAATAACTTGTAGGAAAATTCAATAGATCGCAGCACTGTCATATTTTGCATATTTTGCTGTTTTCACAAAATACTTTTTTTATTCTAGCAATTTTCTTCAATTTTATGACTCATTTTCATGAAAAGGGGTATTAAAAAAATACTTATTTCAATGCGCATCATCATTATGTTTAAAATAATCATTCGGTAACAATTGCTGCAGTTTCAGGATTTGTGAATAATTCACTTTGGGCATGTGTATCTCATTGCAGTACTTCGTGTTACTGCAATGAAAACAAAGCGTTCAGTTCATGTGATTTTTATTTAATATAGAGTGCGAATAACGACTTATTTCTGATATAAAGCAATAGAGCAATTTATTAATTTACAAATTTTCAGTGCATATTTCTGCAGACAGAGTTTTTGAGAATAATTTTATTTTTAGCTTGTCCACTTCTTCGCGGCACCTTGCATTAGTGAAATTAACAAGGCGTTCAGTACAAGGGATTTTGTAGTAATAAGGATTGCGTATAACGATTTGTAACCAATATCAGGCAATAGCATATTTGAATATATTATAAATAAAGCAAAACTTTGTAGCAAATCTAAGCAGAATAAGATAAAAATGTTTGATGAGCCGATGTTTCGGAATCATTTCTTTTTTTGGTCCCCATATTGGATCAGACATGTTGTTTTGGGTAATTTTGATATCAGATACGAAATAAGCGACCTAGAAAACCACTAGGTAGAACTTAGTAATTGAATCCGATGCCATTTGACGTTTTTGCCATCTGCTCGCACCGTGCCTCGGTCAGACAGATGTTATGGTGTGAATCAAGTTTTCGGTAGCAAGGACCCACAAAACATGGATTCTGTCTACACATGTTTGAGGAAATTATTTGCTACATATTGCAACAAGCTTTATCCATTTTTTCCTTACTAGGGCCTGGCAATAAGTGGGCATTTTTGGTCGAAAATTCCCCGTTTCCAACGCACAATTACAATACTTCCTTTTCTTACGAAGTAAGGGCCAGTAAGTAGCAAATTGTTTGCCCTCGCTCTGCCCTTTTTTCGCTCTATTTCTCTTTTTACACGGAGTAATCTTTCCAGAGAACCGTAATTCACCACGTATTTTACCAACACTTTTGCATTTTTCATCTGCTGCAGAGCCTTTGTCGGAATTTTATCTGCTATTGTTTCAAAACCATTTCCACCTCTTCTTCTCCACCTTATGGAATTACTGCACGTATTAATTTTTTCCAAAACTCACACAAAAGAATTTCCTTTTCAATACTTCTGAGTGATTTTCTCTGCTAATGTTTCAAGCCTGACATTACCAGGAAATGCTTCACTCATTGTAATTAGTAAATACATTTCACTAACAAAACAAATGTAGCACACACTTCTTCAGAGGTGGCCAAATTATTAGACTAGAGTTATTCAATAATACAAAATGTATTTGCGACTATATTGACACACACTGTGAAGAGTGTTCTAATGTTTTATAAACATTTTGAAATTAACATACTTGGTCTGAGGTACATGGAAACTTAATTAAATTCTTTCAATTTTTAATGTTAATTTGCAAAACGCGAATGAGTTGTTTTTTATGATGATCTTTTCTTAAATTTCTTTTAACTATCGTACGAACAATTTTCGATGGTATTCATGTCAGGGCTATTTGCAGCCCATTGGAACCCATACTGATCAAGGTCTTGATGATATTTTCCAACTTTCTTTCCTCTTGTGATAGGGAGCATAGTATCTTTTTTTTCTTTTTTCGAACAACTCATTTATGTGAGGGAACCATTGGTTCATCAGGGCCTCTAAGTATTTAGTCGTACCTCATTGTACCATTAACTGTTTATACATTTCCAATAACATTAACAAACATTTCACTTCAAACAGTTATTTTTGTCAGGTTCTTCTCAAGATTCATTATCCATTCATAATCCATTAAGTTAGAGAACAAATATTTAGTCTAATAATTTGGCCACCTCTGTAGATCCTTGTTAGGGTTACGCTGATTTCACATCAAGGCAGAAGAGAATGATCATTTAGATTTGGCATAGAGAGTAAATAAATAAAGTTTGAAAGGGACCTAACTCGTACAGTGCACGACACCCTGAAAAGGAGTGCAGAGTTCGTTAGCAAATGAAAACTAGCACTGACTACGTGCATTAGTTTATAATACTGTGTCATAGCCCGCTAGCATGCCTAACTTAGGGATACTAACGGGCTATGGCTGGGTTAAGTAAAAACGAACAAAGATTAACCTCACACAATTTCTAGACATTTGTACAGAGTCTGCATCAAGTATAATGATTTTTTGAAAGGTTGAGCAGGCGTACACGTTTTCTTGGAACAAATTTCACATGAGATGGTCCAGGAATTGAAACCGGAGCTCCTTGGTGAAATGCAAGCGACTTCGCGGTGTCAAGTACACCAATGTTGAAACGAAGAATCATTCAAAGAAAGCAACATGTCATTAACCACAATTAGACATTTTCTCCGTGTACAGTAATACAGCAATATTTTACGCAGAAATTTTACGATTACAATATCAGGGAGCTTTTGCACGGCATACAGCAATCGACTGCAATATCAATCTTCTGCGCGATCACAGATGTAAAAACGTGATGTGAAATTCCAGCAACGCATGTACAGAAGATCGATAGTGCTGACGGTCGATTGCTGTAACGCTTCGCCGTGCAAAAACTCCCTTTGAAAATACTTTTCTGACATGTCTGATGAAAAGGCAAATTTTTTGAACAAATATAAATGTTAATAAAATATGTATTGATATTTTAAAATTATTTTCTTATTAGGAATGTTTTTGTATACTTTTTTTTCTTCATTTTATGAGCTATTAGCACTTCTAACAGGAAATCGTCTGCATTTCACGGGGAATTGAATTAGTATGGACAATTTTAACCATTTGAACCTGACAACACTTTTTAGGTGTAGAGAAAAGCAAACAATTGTTCATTGTTTGTTAATTGTCAAATATTGAAAATATCAGCCAAAAGAGCCCCACCCTGAAATATGTTGTTTGTTACTTGCCCAATAGTCCTACAAACGAAAGATGTAAATTTGTTGTTACCTCGTAGACACTTTCATTTTTGATACACTCATGATTTTACGACTCACTTTCAATGAAGAATATTAATTTAATTTAAATAATTTCTTTCATAATGTTCAATAATGTTCAAAACTTCTACTTCACATGTTTTAGTTATATGCATAAGAAATTAAAACGTTTATAAAACAATATCTTTTTGGTTAGATTCAGCAAAATGAAACTGTATTACAAATTATAAGGATCCTTAATCACCATGGATCAGTAGAGTCGCTAACCAAGATGTTGTCACAGGGTATTTTATGGAGCTGCGCTACAGTGTAAATAAATATTCAGCATTATAACTCTTAGTTTCAAAACTTATGATTATGAAAATGCAAATTTGTTTATGGTCACATACCAATTAATTGATCTCACTTGTAAATTAGATAATGCAATGCACAAATTGGGGTAACAAAAATTCATAATAGATGATAAGTGAAAGTTAAAAGTACTGAATTCATATTTCAGACTAACATTGTAATATAACTGTTAATGCATTGCAAAATTAACGAAATGGCAACTTATCAAAATATTTCTTCCCCTTCATAATCAGAATTATACATATAAATGCAAAATAGAAAAATAGAAAAGCAAGATCATTACATAACATGCCTCTATCTTCAGGTTTTTGCCGTGCAGTCCTATATCTTGAAGTTCCTCCAAATCTCTCCTGGAATTCCCTCCGTCGATTTAAGGAATCTTCAGCTCGTTGGCGCCTTCGTTTTTCTAATTAGAGAAAAGGGAATAAAAATTGAATACATTAATGTATTTAATGTAATATATCTGACAACAGAAATAAGGATGAAGTCAAAAATTCAATATTATATAAAGTAAATCTAAACAAATTTAACTTCTTGAGAGCTGTTACAACAATACTATTTCTGGTTACATCCAATATAGTCTTTAAACAATTCACTAATATAATAATGATTTCCAAATTTAGATACCCAAAAAAATTGTTGCCCCAAGAGAATTATGTACATGTGATAAAACATCTCTCATAACTCAACATAAATTATAATACTTTTCAAAACGTTTGAGCAGAATCTATCTGGAAAAAACGGCATCCATTCCATGATAAGCATTACAAAGATATAGAATGACTTGCATTGACATAGTTAGGGATACAGCGGGGGCAGTGCACCCTGGGTAACATTATTTTAGGGCCGACACCAATTAGAATGTTTTATAGATAACATTGAATTATTTATTTAAAAATTATACTTCAATTATTCATAATTACATAGTTTTTAAATATATTGTAAATAGTTGTCATGTGAAATGTGATGTAACACACATCAATATCGTAATGATCAAAGATCAATAATGAACACTCAATATTTGTGTGTCACAGTAGCTGGCAAGAATGGTGCATGAGCACACAATAGCTGCTGCCAAACTCAGCCGTGTCGAATGTGGGTAAGGATCTGGACCTATAGAAATGAGGTCACGAGTCATGCGAGAAGCAAGTTGGAGCAGTAGAAAACACGCAAATATTGCTCCCCAGGCAAGGAGGGTCCCTAAAAGAAAAAATAGTGGCGATGAAGACGTCGACTGGCAAGAGAGAACATGGGCTACTATCAAAATAACCAAAAAAGCACAAAGGAGCATTATAGACAAAGTATCATTGGAGAGAGATATAAACTCTTTAGAAGTAGTGACACACTTCTTGCTAAATGGGCAAATCACTGAAAAGCATAAAAACTCTCTCCTCCGACTGAGAGAGCTAGAGTTATAAATCCGTTAAGTAATCAACATGCGACTGTTTGAGAATGCAAAAGCTAACTCTGGGTCATAGTAATAGTAATTGGGTAGTAAATGGGTAGTAGTAATTTAAGAGATAGTAATAGGCCTGCTGGGGCAATCTCCCATTGTTTCATTCTTTGTAAATCTGTTTTTTTTAAATATGTATTTATCTTTTCTTGTAAGCTGGCAACTCCCGATGCTTCTCTTATATCCTAATTTCTGATATGGTCCATTAATGTGCAGCCCTTCATGTATCTCAGGAACAAGCATTTCTTCTGGGTTAATATTCCCGTTTTATCTAGAAGCCCTAAAAACACTTATAAATCCATTCACTCAAGAATCAGGATGCACACAAAAACAATACACTGCTTTACTTCCAACTTCATGCTACATCCTAATAGCATGTTTCACCATGCATGGCCAGGATCAGCCGAGTCTCTGAATGGAGTGCTGACCGAACTGCTTATTGCCGAGAGAAAGAATATGGTATGAAATTCACAGATAAGTCACTGAGAACAAAAGTGAGTTTTCAACTTGATGCAATAACATTGGATAATCCTTTGTCAACAACTTCTTGTTTCATATCTACTTTCCAGCTGCTTTTTACCGTTTCAGCTAAAATATTTGAATATTTTTTCTAATTATCAATTCTTTCCCAAAACTCTGCAAATACATAATTTTCAGAATTGTTTTTGTCATTGCCCAATCTATCGCTGACCAGACACCTCACCTCTGATCATTACATCAGTTTTCTTGCACAAATTAAAAGTTTCAAGTATTTTGTAAATGTATTCTTTTGATTCCAAACTGAACCTTATAATTTACGAATGGAGACAATTGTCTGCATATGTTTCTAACTTACCTCGCTTGATTAATTCACGGCCTTCTTCAACAAGATCTGCGGTGACTTCATCATCTCCGACAAATTGCTGAAAGCCTAAGGCTGAGAGAATGCGAGAACCAATACTAAAGTAGGTGGCCAAGCAGAAGGCCAGTACAGCCATTGGGAAGTACACATTGAAGCCATCTGAGATAATTGAAATTACATCCATATGACCCATTACCTGCATAAACCATAATTTTCATTTAGAATTCATGTGAAATAATGTTTCATATTTTATTTATTATTTAACTCAGAATTAGGAACATATTGGAAAATATAAGTACACTGCAAATACAATGAGAAGAGGAGAGAGAGAGAGAGACAGAGAAAGAGACAGAGAAAGAGACAGAGAAAGAGACAGAGAGAGAGAGACAGAGAAAGAGGGAGACAGAGACAGGGAGAGACAGGGAGAGACAGAGAGAGAGAGAGAGAGGGAGTGGAAAAGCTTGGATAGAACTTACACGGACGAACCAAAATAGAATGGTCATGTTCTCTGAAGAAAGAAAGATAAACAAAAAGATTGGTAAATTGGCAAACTGGAAAGATGAAAACAAGGACAACCCACGGTGATAATGAAAGACATATTGTATGTAGAGAGACAGAAAAGGGAATGATATATTTGAGATTGAGAACATACATAACATGGAGACCAGAATATAATAAATAGCCTGAAGCTGTTGTACACAAGTTGAAAAGTAAATTAATCTCACTTTGGAGCCTGTAAAATCAATAACAAGGACTGCAAAATTTCAGCAAAAACAAAGCATCCAAAGTGATTTTCCCATACTTTTCAATGATTTGAACGTTTACTTTTACATGGACATGCATATGTTAATTAAGTACCTGAGTGTAGTATGTTTCCATCGTTGACTGCTTTATGATGTGACTGTCCATATGAACAAGTCCCAAAAAATTGAGGCACATAGGCGGAGTAAGACGACACAACATCATACCAGAGAAAATTAAAGAATATTCATCAGTTTGATGATGAGGTGCCAAGTAATATAAATTCAGTACTCTGATTTTTAAGACCGTTGAGTAAGCACAATAACAGAGATATGCAATAATCATAGTGGAGAGAATCTACAAAGGAATACATTTATTATTATCATTATAAATTACTTGCAATTAACTAATTAATAAGTAAAACATCTTTCGAGGTGTCAATTTAATTGAAGTTTGTCTGAAAGTCTTAATTTTGTCATAAGAATAAATGCTAGAATTATCCCTGCAATTGGTAATATTTAAACTACATTTTGTTCTACTTTACGCAATAAACGCAAACATTAAGGATAATTAATTTAGATTCACACTTTGCCCTATTAAGTGCAAAGTTATTACCAAATAATTATAAAGAATGAATTTGTTTTAGATTTAACACAGTAGTTAATTATATAAAAGGTACGAATCAAAATAAGCTACAAAATAAGCTTTCAGTACAAATCTCCAGTGTTAAAAAAAATTTACTAAACCTGGTCATCAACATTCTTTTAGTTGGAATTAAAAAGAAAGATGTCAGAAATATTTCATTTAGTAATTTAATTTGTAATGGCTCCGATTTTAATATAGATCATTCCAGCCATAATGGGCCTAAATTTTCCCGATCTACTCAGAATTCGCAATTGATTTTTCCGGGGGCTTAAAATATACAGTGTGTAATGGGAAAATGTTTATTATGATGATTTTGCTTAAATTACAATAAAGTCTGTTTTCCACAGCTTACAGAACATCCGCGCCACAAATTAAAAAATTGTAAACATTTTTTAATTTGTAAAAAATTGTAAAAATTCTAACAATTTCTAAGCTGGTTTGTTAAACATTTTATAGAAATCTACCATCACAGACACTTAATTTCATAGTAAAAGTGACCTGCAAAGACCTAAAATAAATTGCAAAATACAGGGCAAAAAATTGTTTTTGCTTCAAAACATTATTTCTCAAATACTCCAACTTAGAATTTAATGAGATTTACGGAGTTTAAAGAAGAACTAAACAATGAGAATCTCCCCAATTTTCACAACTTTCAAAATTCCAGTACATTAAAGTTAAAATTTGGATTTTTATGTTGTGTGAATTCCTTCCTTATTCAACTTGAAAGCCAAAATATTAATTTGGTTTCTAAAACTTTATAATTACAGGTGTATAAGTCCAGTTCCAATTCTTCAATTTCCTTTTAAAAATTCTTTGAACTTTTGTTCTTTTAAACTTCAGCTCATTCTCATTCTTTTGGCAGGTGATCTGCAATAACATTTTCATTCATATTACTTTCTTCATAGATTGTAGTGTGCAAAAATTGTATATGTATCAACATTGATCATGTTTAAAGATTCACTGATTCAATCTTTTAATAAATCAGGTGATGTTCAATAACCTGCAGATTGTTGAGAATCATTCGATTTTGCAACAGAAAATACCAATGTTTCAAATGTTCATTGAATCTTTGACACTTTCGACCCTAAGAACATATCTGATATGTTATCTTCATTTTACATCATTGTCCTATTTACATATGTCATATGTTCTTCTACATGTCATTTTTGGCAGGCTATAAAAGTCTCTCGGACATTCCTAGGTACCTAGAATATACTTTTTAATATCATTGAAATGGTTGCAGAAACACCAATGTGTGCTTCTATTTTTTGCAAGTATTTGCAATTTTTTCCAGAAAGCGATTAGAGATATTCGAACTTGTGGGCACTATCAATTATGATCAGTATGTTTCGTTGGGAGTGGTGTTTGTGCTGTTAGCAATGAGTACAGATGTTTAGAAGATATATACAATTGTCAAATTCACAGCAAATCTCAACATTAGAAATTCAAGAGCTTTTTAATAATAGATCAGAACAGGATTCTCCTGATGAAAAGGACAATTTTATTCCTGGACTGTTGTCTAGTTTGAGCAATGAAAATAATTTCGAGGAGAGTAACAATTATGTGAATGATTCTATTGGCGATGTGTTTGTAGGCTTCCGTGGCCCGAGTCATTGGATACTTGTCTGTCCAGGGTGATCCGTGTCTCAGTTGATTTAGCTGAGGTTTAAACCATTGTGTTGTGGCCTTCTTCAAAGCTGTACTGCTGTAGCAGTATCCCATTCTATTGGCAAATCTTCTCAAACTCAAGTTCATTTTTTTCATTTTTCATGTCATTTAGAATGCTGTGAAATCGATAAGCAATATAAATTACCTGTGTTTGTGAAAACCAGTGAAATAAAATATCCTGTAAATGAAGACTCAACTGAGCTAGACTATTTCCCATCATTTTTTGATCAAAGTATATTTCAAAAAATAAAGAAAGAAAGAAATAGATATGCAAATATAACTATTTTTCAACTTTAACAAATATAATTATAGTGCACCAGTATTGTTGTCATATGAAGTTCACTGCGTTTCCCCCGTATTTTGCAATTACTATCAGCAAAAATATAAAATTGACAACATGTGTTTCTTTGAATTCCATTCTCACTACTATGTAATAATCAAATTATCATAAAATACATACAAAATTAAAGAGGAAAGACAATACTACAAGATGCTGTTAATTTCACACGAAAGTACAAAAGATTTTGTTTTACAATGTTTTGAATAATGCCTACGACACAGGAGTTTAACAGGGTGGCTCCCTCAGGACTCAATGTGTTAAGGCATGTCTGAGAGATGGATTAGTAACAGATTGAGTAGGAAGCTAAGAGTCACAAGCAGTAGTGACATTTAATTCACTCTCATTAGAAATATACTGACAGTAAAGATCTTTTAGACTTGTGGCACAAATTGTGTTTCTTCCAAAATCACGGGAAATTGTGTGTGATATACAATTTGAAATTGTTTTTGGGAACAAAAAGTTACAAACCAATGTTTCTTCTAATGTAGTTTGTTCTAATTCTATAGAAGTAGTAGTAGAAGATTATTTTTGATTCTACAGTAGTTTCACTTCTGCAAAAAATTAAAAAAAATCTCTACAATAAAATTTACTGACTTGATTAAAATTATCTTCAGCAGAAGATGTAATATTGTCACATCCTAGTGAACATATTCTCCTCGGTAATTCCACAGCAATAGCACCTCCAGTAAAAAGTACATTTGTGATATTTCACAATAAGCTTTAATTTCATAGCTCACATTATGTATTTTTCTAATGGTACCAAGACGTCACACATCAGCTAATGAGAGTACCAGAGATGTCTCGGGTGTGACTGTCAGTAATTAGGAATTCACAGATGTGTTATTTTCACGGAGAATGAAATGAAAGTTATTTTCTGTTTTACCAAAATAAAGAACTTTAAATACATCTACAGCATGATATATAACTTTCAAGTAATGATAATTTGGCAAGGAGTTCACACTCACACTGTAACTCTGAAAGTTGTAATTTTTCCAAGCAAAAAAACTCTTGTTCATTTGTTCTATTTGAAGCTCCCCAAATCTCAGTAAATTCTGATATGGAGAATTAGAGAAATTATTCTTGGGAGAAAAACGATATTTCGATGTTTTCATTGAAATTCTTAAGAATTTTTCAATTTAATGTGTCCATAGGCCATTTCTTTTATAAAATGAAGTGTCTATTATAAGTAGATTAAGTGGGTTCCAATTTCCAAACCAGTTTGAATGAAATTTGTATGATTCTTTAACTCGTAGCACAAGTGCTCTGTCACCTGAGAGAAAACCGAAGCAAAAACAGGATAATAAACACCTAATAAAAATTCTTTCTTCAATGTTTTAAGCCCTCAGAATAATTATTAGCAAAATTTTAATGGGTCATTTAAATTTTAATCCTGGTTTAAATGGTTGAAAAATTTGGATCAATTATCATCGGAATAACCCATATATAATTGATTAATTGAAAGTACAGCCAATTATGATCTGAAAAATGCCTAACGATTTCATATTTTTCATGATATAAAATTAATAATAACCTCAATTGTCTTGTAGTCATATCCTTCTCTAGCAAGGTTTATGAACTGTGCAAACAATGACAATACTGGCTTCTTGTTGAAAAACGTTACTTCAGACCAGACAACAGCAGCAGACAAAACACCAGCAGCAATTGCAGCTAATTTTAATATATAAGACTGCACTACACACCGCCAATACCATTCTGCAATAAAGAAAGAAAGTACTTTTGGCTTAGAAACAAAAGAGATTAATTTTTGAATGATTAGTATTAAAGAAAGTGAAGTCAATAAAGTGCATCATCTCCTGTATTTTCACAAGTAATTTATACCAGCACCTCCTTGAGGAAAGAGTATTCTTTTCAAAATGGAATGTTCTGTCCTGTTAAATGTAATATATTGAATATAGGGGAGTACTGTGAATCAAACCCTGCTTGACGCAAACCACATATTGTAAATGCATTAATAATAATAACAATAATAATAATAACAATAATAACAACAACAACAACAACAACAATAATAATAATAATAATAATAATAATAATAATAATAATAATAATAATAATAATAATAAAATTAAGAAGAGAGTAGAATGAAGCCAAGAATATAGAATGAGAACTCAAAAGAAAAAACTGGGAAAAGAAAGAAGAAGATGAGGAAGAAGAAAAAGAGTAGGAGGAGGAGGAGGAGGAAAAAGAAGAGGAAGAAGGAGTATTCACTTGATAAAACATGTATTTTGTATATCCTTATCTCTCTTATGAAGCCAAGTATAGTAGGGCTTTTAGAGTAAAGTGAACCGTTCTGAAGAGATCAGTACTAGGATGTATAAAAAACACTTACTTATACTTCATTTTTTTTTTTACAATTAGGACTATATTACAGAGCTTACCAAGTCCAGGAGTAATAAAAACTCGCAGCCAGCTCGCTCTATCAGGTTGAAAGGTGGGTTTATAATGTCGATCATGGCTAACTTGATTACGAACTACATCTTCTAATACCAGAATATCATCCACCAGTAAGCTCCACTGAGTCTCAGTTCGGTGAGCGGTTTGAAGAGCCTTGATTACCTAAAGCAAATACAATTCCTTCATATAAACTTCTTTCTATTCCTTCTATTCTGATAATGTACAATAACCATAGACATGGAAATTATACATATTAACCCTCCTCTGGTCACACCCTAATTTGTAACACCATCAGCTGCGCCATGTGCTCTCAACAATACTGGATTTCCAAAATTATTTTCACTACTGTAATTATTTGTTGCTATATGTTTAGGCATTTATGAATTTTCTCCTATTGAATGTTTAAAATTATTTTTGCATAAAACAAAATTTTATAACAAAGCAGAAAAGATATGTACAAATCCAAACGTCAGATTTTATTCGTACTTATATAGCATATTACATTACACAATAATATTTGAGTTACACTGCATTTAAAATTTTAGGGGTCATGATAATGAAACATTCTTGTTTGGATTTTAACTTTCATTTGCATGTAGACACAGTTTTTAGTGAATCACACTCAGCTGTCTCTATTATTGTGTTATTGCATACAATTTTCTTCATTGTATAATTCTCAGAAGTATAACTTTGACAACCATTGCAGATCATTGTTGTTTCTTATTTTATTTTCAACTACTTATATACCAAATCAGGACACTTCTTTCATGGTAAGTCAGATGTGAATGGAATAAGTTCTACGCTGAGAAAATGCGTACTGATATCTTGATGGCAGGAAATATTTAATATCAAGAAGCAGACTAGGAATTTTGCATCTGGCCAAAATGTGACCTTTTATTAAATCAAAGCCTAATGTTTTCAAATAAACTCAGTAAAATAAATGTAAAGCTGAATTTCACCAAAACTAAAATATAATAAGAACAGTCACGTGATGTATTCTATACCACAGATTCACCAAGTGTCAAATTGCGCACTCCTGGCAATAGGACTGCCTTTCAGAATTCAAAGAAATGATGAAGGAGATAGTGAAAAAATGTCAGGTCCTGAGGAAACACAATATCTTCGCAAAAACATGTCCAAATGAGAAATTCCATGTTTTACACAGGACAATGCTGCAACAGGAGGAAGGTTAATTATTAAGAAGGCAAAGACAGCTCTTTGCATCATACCTGTCTGTGAAGGCGAATAAGTGCTTTCTCTGATGGAGCGTCTGTTGGAGTATCATCAGGTAACTGACGACGGTTCATTCGCTCTCTGAGTTCAACAGGAACTTTCTGCAAAATAGTCTCAAGGTTCCGGTGTAGTGGATGACCTGGCCCTACAGCCATAGATGCAGCTTGTAGAGACTGAAGATGGAATAGAAACAAGATATCTTGTTTAATAATATGAATTAAATGAAGAATAATTAACTACACATTTAATTTCCTATAATACAAGAAAGTAACTTCAACTTTATTCTAAATTGATGTTATTAATTTTATGATGAAAATTTGCCCAACTCGCTAGGCAATATGATTAGCACTACAACCTTCAGACACTTTTCATTACGTTTACTCATACTTGATGGATTAGCATGTAAACAGTATCAATATAGAATGGATTTCTGACCAAAAAATCAGCAAATATTTGCATCCATTTGTCTGATAAACTAATGTATATTACGATAATAAAAGACAAAACTCCACACCTTATGAAAAGATGAGATAGCCAGAATTTAAATATAGATTAGAACAATTTAAGAAAACACTCCTGTGCTCTGTTTTCCTTACTTTGCAAAACTACAAACATTCACCAAGAGATGGTTCTACATTACTGCTTAAAACTCTTCATTCAATTAAAAATGATGTCTAAACAACTATTGAGGGAATTGGAGGTATTTTTATAGTATCCTAAAAATGAATTTAAAGCACGATGATTTAATAATAATATTTAAAAATATCCTGATATATTCTCCCTCAATGCAGCTCATTCAATAATTATAAAATGATATTTTAATGAGAAAATTGTGGCAAAATTTTGTGTTATTTTAGTACAATTTCTTAAAATAAACATGCCAATATGAAATTAAAATGCTATTATTTGAATTTATATTCACATTAAAATCCAATTTATTTTTATTAAAATCATTAACATTATCAGTGATCTACATCTCTATCGGGTTTTTTGTCCAGTTTCCCTGATCCACTGAGCAAATGCTGAGACGGCCTGTTTTGTTTCTGGACATAACTATGCTCACTACTTTCAATTTACTACTAGTTTCACTATGCTCACACAATTTGTTGAGCTTTCCTTTTGCTAGTTGTAGTAGGAGTAGAGCCAGCGATATGGGTTACAATTTTGTTAGCAATACTAGAAAACCAAATCTGTAGATCATTTACCATTGCAAATAACTTTTCAATAACTTGGAAGCGCAAAAGTCTAGTTTCCAAATGTTGCTTTGTGGGTACTTTTATTCATAATTCAACTATTTTTAGATAAAAGGTCAGGATGATATTCTGGAGCTCAAGAAACTGTATGCAAATGGTACTTCTCCCATATGTCACATAGTGTTTTGACTGTTCTTTGACAAAAGTAAATCAAAACAAGATAACTGTGAAATACTACCATTAAAAAGACACGAACAACAGTCTCCAATGACCCCAATATATTAATTATATTCAAATTGACAATTTTAGTTTTTTTTATTTGAATTTTTGATAATGAAAATATTTTGTAGTTCTCTTCTGTCTGAATTTAAAGAGTATGTTGAATTAATAATATATGTAAAATGTCTCATTCTCCAACAATGAACTACTACAGGATTTATAATGGTACACTCAACTACAAGAAATTGCCACTAATTGGGAGCAATGAGTACCCTTAATGCTTTCCACACATTATCTCACAATTAATAAAGATGTTCACAAGACGTTAATGAATAGCTCATGAATATGGTTGGTCTAAATTTCAGCTCCCTCATCATTAAAAAAATCACTTTAAAAATATCTTTTATAAATTGCTAAGTTTGAATCCACATTAAATAATAAGCAATAGCACTTGCCCCTAGGAATATATGCTAAAACTGTTAAATCATATGAACCATAATTGTTATCATGTACTGTTAGTATTACTATTATTATTTTATAAGTAATGTTTTCTATTATATTTATTATTATTATTATTATTATTATTATTATTATTGTTATTATTATTATAAGTAGTAGCAGTAAAATCATTATACCAAGAAAATGGTATTTTGAAAAATGAAACGGTACAAATCTTGAAATATTATAGTATATTAAATTAAATTGAAGTAAGTTAAGTGTTCAACTAAAAATAATTATCTACAATATACTATCTTAATATATCTTAAACAAGTATTGTAGTATAATCCCTAGGCAAATGACACCAGCTTGATCAGGTTTTTTGTCCAGTTTCCCTGGACCTTTGAGCAAATGCTGAGATGACCCCTTGCTTTGCTTCTGGACAATAAATATAAATGTAACTTTACTCGCTGCTCCCAAGAAGATGTATGCGATTGCACTCCCACTAAATATATCATATTTGACTCGACATACACTATTGTAATGGCATATGTGTATATTATTATTATTATTATTATTATTATAAGAGATAACATATAAACGATCCAAACATCTTTAAAAATATATGCACACACACACACACATATATATGCATACATAAAAGTGACTTATTGACATCACAATGGTACACAGATAGAATATTCTGCAATGTTTCAAGTAGTGAAATATTTTGTTCTTTTATTTTTAACTCCATCAATTTTAATTGCCTTTTTGTTACACTAATTAAAGCAAAATAAATACTAAAACATATGGACTCTGCAGGTTTGATAACAAAACCTCTCTGCTTGAAACCATGAGGACTAAAAGGAGATTCAACAAAGGTGGTGGAGGTATGAATGAAATATGTCAGCAAGTGAAAGAACACAATACCACACGGTAGAATAAGAAACCATTTTTAGCGAACATGAACCAAGCTTTTAATTTCAAACATATGAAAATGACAAGTATCAAGACTGTAATTGACAGTTCGTGTACACCAGTTCAACTTTATTATCCTTGTGTATATTATCACCTTCATAACCCTTGTGATAAATGCATTGATAACAATATTCCACACGTGTTTTATAAAGCATTATACCAGGGATTAATAAATAGGCATTAAAATAAAATTCTATTTTTTAATTAGGGTTGGTAACTTCCCCTCCTCTCCAAACAAAAACACATACACACACAGCGAAAATCTCAAATGAGAATTTGGAATGTGATTTCCCATTTGAATACCATGAATAAACATTAAATTTATTACAGAGGCAATGAATGTACTTCATGATATCAATAACACAAACATACACAATACACCAAAGGTAATTCATCATTCATCAACAATCATGGAAAGTTTGCTAGTTTCTTGTCTTTAACAAGACTTTAACATCCATCCTACACTCCAAGAGTCATTAGCTTTATTGAGGTGCTTGGTCAACATTAGCCACAAAACAAAATGATAAAGGTTTCTTAATCTACCATGTGCACTTTCAGTTGCTGACATTTGTCATATTTCTACACCATTTTAATTGAATGTCCTCACAATCTTCATGCTTAACTATTTGTGAATATTTCTCACTAGTATTTACACAATAATCCTAGCTAGCTCCTATTTGTGGTGTGAAGAATATTTACTTCTCATTTATTTTTCACAAAAATCTGTTTTATAAATACAGAGTACTAATTTATCAATCTGGGATGACGTAACATAACAGTACTAGAGTAATTCTGGCACAGCTACTTTGGGCACTGATAAACAACTCTAACTTCTCCTTACCTCCAAAACTTCATCCACATTTTCTTCGGCTTCACATTTATCAGAACTAAGCTTTGCTGCTTTAAAATAACTATAGTTTAATAAGTAAGCACGCTTGCTAGAATTCCACAATGACCTTGGCACCTCAACCAGGGCATATCCCAACAAAAGCACCAGCAGGAAGAGACCCCACGTATTACTAGCAGATGATGCAATGGCTTTCAATTTGGGTCTAAGAGAAAATTCATTTATTAAAAATGTAGCATAAAAGAGTTCACAAAACAATTTCAAATTAATTAATTCAATAAAGATAGATCTAAAACACACACAACATATTTATCAAATTTCATTTTGCACACAATAAAAATTTAACCTTTGTGCAAGCATATTCCTTGTTCAGTCTCTACAATTGCACACAAAAACAAACATCAAACCCTCAAAAACTGAACCAGTGGAATTAGTACGAAACAATTTTTATTTCAACAAAGATATGATATCTCTACACGCATAAGTAACACGATCACAAAATAAACAAAATCTTACTCATCAAGGTCAATTCCTGGCTTCACAGCAATGTATATAAGTAAGATTCCACAAATAAATAAGTATGATCCGTAATAAATGGCATTGTCAATAAGAGCTGATTTTAGTTTTCCTCGAATAGTAAAATCTCCTGCCTTGATATACGATTGCATTAATGGCAACACCAACCTGAAAATAAGCATTATATTTTCATTTCTTGTAATCAAGCAAATGAATTTAAACTAATACTAACTACACTCTCAACTACAATATCACATTCAGATCAAAATTCTTAATGATGTTTAATAGCACGTTTTCCTCAATAAGAGCATTACTCTTGAACCATATGGAAATGTAACACAATTAACAATTTTAATATCTTCTTTTACCAAGTGAGACACTGTGAAGTCCAGTATACAACACGCCACAAATGTAAATATACATCATCTTGTACATAACTCCATGGTTTCTGACAAATAGTTTCATCAGAAGCAGAATGACTGTTATTTGGAATTACTAGACTATGATTCGAGCTCGAATTTTCATTGCTGTTTCCAGGAGGAAGATCTTTTAAACAGGTACGATACACAGTCTGGAAAATAAATACATTACATTAAATAAATATATACATACATTCTGTTGAACAGGAAAATAAACACACATGAGATTTTGCACTTACAGATGATACATCCAGTGGCAAAACAAATATTATTAGGAATGAGAAATACCAAGCAACAAGAACTGCTATGGTTACTACAATGTGGTGTTTCATCCAATTCCCATATCTATACAAGACACTAGCTGCCACACAAAATGTCACTATGACATCTGTGAGTAAGGGACCAAACGACATATTCCCTTCAACTATCTGGTCCTCTTATTATAATCCAAAATAATTTTTAGGGTACATTATTTACATTTCCTTCATTAATCTGTTCCAGTCTCTGCTGTTTCAACTTGTCTTCTGCATCTTTTTGCATCTTTTCAAGTTTCTCCAAAGTCACAGACTTCAATGGCATTAGCTTTGGCTTACAAAGAATGTACTGTGGTAAATCCTCGTGATAAATCATTCCACTATTAGGAATGAAATCTTTCAAAACGGGAGTCTGATCTTTCGACATTGTCAGCTGTTATATCGCACATGTCACAGCACCTGGAAGGTTCAAATGTATTAGTAATTGACACTTTAACAAAGCAACTAATTAAAGAATAATTTCATCATTGCAACCTAACTAACATTCTGAGATAGCGGTGGTATGTGTAGCGAAAGCCTTGAGCACGTACTATAGGCGCTGCAGTGCTGTGGTTTTGCAAATGACAAGTCGACTAACCATCAAAAGGATGAGATTGGCCGCACCCAGCCCATTACAGAATTCTTGATTCTAGCATTCATACAGTACTAAAAAGTCCAAAATTGACACTCACTTCTGCAATTACTATTTTCCACTATCCTCCTAAATCACTACAAGCTCTATAAGTGTACGTATACATATAATACGCTTACTCTTGCGCAAATCCAATAGAACAAAAAAGCAGCAACTGAATAACGCCACCCGAAATTCTTAGGCGCAGAAGGAAGTCGTAACATTCATGGGGGAAATTCAAATGTGCGGCAGAAATAATAAATGTTCATTTTTGAACATTTGATTTAATGTTACAGAAAATACACATTTTCCGGTTATATGTTAGTACTGGAACCAGAAACTTCAATTTCCCTTCATTCCTTCGATATTGCTGCAGAATCTCCGGCTTCGGGGCCCCTTCTATCCCTTGATCTCTTTAAAAGTGCTGTACTTACCCGCATATTTTATTATGTCACGGTAAATCATAAAATTCCAATCTACCCAATTATACGCCAGGTGGTACGTGTTCTTGTGAGACAGGGAAGCAAAACGTTTTAACTATAATTGATAGAAATGTCTGGCTGGCATTGAGATGACGTGGGCAGGGCACACGCAAACAATTTAGTCATTTCCGTCAAAAAAGAATAACAAATTATGATGGGCGGATCCAGCAGACCTTTTTGAAGGGGGGCAACGTAGATTTTAGTTAAATAATGAACTTTTGTTATTACATTGTATATTATTTATTTATTGTAGATATGATACTATACAATAGTATTAGTTAAATAATTATTTAACCAATAATATTGTACATATTTCGACCATAAATTAATATTTAAATAAACTTTGCCAAGTAAAGGAAAGTAAATGATAACTCTAGCCTTTGGGGGTGCCATGGTCCCTATGATATATACATAATCATTTCAGTGATCCAGAATCCAAAAACAGCAGGCATACCCTTGTTTGATCACAATGAAATAAGGAAGTTGCATTGTCTATGATATCAGGGATTTCAAGGAATAATAGACTTATGATTCATAATTTAATTGTAACTGTGTCGCGTGGTAAAATGAAGAAACCATTATGCATTATTTAGCCTAATGTGACCACCGACCTCTATATTTCCATAAAGAACTATCAGAAGATACCATTTGTACTACCAGAAGGTACTACCTTCAAAGCTCAGAAGTAATAAGTAATGTTTTGCTTAGAGTTAAGTAAGATCCATATGTGCTGTTGATTAATTCTGTCTGATTAACTCTATGTCTCGTGAGAATCATACCAAATATCTCTTCTAAGGTTGTTCTGTCCCTTTCTTAGCCAAAATGTTTAATAAAAGAATCACACACTTTTTGTTAGATGCAAATTTATTATTCACACTTTTTAATATAAATGAATGAAAAACAAGCACAATAAAGAATATTACAAAATTCAATCAAATGAATTTATTTTTTGAATGCACAAAAATATTGTTACATTTGTGTACATACTCAATAAAGTTTATGAAAGAAAATTTTTAAACTGCAAAAAATATTTCTCGATTATTGAGATTTTGCACGTTGCGACAGTTCCTGTGAATGTGTAGTGCTTTGCTATCAAGTAGTTTTCTAAATCCCAATATCTGTAAACAATATTTACATTAAAAAAATGCTTAATTATTTTTCATAGAAAAGGCACATTTTCAGAATATTATGCATAATTTTAAATGATTGCCTTACAATTCACAAACAATGTCTATGAATATAGTATTACACATAAACAACATGTGTTTCAATTTATTTTCAATGAAAGTTAATATTTTAAAACATAAATTTTTAAGATATAGCATTAAAACTGAATATAATATTATCTTTACCATGTTCTTGATTACAGCTTGCTCATCTGTTCTTCATTAAAGCTTAGTATTATTATACGACCAATACAAATGATAAGTTTAACTTATTCATAAATATATACTTAATACATTTCAATGCCATTTTACCTCGAAAACTCAAAAAGATCCAAAATAAGAAAACTAAATCATGGATTACCACAGGCATCAAAGTGTCGTGTGAAAGAAAACGCAACATGTATAAAATACTAACAAATAACAAATGTAACTCTAACTTCATTTCATATTACAAAACATATAATTCGATCCTAAAAAAAGTAATCAAAGAAGCAAAAATTATAACAAATTATAAGTACATTGCAAATGCACGTAATAAAACAAAAGCTATGCGGGACATTATTAAAAAGAATACAGCACCAACTAATAATTACAAAAAAAAACAGAGCTCCACTACAAAAACAAAACTGTACATTACCCACAAGAAATAGCTGATATATTCAATGAACACTTTTCACAAATTAGTAATAAGTTAATCTCTCAACACTCTCTAAACAATAAACACACAAACGCACACTGAATATTACAAACAAAATTGTAAATTCATTATCTTATATGAAACACCCTCCTCTGAAATTTTTAAAAAATATTGGACAAATGGAGAATAATTTTACAGAGGCACATGGACACATATCACATGATTTCTTATTAAACCACGTGCTTACCATGTTAAGAGAGTGCATACAAGACCACTCTACTCACATCTGCAATTACTCTTCTAAAATAGGCATATTCCAGATAATTCAAACAGACAAAGAATTAAAGCCAATGTTTAAAAAGGGCAATGTTATGATCAAAGACTATCAGACCTATCTCCACCTGTTACCAGCGATTTTCCAAAATTTCTGGAAAGGGTTTCAATGATAGAGTCCAAAACAGTATTCTCCATGCCAAATAATCGTCCCTTACAAATAATCAACATGGCTTCATAGGAGTAATATGATCCATCAGACACTCATGCCATCTACTTGTTAAATGAACAGACTTGTTGCACATAAAATCAGAAAGGAAATCCATTGGCTTTTCTAGATTTTCCAAAAGCCTTTGACATCATTTGACCATCATATTGACACTTTTATAAGAAAACTAGAAATGCTAAGCGATTGATTGGCATTGGTTAGCCATAATGGATCAAATATATTTATAATCCATAGCAAATAGTTTGCCGTCCACTAAGAAAACAAAATCTCCTCATACTACTCTGTACTCAAATAATAAATTGTGGAGTCCCCATGTGATCCATACTTGGGCCAATACTATTGCCTTTATATATCAGAAATGGACATGCTGAAAACAACAAAAGTAATTTTGTTTGCAGATGACACAAACATTCAGTCAGTAAACCAAAACCACACAATATTAGAACAAAGACTAACTCGCAAAACTCTGCAAGCACTAGTAAAATGGTTCAAGAACAACAAACTTTATCATAAACACCAGCAAGACAGTCTCTCTTAAATTTATGAATCCTTGATCTAAAGAAAAAACTCTCAAGCATTTGTCATAAACAATAACCTTGTATGATATCTTCATGAACTAACCCTTCTCGGACTAACAATTCAAGAAAACCTAAAATGGATACACTCACATTCCAATCGTTAACAAGAAGCTCAGCAATTGCTGTGCCTATACACTCTCAGTCAAGCTCCAACGTTGAGACACTTAGAACATGTATTTGCAAATGTGCACCACACTAAAATATGAAATAATATCTGGGGAAATGTCCTGAAAGCCACTCGCACATTTATTATCAAGAGTAGGGAAGTATTGCGAACAATGACCAAGCACTCATGAGCTGGAGTCTTGCTACCCTTGTTTATAAACTAAGGATTCTTCCTCTACCATGCATGTATATATTTTGAAATAGTGGTCTTTACAAAGAATTCTCATGGAAACAAAGACACTTTTTACTTAAATTCTGATGTACCAACTACAATATGCCGTCAAAAGATAACCTACATGTTCCCCCACTCTGAAACTAACTTTATCAAAAAGTACTCAATAGAGGGCAATAAACTTTACAAACAAATAGGCAATGATTATCAAAGACTACACAATTCATACATTTAAAAGTAATTGAAAGCTTTCCTGCTTAACAACATGTTCTACAGTGTAAAGGAATTTTCAAATTACAACATTGCCCTTAAAAAATATAAAGAAATAAGAATTTCTTATCCCATTAGATTTTGTGTTTCATGTAAACTGTTTCAAGCTGAAGCAAAGAAAAAAGAACTGGCATATCGCATCCTGTAAAATAGAAGGAGAATAGAAGAAGAAAAAAAATAATAATAATAAAAAAAAAAAAATAAATAAATAAATAAATAAAAAAAAATCCTGGTCAAAACTTGCCTCCACACCATTTCAAGTTATAAATATAGAATGTACTACTATTGTTAAATTTGATGTAGTTGCAAACATAATTGATATGAATTGTTCCAATATTATTATTATTAATGAAATTATTAATATAATTATTATAAGTAGTAGCATTGAAATAACATATTGAAATGTTAATTATTAGCAGATAATTTATCTACTGTAAAATATCTTAATCTACCTGTAACAAGTATTGTATTTCTAGGCCAATGACCCCATCTCAATCAGGTTTTGTTCAGTTTTCCTTTGAGCAAATGCTGAGATGGCCCCTTGTTTGCTCCTGAATAGTAATATAACTTCGCTCTCTCCACCCAAGGCATCATATTGACTCGTCATACACAATTGTAAGTGTATATATGACTCAATAAATATTATTATTATTTTTATTTAACCAATATTATGATTGTATATGAACAAAGTCATGAGAAAAATTAATATTTCAGGATGATTCTTATGTGAAGCATTCTCCAAGAGTAAAACAACTTGCCTGAGAAGCTGAAACAGCTATTGGATTTGGATACAAAATCCACGTGACTGTTTTACTCTTCAAAGGAGTAGTCAGTGAGCCTGGATAAGTATAATATCCATATTGGCGATTATGTTTTAGCCAGGAAAAGCAGTTTGATGAAATTTCTGTTACAGACTCATATTTACAAATCTTTTTCAGATTATCTGATATTGGTAAGAAGTCTTTATTTTCTATGTCTGAAACCTGAAATACACATTTTGTGTTTTAATATCATAAATAGTATGCAAAACTAGATTTTTCTGTTTATGAGCCCTCTCACCTGAAAGAAAAAGGGAGGGAACTTAATTTGAATCTTGGTTTTCTGATCTCTATAAGTACATTGAAAAACAACAATAAACTTTTGATGGGTTTTACATGGTTCCAAGATTGTCAATGATTTTGTAATTGGAAGGGAAGAGATACTGAAAAGTAATACAACTGAGGGCAGTATTTTTTTACCTGAAGAAAATTACCTATTACTGCAATACCATTCTCACATTCCAAAGCATCAGTTACATCTTCACATCTGATATGTATATGAACAGCATGACACTCCATAGAAAATCTGTGAAACATATAAAAGCATAGGCTTCTGAGACCAGAGTCAATAGATACTTGGCTGTCTGAGAGACTCAGAATTCTATGCTTAGTTTACAACGTTTCAGATGTCATACTGAAACATGCAGGGGGAAGTGCCTAGGTCAAAGCATCTCCTGGACAGCCAAGTTTCTATCTGTGGAACAAATACTTAAAATTAACAGTTGTGAGTCAGACAATTTACTAAGAACTGATTCTATTCATACAGTGTTTACCATCACTATCCATACAGTATACTACTGATATAGAAATTATATTATTCAACAAAAAATAGGTTCTCATAAAAAAATTACATATCTGTTTTATTTTTTAGGGAATACATACGGCTTTCCATCCAATGTATGTTCACTGCCTGCGTAATCATCAGTGGACCAATGAAAATGTAACTGTACAAATTTGTAAGAACCACGCAATGGCCCTCCTTCTAAGAGAGGTGTCCGACCTTTTAACATAACTGCAGCTGTTAAAAAAAAGCACATTAAGTCTTATGTATAGGTATGAAATCACCTTAATATAAAGTAAACCAAAACAACAAGTGGTACTAGAACAGCAGATATATCCTCGTATTACATGTAACATTATATATAATAGGTATTATAATATTGCAACAATTGATGTATCAACCAACACCTGAAAGTTTCTAGACAAATGAAGTGTAAAGGGTTTAAAAAGTAATAATTTTTTAAGTTTTAATTTTTTGAAAATGCAAAAGAGTAAATGTAAATGCATTCTTGTCATTGAATTCAGTGAACACAAACATAACAATACCTGAGGCAAGAGACATTCTCTGGTGCTATCAAAGTTTGGGTTATGTCTAGTGCATTTAAAATGCTATAAAAAAGTCTTAATGTTGTGGTGATTTGAAAAATAATATATTGAAAAAAATCGTATATAACAAAATTTAAAGATAAAATTTTGAAGAACAGATTTAATTAACTGGGGAGATTCCAGAGCCACCTACAGGTGACATGTTTTATCATTTTCTATAAATAGTCATTTATAAATTTGAGTAAATTGGTGTCATCAAACTCCTGTTGCGACCTATCTTGAACATACTGAAATCAAAATTTGGCTCCACTACTTCTAGGGATTTGTTATTTTTATTTTTTCAAGATGTCTTGCTGTAATTTTGACGCATCATGCTCTTTCTTCCAGCAAAAATTTGAAGATAAAGGAAGTACAAATAAACAATAACTTGTTTATTGCAATTTCAAAACTGCAAATAATTCATTAGTAATTGTCATTTGATAATTATTTGTTGATGACATGGATTTTACACACTGCAAATCCAAAATGTCACTTCCAGGTTACACTGAGTGTTGAGCCTGTTTGATATGTAGGATCAGTGCTATGGCATGATCTCGAGAAACACGCATTCTTGTGCATTTTGTTTTTATCTTTTGCAGTCTAGAAGTGTATGGTAGTTTAGAAATGATAGATGAGCATTAGCAAAATGATAGTTTTCTTTTGTTACCTCTTAGTGTTGCTCTGTTCATTGATGAAGAGACGTGACGAAAGTAAAAGGAACTTCTGAACTCAGTTGTTGAAGTTCACGGAATGATGGAAGATGATTCTGCTGCAGGAAATACTTATCAACCAGATGTAGCATGTGAAGAAATAGTTTAGAACAGCTATGAAATGAGACTCTTTGGTCAGGAAATGTTACAAGAAGAAAAACCCTACTCAATCTCAAACCCAGTGGGTTGAAGATGAAAGCTATTTTCGTCTCAAATATGGCAAAAGAGAGGGCACCAAAAATGACGAATATTCTTTGAACCCAAAACAAGCACATTACTTGGCTTGTAATGAAACAGTCAAAATGACACAGAATTTACGTACTGCAACTTTTGAAAGTGATCGTCCAAGTTAACTCTGGTTTGTATAATGGGAAGGTGCATCAGAAGTCTCCCCTGCTGGAGCCTCCATCAAAGGTCAAGTGCAACCAAAAGTAAGAAGAGATTCTGATGTAAACCACATTAGAATAGAATGTTCATAGAGAAGATTCAGTATGTCACCGATACACAAGAATCAGGTGCTAAAAGTGCAAAGTAGCACTTCATTTACAGTCTTGGTACAAATTTCAAAATACAAATGATTGTAAAAAAATTATTTTCTACTTTTAAATTCAATTTCATGTGTTATTTCGTACTTTCATGTGCAAAAAATCTCTAAATTCGAGTCCATTTGATAAATAGGATGCAAATGCTTATAAATCGTTTTGGTGCATTTTATTTTCACTGGACCCCCAATGCCCAGTACCATCTCCAGTTAACCCCCCCTCCCCCATAAAACAAAAACAGCAGAATTGATTTAGATAATTACCTGCTCAAAGGTTAAAGGGATGGATTAATAACTACCATTCAGAACGTCAAACCAAAATCTCCTATATTAAAACAATGGGAATTACCAGGTTAAGAGAAAAATCTATATCTTCAATCATGTAAATATAGGAGGGTTTGAAAAATGCCTAACCTTTGCAATTTCAAAAGAATCAGAGGATTTAATGAAAAACAGATCTGCGCCATTTTTATAAGCATTCATTGCTCCATTTGAGCAAAAAATTAAACTAAACATTTGGAGCCATTTTTGAGAAAATTACAAAGATGTCTTAAAAGTTTCTTGTAAGTATCTCTCAAAATTGAAAGAACCATTTTAAATTGACAGTAATGAAATTTTGAACAAACACACTTTTTTGGTATCAAACTCCAAAACATCAAAATTTTGACATCGATTTTTTACAGCATTAAATTACTTTTTCTATACTGTGTATGTGATAAAAATGAACCTATCACATATCCTCTATCAACAAGTGGTCCTAACTTTGCAGTATTTGCTGAATAACAGACTCCTTGATATAATATTTGATATTTTGTTCAGATATATTTTCTTATATATTTTTGTCTTTAAAGTTGATTATTTTATCTTATTTGTCATTTTCTATTACATCATACTTTACTTACCAGTCTGATTTGTGTTATAGAGAAATGCCTGTCCTTGATCTTTCATGAAGTCTGTAAAGACCAAAGGAGCAAAGTGCTTACGAGTAACAAGTTGAGTCCAAATATTGATTGGGGACTGTAGCTCAGAACAAGAACTAATCTGAATAAATGGCCAAAATTCTGAAAGAAAAACATATGCACTGATTATTAAACATCCTTGTATTTTGTGTTATAAATTTGTTATCTTATTTACAATGTAAATCCCATTGTTTAATTAAGTAAAATTTATTTGAACTAAGTTGATTTCAATAATTCACAAAAGATGTGATGGATGTCCCATAATATTGCAGAACCTGGGCCAGGAAATTATTCAGATGCATACAAGTTTGAGAACAAGGTCAAAGAGTGTTTTATTTTTTTAAATTGCTTTTTTTCATTACTTTCTTAAATGGTAAGAAAAATATAAATGGCCCAGATCTGAAATGTTTCTATTTATCTACACGATGTTATTGCAAAGATCTTTGAAAGAAAAGAAAGGAAAAAAGAAAAGTTAAGAGAAGTGCAATTTTGTTGCAGTATACTTGAGCGATATTCAGGTACCATTGGCCCTAATAAAACCTTAACTGGCAGACAAAAGTAATAAATGACAGTATTGTGTAAATTTGAATTATTCAATGCAATAGTCACCCATCAGAGAATCAAAGTCAGGACATGGAGCCCAGCAGCTCTGACTCATGAGCTACTGAGATGACCAATGCTTTGAATGTTTTTGTAAGCCTTTCTTTTGCCTGTTTGCATGATAATTAACAGCCCATGCAACAAGGTGACAAAGTGGTGACAATCAATTATCAGTAATTTGCAAAGGACTTAAAAAATCTAAAAAGTACTTCTGAATCAGTTTTTCTTGACACTAGTTTTTGACCTGACAGCTGATGTGGCAAAGAGATGAAAAGTGATTGCCAAAGAAGAACTTACGTTCAAATAAATAAATATACATTTATTTTTCAATTTCAATTCACTTTCAATTCAAATTCCTTGGGTCTTGAAAATATTCAAATTAACCAACTAATTACTGTATTAAAATTATTTATTTCAATAAAGTATTTATATCTACTCAATGAAGATTATTAAAATTTGGGCTTTTCCCATTGACCTAACTGCATTTACAATTAGGCCACATTCATCTTTTCAATGTTCTTTGCACACACACTTCCTCTCCTCCTCCTTTCCCCTCTCTCCTTCACTGTTTTGCTGTCTCTCACTTCACTTGATCTCACTCTTTCCCTTGCACTGCTCTCCTCTTGTGTGTGTGCTTTTCACTTTTACAATGAAACTGAAAAAAATATTGAAGGTTCCCAAAATCAAAAAGGCATTCAAATGACAACAAAGTTTTTTGTCTCTACATTGAACAGTTGAATTTTTCAAAATTTTAATGTCTTTGTTCCGTATCAGTTTGGAGGAAATAATCTGCAACAGTTTGGAACATGTTGAAAATTATGGAGGAATCTTTCATAGCATTCTCAGAAATATAAAATTTTGACTCTCCATAATCTGAGTGTTACCTTTAAAAATGAAATGAGAGATTGTATATGATTCATTTGTTTTAATAAGAATTTCATTACCATTTATTATTAATTCATGTTAATGTAGAAAACAGAAATAACTTTGAGTACCAAGGTGTGACCTCTGTATGTATATTCACAATGTTTTTTATCATTCAAAAAATTAGTAATTAAATTACTTGCTAAGTCTTTACTGTAATAATAATAATTACTAAACAAAATGCACAGCGAGAGCGAAAATGCTTAAATGAAAGATTTTACAAATTAAATCTCAGAATGGAAAATGTAATACTTTTATAGATTGAAATGACAAGATTTAATATCTTTATACCCTATCTCATTAACTTTTCACTTTTCCTCTTCGCTAAAGTTGTTTTCAGATTTCTCTTTTATTTTGAAAATATAATTAGCATAAATTGTTGTAATGTGAAGTATCTTAAATTCTTACCAATTTCATGAATCCTTCCAGGCAAGTTTTGTTGAAGGGAGCATTGATGATGATAATTATTGGCGATTTGCTTACAATGATTTTCCAAAGCCTGTATTTCATCTGCTGATCTCCTTATATGCATTTCAGTGTAAGGGTATCTCTGAAGAGCTCCAACAATCTGAAAAGAATAAAAGGAAATAATATTTCACTCGTATCAGCGAACTGGTCTTAAATTTACATGATTACTCTTGATATGGAATAATAAACAAAGACTAGAGGCAATGAAAATGAAATTCCTACATCATCTTGGTGGAGTGACACTAAAGGATAGACAAAGGAATAAAGACACCAGAAACAAGTTAAAGGCTAAAAATATAGTAGGAGAAATAAAGGATAGACAGAGAAAATGGCTCTCTCTCATTAAGAGAATGAAACAACAAAGATTCTCAAAAGCGGTGTTGAGATAGAAACCGACATGGCAAAGGGATATGGAAGATCACAAAATAAATGACTAGATCACAAACTCCTGGAGGTGTAAGCCTCCTGGTCTATTGGGAAACAGGAACGGGTAACAGGCCTAGCAACCTGCAATTTATGATGATGATGATGATGATGATGGAATAATAAAATGAAATCTTTGGGATTTGTAAATAAATTTGGTTGAGAACATTGTGGTTAAGAAAAGTGAATAATATTGGATTTGGATATTAAAATCTCACCTCATTTTGTGATGGTAAAGTCCTCTTTGATGAAACACATCTGAGATTGTTTTTTAAGAGGGTGTGACAATTAACATGCTCTTTATTCCAATCAGAAACTATTTTCAAAGTTTTTGAATTGCAACTTGAAAGATGACTAGGTTCTAAAGAAAAAAATTGAGGATGAAAGCACTGTAAAAGATAAAATTCAGACATAAACTTCATCATATTTTACTAGGTTCTGACTTTCTCACAATCAAGTCACAACTTTCATAAAAATGCGAGTCATATCTTTTAGAAATTCATTAAAAAACTGCAGCAGTGATATGTGTGGGAATTCATTGAAAAAAGTGAAGCAGTGAACATAAATGCATTAAATATATTTATTATTAGAAAAATATTACACTTTTAATGTGAAAACTCACCTTACTAACACAGTATTTTTTGTGGTGAAGTATGGCTGCACATTTGATGATGTTCCACAATGATCGCGGTACTTTTGCCAAAGTACATCCCACAAAGAGCACAAAGAGGAGTATTCCCCACATATTATTTACTGATGAAGTAAAGATTTTAAAGTTGGGGCTAAAGGATGCAAATCAGTACTGAACTTTAGTTTTCAGTGTGGCATATACATTTATAGAAAAAACATTTTTTTAAGCAGATTTTTAAAATTCAAAAGGATAGGTATTTTTTTTATTCTAATGGAGAAAATACTTAATTAAAATTGAAATAAATCATTTCAAAATCATCAAATACTAATTGTAGAATTAGAAATTGTAATTTTTACAAAATACAAGATTACTGAGGGGTTTATTTCTCTTCTTACAAGACAATAAATTATTGACATGTTAATAAAATATATGACATTAAAAATACATTAAGATAGTATCCTCTAAAACGGCTCTATATCAGAAAACTAGTTCTCTAAGTTTGACAAAAAATGAAACAGATTTTCACTTACTTGTTTATTTGGACACCTGGACTCACTATGAAATACATGAACAAAATTCCACATATAAAGAAATATGATCTACAATAACCAACATTGCTGAAGAATGCTAGTTTTAATTTTGCAGGCACAATTAAAGTTCTTGCTTTAATAAATTTAAAGAACAGAGGCATCATCAACCTGCAAGGAAATGTACAATTGTCGAAAAAGTATTGGTTTTGAAACATTAATAATAGCAAATTAGCTGTATCACAATGATATTTACATAACTATAATAATATTGAAACATAGCTGAAATAATTAGAGATTCGGTCTGAGGACGAATCAGTGGTGTATTTGGGAAGGGAGTTAAGGGGGATCATAATTTCTCCTTCCTCTAAAAATTTCTCTCACTAAAACAGAAAGCAAACTAATGGAGCAACATAAATGCACAGAATTTCTGAAAATAACTGGTTTTCTATTTTCTTCGGTGTTTAAATGTCTATCTGGGCATCATGCTGTATCTAACACTCCTCTGAGGTGTATTGAAATGTATCTTTGAACTCCCAAAACTCAGATAGACCTTTCTTTGCTCTGTACTTTTGTATATTTGCCTATTCCAGTTCCTTAATTAAACAAGAATGTACCCATTTGCCTGACAGACCACGACATTAAGGAAGGATTATGGTACCTACAAACATAAAACATGAGGAACTTGGAATGCTCCTCACTCTTCAATCACAACCGAAAACATTTATTCCTTATGAGGGTATTGATACAGTATTAAGTGTTCACATCATTAGGCATACACACCCCAAACCACTATTTCATGAGGCTGAATTACTTGACTGTACTAATTGTAAATATGTTATGTATTTGTAAAATAATAATTTGATAAAACTAATAATATAACTAAAAGAACATTTTTGTACTTATGTGGCCTTTTCTGTGCTTTGTAGCATTAAGTCTGTATTTTTGGATGACTTTGACACAATTTGTTTTTCTAGCAACAAAGCAAATAAGATTTCATTAAAATCTAACCACATTACACTCCATAATGAACAATTTTCTGAAAATTTTTAACTAACTCTACAGAAAATCTTGTAGAACATATTTCCAGCACACATCAGCTATTCAGTAGTTCAGATTACTTTAATGTAATATGTATATTGGGGAAATTGTGTTTTATCTTAAAAACCATAATAACCATAATGTTTTAACCATAATAGTAGAATTGAAATACAATTTTAAGTATGTAATAGAAGAGTAAAACCTGCAGTTACATGCAAATTATCATGTGAAAATGTTCTTAAAGTGTTTATGAAAATGCACAACTATGAACGTTTACGAATATGCATGGAAAAGTTTTCACTTTTCCAGAAATGAATATAATTAATTACATGACAATAATTAAATAAATAATTGTGCAGAACAAATTTCCTTAGAAGAAAAACCTGCTATCTTCAATAATATTATTGTATGAAGGGGTCCAAAAATCAGTTTTTGAAAACTGAGATTTAACATTGAAAATAGGACCTATACCAATTTTATAAGTGTATTTTATTGTATTCTTACAAGACATTTAAAGGAAAAATATGGAGCCATTTTTGAGAAAATTTTGAAAATGTCCAAGAGGTTTCATGTGAAGTACCTCCGAAATTTCAAGAATTCTTTTCAAAATCATAGGACTTTGAGTCGGAAAAGATTGACTGAGAAATATTCACTTTAGCAAAAATTCTTCAAGTAGTAGTTTAGGCGCTTGTTCAGAGGCAAACGGACGGGCAAACAGAAGGCTTGAAAACAAGTTCTCCACAATTAGTCCTTTAATTCTTGTCACATTTGTTTTTGAAAAAAGTAGTTTCTGCGTAATTTTTAGTGCCAATATTAAAAACAAGATTTTCTCCAAAGGGGTTTTTTGGGATAATTGTATTGTAATATTACATAAACGTCATTTTGAAGTATTCTTTTGATTTATCAAAAATTACACAAGTGTAATTATTTTTATAATCCTGCGCATTTCACTACAGGACAGACTTTCAAACGCAAGACTCCAAGTTATCATATCCTCCAAGAACGTTTCGCAGCAGGCTGCAAGAATTAAATGGAAATGGGCGGTTCACGTTGCAAGACTACACCAAGCAGATGGGCGCAGAAGACCACCATGTGGGATCCATACATCGCAAGCAGAAGCCGGGGAATACCAAGGAACCAGATGGACCGACAATTTCAATAGACTAGTGGTCAAGTGCAGCGAAGTGTAGAACAATTTGGAAGGGTTATGAGAGACATTGTTGGGAAGTGCAGAAGTTCAGTGCTAATTCATACTTATGTGGAATAGCTCACCACCACTAAAAGAGTTTTACAAGAACTTCCCCTCTTGCAGGAGGCCTTTGCCCTTTACAGAACTCACCAGGCTCATTCATTCATTCAATTATTTGTATATATCCCTCGTGTCGTTAATATTTAAATCGCGCGCGTCTACACATTATTGCATTTGTGGGTACAAGTGCTTCAAATGTTTCATTATGAAGTAGCGAAGTAAAGATCAACCAAAAAAATAAAAACCAACTTGGTCGAACTCTCTAGGCTGTTTGGAGGAGAATCCTAACGAGCCCCTAAGAGGTTTTCGTGGTTTCTCCGATCGGCGCGCGACCTTCACTTCCTCAACCATGTTCCTTTCTTCCGCTTACAGCCCCCTCACACACACACACACACGCACACGCACACGCACACGCACACGCACACGCACACGCACACGCACACCGCACCGTACGGAGCTCCACACGCACACGCGACAAGCGCACGACGCACACGCCACACGCAACGCACAGCAACACGCACACGCACACGGCACACGCCACGACGGCACCACGCACACGCACGCACGACCACACACACACACACACACACACACACACACACCACCCACAACACATGCACAAAAGCACACTTTTTTAAAACTGGATCTTTCAGTCTTCATAAAATTTAACATGGAATCTGAGATTTTTTTGTCACGGCAGCGACCAGTCATTCTTATAGTTTTGACGAAGAGAAAGGTTTTAGTATCTTCTTTCCTCTATATATGGTTTTGAGACGGCCCTGCTTCTATCATTTGTTCGGGGAGGTCCTGAGCCCCATAGATTTAGCGCCTATGTACCACACTCATCGTAATCAAAGTAGGTGACGCGTCTACCCCTTACGAAACAATAAATTCTGTCTCTTCTTACTCCAATGACGTAACATTTCATGTGTTGAAATTAATGCAAACAACTTGCAGGCATTGATGTATCTTATATGAGAGAACATATAAGATACATCAGTAGGATTCAACGATGAGATAAAATTGCAGTATGATCATAAAGCATAAATAGAACCGAAAATGTTAAAAATAGAACTCGAACTCTTTTATCTTCGGAAAATTTCTAAAAAACGTTTTGGTTTCCAAGAAAAAAGCAAGACAGCGCCTAGTCAACGCTGGTGCTCTTTGCGACTGGCAATAGCTGTTTACACAGTGGTAGTAAGGGCATGCAAGATACACTTTTCTCGCTGCTCTTAGCTTATATCTGTTCTTTGCGACGTGCTGGTGATAGTATTCGGCATGCAAGTCAAGTCAAGTCGTCCACTGTCTATACACAATGGCATCTGTACACAGACAAGCAATTTTGACGTTGCATTTGATGACTTCAACTGCAAGCGAAGAGCTTTCGAAATTGCTGCTAGAGAAGGAAAGAGAAAAGGAGTTCGACAATGGATGCAAAATAAAATGGTAGGGGCATCCCTAAGTATTTTAAAAGAATATCATGAAAATGATCCTCAGGAGTTTAAATCGGTTATGAGCCTTTTACCGGAAAATTTTTTGAAACTAATTATTGTAATCATAAGCTTACGTTGACCACGCGGATCACCATGCAAGTATAAAGTATATTTACATGTATTATTCATTGACTAAAAGTAGTGCCCCTGTACTCCTGCCGAGTATACTGTAGAGGTTAGCTGTAGAGTATCGAAAATTTGCCACGGTCCACACTCGATCCCTAGGATATCCTAGGATCCCTAGGATATCCCTAATGTTTCAGTGGCAACAGTTGTGTTTGACGCAACCCGCTTGACGGTGCTGCGTTTACAAGCTCCGTGTTGCAGCGACCCCTGCAATTATCGTACTTCATTAATAGTTGGGAAATTGAGGAGTATCAGACGAAGAAAGAAGGAAAAGGAAGAGAAGAAAGAAATATAGAAAAAGAAGAACATAAGAAGAGGAAGAAAGAGACAAATAAAAATAAATTTTTAACATTTTTTTCGACAAAAAAGGAAAGGGCTAAGAAGACGTCAACGGAGAAGGAGAAAGAACAAAGAAGAAAGAGATGAAATACAGAAATAAGGTAGCGGAGATGAAAAGAAGAAGAAATGAAAATGAAGATGAAGAAAATAATAAAGAGGAAGAGGAAATACACTATAAGATAAATAAGAAAGACACGACGATGAAGATAAGAAAGACACAAATAAAAAAAGAAAAGAGAAAGAAGAAGAAGAAAGACACAAAGAAAATGGAAAAAAGAAGAAGAAAGGAAGAAATCGTACAAGGTGAAGACGATGAACAGGATGAATAAGGCGGACAAGGAGCTGGAGTAGGAGACAGTCTAGAAGGCGGTGGAGAAGAGTGATTCGAAAGAGGATGGGAAGGAGAAGATGCAGGAATAAGTAGATATTTTGACTTAGCCCAGAAGTGTGTGTTATGTACTTACTAACGAATCGTATTTATGCACATTCTGATTCGTTCACACTCGCTAATGAAGCCTCGGAACAGAGAGGCCACGACAACTAGTAAACAAATAACTCTGTATCTTGATAGGAATTTGCTACCTGGACTGCAAAAGCTATTTTACACATTATAGCGTTCAAAAGACACTCAAAAGTTCAAAGGTCAAATGTTCCTTAATAAAAAATTGAAGTTCAAATGCCGCATTCAATTGGATTTGTCTTTTATAAGGAGACAAGGTACAGGAAGAACCAGGTGTGCATTCCTATGTAGTTGGCTACATCCGCGACTGCCTATTAGATGATAAAGGATATTACTCAAACTCGAGCCCAAACTTGAAACTACTCAAAATCAATATTTCCTCCGCGGAATAAATACTCCTTGGTACATAACAGGGGTGTCTAACTTGCAAGGCCTCAAGGACCACGACTAAAACCTTTAATAAGGTTGGGGACCATATTTTCATTACTCGGACGATCCACACCACACTCCCCCGTATTGTTGATCTCGGCAGTGCGGCTGCTCTGAAACGGGTGAGAGTGGAACCATGCGTAATGCCATGCAGGATTTTTAAGGGCGAGAAAATCCTTCCTAAGCCTTCTTTCGGAGGAAAAGTAAAGCCGGCAGTCCCATGTTAGTAGATTTACTGCATGTAAAAGATCTTCAAGCCAGAAATGAAGCCTCTGAGTGAAATTCAAATCGCCTGTTTCGCCGCACAAGAAATACCTCCTTTCTTCGCTAGTGGATGAAAGGAGCGTAGCGAAATTTCCGTGGTCAGACGGAAGAGCGGACCTGATGGCCTGAGTCTCGCCACGTAAAATAAGGCATCAAAAAGTGAATATTTCAGTAATTTTCCAGAAATATTGTAGGAGATTCATGTGAAGTACCACTAAAAATTAAAATATCTAAACGATCTCCAACTAGATCTTTTTCTTCGCGTATTTAACAAACTTTCAGCTCAAAATATTTTAATATGACAGAGTTATGCGTGACACATTCATTCATCCACCTGGACAACCACACATACAAATCGAATACAAAATTTCACATCTCTCCTCTCTATCTTCACCAATGTTATCTTTGGAACAGTACTAACATACCTTTATCTTGGCACGCGTACAAATTGAGGAGAAATAAGGCACGGATTTTCCGAAAGATTCCGATCATTTTGTTGAGGCGATTCCAATACTTTTCCTCCCTAGGCTATAGTAGCATAAGAGGAAATGTTAAGAAACTACCTTTTTAGTCCAGTCACCTTTTTCGTTAATGAAATTTCTACTACACTAGAGTAAAGCAGCGACTTAACCTGCGTAAAAAGCAGCAGTGAATACTCCTAAATACAAATACTTAACACACCATATCCGTAAACTTCTCTGCTTTGGCATGCTCAATACTCGCAGGACAGTGTAGAAACAACATTTTACAGATTATTTCTTTACATATTCATTATATTATTACGATGTTATATGATTTCAGTATTATTAATTTACAATGCGCGCAAAAAGTCAAAGAAAACTTAGCAGCCTCCGGCCATATGAGAAGTGTCTATGGTTTCGATAGATACCCAGGAACTCAGGAAAAATACAAAAATAATGAAGGTTTATTTTTTACTGAAATAGCATACATAACATCTATGATATGTACGTTATATATTATACGTTATATGTATGTTATTATCTCTACTCTCATAATGCATGTTCCGACAGAACTCTTATATGGCCGCCGCTGCTTACGACAAAGTTTACGTCATACTTGTACGACAGCAAGGTTCCAACGAAAATACGGTCGGTTTTTTAATATTTGTTATTCACGTGTTTCGTTTCAGAATGACAATTTTGTTGTTATTTTTGATATGTAAAGAAAAGTACCTATACTACACACTATTATTCCAGTATTCGTGAAGATTGCTTTTGTTAAACATTTAAGGTATTGCAGAGTTATAAGAGAGGATTTGATTTGTTGTACTTGAGCAGGGTGCTTGCTACTTTTTGGAAAAACAGTTTTTTAGTGGGATATTTGTTCCTTAAAGCCTTTCTAATAAATTCTAATAAAAGGGGCTTTCTAATTAGATATTTCCTCACATTGGGCATTTCTACCAGTAAGTTCCTAATGCAGGTAAAAAAGATAAAGAGACTATTAAGTCTACACTAAGTAAATAAGTATCAAAATAAAAATTATGTAAAAATGAAATGAAAATAATTTTATATTTACTCATTTCATGCTTATATTATTTTCCACACTCACCATGCAACACATTGTGAAGTCCGGTACACAACATGACACAAATGTAAGGATATGTCGCTTGAAAATGATATCCATGCTTTGTGCCAAGAACTCTTAATTGCATCTGTGCTATTTAAAACATTTGCTGAGCAGTTCATATCTTTATCAATTCTGAAATTAACATTAACAGCTCACATATATTAGTATTGATACAATATTTGAAATCATTGCACTGACAAGTAAAAGTAGTTTTATTTACAATGATGACTCAATAATCGCTATTTTCACTATCAATTATCTACATAATTAAAACTAGTACTGCTTCAGAATGGCACAGACGTTATCGCACTAATTTATTTTCTAATCTCTTTAGGCATTAGCTACCTTTTGTGTATTGCCTCACCCTCTTCCTTGCTGTTACCTATTGGCATCAAAATTCATTTTTCACATTATCTCTGTTTTTCGGCCCCCTAGTATTAGAATTGAAATATGACTTTAAAAATAGCACAGAAGAGGAAAACGTGGTTCTATAAGTATATTTTCAAAGAAATGTTTGAAATTTGAAGTTTCAAGAAAACAATTTGCAACTGTTTTTGAGAAACAATTGTTCGAACGTATTTGAAAATGCGCCATTCTGAACTAATTTTTCACACAAAACAATTGAGCTTTTGAAGAATTTCATAAGTGATCTTTGGAAACACGTGTACTCTCAAATGAAAACAGTATAAAAACGTCCGTGATGTAAACGAGACAGATTTTCCAAAAACTTACGTTTGTGTAATTTTGGGAATATCAAACGAATACATCATAAAGGGGTTGAAGGCACAAAGCATTCGCCACTATCCACAAAAAAGGTTAAATACAAACTTGGATCCGTTTTAAAAAGTCTTATTTTTAAAATTGCTTTAATTTCACGTAAAATTAAGCAAAACCTATTCAAAATTTGAAAAAATTGTAAGTGATCGCATTTAAAGATTAATTTTAAAAAATAGATTTCATTTCAAAGAAAATACGTATCTTCTATTCTGTAATTGTAAGATGTTGCAGAAAAAGTGTTATTTCTACAGTTTTCGAAAATTTAGATAATCAAAAAATGAAACCTGCGCCATTTTCGCGTAAATTCCTCTGTCCGATAAAACAATAATTCAGAAGTATGGAGCCATTTTTGAGAAAAATTTGAAAATGTTGAGGCTTCAATTAAGATCTCACCCCCCCAAAAAAATATCATTTCATATTTAAGGTGCTGCGACATCAGCCAAATTGATCGGAGAGTTTCAATTGTAATAAAAATCCTCCTTCATTTTAGCCGTTGCTCACAGTGGACTGACGGACGGATAGTCAGAAAGGAAAGGCATATTGACGAAAGCCAATTTTCATGTATCAACACAATGTATGTATCAACCAAATTTCAATTTTATGTATCAACACAAAACGTTAATTACGCAACGCGCAACGCAACGCGTTGAAAGTAATTTATTCCTTCTCTTCATAGGGACAAGAATTATCCACTTTTCTGTGTAGGGGACCTCCATATAATAATAATTTTTCTGTCGAGAAATCGCAGTTTTTTCGCAGCAGGAGGTAAAAAGCAATACGTCGCTGATTGCAACAGAGTAAGAACACTTTGTGTCAATTGTAAAAATTAGCAAACCGTCAATTTAGCAAGCAGAACTCAGAAGATTTATTTTTTATCTTTTGGGTAGCCTAAATGCTCCACATTTTAGCCTTTCATTTCTCAAAGTAGATGTGCAACCTTCATTTTCTTTTCGTTTTACTGTAGTCTTTAAATTATCTTGTTCGTGTTAATCGCTCTATTTACAATATAACCGGATTAATTTGGGACCCTTCCTGAATATCAATTTGTCCGTATTTACGGAAGAACCAATGAAAGTGATGATAGACGCCTTTAACATCATCAACAACAACAATAACAACAACATTAACACAACAAAAGAAAACGCTCAAGCCGTTTATAATTCACTCTTATAGTTACAAAAGTGAAACGGACAAATAAAACCTTTTTTGTGATCATAAAATTATTAATGTAGTAATTGTTTTACGCTTTTAATCACAGAAAAAATACTCTACTACAAATATGTACAGTATTTTATGTAGTCTACTGTAGTCCAGTACATCTTGTCTTATTGTATGAACAGTAAATCTTCACATTCAACAAATTACATTATGTACGAATACAGTAAAGTAGTCATAAAAATACTGTACTTAGAAAAAAAGTATAGAGTTTTTGAGTATATACTACGCATACACAATATTCACGTCATGCGTTTTTTTTTACCAGAATTGAATCCAGATTTCTAAAGATTCGGATTGTTGACGTCCGGATTATTGGTGCTCTGCTGTTTTTTCTCTTTAAGGTAGTATTTTCAAAAGGAAGTGTTTTAACTTGCGGCATTGACACGACCTCTTATGAATCTACTTGTTTTTGTATCTGAAACGGAATAAAAACTATGCAAGATTAATGATAACACTCATAAATAATGGTGAGGATCGATTTCGCAAATAATGTTGCTTGCTTCCATGGTGTGACGCACTCTTCTCAATAATTTATAACGCTGCCCCGCAATTTTATATGTACGCAATTTCATTCCGCTTGTCTCTTTCAATATCTGATGGGTTGATTCAAATGTTTTCATAGTTTTACGAGAAACATTGTAGTTAATTAAATACAAGTGATAGCCACAACACTGAAGTCAGCCCTTTGCTTCTAAAAGTGTGAGTAAATAATATCTGTAATTGTACGTTCATATTTAAGTTACATAAAAACAAGTCTCAAACTCAGTTACAAAAATTGGCAATAAGCAATTCACATGACACTTCGCGCAGAACAGACAAGCATGCACGTCGATATCATACACATGAATTATGTGTGCTTACCTGATATAACTGTCGCTCTTCTCTCACTATTAACTACATCAATTATACATTCGATCGACTCGTGCATTTGACTATTTGCTTGAACATCGATAGTTTAACAAACGTCAATCAACAAACGCAACTGCACGCAAATGCAAGCAATTGAGCACTGTGCGTTGCAGCATTTGCAGAGACCCGCAATTCCCCCTCCCATCTCCGCACGTGTTACTTGGCTTGCGCAAACCGCGCGCCATACAAATTTATCGGCAGGTTCGAACCAAGGAATTCCAATATGCAAGGCCATTCCCACAGAAATTTGTCAGATAACTATGATTAGTATCATTGATAAAATATTCACATCATATAACATAATATATTGGGACTATAACATCGTTTATTCTTCTGTATCACTTCAACACAAGACTTGCACACTTGTTGCCCCAAGGACTTTCCTAGTCAATACTACTGCGCGAATTAAATGTTGCCAACTCTATAGAATAGAAAGAAGGAAGGATTAGTGAGGTATTTGGTACAACATTTGTAACGGAAAGTAGAGACAAATGTTTAGTGAAATGAAATTCCTAGCAGAAAGAAACGGTTGGAGAAGGTATCTTTCAATCCACTATTCATTAGGGTCCGCCGTAACGGAGTTTCATGCTCAGCGACGCAACACACAACGCAATGATCTATTAAAAGTACACAGAATAAGTCGACTATCAATATTATTCCCCATACGTAACCAACAGAAAGCACACAATATAACAAGCAACACATTTTTAGCGTTAATGTCCTGTGACGACACATCGAACTGTCACAGTTTGATGGCGGAGATCTGTTGATGTGCGCGCTGGATGCTGTGGAGAATTTTTTAATGCAGGGCAGATCCTTTACATGTTACTACTGAAGATATAACATAACTCTCGGCGCTCAATAACAAAGAAACGTGATGGGTGAACTTTGCAGACTTTTGTCGTCCAGTGTATTGAGCTTGCCCGTTTCACGGCGCTGGATGGCGAGATCCAACCGACCTACCGTCGGCTAGCGGGGTTTACCCCAACCAGGTACCACCCACCAGCAGCGCACCGCCCCTGCCGGGTAGGGTACAGCTCCGGCATTCGCCTGGTGTTGATCGGAGAAACCATTAGACACTACCGATCAGAGCAGCCAGCCGCTCGCCCTAGCTATCTGGCTATTATCGAAAATCCTGCCAATGTCGGGACTCGAACTCCAGAACCTACCGATCAGATGCTCTGCAGTGACATCAGTTGATTCCCTGAGCCACATCTTCCGGTTTCATGGTAGAGTTTTATGGCCGAGTAAAATTCTCATGTGTCCTCACGCTTTAAGATCATTGCTCAGCGCGTTTGCTTTCCATTTCGCGACCGCGGGTTTGATTCCCATTCGGGCAAGATTATAGTGAACGTTTTCTTTGCAATGTCCCGGTATATGTCGCTGTGTGACGAGGAGACTTTTCAGGTTGAAAAGTCCAGAACACGGCATAGGGATATCTTCGTGCTAAACAGGCGGAACGCCGCTGGTAGGCCCAGACTTCGTCAGAGGTTGTTGCGCCGAACGACAGAGTTCCTCATGGTTTTTGGTCTCTTCCATTGCACTTTCTGTAGCGAGTACATGTAGCAATGAGATGTTAAATATATCCATGTCTGTTGATATAGTCTGTGAGCGCTAGTTGATGAAGCCTCCTACAACTATAATAATGATAAGAGATTTTTTCTTTAAGTGAGATTTGTTCTCCACTATTTACCAACTATTTATATAATTAATAATATACACATTTGAAAATAATTGTCGTTTTTGCGTAACTTTCAGTGAAATGTGAGCAATGTCTGAAACAAGTTTTACTAAAAAACGAGTTCAATTTTTTCTATTAAACTTGTTATACGAATAATGCTAAATGTGTTGAATAAATCTGCATCTACATTTTGATGTACTCTTTCGATTTTTCAAAAAAAATAATCAAATGTAATTTATAAGTCTCGCGCTTAATATTTACATTAGGTCGTTTTATACAATTTTTATTAATACAATTGCTTTCAATTATTTCTCATAAATTTTCTCGAAAGTTTTCTGTGAAAATGTGGTCGAAAATGCGGATCTTCAGAAACGTTCAAACATTTTTTAAAAACAATTCCAAAATTTTCATTGAAAATTTAGATATCTGATTAGGTATTGCTCTTTTGTAATTTTATTTGTCCCATGTCAATTCTACTATTATTATTCTATTTTACTAAAAATTGAGAAAATGAGAAAACAATTCTTTTAGTTGCTGGGGGACGCGTGGGACAATACGGAAAATGAAGACGAATAAAGTGATAAAGAAATTGGTAAGTAGGAGAAAGTCTGTACCATACTGTAGCACCTCTACGTGTTTCTTATAAAACTGCTGCAAAGGAGCTGGTTTTGAAATCAAACGCTTCAAATAATTTATAACTTGACTGCCATGTTTGTAGCAAAAATACTGACTGAAGCAAATATCTTCAGTGGATATTTATTAACACATATTTTATAATCAAGAATATTGTTAATGTTTATGTAGAAGAGGAACAGTATCTATACATTCCTATTTAATAAAAAATTAAATACATTTCTTGAAAATAAAGTACGTACAAAAAGAAATACAATGTAACTAAAAGAACACAAACTTGTTAAGAATAACCAAAACTTTTGTTAAAATGTACATTTTTTCATTGAAAATTTGAATTTCTTCTATTAAAGGCTTACACAGCTAAATATATATCCCTATCATTTAATTTCTGAATGTTTCGACAATTCATGCCTATCGAATGATCCTCTTCATTTGTAAGTTGTCGAAAACATTTTACCTGCGAAGTAATTGAGATAGAATTAGGCATTATTTGTTGTTAAACTATCATGAACATCTATAAAATAATAATCTGGTGTAAATAACAAAAATATTAAGCACAAAGTCATTACGATAATGAAAACTTGCAAAGAACCTTATTCGCTATAGTACTATACACTTGACACGTAGGAGTAGTACACAAGTAGGAATTATTTGAGAACAATATTATTGAATTTACAAGTAGTTTATGTTGATTCTCTAAAATAAAGTAGATTAAAATCACTAATTTTTATTAACTGGGCTTTAAGGACATTTCCAAAGATACTATATTATTTCTTAAGGAATAATAAAGTATCAGAAATAGTTTTTTCCTTACTTGAGAATGAGAAATATGAATAGGATTCGGAAATACAATCCATGTCACAGTTTTGCTCTTTGGGGGTGTTGTCAAAGAACCAGGATAAGTATAATATTCATTTTCAGAATTGTTCTGGAGCCATTGAAAACAATCAGCTGAAATTTCAGCCTCTGAATTAGTTTTTATAACTTTTTTCAAATTATTAGTTATTGCCAATAAATCATTATTGTCATCTTTTGTCACCTGAAAATAAAATTTGGTCAGGAACATTCATTTTATCGGAGAAAAACATAAACATAAATTTAATAATTTCTGTAGGATTTAATTTTGTCAGTTATGCCGTTATTTCTAACTCTTGCAATTAGAAGTTTTAAATTAGATTGCACCTACATTGGAAATAACAACTAACATAAATTGTAAAGACATAAGAATTAAGAATATCCGTAACGAAAACTAAAGCAATTTACTTAAACGTCAAATAATACATAAGGACAAAAATAGCATGTTATAATATTTGAGCACGTACCTACTCCTATTAAAAGTTCTCTAGATATGCATCTTGCAAACAAACGTCGCCTTCTACTCTGTGCCTATCTTATATGTAGTATGCGATAGTCAATTGCAGAAGTTGTGTATTCTTCTGTGAAGACTCATTCAGTTTTTGTAAATCAGTTATGTTTTTAAGTATTTAAAGATTTTATGAATTATATATTTATTTCAGCAAACTCATCATAAGTTATGCGCTCAGGCGACGCCGAAATAAAGATAATAGGCAGCGAATAAAAGGCTAACAGAGAGGTTCAGTAGTGCAAAAGGTAGTAAAATACTGGAAATAGAGAAATCGCAGGAGGAAATTGCGTATATGTGGATGAACTCGAAAGTCCAGACAATTGGGAATGATAGATGTGGGCCATTTCAATGATACTAAGTTGAAGCCAACGACGATATAATATGTGCACTTATATAATTGTTAGCAGAAGCGAAGCAAGAAGAAAAGGCAGCATATTTGAGTATATAAGTGTAGAGTATATAACTGTAGCCCGGGATCCTATTCAGGTGCTGTCAGCTGTTGTTGCTTCTGAGAACTTGGGATAAGGACTAATTTATGTAAAGGCGGCCTTCCTGCCAGGCAAACGATATCCCGATTCAGCACAGAAGTGGAGTAGGCCAAGACTTGGAGGCTTCATAAACTTAAGATCAACCAAAGTCATTACGAATTTCAACAGGAACTCCCTTGTAAGAACTAAAGTTTGTGGAATTTATGAAGAACGAAGATTTTCAAAACAGTTTTCAGATCCCTGTCTCTTCTACAGAGAGCGCAATTTATCTATCTACGTTTTGCGTTGATGTCTTTCTTGTTCGTTGTGGGAAGTGTTAAGAAAAAATTGCTTCTTTTTTTTGGAAATTTCGTAAGGATTGATAAATTAGTATTGCGTTAGGGCGCTTTTTCGGTCAATGGTCATTCGCGCCAGAATCACATTATTTTAAAACTCATACATCGGTTAAAACTATAAAATTTCGAAACAATATACAGATTTGCAGACTTGAGGTTTAAAAATGAATGCGAAAGATAAAACATTGTAATCAAAATAATAAATTTGTTAACAGGACAAGCTGGCAATGTAGAGTACGGCAATCGTCTGTAAAATATTGTTGGTACATGGGCCGCCAAATTACTTGAAATTTGGCGCCACGCCTCGAACAGCTCAGTTTCGCTGCTCTTTGAAGGAATTTTAGGAAAGATCATACGTTTCAAACTTCCCGCCTCAACAAACCGCGCAAATTACTTCCCAAATGACCAAATACTCATTTTTGTACAAAGCTCTTTGAAATCGATTTTCAACTGATTTGGAAAATCACTAATAGGTTGCACCACCTCCTGAGCAGCCGCGACGAAAGAGTTGTATATTGTAAGATTTCCTGGAATCCAAATTTTTCCACATCAGACGCGACGAGTTCGCTTTATTTGTAATTCAGAAGAGCCGCGACCATTTCTGTAGTGATCGTGCCGAGGAGTAAGCAATACACATATGGCGCGCATGGAAAGTTTGTAGTAGGCAGCAAGCAATTATCGTGTAGTTTCTTTGAACAAGCGCTCTGATACGCGGAGAGAAAAAACATAAATGACGTGAAATTCGTAAGGAGAACGTTTATTTTCGTCTAGACGGACGTAACCATGACAATCTCTTCAATACTCATTGATTATTTCGGAAAAGTAATAATCTTTGTCAATTATGTGTGGCTTTTCCCCAGAATTCTCTTGTCTGATAAGAACACGGAAAGCGATGCACAAAACTTCTCGTTGCAGTTTCTATTAATGCTCTCCTAATTCATCTAAGCAACATTTCGCAACCTCAACAAATATCTCTCTGAGATATAATTATGTAGCTTGCTGTCCCGAACGAAGCCATAGAGTCCAGAGCAAGGATCGTCATTACTGAGTATTTATTTTAGAGATATTTCTGTTAGGCGGCGCCTTCGACGACTTCAATAAAATATTCAGCTTTGCAGGACCACATGCTTCTCTGAGAGATATGACGCAGGTATCACAAAATGGAGGTGGTTCTCCACAGTGAAGATGTCCGAACTAAAAGTGGCTATGGCCATGCGCAAACGTGCGAGTATTATTTTCTCACGCCTAGTAGCTCAGAGCTTTTCAGAGTTCTTAATTCTACTCAAATGAAAATTTGTGTGTTCTGCCCCTCTGTATGTCATGCACCAAGGACGGAATGCTGGATTGAAAGCTAAGTGTTTGACGTGGGAACTATAGATTTGCCCACATTTGGTTTGTAAGTAAGTTGCCAAGTTAGCTGTCTGACCATCAGCCATCTGACTGTCTACCATTAACTCTTATTCCTCCATGACTCGACTCCCATGAGAAGAAATATTTGAAATCGTTAAGTAAAAACTAACTTCTGAAACTTGACTTCCGAAGGCAGAGGATTTGGTACACAGAAAAAGGATAAATCTTGGAACGAACTTAGGAAATTATAGCATAAAACTACTCGCCGCATTGATCCACATTTAATGTAGTATATAACGGCTCGAAAATTGCGTGCATCTCGGCAATGAAGACACTGTAGAATGAGTGAATTGGAAAAAATGTTGTTACCCTCCCTCATGGCTCCGATCACTGCATTATTGAAGGAAGGGCCACCAGTACACATGATGAAACGAACTGGATAGCCTAAGGATTGAGGCCCTAATGATCGAAGATATGGATAACGCCAACCAGAGCAGTCGTCTGCTAGAATTCTCCAGAGAGCGGCAATATTTGTTCTGAGCATTCAATTAGTGTCCAAAATCCTACCGTCGGGACTCGAATCCTAGGACCTCCAGGTCACAGTGGCTACAGTGACAACAACGCTGCTGTGAGCTAACAGACGGTTTGATCTTTTGAATAACAGTGAATTAGAAGCGCTCATGAATCGAATTCTAAGATCGACTGCATTGATCGATCGTTTACCTTGTGTACCTGCCCCCTTCCAAGCATTGAACACGTCTTCGTATACCGAGCCCTTCTGCAATGTGCCATGCACTATGTGGGATCGTACCTCACATTCCATTCCCTGCCCACTCACTTCCCCCAGTTCGGACAGGGAGTGCCCCAGGACATGTGTCTCGTACCTTCCTCCAAAGGAGTGAATAATCTTCAGTCTCTATCACAATCGACATATGCTCGGATAAGAGGTCAGCATCAAATATTGGATTCAATAGGACTGATACTACTACTACTACTACTACTACTACTACTACTACTACTACTACTACTACTACTACTACTACTAGTACTACTACTCCTAATACTACTAGTACTACACTGCTATAATAATAACAACAATAATAATAATAATAATAATAATAATAATAATAATAATAATAATAATAATTATATGACAATTTAATAATATAACTGTGCACTTGAAATTTGTTACCTGTAAGAAGTTCCCAACCACTGCAATACCATTTTCACATTGTACTGCTTGATTCATATCTTCACATTTCATGTGAATGTGAACAGCATGAGATTCCATTGAATAACTGAAAAGCCGTAAATATTTTATTTCAGAAATTACATAAAGCTAATTATGCTTTATTCTGAACTATTTTTGTTCATTTGCGAGTAATACTAAATTCAAATTGTACTTGTGCTCATATGTTACATACAGTATTTATTTATTTATTTCAGAGATTAAATAGACACAGAAACGAAACAATCAAATACGACCAACGTTTTCTAAAGCCGAAGCTAGACAGAATGATCTTGTTGGCGGAGACGTTATGTGTTGCCATATGTACCAAGCCCATTCCTCTCTATTTTATGTATTTCCATGTATTTATGTATCTCTATGCATTTCTATGATGTGCCCTTAATGAGTATAAATAATTCGAAAAATAAATTGAGTATAAAAGCAAACATTTTAGGGAAAACATCCAATACAAACAAACTAGCTAAAAGACTTTCAACTGGCAGTGCCAGTGCAGCCCTAAGTGATCAGTCAGGCTGATTATAGCGCACTATGGAACCCAAATTCAGAATCTCCATGGTAAACTAAACCTAGGCAAATTTTTAAATAGATTTACGCGAAAAGGCAAATAACTAGACAATGTGTAAATAAAATTAATACTGAGACATAGGGCCGCTGAGAGAACATCCGGGCCCCGGTACAAAGGTGTGTAAAACCTTTTAAAATATTCTATAGATATGTATACGTGTATGTTATTTGTTCTTCCAATCGATTACATTAATAGATTGGAATTACATTAATAGATAAAAGTCATTATATCCTACGGCGCGCATCTAATCAAGGCGCTCGGCTGTTAGGTCACTGTCGCAATAGCGTTGTCTCAGAATTGATTGATTCATTGTTAATTTCTGGCGCGTCAACTACTAAGGTCATTAGTTCCGTAGGTGCAGGGCGTGTTTTCATCGCTGGAGGTGGCGGTGATCTTCCCCTGCTGACAAGCGAGATCCGGCGCCAACCTACACCGCCTTACGGGGTTTTCTTCTACCAAGTATCTCCCACAAGCGGAGCACCGCCCCACTGGCCACCTGACGTGCGAGTTAGTGTAGAGCGTGTAAGTGCACCCCTGTATTTGAGTAAGGGGGCGAGGATAGGACAAGGAACACGAAGAGAAGATTGCGCGCGGTCCATGGCCCGTTTGTTAGGGGTACTGCTCCGTCATTGGGCTGTTGTTGATCGGAGAAACAGCAGGAAACAACCGATCAGAGCAGCCGGCCGCTACAATTCTCCATCCTAGGGCGTCTGAATTGGACTTAGCAATGTAGTTAGTGTGGAAAATCCTGCCATTGTCGGTATTCGAATCCTAGGAACTCCTGGTCAGAGGCACTGCAGTGATTTGCGTTGATGACCTGAGACACCTTTACCGGAAGGTGGAAGAAAAGGTACTTGAAGCACAGCATTTCAGTACCGGGACTGTCCGCAACGCAAGCCCCAGTGGTCACGAGGAACAGTGTTGGAACAAGATGACATCAGACTCGGTTACGGATGCACCCTACAGGTGGAGGGTAGAGTTGATCATGCTGCAGCGGTGTGACGACGGAGAGGAGGATCTGGCCCAGCTTCAACCTCCTTCTGCAAGCCGGATCTCGCCACCCAGAGGGGGAAGATGACCGCCACCTCCCGCGAAAAAAGCACTACACTTACGGAACTAATGACCTTAGCCGTTGACGCGCCCGGAATCACCAATCAATACATTTTCTTGCCTCCTCGTGACATCCGGCCATCAATAGGCGTTGTCGCCTGCAAAGTAAAATAAAATATGTGCACTGGAGGTCTGTTTGTGGCGGTACAGACAATAGTTCGCGAAGCGAACAACACTCTGGCCAACCTGACCGACCAGTTCCCTTTGTGGTCTGCCTTAATAGAGCCCCTCAAGAACAGACATGACACAGTCACGGGAAAAGTAACTAGCTTAATTCGGGTTCTCTGGCACTGCGCCCACAGCCACAGTCGCAGTTTAAAAGCAAGAGTTGTGCAAATTGTTTCGGGGAGCGATATGTCACTGGAAATCTGGTCCATGACAGTGTTTTGAAAGTCAATTGACAATTATTATGCCGATATGGCGATATAAATTCCAATTTTCTCTACTAAGGCAAAGTATTTATTCATTAAAATGAAATAAATCATCCATATTAAACTTCTGAACTGAAAATAAAATAAAAAAATAGGAATTGAAAGGATTATAATTTCGTAATTGCGTTTATTTCAGAGTTCAGTAATTGCATTAACTTCCAACGTTCAGATTAGGAAAAATTATTATCTATTAAAGGATCTGTCCGAGCGTAGGAACGATTTACTAAATATAACGCGAAATGGAAGTTATGTTCTAGGACATAAAATGGATCTTTATAAAACAATTTTTTCGTCATTGCAATATGCAATAAAGAGCACAGTTATTTAATAAATAACATAAACAGAAAATGGACAATAATTTTGCTATTGAAACATATTCCTGCCATTAGACAATACTGTTTCATACAGCATGTTTTAAAAAGAAAATAAATATGAAATAAAGTAACAGATAATATATTACGTACACAAAATTCAAAACTTGGTATCCTCAGACAAATATGATTTCGTATCAAACAATCATTCTTTGTGGTATTTCAAGCGCACTTTTGCTTACTCTCCCCGCTAAAAAGGTTGTGCGTGTACACCCCTCTCTGGATTTGGAGGGGAAATGAGAGTAGAGTCTGGGGAAGTTGCCCGAGCCCGCATTTTGACGTGCCTGCTCTCCCAAATTATTCCATTTAGGATGTAAGGTTGGAGGATGTATTGGCTTCACCCCTTTCTTAACCAGGAAGTTCCCGAGTTCCAACGTTGTAGCCTGTCAGACACTTTGATGTTTGCAATCACCTCAAGGGAACAGCTAACCAGGGTTGCCACTCCACTCGCTTGACTTCGATTGTTTGTGATTTCGGCCACATCGACTAACAGGATCGATAATCCCGTAAGTATAGTGCATGTTTTGCTCGGGAGGTGGCGGTGATCTTTCTCCCGCTGTATGGCTAAATCCGGTGCCATCCTACTGTCGGCTAGCGAGTTTTCCCCTACCCGGTATCTCCCACCAGCTCCCGCCATCGCCCCATCGAGGACAAGCTTTTAGCTCCCGATTGGTCTGCCGGCATGTGTGGTAGTGTAGTGCGTGTTATTGTGGGTGTAAGGGGTGAGGATAGGCCAAGAAAGAGGAAGGTGAGATCGCGCGTAGTCCGTGGACCGTTTGTTACGGTACTTCTCCGGCATTCGCCTGATGTTGATCACAGAAACCACGGAAAACTACCAATCAGAGCAACCGGCTGCTATAATTCTCCAGACAGCGTCTCAATTCGACCTAGCTAACAAGCTATTGTCGAAAATCCTGCCACCATTGGGACTCGAATCTAAGACTTCCCGGTCAGGGGGACTGCAGATACATGAATTGATGTAGGTCACTCGCTTGACGATGGGAATGATTATACGTCTACATGATCAGTTACAACTGGCCTTCAACAGTCCCGAGGTAATCCTCCCTCTGCGGGCAATCGGACATGGGGCCGGTGGAGCTGAGGGGGGGGGCGTGTCGGGGCCCCTGGCATATCTGGTACTTCTGATTCGTTGTTTCTATGTTCGCAGCCCCGGCCACTATTAGAGCCGAGCGAAACGTATTTAATTATCGATCGACCTGTCTAGCTTGCTTTCGCAGTCTCGCAAGTCCACGGTACCCTTTATCTATCCGTGAAATCTATACACAGATATCTGTGAAAGCCCGCAATTATCGCTACCGCTCGTTTTCGGCTGTTCTTGGCAGTATCAACAGAGTGATGTACGCTGTTTGCTATTAGTTTCGGTGTAATTCGCTTGTGAGAAGCACTATCTCTGTTACAAAAGAGATAGTAAACAGTAAATCAGCAATTGAACCGAAAAAAAGAACCGTTGGATCCATGATGTTTGATGTCCACAAGTTTCCGTGTTAGTGTCGTGGATCTGGTACACTCCAACGGTTCTTTTTTCGGTGTACGTATTAATAGCAAATAATCGTACATTTCGAAACAACTGAACCTTTAAAACACCACTCCCAGGATCGCGCAATTTCAGTCGTGCAAACAATTCGAGGTTTGGAAAGGGACTAGTGTGACACAATTCTATTTCAGTTTTCGTCGTAAAACATGCCATGACAGTTTGTTCACATAGTTCAGTTACGTCCTCCATTGAAAAAGAACTAGATTATGCGCTAAGATGTATAATACAATTGTATTTTTTCAACTTCTTCATACTAGTGGCGGTATTCTTTCTCTCATTATTTGCAATTCTTTCTCCAATTATAACTCAGGTCCTTAAGTTTAGCAAGCAGTTTGCGTAACCATTCTTATAATAGCCTGAGTCCACATAACAACCTTCCCGACATAATAAATAGAAAGTGCTATCTTATATATCAAAAATATTTGCTAATTAGACCAGCACAATTTTTTAATTTAGGGGGGGGGGATTAAAGAAAAAAATTACAGCAGTTTTTTAAAAACAAGAATAAAAAAATAGTCTATATTTCACGCAAAACCACTCATATTTTTGAAAACGTATACATGATTAGAATTAAATATCTTAAAAAAATCTATGAAGAAAAAATTGTTCTTCAATTATTTTATTTATGGACGACACGAAAAAATTGTAACTTTTTGCAAAAAAATAGGGATTTCAATAGATATGAGGACCTGCCACCATCTCCCTAAGCGTGTTAAAACAAATATTGATTATAAAAAAATTGACCAATCTTTTGAACATTTTGAAAATGTCTAGGAGCTGTCATAAAAGTGAGTGGCTACACAGCCTCCTGAACGGGCATGAAGGCTTACCAGCGACGTCCTGCCCTTGCGGCCATGGGTTAAGGAGTTCATGTAAAGTACGCCCCCCCGCAAAAAAAATTAAAATATCCGTTTGATATTCAAGGGGTCGCGACATCAGCCAGACCGATTGGGGAATAACAATTTTGGAGAAAATCGGTTGCATTGTTTAGACGCTAGCGTGGACCACAGACGGACAGGCAGACAGATGCATTGCTGTCAATCAATTTTTCTGTATCAAGGACCCACAAAACATTGATTGTGACTTCACAACGTGTTAGAGAATGTAATTTACTATATAGGGATAATATTTATACATTTTTCGTTGCGAAGGGCTCGGGAATAAGAGTTCTTCTGTCGGAAATTCGCCATTTTTTCCCCGCAGCACTACAATTTTCTCTATATTGCGTAAGCAATAATGAGAAAGTAAAAGGCAATCTTCATTTTGCTTTTTGAAAAGACAACATCGCGAGTAAAAACAAATTCTTAGCCATCATTTTTTTAAAATTTATTTCTTCTCGTTCGACCAAAGGTCTTTCGAGGGGTTTCCGTTTTACATACTGACATTTTGGGATTTAGGCATTCCTGACAAATTGAGTTTAGAGGCTCTGACTTGTTTAATTCGTTTGTTTTCTTCTAGAAGCTGCTGGGATTTTTTTTTCATTTTTGGGGGGGGGGTAAGCTGTTAGAATTGCCCTATCGAGCAATAGGAAGGGAACGTGAAAGATTCTCTATAGATACGGGATGATTTTATTGGTTTAGGGAGGTTTAAGCATATCTTTGGGAAATTTGGATTTGATTCGGCTTGGTGTTCGACCTAGGTGAAATTTCAGAGCGGAATGAGATGAGGGAAGGGAAGAATAGAAATTATTTGCTACTTTTTTAATGTGTTCGAGCACTGTTTCCATTTGGATTTCTCTATGAATTTGATGGTTAGGTATAAACCATGGAGCTTTAATTGACTTCCTGAGGACTTTATTTTGGACAATTTGCATTTTTTGTATGGTGGTGGAAGCAGCGTGTCTCCACACTGGGCAAGCATAAGTTAGTGTGGGTAGGATAATAGATTTATATAATAGAATTTGGCATTCGGTATTGAGTGTTGAATGTTGATTTAGAAGAGGGTATAGTTTTAATATTTTGGCATTGGATTTGTTGATAGCTGCGTGAATATGAGGTTTCCAGGAAAGTTTTTTGTCTAACAATACTCCAAGATACTTAATTGGTTCACTTTTCCAAGGTATTTCGCTGTCATCTATTTTCAGATTGGGAGGTTTTTGAGGTTTCCTAAGAGTAAATATCTAGTCTGACATTTTTGAGAATTGATTGCGATTATCCATTTTTTTGTCCATTGCATTAGGATGTTAAGATTATTCTGAACTCTATTATATGCTAGGTTAAAATCTGAACTTGCTGAAAACAGTGCCGTATCGTCAGCAAAAAGAGCAGTTTCCACGTTGGAATACTTGGGTATGTCACTAACGAAGATATTAAATAAAATGGGTCAGAGAACTGAGCCCTGAGGAACTCCGGCTGTGAAAAGTTGGAAAGGTATTGGTTAATTTTGACCTTAAATTTTCTATCAAAGATAAAGCCTTTAATAATATTCTGAATATACTCAGGGACTCCGAGTTGTTTTATTTTAAATAACAGACAGGTATGCCAGACTCTGTCGTACGCTTGTGCAATATCCAGAAATGCAGCCAAAGTATGTTTTTTTCCCTTGGTAGCTCTGTGCAATGTACTCAGTAAGCCTTAGCAGCTGGTGTGTGCAGGAGTAATTTGCTCTGAAACCAAATTGAATATCTGGTATTGCATCTGTGTCGCTCAGGTATTTGTTAAGTCTCTTTAGTAGAAGCCTTTCAAAAATCTCGTAAATTGAGGGAAGGATATGGTCTGTAATGTTCAGGACGTCGAGGATCTTTTTCTGGCTTGCGAAAAGGAAGAACAATTGCAGTCTTCCAGGCAGTAGGGAAATAATCAAAACGTAAGATGGCATTAAATATTGCAGTGAGTCCTTCTTCAGAGTTATTATTGAGATTTTTGAGCATCTTATTACTGATTCCATC
>BOPP01000002.1:15754319-15781638 GCA_017312745.1 Gryllus bimaculatus | reverse complement strand
ACACACACACACATATATATATAATATATATATATATAATATATATATAATATATATATATTATATATATATATATATAATCTTTTACGGCCAATCAGCAGCGCCCCGGCTTTGTGGCCATGGTTGAGGGATACGTGTGGTTAGCACATAAGCCATTCTACGCTGTATTTCTGGTATTCTCAACGTGAGAAGTGAGCATTTGATGTAACACAGCAACAGATACTGGGATATTTCCAAGGAAAGCGCGCATATTACTGTGTAGTGAAACTTTTGCAGTTTTCGAAATTCAGAGTTCAACGAAAATGCGAGCTAATCGATTCGATTTCTCTTAACACAAAATATTTATTTCTTAATCTATTGTGTGTGTCTATATAATATATATATATATATATATATATATATATATATTATTTCTAACATACCCGCCTAACCCCCACAACAAGCTTACCACCTTCCAAGTAGCACGCATGAACCGTAAGCAGGTTGTTCAAGATTTTGCTCGTGAAGCGAGCTTTAAAAAATCTAGGGAGCAGGATCTTCAGGGCGAGAAAGGTTTGAACCCTTGACACAATAAAATCACACAGATTGCACACAAACGAGCGTATAATTTACCATAAAATTTTAGTGGCATAAGTTTATGACAAACCAAGAATATAGAATCACACTTTTACAAAAGAATAATCAAAAACAACAAATAGAAACCTTTACAAACACACTCATGTGAATGAACACATAATTTACTTCAAGATTGGTACTCTGACGTAATTACCCTAAACTACACTGGGAATTCCCTGGAAAATTAATTATATCTAAATTTGTGCTATCCTAATAACATTTCACCTGAAATCAAAAATTCAATTTACAATCTCTCGTTTCAAGATATTCCATGTAAAGAACAAATGTGTGCAAGTGCACTACTCTAATTTACAATTTAACTGTGTCTGAAAATAGCGAAATAATAAATGTCCTAAGTAGAATGTTTTTAGCAGGCAATAGCGCATCAAACCGTTTCCTACTAGAATACTGTGATTTGTTGCCACCCGTGTCCTCAAATTCCTTAAACACTTTCTATACTAGTTTTCCCTGCCGACGTGAACTTGACCATTTTCTGCGGATTCCTAACTGTTACCTCGTGGACTTGAGGCCTTGATGTCGTGCGCTGGTCGCTGCGCTGACGCGTTCGGTCGCGCTCTGCGTCGTAAGAGAGACGGATTCGCCTCTGCCGTCTGCGTTGTCTTCTTGCGTCCTCTTCCGTTTCTTCTCGTTGTCGATCAGTCTTCTTCCTCGTGCGCCCAAATCCTCGGCTCTTCTTCTTCCTCGTCTGCTACCGGCGCCTCTGACTACGCCCACGTTGCAAAAATGTCCCTTGCACTTCACTGAATACCCGTGCAGTTCCTCGCTCGTTGCTACTTCTACTTTTACAAGCCAGAACTTTTAATGTTTCCTTCACAACGGGTAACATTTACTTCCCGTGTGTTAATTGAAGAACACTACTTAATCTGCACTATCCTCGCGGACGACTAATAGACGTCTGTTCGACGCCGAATACTCCTACCTAGTAGTTGCAGCGCAAACAATATCTAAACTAATGTTTAACGAAAGTGTTGACTCGGCGAACGGTGATCAAAGAGCAGCTGCTTACTCGACGCGTGGTGACAAGAAAAGAGAGCTTCCGCTTGGGGTTTCACGTATTTATGGCGCGGCGCCTGGGGGAATTCTCCGTGATGGGGGGGGGGGTTGCTTCCCTCTTTCAACCCTTCACAAAAGAAAACATAGCTCGCTAGTTCGCATTCGTTAGTACGTGCAACGGATACCAGGCGCGCGTTTAAGTACCTCTGCCTTACACGCCGGTTATCCTCGCTGCTTCCGAGTGGTCACACATGAGCGGTGGTGTTATGGGGTTGCACAATCCATAACGCCACAATATATATAATATAATATATATATATATATATATATATATATATATATTATATATATATATATATATATATATATATATATATACATTTACACTTTCAGTTGCGTCTGGCTTAGTGTAAAATTCTTCCTTCTACATGACTATTTATATACTACTGCTACTATTTACAATATGTACATTCTAAGTTATTGTTTATAATGTATGGTATTGGTATTATTTATAATAGATTAATCTATTCGAGATCTAGGCAAGGGCTCCAGCTTGTCGTTTGGTGTTGTTGCAGATCTTTTTGTTGTTCGCAGCTAGCTTCCTCGGGATGGGGTGGAGGAGGGCGCCTCTGCGGACTGTCCGCCCTATCTATTTGTCCTCACGCGGGGCCAGGTGTATATTGCCAGTGTGCGTATAGTAGCATGCCGCATGTCAATCTATGGCCTCAGTGACTATTCTTTCCCTTAAGGCTTTTAGTTTGTGGCCGTCTGCAACTTTTCTTAGTGCGGCGTCACTACCCGCACACCAATTCCCCCAGTGCCCCTATCACAAGCGGGAGTACTTCGGCGCTGTGGTAAGCGTCTTTGTTCCTATCCAGGAATAATCGACAGAAAATTTTAAGCCTTTTTTATTTTTTTTAATCGTCTATGTATTATTCAAACTTTCGCAAATACTATTCATATTTTCGAAAAATTGAACACAACTATTTGAAGATCTGTTTTTGATATAACAGATTTCCTTAGAAGTTGAAAATTCTCTCCTAAATGTTGAAAAAAAAAGTTGAACTTTTGCAATTAAAAAATCAGGGATTGCAACGAAAATGATGACTGTGTAAATCTATTAAGTGACTTTACCTATCCAATGACAATTTTTACCCAAAACATGTGGAGCCGGTTTGAAAAAACTTAAAATGATGAGGCTTCTTGTAAGAAATAAAATTATCCCAGAAATCAAAAATCCCTTGTTAACTGTGGCATGAATCTGGTATACTGTACCTTTTTTTTCGCTTTTTTCGTTCCGGGATCGTATCAAACTCGCAGGGCATCGAGTTCGTGTAGATCGATCGGCGAATATCAAATTTGGAGAAAATCGCTGGCGGTTAAGGTGCTAGCCTTGATCACAGACGGATAGAGAAAGGTAGACGTTTGCCGTCAATCGATTTTTCGTATCCAGGACCCACAAAGTATGGGTTCTGACTACACGTGATAGAGGGAGTAATTTACTGTATATTCGAACGAGATTTATCCACTTGTTCGTTACCAGGGCCCGGAATGAAGAGAGATTTTTTTGTCGAAAAATCGCCGTTTTTCTCTAGCATCATTACAATACTATCTTTATAGGTATACATGCATAAGCAGAACACGAGAAAGTAAAACATGTCCCTTCTGGAATTGGTAACACAGTGGCTGCTACAATTATTACGCACTTCAAGAGTTGCAGTCCAATTATATTCTAATGTATTTACATTTACATACTATTTCATTTCTGCCCTTCGGTGGAGCTGAAACCCTATTTTGCGGTGTGGCCACCTGCCCCCACTGCTAGTATTCCGTGTAGTCCAATATAGGAAGTTCCGTGTAGAATAAACTAGTTTGTGCTGTGTGTGTGTGTGTGTGTATACACTTACACATTAGTGTATTTAAAAAAAACAATAGAATACAGCAAAGTGACGGTTGTGTCATCTGTATTGCATTTACCAATATGCGTACAAAAATGTTAAAGAAAGAATTTGGAGCCGTTTTCGGGATATATTTTTTAATGTTGTCTATATTCTATTCAAAATAATGCGAAAATTACCAAAATTTTCATTACACGACATTAATTTGAAGAACTAATTGTGAAGAACAAATTTATTTCAAGAAAAGGTCTCTATCTTGAATACTGGTATTGTAGTTTTAGGAAAATGCCGATAATTTTTTTAAAAATTCTAATTTTCGAAAATTTTGAGTTAACAGTGAAAATCGGACATACGCCGTCTTTTTAAATGCATTTCACTCTATTTTTGCAAGAAAGTTTTTTTAAAAAAATAGAGCCATTTTTGCGAAAAGTTTGAAAATGTCGCAGGGACTTCATGTAAAATATAAAACTTTTTTTTTAATTGTAAAGCTTCGAGTCGGTCCAGATCGACCTAAGAATATTTTCTATGAAAATGCGCTGAAAACGTCGCATTTTTCGAAATGCCCAAATGATATTTTCTTAAAAAAAGTTCCAAATTTTTCAACGAAAATTTGCATTTAGAGCCAGGTTTGCCTCTTCTATAATGTTCTTAGTCATATATCAATTCTACTCTTAGGGAACCGAAAAAATGAGAAAACGTTAAAAATTGTCTTTAGGCGCCAAAAGATAGCAGCTGCGAAGACGCTGGGACAAAAAGATCTAGCAGGAGACTATTGTGCCATTCTGGAACTGCCTGCTGTATATTGTGCCAGTGGCGGTTCGTGAGTAAATAAATTGGTTCTGCACCGCGCAGAATTTCAAATTATCTTCAATCAAACTTTGTTTTGGGAGCTCAAACGCTTCACAAAACTTTACAATTTATTATTTACGTAAAAACATACCTATTCTTGGTGATATTTACATTGTGTTTCTGAATATTCCACCAATAAGCAGAATCCGATTGTGATAGTACGTTTACTGCCCCAGTAAATGATAAATGAACTTGATTATTCAAATATGACTTCCGCAGAGGCGCCAACACTACTTGTGTTTGCTATACACTTTTATAATGGTGTCTTTTTTTTTGCCGGCGGGCACTCATTTCGCTACGTTACTGGCACGATTCACCACACACAAGACGAAAGAACACTGAAAAACACTCACTTCATCAGGCAACTGTTACGTAATGCGAGATGCACGAATTCTCGCCTCTGCGATCGCACGTTGGAAAGGCAGTTGCGTAATGCGACTCGGAGTTATTCATGAAGCAAATGGAGCTTCTCAGAACCCACGAGCTGCTTCGAGCGCAGCTCTCGTGGTCTCTTATGAGCGAGCGAAGACCCAACCAATAACAGAGATTGAAGCTCCTGAACATTTAGCATTGCTGTCAAATTGCAGCTCACGGAAGCCTCGGTGAGCGCTGCGCGCCCAGTTGGATTCCCAATTAATCGCAAGAAGAGTAGACACAGACTATGAGCCATCCAAAAAGATAGCTGTCTTTCTAGAGCAAAGTCTCTACAAAAATATTTCAGAAAAGTAGAATACGTAGGGGTTCTGCAGCACTCATTGTAGAACCGCTCCTCGTTGTAGAAGGCGCATTGTATTGTGCCATTACATCAAGCGTAGCATAGTGTAAATATAAGAAAATTAACAATTAAACAAATGAATTAATTTCATGTTACCTTAAACAGTGCAATTAGCACTATCCATACGAACAGTTTGAAGAAGAAAAATTGAAGCCGTTTTTGAGAAAATGTCGTTTGAGAGTTCTGAAAATGCGGAATTTTGAGCTCATTTTCACAGAAAACTGTTGGGCTTTCAGGAAACTTTATCTGGCATTATTAAAGCACATGTACTCATAATACATTAATGTAAACAAATAACCGCTAATGTAAATATTAACGACGCGAGAGACAAGTAAAAAATTCACTTTTGTAATTTTTGAAAAAACAAAAGAATAGAGCAGGATAGCGTTTCTGTCATCTTATAGAGTGCATTTAGTTCTATCCCGACCAAAAGATACAACACTTTTTCTGTACCAGGAGACCCCAAAGCGTGTATTTCCGTTGATTCTCGAAATCGATTTTCCGCAGCATTACGAAACTTTCCCAGTACATAACTACATTATGTAACTTACATAATAAATTCTGTGTGTAACTCCTTATTACGTATGTGTACGGGAAAGTAAAAATAAGAGATGACCAGTTTTACTTTCCCGTACATACGAACGTATGTACGTATATACGGGGTAATATAAATAGTATACGGAAAGTTATGTAATGCTGAGGAAAATTAATTTCGAGATTTCAACGGATACACGTTTTAGATTCCCCCGATACCGAAAAAGTGGACCTTTTCAAAACGTTCGTCTGTGATCCCTACTTGCGCCTAAGCCATGCGTAGGTTTTTTTCCAAATTGAAGAAACTCCTGTCCACATGGCTCGCGTCGAAGCTTTGAGATTTTGAAAAGCATTCTTTAAAACTTGAGAGTACTTTACACGAAGATCTCCGGACATTTTCAAAATTTTCTCAAAAACGGCTCCAAATTTTTTCTTTAAATTTCTTGTAAGAATGAGTAACATACGCTTATAAAAGTGGCATAGGTCCGATTTTCAGTTTACTCTCAATTTCCGAAAATTTTAAAAGTATTAATTTTTTCAGTGTTTTCCTATAACTACAAAATTAAAGATAGAGATTTTTCCTTCAAATGAAATTGTTGTCCATAATTAGTTCTTTTATTAAGATCTTGTACCTTTTTTTGAAAATTTTTGTAGTTTTCAAGTAATATTTTCAATTTAAAAAAATACAAAAACACTTTTGGTAGAGATAGGGCTACATGTACTCTATGAGTTGACATAAACATCAATTTGTTTTGTTTATTCAAAAATTACAAAAATATAATTTTTTGACCTGTCTCTAACGTTGTTTATATTTACATTTTCGGCGATTTGTTCACATTATTATGTTTATGAGTACATGTGCTTTAAATAATGTCACATAAAGTTTCGCAAAAACTAACGTTTTTCAGTGAAATCTAGCTCAAAAATCCGCATTTTCAGAAAACTCAAACGCTATTTGCTCAAAAACAACTCCCAATTTGTCTTTTAAACTTATGGAATGGATGGTGGTAATTGCTCTATTTAATTTGACGTAAAGTATTTTTTTGTTTTTTCAAAAAATATACAAATTAATGCCTATTTGTTGAAAACAGCTCTAACGTTTTCAAAGAAAATTGCCATTTAGAACAAGGTTTTATTGTTCTTTAATATTCTTAAAATAATATACCTGTTTTACTACCAGGACAGCGAAAAATTAAGAAAAAAAAAAAGAAAAAAAAAAAATTATTTGGGTGACAATAGGTGGCAGTTGGCAAGAGCATGCGGCAAGTCTGAATAGCTAGTGGAGACCAAAAGAAATAGAAAACTAATGGGGATAAGTCTGTGCCACCACTAGTTTTATATTCGTTCAATTTTCATCATCATGCTTCAATTTTGTCTTGAACTAATAAAATAAAGAGGAACTACTAAAAACTATAATATGTAAAGTAAAAACTTGAATTTACCAGGCTGGGTGGCTGAAATAGGGGTTGTACCAACTCAATCCTTGACGCCGAACATGAATGTTGTCATGACTTATGGCTATTGTCTTTCTTCGTGAGTGTGGTATTATAGTGGGCCTTGTTTGTTGTAGTTGTGGACAATTGTTTTAATTACATATGCTGATTAAACAATCACCAATATTTCAGTATTTAAGGAACACAAAAGGTTGAAAATGTTAAGAAACATAGTAAACAAAATGAGGAAATATAGCTAAATTGATGAAATATAAGAGTTATTTTGAAACAATTATGAGCCATTGAAGGAATTTGTGAATCCAAAAACGTCTGCCAAATCCAAGCTGTTACAAGAATCAAAGTAAAATATCATGAAAGGGATCACAAAGAAAATTTCTCAGACACTTAAAAATAAGAAATTATTAAAAATGAAACAATTACAACAAAACATTTTAAGAAGGAAATGTAATTTCAAATAAGTTATTTAGATAGTATACATTTTAAATGAGAGAATATATTTTTTTTAAAAGCTTCAGAATATAACTATGAAAATTATTCCCAAGAAAGTACTATCATGCATACACAACTGGAGGATTAACATCAATCATTTATTTAACAAATGTGAAAGGTTTATCGGGCCCTAATCATTCTATTCATTAGGCTCTACAAATTTCATAACTTTCAGTTAATAACATCCTACAAGATAAAAGTTCATAAATGTCTAAGGAAGTGAGAGGAACACACAAAGATTGTGTTGGTTGACAAGTTCTTTCGTCAAATATTATTTAATAAATTAACACACTAATGAATACAAAAGCTTATAAATTAAGATATAGTGAACAAGATGAAAATCATTAAGTTTTAAATTAAGTATGAAAGTAATGATAAAATCAAATAGAAAGAAGACTAAAAGCTCTCAGACCTGTATGACCACTGTTGGTAACTTTCATTTTGTGTGCTGTTTCCTCATAGTGGTTCCATTCAAGATCTGGAAGTTCAATGTCAACTTTATGACGAATATTCAAATCAATGGGTGATGGATAACTTCCATCTACGTCTGATAAAGAAAGCACATGCTGGATATTTTCCACGAGTTCTGAAAGTAAATTACACATATTTATATACTTCATAAAAGTTTGAGAAAATGGCAATAATGTTAACACTTTTGTCCATCAAAAACTGCTTTCAGAAGTGAATTAATATATATTGTTGGGAGTACAAAAAAAAAAAAAATTTCAATAAAACCTGAACAACATGTGATCAGATCAATTTTCAAAATTAAAAAATAATGTATGTGAACAATAAGAAACAAAAATTTTAGACTGCAATAAATGAAGAATACAGGCTTCCAACTATATAGGCCCTAAATGTATTTTGTTTTTCTTTACATACATGACAATAAAAGTAATGTCTAACAGATTCTTATTCCAAATCCAAATTTTTAGAGTTGCATTAAGAACAAAACATGGTCAACATGACATCACTGTACTAGTTTTGAGCACTTTAAAGTTCATTTGCACATATCTGACAGACATTACTGAAAAGTGTATAATGTGAGGAGTGTATTTTAAATTATTTACTAGCTTCCGTATGAGGCATTGTTTCATATTCACTAAATCAAAATACTGCACTTATTATATCTTGAAAAGTTTATGATCACACAAATACAATTAATTTCTTCTTTTTGGGGTACATTGCTATTAAAGGAATTTTTAGTTACATTTTGAATTTTGAATTGAACACTTTTGCTCTAAGAGACCAAAAGGAATTATCATAACTAATCTCCATTGTTGTGAAATATGAAGGTAGTCTTAGCAATTGTTCAGGCATTTTAAGGAAAGAAAAAATAGAAAGGAGAAATCAGAGAGAATTAGGTTTCTATACTTCTTATGAAGGAGAGGGAATCTTTTACCACAAACAATTTGCTAAAATAAATGTTTTTCAGATTCACTTTAAAAATGTCTTTCTGATCTTCAACTGATTGCTCTTGAATACATACAAAATTTATAAGAACACAAAAATTGTTTTTAAAGAAATTTATTTTCAGGAATATTTTAAAACCGTAGATATTGAAAAATTATTACAAATAGTAACTTTCCTTATTTTATTATGTTCAATTTCAACTATTTGATTTTTGTTTCATCTAGTAAAGCAAAGCACTTTCTATAAAAATAATTTTTCTATATATGAGCTTTCTATGATATTTAATGATTCTAAGGAAAAACAATCTTATCTTAATAGTAAACAATACAATTCCAAAGTAGCTAAACTTGAGACAGCATTTCAATTATCTTACAAAGTAAGATTTATGAAGTTAACTAAAATAATTCTTATTTTACCAAGTATCTACGTTTACAATAACCAAAAATAAATATATTGATCATTCATAAAAAATAGTTTTGGTGATTACAATTGGGAGATGAAACCAAGTAATAACACATTTTCTTGCTTTCAATAAAATTGATGAAGATATTCCAACAAAAAGGAATTTGTATCTGTCATGATTTGTTTTTTAATGACAAATGTAATCAACAAATAAAAGTTACTTTTTACAGATAACAGGTTAAATATAGTCATTTTCATAATGTTATTGATACTTACATTCTTTTTTTTATAAATATATTTATATAATATTTGTGATTTGAAGTCCCTTCTTATACTAATTCTATGTCATGAAAAAACTTATGAAGACTTCTTAAAAGTAGTAATAGTATTTGTTTAAGAAAACTCACATGATCACAATTTAAAAAACTGAGAAATAAAAATAAGATAATTTAATTTTGATTAATTTGGTAAACACATTCCATACCAAATGACAACCAAGTCAGAGAGCAGTTATTTATAACTTAGTTACATTCACTAAACATAGTTCAACAGTTTTATGTTAAATTTTAAATTGTACAGTCTGAAATAAATAACACTTTTTGCTTCAATAAAATAAAAATTCATACGTATAAACATCCAATAGGTGACTCCAAATAATTATTAATTTCTCTAATACTGTACTACACAGTTACTGCAAAGTTCTGTGAGTTACTTTTTGACTGACATTCTATTTCAATAAGTTTGTCAATATTTCCTTTTGTAATAATTTGTTAGAATAGGCAATAAGCAATCCAAACTTATGAATGTATTTTACTTCAATTTCCAATTGGCTATGTAATAGAATTAAGATATTACAATTTTTTTTTCTTTTCTACAATGATAGGATCTACAAGAAGAAATGAGTATTACATCTTCAAATTGAAATACAATATACTTTTTCTTAATGTTTCAGCAACTTTGTAGAATTATTACAGAAATGTATACCAGCAATATTACAATTTGTGAGGACGACAATTTTGTAAGAGAAATTACCCCACAAATCTTTTTGACAAACATCCACATGTTACTCAGCATTTGTTGGTTACTTTTAGAGGATTTGTTTTAACAAATTTATATCACCAAACAAATTTTAATAGTACAAAATATTTCTGTTTTTATATATATATATATATATATATATATATAATATATATATATTATATATATATAATATATATATATATATATGTTAAAATTGTTTTATTTTATCATTCTAAATCACTATATACTTCATTTTATGGAGTGCATACTTCTGCAGTGCTTTATACAGTCTACTCTACATATTCTTACTTCTATTTCAGTAAGAAACAAACAGTAAAGCCTTTTTTAATTCTGAGTAATTACAAATGTGTAAAAGATATTTTATTTAACTACACCTGTAAAATCACAGGATAAAATTGTTTATAAATTTCATTTATTTATGAGCATTATGAAAAGAAGTGTAACATTTCATAAAACATACACTTTTTCTCAATCTAAAAGTTCTAGTAAGCAAATTTACCTCTTAAAATGTTTAGCCACAGAACAGAAAATGATATTTCTGCACTCTGTATTTGGTGTACATATATTCATTATTAACAATGTATAAGGAATGAAAGAGATTTTGAAATAAGCAAGTTAAGAGACAATTACAAGACATTGTTGCAAATTGTTTCAAAATGGAGAAATAGAAAGTAGAGATAACATTTCTGTACTAAGAATGTGTCTAGCTTTTTCTAACTGCAAACAATAAACGTAGTTAACTTAGAAACACCAAAGGGCTAACATCTCATAATGAAAAACAGATCAAAGACAGTGTGAAACGTGAATTACACAAACTCAACTTTTAACAATTTTATAGAACTTATTCTGGAATAAATTATTTACAACATATCACTGTAATCAGTTAAACAATTATTGTACTCCTGAATTTTACTTAGCTTTTATTTGGTATTTTTAATGAACATTTATAAAAGGATAATATCAACTAATTATGTTTCATTAAAAACCACACACAGAAAAAAGGTATTACACAAAACTACTGTATAAAATTTGCAGGATTGTCAGTGTCATGTGAAGTGAGAATATGAAATGTAAGTAAAATGTAATGTGGGAAACATTACAGCAATCGTTGTAGAATTAAATTTTGTGAAAACAACTTAACTTAATAATAGTTATGAATATGTGGAAGAGGTTAAGGTGAGAATATACGAATAAGGCTAACTTGAGTGGAATACATGATAATTCTTGAGATTTAAAAGGAGCTAAGAGAATACAAAAATTAATGTCAACATTTTCTGTGACAGTTTGGTGTTTGTTAAATTGAATTAATCTATTAATTAACTGGTTGAGAAAATACTGTTACTATCAAAGATAGATTTTCCTATTTAAATGCATCTTTCTATAATCAAAAGGTTCATAACAGATGCAAGAATGTGTACAAGCTGATAGCTATTTATAATCAATTTTTTTTGGTATGTAATATTATAGCCATACTGTGAATATTTTGCTGACATCGTTTTTAATTTAAAAATCATTGTGTCTTTAGGTATTCAAAAAGTGAAATTTTGGAAGTTTTTACATGATTTGCAGGACTTAATGCAAGATTTTAACAAAAAGAAAAAAAGCTGTCTTTCCTTAATTGATAAAAATAAATGTGTTTCAAGTTAAAAAGTGATGTCTATAGGATTTTACAGGAAGTCACTGCTTTTAACTCCAGAGACATTTCAGCAGTATTCAAGTTTATCTTATAACAAAGTAATTACAAACATTCTGAATAGTTTATCCAATTCTTCATTGTGCGTCACAATAGTGTGCGCTTATGTTCATGCTAATCTAAACATTTAAAATGTTTTTTGACCCTGTTGCTACAATGTCAACAATCTGATTTCAACTTTATCAGAATTTTTTCTTTTGCAAGCATATTTTCTACAACATAATAAAATACAGATGGGAGAATATCACAAGGAGGTAGTTTTTACTCTCCAGGGAAGGCTTTTTGTCTACCTGATAAACAAGTGTTCTGAGTATTAAGTACATCACCAATTTTTTGTATTGAGCAGTTCTTTATATTTCTGATTTCACAAAGTAGTTCTTGATCTGATACTTCTTTTCAACAACAAAATTACACAAAGTAAACAACGTAGAAAGTGAGAATAGCAAGGAGGAAAAATGCTAAAGTATAACCAATCATGATGCGGGCCACTTTCTGTTGTTCTGAAGGAGAAAGTTGTTCCTTTCTCCGTCGTGGTACTGGTTGTTGATGATTCTCCATGGTCCCCTGCACAAGTAACAATGGTTCCAGCACCAGCAATGGGCAGGGCTCAATGTCACCAGTTGCGAGGGGAACATATCCACGAGGGCGATGAACAGCCTCCGATAGTTTTGGACCATCATCACTAGCATCTGAATCTCCATCACGTAGTGTTGGTGGTAATAGAGAATCCATATCACTGTGTACAGAGACAATGATTTCATCTCTTGAGTGAGAGGCACACGTGGTCTTCACAGGTTTTTTATGTTTTCCTTTCCATTTCTGTTCACAATGTGTAACTCTTGAAACCATATTCCTATATTGTGTATATAGCAGACTAGACTTTTCATCACAATATTCCCTGATAAGATTAATAGATATTTCTTCCCAACAGAAGTTGCTACTACTGTACACAAAACTACAAGCTGCAGTGTATTCTATTAAAGGCAGAGATGTTTCACTTTTATCCTCACCATTCAAATCTGGTGATGGTTTATTGATTATATGTTCATCATATTTATTCATTAGCAACAGGCCAGAAAAATTACTAATTTTATGATACGGAAAAGGATGAATGGGCATGTAATGCCCAACATTATATTCCAATCTTGGCAGTGAGATTGCATCATAGCCCAGAACAGGTTCTGGAAATATGGCACCTAAAAGAGTTTGGCCTTCCTTGAAAAATCGATCACTGTATACTGTTTTCTGTGAACAGGGCTGAGTGTGTGCGATGTTAAGCACACACCTTCGGTAGAGTCAGTTATCAACCAACTCAAGTGTTGCAGGAGGATATTCTTCCAACCGAGAGAGATCATGGAGAACCTATAAATAAATTTCTCATTAATAACATCCAATTATCTTCATGAAAACAAATTTTAAGGAGGAATGGTCAACAAAATAAAAGAATAAACACTATGTTTTCAAGTACATTTTCTCCATAGCTGCCATTCTTAAACACAATATTAAAGCCTGACATCATAAGTGGTGATTACTCATGTGTGACAATAGATTGTTAACTGAGGTAAAATGGATTCATTACTGGTTTTTGTATTAGATATTTTATCTTATTAAAGAATTGCAATGTTATTAAGTTTACACACATTATTTGTGGATGAGAAAACATTTTTCAAAATGAAAATGAAGAATTGCATGTTCACCTTGTTATGATGTGTTAGTTATGCAAAGAAGTGATAGTTGGAACTCTGACAAAAAACATTTGGAACTTTATGAATGGTTGAAGAAAGTAACGTGACCAGTAAAAGTGTAAAACAAAGATGTATAACATGATAATTTATATTGGATGATAATTTATATGATGGCAGACATAGGATTTTAGTATCTGACAGGTACAGTAGAACCTTGAATTGCAAACACAATGCATTCTAGAAATGTGCTCACAATCCAAAACTTGTGTATCAAAGTGCATTTTCCTACAAGAAATAACTGAAATCCTGATGATTCGTACCCAGCACAAACTATTGTATTTAAACAGAACAATTAATACAAAATGCTGTGAGCAAATATTTGTAACCATGAGGGCAGAACTTGCAACAGAAAGTGTTATGAACTTGATCACAAGTTTGGGCAGAGAGCTAGTTGCCCCCAAGAAACGCGACTGCAATCCTCCCTAATCTGTAACTTTCAACACCCATGGAAACTTAAAAAATGTAGTCAGGAAGACAAGCCCATCCCTTGCCTTTCTCCTTGGCAGTGTGAAGGAGAAAGAACTTCTCAGGCAGAAAGGATGGAAGGACCACAGTTTATTGACTCTAAAACCAAATGTGAGAAAATCATTATACACACAATTCCACTGTACAGTTGGGAAGGGGAGGGGAGGCTATCCAGTTGTACTTGTATTGCAAAGTATCGCTTTTATATTGAGTTAAAATATCTTCAAAATTTTTGCTTGTCTTGCAAAACACATGCAAACCAACAATCAAAGGTTCTACCATATGTATTTTTTATTTAATTTTCAATGGTATAGCTCTAATCTAGTATTTACATTGTTGATCAGAAATTATCATGTTAAACTACACATATAAACATTAAAACAATGTTAATAGAAAATAAAGATGTGTTGAAAGGGTTAGGAGAGGAGAGAAGATTTAATAAAAAGTATACTCAAAGGTGGTCTATAAATGGAAGAGGCTTATTGACAACCACAATTGTGAATACTGAGCAAGGAACAAAAAGCCACAGAAAAAGATGTCTGAAACTGGTGGAAGAAGTGAAATATCTTAATTATATGAGGGAGAGTCAGAAAATAAGTTTCCCTATTTATTTCCCTGAGCATTAATGCAATGCAACACTAACAACATGGAAAATAAGTGACAGTATGTGAAAGCTATGACATTTGGTATTAACACTTTCCAGCATTGAATTGTCTTGCAGGATGGCACTTTGACAAAGTGAAGGGTGCTGTGAAGGTTTTTCCATATTCAAAATATTTTGATTTTTCTAATTTGTACAGAACTATGAAAAACGCATCAACACTTTTGGTTCATAAATTGAAAAATACAGTGGATCTTGTTTGTAATCACATATTCTTTATCTAGCCTCTCCACACCCACCAAAAGAAACTTCTTTCTGATCTCTCATAAGAATACAAAGATGACCAAAGACAGAGGCAGATGGAAAAAATAAATCTGTAGGGGATATGCCATTTGGCTCGATGATGATGGTCAACCCAAGTACCAATGGCTACAGTATGCTTATCTTGGATGTAAAATAATAAGAGGAAACAGAAAAGATAGCTGTGAGGAGAAATAATCATTCATCAGCATTTACCACTTAAAGAAATTTGGATATACTTTGAAGTTTGATGCAATGGAGCCACATTCTTTGATTAAAAATGAGATGAAGTAAACAGAAATAACCTGCAATCTGTCTCAGGCCATTCCTCTCTTTGGATGCAATGAAACTTAATCTTCCTTGAATCAACCCCTAACAAACTACAAATTTATGAGTATTTATATTAAAGCACAATAAAATATTAAATTGTGTTATTCATTTATATTAATTTGTGACACTATATTTTTGTAAGTATTGAAAAAGAATATTAAACATGTTTATAATATAGGTATTATGCAGTATAATTTACATGCTATTTATTTATTTAATAAGTTAACCAATGATATTGCAAACTTCTATAATACTACAAAGCTATTTCAATTTTCAAATGTTACAAGTGTTTTGAATTATAATAAGTGTTATAAATTACTGTATAATAAAAAATATTTTAAAAAAACATTAACAAATATTTTTGTTCTATCAATACCATCTACTAGACCTCTAAATTTTATTTGTTCCAATTATTGGAAAGAAAATGGAATAGAATAAATTTTCATTCAGTGTAAGCTGCCAAAAATTACTCTATTATCTTTAACGGAATACCCCGTAGGTTTTGTTTTCAAATCAAGCATGAACTACTGTAATGATCTAATATGTGTAACCTGTTTTGTTGAACATACCTCCAAAAGACAGCCCATGCTCCAAGCCTGTGTAGTACAACTACCAGGACAAAATTTGCCTTCACTATTGGTCAGTTCAGGAAGACCTCGCCATGGAGAACTCTGAAGAGCAGTGAAATGCCGAGCCAACAAAGCCCGGGTGTTGGCAGAAACACGTTGTATCTCAGCTTCTCCACCCACTGCTCTAGCAAAGTGAAGCCTTGCCCGTAGGAAATATCCCACTGGCCATAGCCATTCCTGCACAAACAATAAAAAAGTCCTATATGTATATGTAATATGTAAGGAGTCCAGGATGGCCACTCATTTCCCAGAACAAATTTCCCTGACTTTTCCTGATTTTCCAGTGCAATTTTTAAAAAAACATTTCTGCTAAGATTTGTAACTTCTTAATGAAAATATTAAAACTACCTTGATACTAATTAGTCAGCTATCTGATTTTCTTGACTAAGTACAAATTAACAATATTTTCGCACCATAAAGAAAGGAGTAAAAAAAATAATTATGTACTAATAATTTTAAGGAACATCTTGTTTTATAGCTCTTTCAAAATTTTATCTGACTTCCAGTGATTCTTCTACCAACTTTTCCTTGACTTTTCCAGAGCAATGAAGTTCCAGATTTTTCCCAATTTTCCAGTGAGTGGCTAGCCTGGTGGCTTGAAGCACCATTGAAAATTCATAAAACTTACAGGGCCTTGATGATAATTGAATCCATGAGCAACATGAGCATCATTTGAATCATTGGAGTTATCATAGTCTCCCCGATAATTCCAGTCAGCTGGATCTAAAGTTTTCATTCCTAAAGGACCTAGAAGAGTGCTTTCTAGTTTCTTAAGAGCAGTCCATGCATGGGCTGGGTTGAAAAGTTCAGGAGCCTTGAAGGAAAAAAAGTAACAATGTAATATAAGAGTACATAAAGAATAAAAAGTGCATCAGATTAAAACATATCAAATGGACATAGTAAGAAAATGATGAAGCAATCATCTTCTGTAGACTGTTAATACTTACTGCCACCATTGCAACAGGAAAATTGCAACGAAGTTGGAAATCACACCAAGCTTGTGATGCGTGGTAGGTGTCTTTATAAATGCCTCTCTGATGAATCAAATCAGAGCGTTCTTCTCCAGCAGTTGGAGTAGAATTTACATAAAAACATTTTTCAAAATTGGCTGCAATCTTCTCTCCCCACTGACGATATGTCCATGAAAATACAGATCCTGCAAAACATACACAATTCTCTTTCACTTTTTATATTGTCAAACTACAACAGTGGTAGCTCATGACTTTTGTAATCCTTTTGTAACAATTGTAATTAGGAAATAGGTTGATCAGACATTAACATTTTACATCCAACAAAATCAGTTATTCATAAAAACGCAAATATATATAAAAGAAATAATTTCTGTAATCCATAGAAAGGGAAGGAAGGATGAATGTTCAAATTATTGAGGTGTAACTGTTTTAAGTACTTTTCGGTGTTAACACAGAAGAGTTTTGAAACCTTATTTGGAAGAAGAAGAATTTCAAATTAAAGAAAAGGAGATTCAAACTGGTTATCATGTAGGTAGATCAACGAAGGATCATGTGTTTGTAATAAAACAAATAATTGAAACACTTGATGCTGTTGGTCAACAAATTCATTTTCTTCTTACTGATTTGGAAAAAGTATTCCACTTTTGATTTTCACACGAAATTTTAAAAGAAATTATAGCTATTAACATACCTAGTAATGTTATGAATGTTATTACTGCAGAGTTAAAAAATGAGACGGAGTGCAGCAGAGCTGAGATTTTTAATTTGGACAAGGTAGTAATAACACTGTAACAATTTCTGGGTATGCTTTGATACTATTGATCACCATAAAATCTCACAATTTATACGCATATTTGATCCTGATCAAGATTCTGATAAAGTTAAAATTCTCCAAGCACTCTCATAGCCATTTATTGTTTAAATAAAATAAATATTACTATATAATTGCAAATAACTAAAAAACCCATTATAAAAATATAGTATTTATATTTTTTGTGTGCCAGTATATATAAACAATATGTTATTTTAATTAATTTGGTATCTTTTAATTTGAATACTCCATTTCCCATGTAACACATTGAAAAACAATTCAGAGCTAGTGGTGCATGGTGGTCAAAATGCTGGTACACAGAAAAGTGGGTGGCCAGCCAGCCTGGCCATCAGAGCTCAGCTCTGCCTACACGGAAAACATTCAGTGCAAACTGGGAATGAGATGTGACCAGTATAATTGGCCATTTGAGTGCAAAAAGTTCAAAGTAGAACTTCTACCTTCTATAATTAAATGAGAATTAAATCTACAGGTGCAATAAATTAAAGCAACAATAAATAAACTAGGCGCACTTCTGATTCTATCAATAAGTGAACCCAAAATAACATACCATCCTTATTTTTTCTTGAGACTGAAGAATATGGATATGCTCCTTTCTCATGCATTGCTGACAACCACAAGAGAGTGCGCATGCTTAGTCCCACCAACTCTACCGCACTTCCATCTCGAGGAGTGGCTGGTCGGCCCCGAGTGCCAGCTTTTTCACTGGAACCCATTTTATCCATCCACGTTCCGCAATTGTATGAATTGCCACCAAATACAAATCCTGTTGACAAGTTACCAATTCAAATATCAAGGCACATTATTTAAGGATACACACATACTCTACCCCTTTTGAAATTTGTTTTTTCCAGAAACTTTACAACTACAAACTGAACAGTTATTCCAAATACGTTCATACAGATGAAAATAAAGTATAGTTTTTTTAAAAAGTGCAAAAAAATATACAATATTTACATTTTGACCGCTCAATAGCTAGAAAGATTATATTTGAAGTGAGAACAAAAATAATTTAAAATTCATCTTAACCAATTCATTAATATATTCCTTTTCCTTAAAAAACCTGTTGAAAAATGAATATCAGAATCATTAACTTTGCAAATGTGAAAAAAGGTTTTTTTAACTCCACTTCAGTGGTAAGGTAGATAAATAATTTTATCCATTATTTTAGCAATACAAATTCTCCATTATACATAATTTTTTTTTATATCATAAACAAAGCCATTTTTGAGAATAATATAATTGTTTGGGGCAAGTCTAGCTAGAGATTCATTTTAAAAATTAATAGGGAGTTTATGCACAACATAGTGAACACCACTCTTGATCTTCTGCTCATGCACAGATGCACTAAAGTGATCTAAACCTTAAACTGCACATGTGCAGAAGTTCGATAGCAAATTAACTTATGAGGGTGCAAAAACTTTCTAAAACATCTACAGCCTTAATAATTTGTTTATGACTTCTTGTACGACTTTTTATGTGAAACCCCTTAATCATCAAGCTTTGCTCTTAGAAGAGTGTGCTAGAACTCTTTTGATGTAACTAATATGTAATGAATTTAGAAATAAGCTAGCAATAAATATATCATCATCATCATCATCATCATCATCATCATCATCATCATCATCATTGTTGTTATTATTATTATTATTATTATTATTATTATTATTATTATTATTATTATTATTATTATTATTATTATTATTATATTGTATATACCTGTTTCAGGATGGACTCCTATCTGCACATTGAAGCCTTTGTCTGTCATATGAGCATCAATACTACGACCTGCATTTCTTTCACGAAAACATAAGCCTTGAAAATGAACTGTCAATGCTTCTTGCATCACTTCATACAAAGGTTGATCCTAAATAGTGTCATAATTTATAAACACAGTTAATTACATAAATATATGAACATTCCAATACAAACAAATATTATTCAAAGTGTGCATAGTTAGAAGTAATCTATTCACATTAACACTACAATCTGTGAAGTAGGTGTATTTACGTAAGTTAATTGATAACATTGCATCCTTACAAAATTATTACATATTTATTTCAAATGACAGATGAAAAACAACTTGGTGAAGAAACACTGACCATTTTACCAGCAGGCAACGGTGGAGAATCATCAGTAGGAAAAATGCGTGACACTGGATCCTGCAATATACTTGCACCACCAGGGACTTCTTCAACGTAACTCTGAATGCAGTTCAACCACCACCACACAGCATCACGACAATTGAATCGCGAATTAAGACCACCATCCAACAAGTTGGGAATTAGACCATGCCGTAGACAAGCAGCATAACCAAGAATGTGAAATCTGGAACAAGTAATTCAATTTCAAACTCGTTAAGTAAATTTGAAAATCCAGAGGTTTGTGAAGGTTTGTGACAATTTTATTTTTTTATTTATAATTAGACAGATTGAATAGTTACAAATTAAAGATACAAAAGAGAGCCTATTAACATTAAACATTATCAATTTTAAAATTAATTAAATTATTTGTTATAAATTAAAAGAAACCACTTTTATTTTTTACAAACAATAAAAGATGGATTTTAAAATGGGAATATTTGCAATCAAAATGCTCTTTCATTGATGATGAAAGTTTTTGTGCCCTAGATAACAATATCGATAATATCCAAGAGAATGTGGAACATATTCACACACTATTAACTGAAAAAAATCATGTACACATAGGGTCCCACGGCTCACGTTCATGACTTCTAGGCTGTCCGGGTGACGCTGTGCCATTGGCTGAGAAGCTGACATTTCTCCTGTCATATCACAGGCTTCTTCAGGTTAGTGAGTCACTCTCACTAGCCTGAAGAAGCCTGCGATATGACAGGTGAAATGTCGGCCCGTCAAACAACAGCCAAGAAGTCATGAATACAAATCATGGTTCACATCATCAACACAATGGCATCTCAAAAGAAGTGGAAAAACAAATGTTGATGTAAAGCATCTAGCAAGAAATATTATAAGAATTACATTACTAATGTAAAAACAGTTGACTCTGGTTGTAGCATATTGCTGTGAACTAAACTCTTTTCTCTACATCTGATAATCTCAGTATATAATAGTTTTTTACCTGTAACTGATTTTAATATTTCAGAGGTGCAGTAAAATATTCTATTGCTGTGAAATCAAATCAACAATCAATGTTCAAAATTACTATTCCTGTACTTAAAATCACTAAACTTAAGATATTGGTATTGAATTTCTTTTGCTGCCTAATACAATTTCGCACACCCTGCAATTTTCAACTTCAGCAAATGCCTGGAAGGCTAAGCATTGTTCATGTGTCATGCTCTCTGAAGTGCACTTCCGCTGATCATTGTAGTTCAATTGCCCCCTCTCCTCTCCGAATCTCTTTCTCCACCATAGAGTGACATCCATTCCCTCCCTAACATAACGCATCTCCCAGTTGCCTTTCTGGACTCGCAAAGTGGCTCATGGCTCATGGCTACTCAACAAGATCCCCAGTTGAACAGAGCTGTTCTAATGCTTACTTGCTATATTGGGACCAGCGACATGAGTGCACTACATCCAGAGATGACTGTATGTTAACATTGAAGCACAATAAATGTGTTTCAATATTCTTATGTTCAATTTTTATTTAGCCCAATTCAGAATATTTAAAATTGATACAGAGATTGCATTATATAATTTCAAGAAAATAAACATGTGAGGGAAATTGTAAGCATCTGAATTATACTGCACATGATAAGATAAAAATATAACTCTTTGAAGAAGATGGGATAAAAGACAGTCAAAATCTTAAAATTCAGGATTTAACTAAATTATATCAGCAAAAATATCATACCGGCTTTTATTGTTATGTGTGGAAATTTGATGGAAATGACCAACTGTCAAATCTTTTTTTGAGAAACTAGGCTTCTTGGTTAATTCTAGGCACATATTTAAAATAGTCTGTGCCAAATCAAGGCACATGCTGCAGATGTGCTGCATTGAGGAGAAGAAGAGGTCAATAGCGATAAGACAGAGCAGCAGTCCTGAAACCTAGAGGAGGTGAATCTGCAGCATTGGAAGCAGGAAAAATTGTGCTGCCACTGCCTGACCATTGATGACCTCACTCTCATCCTTAATCACTCAACACAATGCAGGTGTGGTGCATATCTTGGTGCAATACACAGTATTAAAATGTGCTTGGAAGTTGCAAAGGAAATTGAGTTTTCTCAAAATAAAATTTTGGATCGGAAACCAACTGCATCAAAATTATACAAATAACGAAATACCTACGTGATTTTTTTTTTTGGTCATAATTAAGGGGCACTTATTAATTGTGTAGTAAACAAAGCGCTACATACTGGGTTAGTTTTAGGTGAAGGAAATCATTATATTTTATGTTGTTACGTAACGTTACTAAAGTGAATGACATTTTACTTCATGCAGGCAATGTCTAACTTTCAGTTGTCTGTTAACATTACCTGGCCTCTTGGAAGCGACCAGTGAGAATGAAAAGACCTCGCAGAGCAATGAAAGTATCTCGACCCCAGCTCCGCATGTAGCCAGTGGAAAAGTGTGGTAAACCTGTAATAAAAAAGCTGTGAAAACTTTGCTTTCATTTGATAATTCAGATGGATATAACTGAAAGTTCTCTAACAAATAAATATAAGATTTATGAAATAACATGTATTAGAAAAGTTCCAGAAGAAAATAAGAATTATTTTTTATTGAATACAATGAGTTCGTGGTCATAATGAACACACAACTGGGATGGTAATATAAATAATTTCACATTAGTTCATATCCGTTTATATTTTTCCATCATAAATGAGTGGTAAATGATCATTCCAATAGCTTCATATTAAATCATCCTTTTATTAAATTATAATTTTTATAATGTATCCAGCCGCAAATCTATCATTGAAGAGATAAAGTAAAAACACAATTTGTATTATGGCTGTTAAACATTTATTTCTTACCTATCACTCGAAAATTAGCAATCTATAACATCTAAAGCCTACAATGTACATAGATTACACATTAACTTGTTTCTTTTAGGTTCTACTAAACTAAACTGAACTAAACAAAGAATGAATTCAAATTACTGATGATAAACCTGTTTTTGTAAGCATTCTATAGTCAACATTCTAGATTGTCCTCTACCTGCAGATAAAGTCAGACATGCTTGTTCTTCCTCTCCTTGTGCATTCAGCTGTTTGGGAGGCAAGGGCGGAGGCAGTGCAGGTGATAATTGTGGCAGGCGAGCAGACTGAACAAAACCTCCACACTGAACAGAGCCCAATGCCAAACTACGGACAAAACTGGAACCATTCTTCACAAACCTAAAATACACATAAGACAACAAAGTAAACACCACATTCAGTGAAGTGTAATGTTAATTTACTTAACAATAGATATATTTTATAAAGAGATGAGACTGCACCAACACCAGGTTCTGGTAATGGAGGACAGAGACCTGGAAGCTATCTGAATTAGCATTAGAAACTAATAATTGCCACACTAGTTCTGGAATTTAAATCAAATTTGGATCAAAAAACTATCTTTTGCTTAATAAACTAATTCATTTCCTTAAAAATGTAATACTTACATGTATGAGAGAATTGATATAACATAAAGACTGAATACAATTCTTAAAATAATTCAAATCATTATCATGAACAAACCAGAAATTAGGCTTTACAGCCTGTTTCTATTGGTTCTAATTTGAATAATCATTCCCCCCCGCCATAATTCATATCATCACACATATTTTTATATAATTTCATCACACATATTTCAATGCTCAGCAGAACTATTCCTAAATTTACAGTTAATATTAACTTGAATATGTATAAAATAAAAGCATAAATAAGTGCAAATTATACTAAAGCAAGCTGGAAGCTGCACTTTCTACCAGTTTGTGTAAATAACATGAAATGCTATTTTTAGACTAACACTATTTACAACTTGAAATTAACCTTATTTACAACTTGCTCTACATTTGTGAAAGAAACTTCCTTAAGAGAGCATTCTGAAAGCACTTTTCAGTGTTCTCTTAATGAATTAATATAATTAAGTTTATTTTTTATATTTAATATGTTAAAAGCATTTTAGCAGTTAACATCTACATAAGGTGTTGTTTCCAAAGAAGCAAATACAATAAGACTTTTTTCCTTGCCTAAGCAGAAGTGTTAGAACGTGGCATTACCTCTTAGGTTGGGATGAATAAATAAGTTTTATTGAAAACTTATCTGTTTTATAATCAAACCCAATTTAACAACTTCCTTCAATGATTATTTTTTGTCCAAACACCTACAAAATTTGTATGGAAATTAGAGGAGCTTTTCATAAAAACCCATTTGCCACACAACCATTTTCAGTTACAGAAAAATATGTGGTATGTTTGAAATGAAGGTGTAGATGATCCTATATTCGGAATATGCACTTTAGTTTTTATTTTCTGAACATGGATGGCTTTATTTCAAATTGATACATAAGAACTTCTTAAAATTGTGCATTGGTAAACAAACTCCCTTTCATCTCACTTTCCAATCATCTCTATATCATCAATTATTCTAAATGAAATATCAGGCACAGTGAGCTTTTGACAGAGGATGATAGTTGGCATTATGACTCAAGAAGCATGTTACATGATGCAGAAACAGGCCAGTTTATGTAAGAAATGTTTCTCTATAGTGAATCTTTTGCAATGTCAAAAGAATTTCTGATTTTAAACAGAAATTGTCATGCTCTTACAATTACCCACCATTTGCCTTTAAATGAAATATCATTTAATGTTTTGCTTTAGATTAGGGACTCGAACTCTCAAAAATATATTACAAAGTATTCTTCTAGAATCTTCAAACGTAAAATTAAGAATTAGGAAATCAAAACATAAAAATTAACAAATCAAACATAAAATTAACAATCAATTAACAAATCAAAACATAAAAACTTACGGAGACATAAGATTCCATGCTTGTTGAAGCAACATCTGATAACAACCAGTCACAACTGCATCAAAATAACTAGGCACTAAATAGCGAGGAATCTGTTTAACAAGACCAAGTTGTTCTTCCAGCCATCCTCCCAGATCCTTGGTTCCAGAATCTATCTGAAGACGCTGCACAATATAATCTATAATACAGAATTAAAAAACATAACAAATCCTGAAGAAAACGTGTACATGAATAAATTTTTGAAACAAACAAAAGTTGGAAATAAATTTTTAAACATGTCAATCAGTGGGAAAATGTTTTTAAAGAGAGTAATAAACCAGTACCTATCATCCAATTTCCCTGTCGTAGATTGTTACAAAAAGGATGGCCTAAATCATTTTTTACACGAATGTCAGCCAAAAGTGACAGAAAACCTGAAAAGAAAATTAGTCACAATAAATAAGCTAATAGAAGTTAAAATTAGTCAAAATAAATAAGCTAAAAATTATTATAAAAGAAATTCTCACAGGAACTTTCTCAATTCTACATAAATTGTGTAATAGTTTGTTCATAATTTTTTAATAAAATTAACACTGAAAATATTAATTTTTCTGATTTTTGTAATTTCACTTATAATATAACACTACAGAAGAACAAAGAAGGGGAATGATAAAATACCTTGAAGGCCACAGTACACAAGTGGACCAAATCCTGGAATGTCATAAGCTCCAAATCCTTTTCCTTCATCTCGCTCTTCTGCATCACAACGATACAAGGCACGATTGAGATTTGCCAATGTAAGATGGGTCACAACATTTCCCAATCCAACAACACTTGGAATGACCTCCGGAGTAGGTTGTGTGAAAGCATTTACTAGAGAGTGTAACTTCTTTAAAGAAGGAACAACATTGTTTTGAATGCTCACTCTATAATAATAATATAAATATATTAGATAATTCACCAAAATTAGTCAAACTTTTATTAAAGTTAAATAATTCTTAAAGGATAAAATAACACTCAATGAATCAGTAGACAACACAGACATGCACAAAGGGGCGAGGGATTGTAATCCCCCCTGAAACTTTCAAAAAGGGGCCCCCCAGCCCAACATAAATTAGATATAATTTCCTGAAATATGATCAATTCTTCAATTTCCCCTTTTTAAGTTGACACTGGGTAATTGATACATGACATTTGGAGGAGAAGCTCTCCAAAACATCTTCAACTCTGCAAATGATTCAACATAAAATCAATTGTATGTCTTAATTGTATTATTAAAATTTTAAGTTTATTCTCCAACTAGTATGAATATTTGGTATTGGTTATTTATTGGTGAAATGTCAATGTAAATAAAAACGGTTAATGGAAAAGGGGGTTTAATGGTTTAATGGTCCAGGGGCCCCCAGATGATCCTGAAATTTAGTGAGCCCTCCCTCTTGTTTCACGCTGTGCATGCCTATACTACAGAATTATTAATAGAAGACAAAGAAAGTAACTACTATGAGAAACTCAAATGTATTCAATTATGGAAGTTCTTACCTGACCACAACTACAGAACCTGGACAAAAATTAGTAAATTTTAACTGAGTAATATTTGAATCTCCTGTTTCTTCTTGTTCCAAAAAATCAGAATCTGATACTTTCAAATGTTCTCGTATCTTCACTTCATAACCTAAAAGCCCATTAATATATGAGGAATTTTTCTCAAAAGATTTAGGCTTCTCAAAAGAAGGAACTCCAGGTCTGAAAACATGCATTAATATAACATTAAAACTTTTAAAGTACATCTAAAAAATTATAATTCATCATAAAATTATCTACAAATGTATGTAAAAATACAAATTATCATAAATCTATAAATATTACAAGAAAAAAAAATATTCAGAAGTTAATTTCAAATTCTGACCTGCTAGAAACGTGCTGTAAAGAGGCTTCAAAAATAATCTCATCTACAGTTCCCTCTACTCGTAATGGTTTTATATAATGAGGTCTCCAATCTGAAGCTGGATGGCTGAAGGCAGTATAAGCCACTAGAACCACACTCTGATGAGTGTCTGGACAGTGTCTGGTAACTGCTACTATATTGGAATCTATTTGGTCGACGAACACCTAAAATCACAAACAAGACACACAAAATCAACTAACATTTCTTCTACATTTTAACATTTAATGTGGAGGTTCCTACTCTCCAAGATCAAGGTCATGCCCTAGAATGGAACAAATAGATTCAAATAAATCACCTTGTCTCAAGCACATTTACAAGACTTTATAATACTTTACTATAATTTATACAGTTTGGAATAATTTGAATCAAGTTTCCTAAATTCAAGAAGTATATTGATCTAGTTCTGAGAAT
>BOPP01000002.1:15684977-15754253 GCA_017312745.1 Gryllus bimaculatus | reverse complement strand
TTTCAAACCTGATTGAAGTGTGTGTTTCCTAATTCATAATGTAGCTGGTTCAGTGCTCTCTTGGCTGCAACAATTCCAGTCTTTAGATTGATCGTCCCTCCAGCTTCAAACCATTCTGAATACTGTCTTCCTTCATCGACCACATGAATCTGCTCAAACCCAAATTAAACATAATAGTAAATAGCTGAGGCAGTTGGAATAAACATGCAAAGCATGCAAGAGTATAAACACATGCAAATGCAGATTCATACAATAAATAATAACTCATAAATGCTTTTACAGTAAGTCAATACAACNNTCCAACAGCAGACAACATGCAAGAAACATTTTTCAATGTAAAATTCACATATATATTTCATTATGATAAAACTCTAAAATTGTTTCATTTATTTATCTATCCCAAGATATATCCTGTCAAGTAAGAGAAATTTAATAATTACTTTCATGCAAATACTTACATGATGAGGCACAAGTTCATCATATCCTCGGCTGCTGCCAGAGGCACAACAGGCCATAGAAACAAGAGCAGCACTTGGAAGTAAATCAAACACAGAGCGCTTATCCACAGGACTAGGGTTGTCATGAGTCAGATCTAGGAACAATGCATGTGCCACTGAAGGAGTCAGTGGTCGTAGGCTGGACTGGAAGAAGGCACCAACAGGCTCACCACCATATCGATATACCAATCGACCCAATTCATGGGAGTCCCATGCAGACATAGCCTCTGAAATGACATTTTATATGAGAATACAGTGCAAAAACAAAAGGGTGAAAATAAAAGAAGAATGGATAAAAATAAATAACTTCACCTCTAATAAGGGAACTAATTCCTAGACGGTTGACAAAAATATTATCCTTCTGATCTGAATTGGTAAACAATTCAGCCACAACATACAAATCAGGCCGTACTTTTCGAGCTGCATCCAGCAAGTACTGAAAATGGAAGAAAAAAAGATTATATTTGATTATAAAGATTATATTTTGAAAATATTATATCTCTATTAGAGTGTCTGCAGGGAGAAGGAAAAAAAAAACACCCTCAGAACAATAGGTTTAATGAAAAAAGAATGGGGTAAACAGTTCAAAAATATTTTTGAGATAGCCTAACCTTGCCTCACAATGATATTGCTTTTTAATTAAAATGCACATTATTCTTGGATTTCTGTTCAAACACAACCTACTATTTGCCTGTTATAATCACAAAATTTTATTGCATGTACTATATTTATCATACTTGTAGATGAAAACATTTAATTTTATTCACAATAATACACACTTTCATATGTACATATATAATACACAATATTCTAAATATACACAATTAATTTGAACTATCATGTAATTCCTGATGGAAAATATTAAAAAAATTCTTTGAGCCATATGTATTATTTAGTTTAATATTCTACAAATAGTGAAACTAAATCCTAAACTCACATTAATCAATTATATAGAATAGAATTAGAGAAAAATAGCAATCACAACAATTTTTTTGCACCAAAAACAGATTTTAAGCAAGAGTAGGCACTTTCAAAAATACTTTTAAACTTGCATAATTTTTTTGCACTAGACAACTGTGGGTCACATATATGGTAAAACCTGCCTTAAACAGAATTCTCCCTCTTTAAAACAATATGCTAAATACAGAAAAAAATTCAAAAAGGAATGATTTTCTGAGTTTAAGAGGTTCAAGAACTAGTTCTTCAAAAGGTTGTAACAATAACCTGATGAAATGAATCCAGACGTTCTAATGAAAATAAACCACCCAGGAATTCCACAACAATTCCACAAAAAACATCAGAAACGCTTAATAATAAGCCACAATATTCTGAATTCTTGCAAATTGCAAAGTTTCAGGTGCTTTTAACAGTTGTAGAAAATAGAGATTTTGTTTTGACACAACTTGAAATGATGTAATTGTCATGTAAATGTTTTTCAAAATTAATGCTGCAAACATTTAAACAAAAAAGAAACAATTAAAAAAAAGGTTTAAATAAGATTTATTTTAAAACAGTTGCACATTTTAAAACTAGAGTAAAAAATAGCATACTTCCAAAAGTTCTAAAATAATTTTTTTTATCAAAAATATCTCAAAAATTCGTTTTAGAAAACATTTCATAATTGTCCCATCCTAAGAGGTTTCAGTATCCCATCTTAAGAAGTACAGATTCAGTGTTAATAAAAAAGTTGTTATTGGCATACATATGACAAAAATTCAATTTTCTATATGATGTGGGTCTTAGAGAACATGTTAGGAAATGATTATGATATTTGGAGTTCGAAAAAGTATGAAATAAAAACAACTTTGAGATGGTTGAAATACACTATTTGCACATTATGGACTGTGTTATTATACTTTACCACTACAGTCTCTTTTTTGAAAAAATATGTAGAAGCACAGAATAATTTTCAAGACTATTAAATATAATATAATATTCAATATAAAAAAGTCAGCAGTAGTAAAAAAAAAGTACCTCTGCAACTGGTATAGGTGTTGAATGGCAATTATCAAGTCGAATTCCATCAAATACTTGGGCAGTTAATTCCACATAATCTTGCATTTGGCGCCACAAAAAAGGACAGTCATCAGGTTTATCGCCATATCTGTAGAAAGAAGCATTTTAAAAGCAAATAAAATGCTATTTCTTCCTCATTCCATCTTGGAAACAATCATAACTTAATTCCACCCCTTTAATCTTCACGATTCTGGTACTAAATGAAAAGTACAAGAAAGTTTTTTTTTTAATGTGATACAATCAAATCTCAAAAACTTGATCACGAATTCAAGGGAAATATTATTTTTTTTGCACATATTCCTTGACATTCATACACCAATCAGTACTATATTAAGCGACTTAGATAATTCATTAGATTTAGTCAATAATAATCAAATACCCTAAACTACATGAGGATTTCTTACCTTAATTTTACACTATCGCCCCATGCAATGAGTTCTCTCCTTAAGTAAACATTTGAATCTGATGATGCAAAATTTCGCAGAGGATCATCATTCATTACCCAACCATTGTGAGCCATCACAAAACAACCTTTGGGTGAATAAGCAAGCTCTTCATAATCAGCAATATTCTTTGGAGACCCATAGTCAGTAAAATACCTATAAAATAAATTCAATAAAGCATATTGATCTAATAAAGCATTTATGCAGAAATACAACTAAATTGTAAAACACAATTGTACATACTGAACACATTTTAATTGTTTCTTGAGAAAAAGATGTCTGAAATTTATTTCCAAAACTTATTTAAAATTCTCAAAGTATGATCTCTATCTACATTTCACTCCACAAAAACAGTCTCATACCAACATGACAAGAACACTTTCGTGTCAAGCACAAGAATAAAGACTCAAAACACAGTAGACACACAGATACAATGCAGTCGTAAAAAGCGCTACACTGAAGTTCTTTTTATACCCAATTAAAATTTGAACGCTAAATGTAGAAGTTCTGTGTATAACAAAACAACTTCACAGAATATAATAGAGTTGAGGCAAAAGTCACGGAAACCATTTTTTCCTAAAAGAAATGTTATAATTTTATTTGTTACAAGAAAGAAATGCTTTACTAATGTGTGTTCACAACAACAGACGGCTCTGTGAGTGTCTCTATTAGCACATGGAGCAATTTGAAGTCAGTTATCTTACTGCTGGCATGAGAGATGAATGAAATCTGTTTCCAGTATCACTCATACACCAAGATATCAGTTCTCCAAGGTAGAAATGCCTGAGAATGTAACATGGAATTGGTGGAAGCTCTTGGGAATAACTCCTTTCCATACCAGACAGTTGCAAGATGGGCAGGAGAATTTCTGGGAGGATGCTTCGTAACCAGTGATCAGCAATACATGTGACAACCTGTCAGTGTGCGGACCAATGTGGCATATGCGGTAGGTAATTGAGCATTTGTCTAATCAGACCAGAATGAGTATGAAATGCTTTTGGAAGATTGTGAACTTGTACCCATTAAAATGCTTCAGAACACGAATCCAGAACTCTCATTTTTAATACCTTGATAAATATGACAAATATAAGTTTGGGGAGTCATTAATTGTCCACATGCTTAGTTCATACCTTGACGTTTCCTGTGATAATTTCACATTTTTAACTCATACTTGTATTCTTGCACAAACAAATAGTTGCCATGACTTATGCCCCAACCCTCGTATACGTACCATGCACACAGTATTTTATACATCCCCAGAAACTGTTGAAAAAGAAAAATTACTGACTTCAATTGCACATGCGCCAAACACAAAATATTCCACTCAAAGTGTTCTCTCATTGATAAAGAGTCTATTTTCTGGACTTTTCAAGAACATACATCCATAAGGTTTCCTCAAAACTTGTGCTTATTATAAAAAAAATGTTCCAAAACTCTCAACTTGAAAAGGGACTCATGGGTATGAGTTTCACGATTATGTTTAAAAAAGTAACAAATTAAGCTACACATTTTTTTTCTACTTTCAAGAACTTTTTTGAATTCTATTCATAATTTCACAAATTAGAAAATACTAACAGATTTTACAACAGGGAAAATATGAGAATGATGTTTTAGGGAAAAATTTTATTTCACAGTTCTTGAAAAATTGCAAGTATTTTATGTATTCTTAACCAGTTATAACACATTTCAAGAAATTCATAAGAACTTGAATTCATTGTTAAAAAATTCAATTTTAGATGTTTTTTTGATTCTTAAAATGTTTCATACGCTTTCAACATTCACAATTTAAAACAACAACTCTATCTCCCCAATAAGAAATTTAATAAAAAACATTGAAGGTAATTGTGAGAAAAGACTAACTGTATTATATATTTTTCAAAATATTTATAATTGCTTTACGCTAACTGTAATGAAATATTATAAGACATTCTTCTCTGTTTGCCTTCCATAACATAATTTTAAAAAAATTATAATAGGCCAATGATAAATGAAATGAAGTTGAATTTGAAAACTACAGTAACCCATTGTGATATAATAAATGAAAAAACTGAATGAAGTTACCGGCATCCTATAGTACAAATTTGTACTTGAATATAATGCACCATTGAATTAGATTCAATGGTGCATTAGATTCAATGTTGTCCAATGTTGTATTCACAGTTTTGAGAACAACAATTAAAATGTTAAATTATCTCTTCAAAATTAATTTTTCCCTACATTTTGAACTTTTTGAAGCCATTACGAATCTGTGAATGCAATTTTGTCAAGATATTTTCGCTTTCTCTCGCTTTTTCTCGATTTATACTGTTGGCTACGAATTCTGATCTATCAAGTGATATCAATTTTAGAGAAAATTGGCTGAACAGTTTAGGCGCTGGCATTGCCCGTGGATGGACGAAGAGAGACAGACGTTTTACCATAAAATCAATTCTGTATCAAGGACCCACAAAACATGAATTCTGGCTACACCATGTGTTAAGAGGAAGTAATTTACTGTAAATGGCAACATGATGTATCCACTTTCTTGCAGTGACGGCTTGGCAATAAAAATTTTTGCTGTTTTGCAGCGCACATTACCCAAGTTTCTCTTCTTATTGGTAGTGTGAGTAAGTAAAAAATACTAGAATTCTTGAATTTTAAAGTGGAAAATATTAACTAAAAGTGGATTGTAAATTTTCAGTATTTTATTTCATGTGCAATAGGATTTTCTCTCTGTTTACACTGTTTTTTCTTGGTCCCTTGAAAAGTGTAAAAGAAGGGTTCTACTGTATTTCCATGATATGTTTCCAGCCACAAGCCTTGCTCTTCTGTCAGAAATGAAAAACAGGCACAATTGCAATTGCCACATTGCACAAGTGCAACATAATGCACAACGAAGGTGAATTACACAAGGGAGTGGGAAGGGAGAGAGAGGACAAATAACAAAAGAGAAGAAAACCAAGCAGAAAATAAAAACAGCAAACTGTTAAGGATCTAGTTTACAGGTCTGAAACTAACTCAGCCATATCTCTTATACAATATAATGTAATAAATAAAAATTTAGTTAATGAAGTGTGTGTACTCACCGAGGAACTAAAGGATTTTTGATTGAAACATCTTTCAGTTTAGGACCATCAGACTGAACTCGAAAGTATCGCATACCAGCAATAGAATTATCGACAGCTGCCTGTAAATGACCCTGAACTTCATTGAATATAGCACTATTCAGCTTATCAAGGTGGGCTCGCAAATCTTCACTGCAACGGCGTAGACGGGTTTCCTCATCAAAACTGTCACTTCTGCAACAAGCATGGTGGGAAGAGTTGAAATGTTAAAGAAATAATAATATACACAAACATCACTTTGGGACCAAAGTTATAAATGCTATTTGTCTTCAAAGAATTTCCATAATCATTACCAGACAATATGAAAACATGTTAACAATAAGGTCCACAATTACTTTCTTAGTTACTAAAAATATTTAAATCATATTTGTCACAATACATAAAAAATATAACAATAAAATTTGTCAATTTATTGAACAAAAATCAGACTACTGTAATCATACAAATACATTACATAATTACTAGATATTTTAATCTATGATTTGTGCTTCTGGAAGACTGAATTGTTACCCACCTGTACACATTATAAATGCGTAATGCTAATTCCATATCCACAGTTGCCTTCAGTCGACGATACAATGGATCAGGAATAATTTTAAGTTCTTGAGGGCTTGGTGTGGGAACTGATCCTACTGGTGGCACACGCCTTCGAGCAAGATCTTGAAAATCACTCACAATATGATTTACATCAAGCATATATAACTCAGGAATCTTCACTTGAGGGAGGAAGAAGCCAAGAAGAGCACTTCTAATTGCCTAAAAAATACATAGAACTCTTTGTCAGGTCGTAGGTAAAAAAATGTGCCCATTCCTAGAGCAATGTGTCACTGTTTTAGAATGGTGATGATAATATGTACTATTTAAGATACAATAAAAGTTAGTAAATTGCATTTATGTATGCAAGAACTTTATTTATCAGTTAAACTTTTTTTTTCTTTTTTGCCTTCACATTTCTGTTTATCTAATGAGTAAAAAAAAGAAACAATACAGAAAATAATATGATATTTTCAGAAGATACTCAGAAAATCATGGAGTTTGATTCCACCTGAATGGCCTAAAGTTATATACCCACCGAAAGATGTGCTTCTTCAGTTACTTCAGAGGGAATACCAGAGAACTCCCATTTGCCTTCAGAAATTTCTTGAGTAAGGATATTCAAAAGAGCATCTAACAAGTATGCAGGCCGTAAATGAGGGGAATTGATAAGATTGTAACTACATTCAGGATGATCTTGAAGCCAATCTGTTTCATTTGCAGTGTGATTAAGAACAATATCACATACACTGGCAACCTGCAATAAAACAGTAAATATCCATGAGAGTGAAAACAAGCAATATACAAAAAAATAATATTAAAACTTTTGAAATACAAAATATGTAAATATATTTCCAGTACATCTCTTTGAAAATACCTAACTTCATAACAATCCTAAAGTAATATGTACATTTTGTCTCCATGTCTTCATCACATACAAATGAATCCATTGGTTGCTATTTTCAGCACATACAAATGAAATCATAGTGCTTAGTAATTTCTTGGGAATTTAAAAAGTGTCTGCTTCCAATAAGTGGAGATCACAGAAGTGACATTAGTAATCTAAATCTTTAATTTCCTAACACATACAATTGATGAACTTTTTCTCATTTGAATGGGAACTTTTTATGGATATTTTATTATTTTTTTATTAACAGGTTGTATTATGTATTCTAAGGTTGTATTATGTTCCTCTTCAATTTTATTACCTTTTTCAAAAGTTGTGCCATTATATGAAAATCTTTACATTAATATATGTGATTCATAGAATAAATTTTAAGAAATGATCCTTAGAACATGATGAATTAGAAATAGGAAGTACTCACAACAAAATAAATGTACATAGAACAGTAATGTGTTTTAACTTGTACTATCAAATCAATACAAATGTATACATATCATAACAATTACAACTACTCACTTTCCATTCACGTCTCATTTTATCAGTAAATTTTTCTATGTCAGCATATTCAATAGTGTGATTTCCTTCAGAGAATATTGGATTAAGTTTCAATTGGTTTCTTAAACTGTAAGCTGAATTTGAATCTCCAAGTTCCTATAAAAAAAAGCAATAATTTCAGTTTTTGCAGTTTTTTAATTCATACCTAGAAATACCTTTTCAAAAATTTAATTCAGAACAAATGTAGAGAGCTTACCTGCACTGGAGTAAAATGAATCATATTGTAGCCACTTTCTTGTCCTACACGCAATTTTGCCTCCCATGAGGAAAAGGGTCCTAGGCACTTTGAGAGGACAGTTTGGCACTGAATGCAATCCAAAGGTAGCAACTCATTGTTTCCCACCCTTAAAACTGGATCAACTGAGAAGAATCCTGAACCCTGGGGTTCATATGTATCACTAAAACAGAAAAACCTTTAAAGCATCATCTTTACTACAAATTACAAGTCATTTCTCGTACCACTTCAATGATACAATTCTATTTGAAAGTTCTTAATTTAGTTTTGAGAGAGCTGAAGAACATGAGGAAGGGAGAAAAAAAAGAAGACTTTGAAAATAGGATGTGGATTTCTAAGAACAAACAATTTCATTTTTCTAACTAAAAATGTACAAAGATGACATGATAAACATAGGTAATATGAGAGAAAAAATGTGGGAAAGTTTTTATTCTTTCGGTCAAAATAAATGGAAAATTGATGTAAATAAATATATTTTTAAAAATATAGAACCAATAAAAGAAAGAAGCAACCTTGCAAAGAAATACCAATTTTTTTAATGTGATTTTCATCTGTGTGGGCATGGTTTTTAAACCAATTCCCTCTTTCAGTGAGTAATATTAATCTCCAATTCAATTACCTTCCAAAACTATCAAAATAAATTGATTAAATACTAATTACAACTAATTCAAGGTAATATTCAAAAGGATATTATATTAAATTCTTAAAAAATAAACTTATTTTTTAAACCCTATATTTTTTGTTGAAAATCATTTTGTGAAATGCTTCTTTGTGGGAATCTGTACTTCACTTTTAACACCATTAATAAGAAAAAGAATTAGGAAAAGCATTCACGTAATACCTGTCACTGTAGGTGAAATAGTAGTGAAAAGAACCAGGTCGAGACATAAATATTTCAATGTAAGTCGATGAATCGTCAGTTGATGACGTACTAGAGTCATGCTGCCAAGATAATGCACGATACTGCGTTCTCTCGAATGGCTCTTCTACTTTTGATGGCAAATTACAGAACACTCTCACTTTGCGACCAAATAATGAGGGTCCAAGTCTCAAGTGAAGCCACCAACCTGTACAAAAATTCATGGAACATCATTAGAAAAAAATATTTTTGTAAATTAGAGGGGTAGAGGGAACATAGTGCTAAAACCACATATCTATACTTTATGTCAATTTAAGGAAAAACAAAGTTTTAATGCAATGAGATGTGTCTTGTTTCCGAATACACTTCTGGCTGCTTTCTACACACTTTAGTTATGTGAACATGATTGTTCAGCATTTCAATCATAATGTTTGTTTTTAGAAGATGTTCTCAGACCTTCGGTTTGGATTTATGAAATGAGGTTAAGCACTATCTTCTCCCTACCCCTTCAATTGCATAAGATCACATGAAGCCAAAAATAGAAGAAATCAAAATGACCAAAGCTCATGTTTCTTACTTTAAATATTTGCCAATGAAATTATTATTAATCCGTTTTCTTACATATTTCTCAACAGGTTAGCAACATTAATAGTCATAACATAGGTTTTAAACAATTCGGTATCTATCTTTTCTTATTGTTTTACAAAACAATAATAGCACAAAGAAGAAATAGAATAAAACAAAATACTTTAAAGAATATCCAAAATGCATTACTACTTCACAATATCATTCAAAATTATTTCTCTATTTACTGATTTTAGGGTTGCACGAGAGCTAACTGAAAACAGTATTATGAAAAAAAATATTGTCATAAATGGTTCATCAAGTTTCAAATGACATTTCAATAAAATAAAATAAATAAAAAACACAGTTCTCAATGTATTGTATACCAAAAACCATGACACTGTGCGTGAAAAATGAAACAAAAAATTAAGTAGGTCCACTTCAGAGGTACAGACGTGTTCAAATTATTAGACTAAAGACATTTTTCGTACAAGATTTGCATTTATCCCAGGTTTACATTACTGTGCATGTTAGTCATACATTTAACTTACAGTTAGTGTGCATGCCTTTGTTCTTAATCAACAACTTTATCCTGTTTGGCATAATGTTTACTAACTTTTCACCTGAATTTTTAATTTCACCATCACGGTACCAAATCTCCTCAAGTTTGCCCATGACTTCTTGTTTTGTGGTTATTATTTATTTCCTTTTTCTTCTCATGGCATTATCCTATAAATTTTCTATGAAGTTCAAGTCAAAGCTATTCCCTTGCCATAGAAACCCTTTCAATTGCTTTCCTTCCAAATTCTTGAAGAGACTTTTGTCTTTGTGTCACTGGGCTTCATCATGCATAAAAATGCCATCTTCATTAGAGAACCACTCTAATTTTGGGACCTTTTCAAGGACTTTTTTGTATTGGTATTGCCTCATTGTCCCTTGGGCAATCTACCAGGATCTTTCACAGACATCACTCTTCAAAGTGTTTCTTTCCAATGTTTATATCATGGAACTTTGGAATATTAGAAAGACATGCTTCAGTCTAATAATTTGAACACGTCTGTACTTTAGATAACTATCAACTTCCACCGTTCTTTGAACAAATATTTAGAAGAAGATTTTGGTATTTATTTTAAATTAAATACAATTTTTAATCTGTATGTTCTCACTGTAGTCATTTATTTACTTATTTACCTATTTATTTAGCATTAATTTCAATGAGAAATACATTAATTACTCATATGCAAACATAAGTTCCGAGCAGAGACACAAGTTTCACAGTATATAACTTAATTATGATTTATAATTATATTTATTCTTAAGTGAAAGATCATTTTGAAAACTTAATTAATTAATTTATTACAAATCACTTTCAGTGACATTGTAATAATAAAATACATACAGGATAGCTTGCAAGTCTTAAATGTACACACACAACACATTTTACAGAATTAACAGGCAAACAACATTCCACATTAATAAGCAATTTTGAAAATGAAATTAAAAGTCTGAAATTGTCTAAAGTTTTAAAATACTTCGAGGATAAATTTCACTGTAAATTATTATTGACATCAAACATAAATTTCTGAAGAGATATTTCAAGTGTTATCAAGTTTACTTGCCTTTCTGCAGCCGATACAGAGTAGAATCCTGATGCTCTCCATCATTGAGAGTTAGGACACGCACTTGCTTAGCAACTTCTTGAGGGGAATTCCCAACAAATTTCAGTTCTGACCCTCCCGGACCCACAGCTTCCTGGCGAGGTGGCATTTTGGCTAGAATAAAATAAAAAGGAATGAAAACTATAAGGAAAGAAAAATAGAAAATAAAACAACACACAGTGAGGTCTTAAAAGAATTTAAGAGCCAAACTTATATTGCAAATAAAATATTGTGAAAAATAATATTCCATCTAAATCAAAATTCCATTATCAAAAAACTAAAAGGAAATTGAATCCAAATTTTAAGCAGCATATTCTATAGCTTTAAATTATTGTGGAATTATAATCAGCTACTCAAAAATATTAAATAATTCTACTAAAGGCTGAAATTTTCCTCAAATTTTGCCCTTGTTTCATATACACATTCACATAAAATTTAACAAATAACGTACAACGACACAGAACATCTGAGTACCAAAAATGTAGAAAGTATTTTTCCTGAGTATTTTATTATCTATGCTCTCAATTAAAATGATGCACTTCTACCAATAAAATTGTAAAAACAACTAGTAGATGTGCTCTTTGAAGAAAAAAATTTTTAGAACTTCTTTAAGCTAAGAATATTAACTTATGCTACAAGACCTTCTTACAATAATAAGGCAAGAGACAATACCTACTTGCACACGAAAACACAGCAACTGCGACCTGTCGTTGGTCACACACAGTTTTACTCTAAGAGGTCACACTTCACGCTTTTGTTCACATGCATCTTATGTACAAGCTCATGTTTCATACCTCTTTTATGCAGACGTTAGTTTTGGATTCTCTTGCAATCTAATACTTCAAGGGTGAAAAAGAGAAACACGTATTCCTTCTCATCCGTTTCAAGAAAATAAACAAGAAAGGAACCTTGAAAGAACTAGTTCTGAAGTAAAATGCTACACTTTCACCAAACTAGGAGAACTGTCTAAATTTACAAAATCTATATTATAACGAACAAATTTTGATGACATTTCTACAATTCCTTTCATTATGAACAATACTATTCACTTCTCTCAAGTACTGTTTTATTAATTTTCTGTTTCCAGACTTCAAGTGATGTGTCTGGTGAGTATTTTTGCAAGAACTACTCATCTCAAATATAAAAACTATTTTTGTATGATTTCATTAACTATAAATTGTTTGTAATAATTAAATTGAAAGCAGAAATAAAGACAAACTATAAAGAAAACATGGTAGACTTTACAACTTCACACTTTATGAAGAAACATAATAACTTTTCCGAGCATTGAAAGTATAATTTTAATTTAAGTAATGGCCACATCTGTTTGACGTTTAAGTTCGAATTAGCCGTACGAATGTGCCGCTCACAGTGAGAGCTTCTAGGATGGGATGGAAAACTAGGAATGAATTGACAGGTAGCATTCGATTGATGAAATACTAAAATGAGGTACATACAAGATGACAGTAAGTGAGAGATCGGGAGGATTTTTATTATATTAAAGAAACTGGAATTAAAGGGCAACAAACTAAATTATGGTGAAGTGCAATAAAATATATTTACCTTTTGTACTTCAAATAGAGAAATATTCCCTCAGGAAAGAGAGCACATTCTTTGCCACACTTCTCAGCAAATCAAATTTATTTCAAACATTATTGGATCGTCGGAAAATGTGTTTGACCCCTTTAAATATTACCACATCCCATCCACCCAATGACACTACAGGACACGCAAAGGTCGAACAGGTTGACAGTTGCCAACGTCAAAATTTCGTGTGCGTTGTTGTGGTAAAATTGCATAAAATCCTAAAACATTTGACTGCTACAACTCGTAAGTTGCGCATTGCGCATGTGACTGCGGCGCGGCAGAGATGGGGGTGTGGGGTAGAAGCACAACATGCTACTGTGATTTACTAGAAATGCCCTTGAAGTTGAGAGGAAATGTGAGATCCATGCATGGATAAAATCTGAGATCAATAGGTCCTACTTCTTTTTTTAAAATTTCCGGATAGCATGCAAATATGATGTTGACCCATGGCGTAAGAGAATATTTCTTACACCGATGGTTGATCCACTACTATTAAATATAATGTCTTGCGGTATTGACTTGAAACTTGTAGGCCTGCAGTAATTACTTTCTTTTAAAAACAAAGCAAATACACAAAAAACGCGTAAGATTTAATTTCACATTCTTTCACTGAGCAGTATAATATATTTCTATATCGGAACTGTAGAGAATCTAGCATTTGCTAAACAATGCTAGTTCTGGGATTTCAATGACCTTAGTAGGCAGTTGAAGAGTCATAAACCCTAAATTTAAATAATTCGAGGTGTTTTAAGAGTTTGATTTCGAAAACGTTTTAGAGCAAGTTATGTAAGGAATGAGTCGTGAAATATAGGCAGATCCTCGGCGGGAGAAACCTTTCATAATTTTCAAAGTCGAAGAAATCTAAAAGTTTCTCTCTGAAGACGATTCAATTTTACAAATATTATAAGACCGACGTTTCTTATTTTAAAAAATATTTTATAGAAGAAAGAAAAGAATCTTAAATTTAATGCCATAATATTGTCTTCAAATTTTAACGTAGGTAGCACATGAAATGAAAAATAAAGGTAGTCTAATAAATAACTTGTGTATTTTATCATTATAGTTTCTATTTGGTTAACACAATTTAAAGAAATGTCCAATTGCCCTCGAGCGGGCGCGCTATTGCACTGAGTGCAACATACTACGTTCATTTTTGTCCCTCAAGAATTTTGGCGAAATTCACGGAGTTGAATATACGTGTATGTATTTCAATTTTCGGGTGTTAGCCATTGAATGATGTTGGCTAACTTTTGTGTTCTGCCAACATAATAAAAAAATAAAGCCATGCATCATTATGGCTTATATTGCCACAAAAGGAGTAAGCCACCTCGAAGATTACCAGGTGGCCAATGTGCTTTTCTTTTTGATTTATAAACATTGCAAGTGCAGATACACATGTTCTCATGAAAGATAACAAAAAAGATTGTGTAAACAACTGCAGACATATTTTATGCTATTTGTCATTATCATCGTTTGTGAGTTACATGACATTAAAGCTCAAATTCCCTCATTTGGACATATGTGCATTTCTAAGCCAGTATTATAATGATCAGTCCGAAGCGGATTAAGGAAGGAGGGCAAGGTCCCCTTGGATCTGCCATTGACTGGTCTCTTCAATCGAATAATATAAAAAGTAAGAGACTCATAAAATAGTAGAAACGTCAAAGAATTTGAAAGAAATCCCCAAAATATATTTATATAGTACAGGGGTACCCAGAAAAAAACAAGAGGCTTGGGCAGAAGATATACGGGGCCCTTTACTTCAAGCTAGAGTAAAATATCAAGAAAATAAAATACCACACTTTCCCTACAATACTTAAACTGAATAAATTTCTCTGTGCAACAGAAATAACTTATAAGACTTGCCGTTCTAGGCGTGAAATAGAATAATGGAAGTGTACTCGTTATTATTTTCTAAGTTGACATTTTGATTATTACTATTGTTAATTTTATTACATATTTATTTAAAAAACATTTTACTACAATTTTAATACTAATCAAGTATTACGTTAATTCATTATTTGTGTATTGTAGTTCACCGCTCATGTGGGAAAAGTGAGTGAATGTCGTAACGGATGTGAGGAAAAAGCGGAAATTAATTATATGAGGATTTTATTTTTTCCCTTTCGCATTATGTACCCAGTATACGTATAAGCTTTATTTCGGATGGTAAAAAATCCACCAGCGTGTTTCTCATAATATTAGCAATAAATAATTCTTTTACTGTTTTGGCGTCAGAAGCATAGATTCCTGCAAAGGATGTTTTTTGTAATTTTATGTAATTTTCCAATTTTGATGCAGCCTGTATATCATCGAAAAGTACGCATTTCCAAGACTCGAATTGCTGATGTAGTCTCTGGAGGCCATCAGAGTCATTTGCGGACAGGAAGTGTGCACTGCAGTTCTGAAGGCCTGCTGGAGGGTTGAGGTTCTGACCGCCTAAAATCGGGCGCGAATCTAGGGCCACACACGATACAGGAGTATCTTAATTTGCACACCAATTCCTCCAATACACATTGCGTTTTTATTTGTTTGTACTCTAAAAAGTAGATTTTTTCTTCGACAATACTTAGAGCTACGATACACAATAAGCACTACCATTTGGACGTGTCAGGACGAGAGAAATTGCCCAGAAACTTCTGTGCAAAAACGAATCATTTCTCAGTAAAATGGCATAAGAAACATTAGTTCATATGTATATTTGATGTAAATCTTTGTTTATATTACAATTATGACAATATTTAAACTTAATATCTGATAGTATAATTTGTCTATAAAATGTAAAAATATGAAATATAATAATGGACATTTGGTCGGTCAGATGGCCGAGATCTCAAGGGCAGTAATGCCGTAGCGGTCGCGGACCAAATAGACCGCGGGTTTGAGTCCCGCCTCGGGTACTTGTGTATGTACGGGTATTTGTGTATGTCCATATGTGTGTGACGTCCTTTCATCCCTCATCATCATCTCATCGTCCATACCTCAAGGCAAATAACCTTGGGGGATAAAAATCAGGATTCAGCTAATATGCTAATATTCCCCCACCCCACAGAAAAGTACTTGAACCTGCTGAAGCAGGATGAACGTGCGGTCCATGTTGGCCTATATGTGAAAACAAAACAACAATTTTTTTATTATTTAACAACATCTAAAACGCTCCTCTCCAAAATGATTGACTGGTTCCGCCTCTGACACTGGTTGAGAACAACAATAACTGAACAGAAAACGCGAATGATGCGTGACGTATCGGCGGAAAACAACACTCATTGTCAGATGTCAAATGTGTGGATAGTTTACACGAAATCATCACGTAAAGTGTATTCATAAATATATTTTATGCTCCAAGGCTAAGGAAATAAAACTTGGGGTAAAGAGTTTAAATAATTGTATTTATCCAATAGATTTTTCAAAAATTGGAATTAAAAATAATTTGTCGTATTATCTATTCTAAATGATCTAATGATTAGCAGTCCTTCTTCTTAATATAATAAGATTTTCTCTCTCTAAGCTCGTTAAATGCAAAGTCCGCCGAGTTGCGTAGAATATAACGCGTTTACTTGTGTGAGTAATCAAGGCGCACTCGTTCGAAGGATAATTTAATTTATGTAAAGGAATGTTAATGAGACTACATTTATCTGAACACTGTTTTTGAGTGTCTATGCCTGGAATATTTCTAGCAAATCGACCAAGATATGTGAGCGTTTTTTACACTCATGAATACTACGTCAAATTGGGGGCGAGGAGAGCGTGGCTGGTAACACGTTGAAATAATTCGCATTCATTTCAAAAACGTTTGCTAACTTGTTCTGGAGTTGTTATCTTCCCTGTTATTTTTGTCATTCCGTCAAATGGAGAATGTTCTCATGAATTTAATAGATTTATATAGCTAGAATGCAAGAAAAATATCCTTTAAAATTTCCTTTTTAAGAAGTGTTATGTACATGCTTAATTCTTCGATTATGTTGAAATCATCTATTGGGACTTTAATTCAAAGCCTGATGAAAGTAAGCAATCGGCATTTATGCCATAAGTTTACATTTGTTTGATGATTAATAATATGATTAATAATTCGAGGTCCTGCGAATTCAAATCAGATATTTTAATTTTTGAGAGCTTAAGCATTTTCAAAATTTTTTTAAAAAATGCAATTTTTATTAATTTTTCTTTCGGATGCAGCAAAATATAATTAAAAACAACGGAAATCGCAGTTTTGTTGAATTCTCTATTTTCGAATATTGTAAACTTCCAATTTTTTTCCGAAATCGTCCCACAACTACAAGAGTGTAATAAAAATCATTTTTGCAATGAACTCTGTGTTTCAATGATAACTCTTTAAATAAGTTCATGAATAATTTTTCAAAAATATGTATAATATCCGCCTTATTTTATGTGAAATACAAGTAATTACAAAAAGTTTTCTCAAAAATACTCCACATTTTTCTTTATTTTTTCAAATAGAAATAGTCATAAATTGGCACAGGTTCCTATTTAGGTGAATTCCTTGATTTCTCTAATTTTCGAAAATTGCAAAAAATTAATATTTGAAAACCACAAAACCGATGATAGAGAGTTTTTACTGAATTAAATCTGTTCTACTAAATTAGATCTCTAATAAGATCATGTAGAATTTTTTTGTTGAAAATGTGAGTAGTTTTGCGTAATTTTACAATAAACGTAACTGCAAATTCGAATTTTCCGCGTACGTTTGACTAACGGGAGTCTTTTATGAGATATCACGTCGGAATACTAAATACAATGGCAACCGCGACCTAGTTTGAAATTCTAGAATTACTTCTCATGGTTAGGCGAAAATGTTTCTGGCTGTATGGAACACAGTTTTGGACTGATCAACATTCGAACATGTGTTGATGTATGAACTTTAAAAGAAATGGTTTTCGTATTTCATGCGCTGCAATTGGTAATGAGTTTTACAAGGGATGGCTGAGACGTGTTAACATGTGAGATGTTTTACAGAGCTTTTACTAATGTAACGAAATACGTGATGTTGTAGCACCAGTAATTTCTGAGTATAATATGCGATATGGTATGAAACAATTTACTTTAGACTACATATTTAGTATGATTATACACATTTATATTAATTCAAATGATTTTACAAACACCTGTATTAAAGTTTTACGTTCGTTAGGCTTATATCATCCAAGAACTACAACACATAATATACTATATATTATATTACAGGATGACATCTCAATGGCATCGATGCTGTTCTCCCCTGGTATCACTGCGGAAATATTCATTTCCAACGACCCTCGATCATACAGCACTGAATACAAAATAATATACATATTTTTATTATAAAATAGTTTGCATTGAGGAAAGAGTAGAATAGATCCACTTGAAATTTTCGCCCTAGGAGCCTACCTAGTTCGACTATAGCCAGCGACGGACATAGTGCGTGGCATGTGTGAATCTTAACGAATCTTTGTTTAATATTTAATGAAATAATTTAATGACGACATTATTTCATATTTTTGGGAAAATGTGTGCAGTTTTACTTGATTCATTGTAGTCACGTCATTTAAATAATATTAATGTTGCGTTTCCAGGAAACGTATTCCATATTTTGGAGAGGGGTAGGGAGGGGTGGGGGGAAATACAAAGTCTTTAAGTTGAGCCATCATGAATTCAGATTCGCCACATGCAGCAGGGTCGGTAGCTACTGTTGTTGTAGAAGCAACAGCCGCCGCTGGAGATGCACTTACGACGGCAACCGCTGCAGTTCTGGAAACGGAAGAAGAGGAGACTGAACCATGGGATAAGCGCGCGTGGACGTGCGAGTGTTATCCCGAGGGGGATCATGAAATGAGTACAGGCGTTCCTCCGATCCCCGTACCACCTCTTCCAGATCCATGCTGTTGCTACGGCTTGCCCGAGAAGTACCTAAAACCAGGTGACAAAATGTGCTTCTGCAGTACACATGATACGAAAATTCCAATGATTTAAGAATTAAGTTGTCAAGAAAATGTGAAAACGTATATAAGTGAGGCGGAACTTTAGGGCCCCTTCACACGTCGCCATTCAGCAGCGCTTCAAATTGGCGTCTGGTAGCAAAGTATTGGTTTAAACGGAGGTATTCACACGAGAGATGCGGAGTCGCGCTGCTGTGGCGCTTGGTGGCGGACTCCCGGCTTCAGCAGCGAGGAAGCGTGTTCGCGCCACCGCTGGCAGAACACATCTAAATGGCAGCGTTCAGACGAGACGCGTCACAGACGCCCCCCTGAACCGGTCTGCCTGCCTTTGTCCGCTACCATGGGTCTTTGTCGGCTGCCTGGGCCCGTAGCGGTGTCACTCACGAAAACCTTTTCTTGGGCGGTCGGCGGTGGCTGTGTCTGAAGGCGGCTGTCTAGGGGTCGTCTATAAATGACATAACGCTAAAGAGGGAGAGGGGATTGAGGAAGCGTTACGCTGTTTAACTCGCGGTAGATAATGTTAGTTTGTTACAGAACACTGATATTTATTAAAAAACATATATTTTCACATAGGAGTGCTGACTTTTTTGTCTTATTCTAAAATATTAAAATATTAACGAATTACATTTTTTAAAGGACAAATAAATTAAAGTTATCTTGTGTAAATTGTTTCAATAAACGGAAATATTTTTTCATCAATTTTTTTTGATTCTGTAAGATTATAAAGAAAATATTCAAAACTGATCTATCGTGTACTCCAGAATCCAATTTAACAAATGCAGTAGACTTTCGCCCATGCTTCTTCTACGACCGCGTATGCACGGCCTGATGAGATAAATTTTCACGTCCGTGAGTCCATCCTTCACTCAATCCTACAGTTAAGTGTAGTTAGCTTCGCCAATTAATTCGGAATTCAATAATCATACATTATAATATGATGTAAGTATTCATATTTTCTTCGTGAATGTGGAGTGTTGACGCAAGCGCTACGTAATTATTTAGAGGTGGTTAAGCGCGCGTCAAGGATGCGTTACAAGGAGGGGATGATATTCAAAATACTCCAAAATTGCGTTACGTAATTTACGTAAGGCCACTTACTATCAATGGTTACGAAAATGCTAACGATAACAAATAAGTTTACGTTCAATATATGGTATTTCAACCTTGCTTTAAATGGAACATCTCATAAACCTCTGTTTGCGAGGCAAAACTATGCTTGTGTTGGTGAATCAGTCATGAAAAGAGTAGTTCTTTAGCTTTTTAATTAGGCTATCACATCGCAGCTGTCATCACAACAGTTGGAAGTATAACACATGCGTGCGCATGGGAGGGGGTGGTCATGTTTTGTTTTTTTTGTCCCCTGAAAATTTCCAAAAGAGCCCCGTAGCCTTATGCAATAAAACGTTTTATTTTCGTAAAGATGCACAATTTCCTACTTTCTCGTTTTAAGCTGAAACATCGGAGAATTGACACTCATTTGAGGGAAAAAATATCTTCAAAACAACTCGCAACTCTTCAAATGGTTCACCAAAATATCAGTTGTACTTGTTATAGTATCAATACAGTTATAATTTCATTCTCTTTGTTGTACGATTTATTATTTCCTCAGAACACGTGTCATAAGTAAGTAAATAAGTTGAATAGAAAAGGGGGCCCAGAGGGACCCAGAAATGCAATTGGTTCTTCTCTTGTTTTGGGATGCGTACGCCTATGAAGTAAGAACGTGTTCGCAAGGTTTTTTTAGTTTTGAACACTTTCCCAGCAAGGGTGCAAACTACGAGACGTTTCTTTCACAGCATTATTATTAAATGTGTACGCATATCACTGATATTCGAAACTTAGTCTCTTCAGATGTGTCCTCGTCGGCATTTTATAAACGAATTTTCTAGCATTTTCATTGAAATGCTTTTAGATTATTGGTTACTCTCAATATGGCTAGTGATTGCTGGATGGCTAGGGGGTTTTTAACTGTTTTGGTTCACCAAACTGATTCACCAAACAGAGGGAAACTTACATTACTGAAAAAGCTTTGTTCAATGTGAAATTAAAATTTTACTAAAGTAAACGTCATTGATGTTATCGAACGTGACAACATATCTAATTAAACTCCGAGACAAACTCATCATGAATGGGACTGAGTAATTTAGGAAAATACTTTGTTAATTTTTATTATTAAAAAATTGCAGAAAATGTTATATGTATTTGTGATAATTTTCACGGAATCCTTAGCCCATAAACATTATGAATTCATTTTTATCTTGAAATTTGAGTTCATTTTTACGTTGGGATGTGCTCGAGACAAGGATCGTCGGATGCTGTCATGTAGGAAACAAATCTTGAAAAAGGCCTCAGTTGTATCACATAAACATTTTTCCGAATTTAGTGTCTCATCCCACACGAGTTAAGTTCCTCAACAAGGATGGCGGTTGTGTGTAGCTGCTTTAAATAAGTACATTTTTATTTCCTCGAATTTTCGTTGTATACAACGAAAATTCGAGGAAATATGAATATACAGAAAGTTATGTAAAGCTGCCGAAAATAGATTTCGAGATTTCAACAGAAATACGCTTTTTAGGGGTACCCTGATACAAAAATAGTTTTTCTCAAAATGTCCGTCCGTGTCTGTCCGCCTGGCTATCAGTTAACAACACTAGTGCTTAAACACTTTCTAGAATTTTCCCCCAAATAAACCGATATTCATTTCAAGCTTACATTTGTTGTAAAATGTAAATATTTAAGGAAATAAAAGATTTACAAACACGTAAATCAAATAAACCTAACAGTTTAAAATTATTTTGGCCCAATTCCCCTTTTTTGATTGGAACTCTTCATTCAGTTTTCCAGTAATTTCAAGCCAAAGTAGATATTCTCCGCTTATTGCCATTAGTCAATTAAGCTTTTCTAGTTGTAAGCGTTGTATAATTTTAAAGTTTGTAACTCAAATAAAAATAGGCTTTGGTTTTTCTTCAACTCAAACAGAGGTCCATATTCTCTATTTACATAACTATTTGTGTCCTTAAATTAATGTTTGTTGTAAATAATTCAGTGTGGCTGATATAGATCTATTCACGTTTTCCAGGGCCACAGGCCTTCTATTTGGGCATGGGGTACAAGGCGCCCAACATGAGGGGCCCTGAGTATTTACGAACCCCCGGATACTTTCCCCGCCAGCCGGGACAAGATGAGTACTCTGTAACAAAGTGTGGGAGAGGACTGCTGCCTCCCGTATCAATTGAGGAAGTGAGGAAAGAACCGTCGGAAATAGCAGAAATCTATTCCATCTCGGGCGCCGATGGCTTCCAGGTGGAAGTGACGGAGTATGGTGCGAGGATTATGTCCATACGAGCGCCTGATGCCGACGGGATTGTGCGGGATGTGCTTCTGGGATTTTCCTCTCCAGAGGGTAAAACCATAATAGTAATGATAATGATAATAATATTCATCATCATCCAATCAGTTCATAATAAAATAAGATAAAGATAAGATAGATAAATTTATTTGAACTGCAAATGGGCATAATCCGGTGGCAGCTAATTACATAAATAAGATAATATAACCAACATGCAAATTATATAATAATAATAATAATAATAATAATAATAATGGTATAATAATAATCATAGAAACAGTAAAAACAGCTGATAAAATCACGATGATATTAATAATAATAATAAAAATAATGAACACTTGAAGGCCTAACAATCTTGTCGTACTGAGGGATACAGCTGAGAAGCTAATCCTGGAAACATTACACCCGTTAATGGTGTAGCGTGGTCAGTAATGGCCTGTGTAGAACAATTTGAAATATGAATCATTTTTCATTCTAGCTATTTGTGTTGTCTGCCCAAGAACGTGGTTAATATTTCTGATATACTCCAATTTAATTACAGTGACTTCTTACGTTTGATCAGTTGGGCATAGTTATTCAAGTGAGAGCTTCATTATGACTTAATATTGTTGTGCAAGCTCGCTCCCAATTAGACAGCCGCATCCCAGCTGATCGAAAGTCAGAAATCACTATAATTAAATCGGAGAATAAGATAGAGGGGCCAAGATTAAGTAACAACACATTAGATACAGAACAGTAAACTTTTCAAATAATGCGAAATTTTTTAATAGATTATTTGAAAGATTTAGCTACGCGTACTTCTGCGGTGTTGGATTGAGTGCAATTATTTTCCTTCTGCAATGTTGGATTAGGTTTGCTTTTCATAGGAACTCGGAGAAAGTGAGACATAAGTTGAATAAATAATAATAATAATAATTTATTATTATTACAAATGATCGTTTGCTCTGTGCCAGTTCACCGAAAATTGAATAAAAGTACAAATTTAACTAAAAACATACAAATATTTTTAAAAAAATAATACAAATAAACAAACATAGAATAACATTAAAACAAATAGACCAGTATAAAAATACACACAAAGTGCCTTTCTGTAGTCCCACTCCTTATCCATTGCTTCACTTCACTTCACTTCACTGTCAGCCAATAATTTATAAATTAACGGTACGTATATGCACCGCACTTTGCTTGCACTTTTGTTGTCTTTTGCTTATCCTAGAAAACGTCACTGCAGATCACAGTACTCTACACTTGCGCACTTAAGATCTCTTGATCGCGTAAATCGCTTGCTCTGGGAAGTCACTAGCACCTTTGCAAGTAAATTGTTCGAGTCAACAATGGTCCTATTCACGAAGTTGAATTTTTCTATAACTGTTTTTTACTTTCTGCATTTTATTTTGTGCGATTGGTTGCCCCTTCTTAAGTAATATGGCATCTCAAGTCTTTCACTAATGGCTGTTTATGCCGGTTGCTTTGTGTAGGCCTTGAAGAGGGCACACAGTGGTGCTGCCTTTGTACGTGTAACTATTGATTCCCGATTGACATTCGCCCCCCGTTGTTTCTGTTCGCGAATTTAGCCGCTTTCTTCTGCACTCGGTTTAATGCTTTAATCTGAGCTTTCCTATCCCAGCACACAATCCCATATTCGATTAAGGAACGAACCCAAGAAGTGTAAGCATTATCGTGTTACAGTTACCTTTCCGTAATAAACACATAACAAATTGAAGAGCTTTCCAGCCTTCTGTGTGTTGCATTGAACGAGATCAGGCCAATTGAGGTCGTTACCATAGGATTATTAACCTTCATTAACATTCATAAGAAAAAGGAGCGGCTACAATGGCAGGCAATGCGACAGCCCGCACGTTCAGAATTACTACAGAGTGCCTCCAGAGTGTTCCACTCCTCTGAATTTAAACACTTCCACTGGCCACCAAAATTCCCAGACAAGAACATTATTGAGCATATCTGGGATGTTTTGCAACGTGCTGTTCAGGAGAGATCTCCACTCCCTCATACTCTTACGAGTTTATGGATAGCCCCGCAGGATTCATGGTGTCAATTACCTTCAGCACTACTTCAGACATTAGTCGAATCCATGTCACTTCGTGTTGCGGCACTTCTGCGTGCTCGGGGGGCTCTACACGGTATTTGGAAGGTACACGAGATTTTTTGACTCTTCACTGTAACATAATCTTAATTGTAAAAAGGTTACCTATGTCTTAATTTTGTGAGCCAATGTTAATTACAGTCATTCTTCGAAATACGGATTCTAAATACAAATTAAATGCGTTTGCTTTCTACATAGTATTGCAAATGGATCTCACATCTCCCGTTTTGATTTCGGTATTATTTTTCTGTGTCTCCGGCGTCTTTTCATATACTTGTAAAATTGCGACCAGTTCTTGTTCTTCTTTCGTAAAACTGACATTGTAAAATTTTCTTGCGCAATCTTCTTCACCTCTATCAGCTCTTTTACCAAAAGGTGAATATTTTCCTAATAATTAGTTTCTGTCTTCATCATTTTGTATGCATTTCTCTCTTTTCTTTTCAGCCATCTTTATTCGTTATAATACTAGGGTTCCGAATTTTTTTAAAAATATTTTGCGCGGAGCAAATAATATTGTCCAGATTCTGAAAATGCAACACTTTTATTTCCAGAATTTCTATCAAATTCAATCAAATAGCTAAAGAAAACATAACAGTATTACACAACTTAACAATATCAGTTTTATTTCTGCATTTCATCATTTCCATAACTGAGTCGTATGATTCGTGCTCAGTAAAGATCGCGAGTGTTGGAATTAAAATTATTGCGAATTTTGAGTCGGTCTTCTTAATTACTTCTTACAATGCTTGTAGCAAACTTAAAATAGTTGAAAAAGTAGGTACTGACCCATGTGATTAGCCATAAATGTTATAGGCAATAAGGCGAAAATTGTGATAACAATATGTAAAGAAATAGTTGCAATTTTGAGAAATGTATTCAGCAAAATAATGCAGAACATAATTCATTAACTTGACTCAATTCAGACGCAATTTTTTAATGATTGCTATTTATCGCTGACCTACACTCAATAAGTGGACCACGTTCAAACTCACTTAAATGGTAAAAACCAGCCATTGTAGCCGCTCCTTTTTCTTATGAATGTTAATGAAGGTCATTTTAATAGTGGACTTTGAATGAAAACGTGTCTGTTGTAGATTACTGGAGGAACAAGGCCTTGCACTGGGGCGGCGTGTCGGGGCGGCTGGCGGATCGCATTCGCGGTCCGAAGCCGCAGCTCAGGGTGCAGGGCGTGGGCTGGCTCCTGTTCCCGCAGAACGACGAGAACGACCACTTCATGGGCGGTGACCTAGGGCTGGACAGAGTGCGTGGGTTGTAGCTGTCCCTACGCAAACAACCGTTCGAAACATTCAAACAGTACACTAAACGGCTGTTCTGTTGCCAATGCACGTTATTTCCATGAAGATTGGTATTACTCGAGCAAGTTTTCTTAAACGATGTATTGAAGAAATGGGGGTAGAGTGAGGGTATTAGTTACGAAATCGGCCACTGGATTTTATGAAGCAATGCCAATCTCTGGACATTCAGTCATGCCTTCGCAACTTTCTCAATAATTTGCGTTATAACTTCCTAAGGAGTTCGAGGTATCTCTTCTGATGAATCTTCACCTGCTTCGGTCATTTCTGTAGTTTTTTGGAGAAAATCACGAACAGAAGTTCTCGTCTCCAACAGAAAATAGTTCTATTTTGCGCTAGTGAAGATGTATTTGGAATGTTGTCATCAGTGATCGCTGCGAGCTTTTGCCTTCAACTATTTATTATGCGAGAGAGGGGGAGGCAAGGTCATCATTCAAGAAAAGTAGCGCGATTAATATGTACAACTATTACGTGCCTTTGAATAGAGTCGCGTCGTGCATTTCCGAACTGTTATAAAGCAATTGTATAGTTTGTTTATTTACTGAACAAATGTAATTTTATTTTAAATTTGATTTTTTGTAAATCTTACCTTTTAAAGCAAATAATAGACAAAAATGTACGAAATATAATAATTTTGCCGATAAAATTGTAAAATAAGTAGTCTAAAATGTTTTCTACAGGTGAATTCAGCAGCGTTTTTAGCAAGCAATGTGAAAGTAAAGAGCTTGCCGGCGACCAAACAGAGAATATCTAATTTAGAGAAGCAAAATGAAAAGCACAACTTATTTTCTTCATGGAAAAAACAGTACCTTCAAACAATACCGAATTGGCAATATAGATTAATTTACTTACTGTTTATTATTCTCCACCTCATATGTTAGGCAGAGAAAGTCCATTTAAAATAACGGAATACATTTAAATATCAAAATATCTTGTAATGATGGGGCATCAATTTTTGTGAAAAAAGTTAATATGGGGTTTTTACACATCTTATTGTAAGATCAAGATGCTCATTTACCCATTTTATGAAGCTCAATTAACGATACAAATAGTTTCTATTATACGGAAGTGAATATTTCTTATTAACATATTTTACCACAAATTATTCACAAATAAAATAATTTGCATTTGTAAAATGTTTTGGAATGTAAAAGAGCGTCTTTCAAAAGAGTAAAAACAGATACCTTTTGCAAAACGCCTACTATTTAAGTTGAACTATTGAAAATACTTTACAGTTTATATTGTATTGAAGGTTGTTGTCATTTTATGTTGCAAGCAGACACAGTTTATATTTGATTTATTAATACACAAGGGATTTTTTAGCGACTAGCTGTTAATGTATTTTTGTTCCTGAATCCTCGATCAATGCTTTTGCGAATATTGAATGGAAAAATAATACTAAATATTTTCACCATTTGATTTCAATGAGGTTTACCAAATACCCTATGAACATTTCCCCCTCAGTTTCAGACTGATAAATCTAACCACTTCATCTTACAATTACGATGTCGGTATGAGTGAAGGTTTTGAAAGATGAAAGCAATTGTTTCACCAGCCACTTATCTTGTTATCAGGTGATCTGGGAAGCGCACGTACAAGACCATGGTGTGCTCTTCACCCATTTAAACAGGGCAGGTCACGAGGACTATCCGGGCCATGTTCTGGTGACAGTGAAGTACACAGTGCTACCGGTGAATAAGCTGGAAGTGCACATGGAGGCCATGTCAACGGCTGCTACACCTTTTGCGCTAATCCAGCCACTTGTCTTCAACTTGGCGGGCCATGTGAGTTTACTATCGTCAGAATTAACAAGAGTTTAGAGTTTAGAAGCAATGAATGATGATAGTGAAGATGAAAATTTATTGAGTTGATCTAGCAATGACAGCAATGACAATAAGGAATCTTTTAGTTTAATGTTATACTAATTAAAGCTACATTTTCTACATATAAATGAACTCAATAAATATAATGCACTTAATTAATAAATGTTATATAGAATTCTTTTAGGAACTGGATCAGAAGAATGTTATTCATTCTTTCCAAATCAATTTTTCCCTTTTTTCTAAAATAAGATTTATCAATAACTTTTAAGTCTGTTTTACTTTCTGCATGAATTTTCAGCAAAAATACGAAAAAATCTCTGTATTCCCTCCACCCTAAGGTAAACTGCATGTTTCATTCCCACTTTTTCACACAATTAATATTCGTTAATTAGAGGTTTTAACTTCGCGCCATATTTGATTTTGTTTTACACTTGAAATAGTGACTCAATTTCCAGAGTCCTAAGTATCGAGCGCCATACGTTCTATTTTCTTGGCTGATCGCTTTCCCCTTGGTGAGAGAATCTTGTAATGGTGGGCTTATGTCACCTAGTGGATTTTGTGTTAACTGGCGTGGCGCTCGAGCGCAATCGTTTCGTGCAGGACTAGGCGCAACATCCCACATTAAAAACGTATTCTGCATTATTCACGAAAGCATTGCTTCATGAAAGAATTAAAAGGAATATTATGAAAATATAACAAACTTCTTATCTTATTTATAGTATTTTAACGGCAAATATTTCTTTACGAACTCGCTGAAAACGATATATTCTGTAATGAACAATGTTTTTAAGACTTTATATCTCTAACCCAGCCGCCAGATTTGGGAAGGAATTAGGACAGTGATATAGGACACTTCACAGTGGTTGGACTAGCCCCTGAGAAGCAACCAAGCTCGTTTGGTGGAACAAATTTCACATCAGATAATCCGGGAATCGAACCCGGTTCTTCCTGATGAAAGGCAAGCGACTTCCGCTCTAAACTTTCGAGATGGCTCGTTCAGATTGTTATCCACGAAAAAACAACATTTGATTAAACATAATTGATTAACACTCCGATCTAATTGTGCCGTTGACCTTCCATAAACACAAACCAAGAAGTTCGTATTTTGAAAACAAATTTGAACATACTTTTTTCACCTTTTTGATAAATAAAGTTTGGGGTCTCAAATGTGAGAATATGAAGCAATAGGGCATATTACTTTAAATTTTCTTTAAGAAAATGCATCTATTGGGTCTTTACTTCCTATTAGAATATATGGTGATTATCAATAATATTCCAAAGACTTAAAAGCTTTTCTAATATTTGTTTTGGAATATAACTATATATTTATAAGATAATATACCATATGGAATTGAAAACGTTAATTATGTTGCAATTGATAGTGTTTGTACATGTGTATCTTGGTATTTATTCTCTCTTAAGTAAAAATATTATTTCAGAATACTGGTGAGGTTGCTATGAAAGAACATGTTTTAACGGTCCATTCTGACAAGTACTATGCAACTAATGCTGCAAAGGTGTACACAGGTAAGCTTCCAATTAACTTGTAATTTTGACTGTTAAAGTTTTAGCCATTTTGATGTTAGTATTGAACCATCATTGGGAGAATTGATTTGGATCTTTTTAGGAAGTATAAATACATCTAAGTTTATATAAATTATTATTAAAAATCAAATATTCTAGACCAGAAATTATTTTGTATTATTTGTAATCTCCACTGCCACACTGTTCTCATTTACTTTATGTAAATAAGTAAAATTAATTAAAAGTAAATACATCCATGTTTCTAGTAAATACATACTTCCTTCTTGCAAGAATCTATAATCATTTTCTTGGTACATTCAACTACATTTCGCCATTCTGCCTCTGTTGTTTTGGTTACTACCTCATTCAGAAACCCTTTCACTTCAGATAAGAACTCAATTTATATATAGTAACATAAAATGTACCGGGGAAATATTTGTATCGTATTCTTTACCATTCATTTCTGGTCTTTCCATTTTATTAATAATATATTTTCACAGATATTCAAAGATCAAAATGTTTCAAAATATTTGAATTTTCACATTCAATTTCTATTTATTCTTTCACACTTCTCATTTGTTGGACTAGCTTACGTAGATAAAATATAAGTAGAACTCGAAAATATTAGTATTTATGTTGCCAACTAACCTTCTATCTGCACTATTTGACCGCACCCTCTACGTTGATAAATAAAAAAATGCACTCACAGGCGCAAAAAGGCACGTATCTTCTACTCCGTATGACTTACGAATTCCACGACATCTCCGGAAGATTCTACGCCACGCGCCAGACAAGAGCTACGACGTGCTCATGTGCATGCGTGAGCCTCGCCCAGGCTCAGAAAAGAAGCAACGCCTCATGGCTAGGTGAGTACAAGCAACGTGCTCTTAGCATCGCGTTGGCTCGTGTAAGTGAATAATTTCAAAAAGTGTGTTCGTAAATAATTTGCAAAAATCTGTGTAGTTTTTGATTTCTGTAAAGTCTTGATTGTTAATCAACAAATTACTTGCACTGCAGTAATGAAAGTAAGACAAGGCTTGTTAAAAATTCGCGAAAGATTGAATTGAGAGTAATGGCATAAGTAAATAGGATTGAATATGTTACTCACTATGCCCCACGACTTTTCATTCATGCCTTCATATATCCGATAACACATATCATATAAGCATGTAGACGATTCTGTTTAAAAAAGTGAATAGTTCCAAGCGATATTCTCAAAATCATATATCGTATGGTATATCAGAAATCGCCCATTTATTGCACTGAACTTTTAAAGAAACAGTGCTTCTTGTAGATCTTATATTTTAAGCTCCCCACACTTAATTCAGCTGTTTAGGTAATAATTTCTCCCACTCTTTATTGAATGTCGTTAATTTCGAAATTAATCTTAATTATTCAACACTCATGCCTGATCATTAGAATCTCATAACCCTCTCCTCAATTGTCCTGAGAAAGCTCAACGTGAAATGTAAAAATAATTAACAAAATAATACTGGAAAATATATCACACCGTATAAAACATACAATTCTGCAGCTTCGTTGCTAATACTACTCAGGTTTTAGTCCCCATTGCCAATAACATAGAGATTTGAATACTTGCTCTTTACTGGTGGCTAGTCAGTGGAATACTCATTCACCAGGAAAGTATACATTACAAATACATACATTTCTTTCAATACTCAATGGTTAATTTACACGGTGCAAATACATCAATTTAGTAGAAGAGAAATAAAACGCATAGGCGAAGCAATCTTTTCCAAATAGCACTACAACAATTAAAGAACATTTTAATAGTTTCAATACCAATCAAGTTTGATGTAAATGAAAATACAGTTTATATCAAACTAATTATTTTTATTATTCACTACATGAAAAATCGAAAACTTCAAAAACCACTTTTTTATGTGCAGTATTCATTCTGGAAGAGGGCGGTTTACAAATTCTTCACTAAATTTGCCTGCCTAAAACTCCTTTCTTAACATATAGATGCCCTTAGTATTTACATATGTATTTTTATTTTCAAGCTTAATAGTGCTTATGCTGTGGTGGCTTAAGAAATCATTTGAAACAAAATGCTAACTATAAACAACGAAACACTGAAATAACTTTGATAAATTTGGGCGCTGTGAAGTTAACTGCATCAGAATAACAATAAATTTTAAAATAGTTATTTTTTGCAGTTCTTCCTCCCGTTAAGCAGCTAATAATGGTTCCCACGCTCACTAATGAATAGGTCTATACAATTGTAATGCAGTAGAGTCCCGATAATCCAAGCTTCGCTAATCTGAGATTCCGTGCAATCTGAAAAGAAAAGAGCCTCCTGTGCGCCAAGTCACCAAACAAATAAACAAGTGGCGTGTGTCAGTGTATGTCTGCTACATTGTCGCGATCGATTCGCGGTCATATAGATGGATGTTTGTATCTGTAATTTTAATACTATCTGCACATTAAATTTGTCTTCATTATACACTGTAGTTGAAAATTCCGTTATGTATTTTCCTTTTTTCCGTGTAATACGCGGTGCTATCAGTCCCAATTACCTCGGATTATCGCGACCCTACTGTACCTGTGGGTGTGACTTAGGGTCCGTTCAGAGAGGATACGAGTTCGGTCTAAGAAATGTCGGACGCGAACGACCATATGATTCTGTTAACATTCGACTTCAAATCATTACTATTAGGTGACATGTAATAAAATATAAAATATTAAAATTTTTCTACATAAGTTAACCATATTTTAAAAAAATATATTGATGATTTGAGAGAAATGTTTTTTCAAGAAAATGTACATTCCTGTTAATTTTGTGACGTTAAATTCATGTTCGTCAAAAACTATAAGCAGCTCATTTCATCAATTTTTGCAATTTCCTTTCATAATTTATAGAATTATTTTCGTTCATAAATTATCGAAACAAATTCGACAATGTCCATCTTCAGTAGGTCAGATTGGCCGAACTGTTCAAGTCAGTTGATATCTTCTGGTGTCATGGAAGGTCATTGTTTTTACTAGATAGACTTTGCCGTCAGAAGCAGCGCGACCGTGCCTACGCTCTACTGAATATTTGAAATATTCTGTCGTAGACGGCGTTTATTTTCTGAACGCGAATTCGGCCGAGCACGGATCCACTCAGACCGCACCCGCAACGCCCAATGTATCCAACAAAAAGTTATTCTATCAGGCGTTGTGAGTTGGATGCAACGAGCTAGAATGTACTACATAGAGTGGCTGAAGCGCTTCCATCTTTGCAGTAAATTGAAGCCATGCTTTTTTGAAGTCAAAGCAGCGCCCTCAGTAGAAACAGAGTATTCTAGCATTCTGTTTGGCGCTGGTTACGGCCGGGCGGGTGTGGGTCGCGCGTTATATAAATCCTGAGTTCCACAAACAAAAATCAATCATTTGAAAACGAAATCACAATATGGGAGGTGAACGAATTGATAAACTTTAAAAACACCTTGCTTCCTGCGTCGGTTACTTCATGAGGATGGAAGCTGTTGAAATGTTATTGCAGTTAACATAATGCCTGAAAGTGAATGTTATTGCAAAAAGAAGCAAGTAAACAGATCATATTAGACAGATAAACAGATTAATTTAATGTAATTTATTTATAATGGTCGCATAAACATCTAGGTCTTGAGCGACCACAAGATATTTGTGGTTTGATGACTTATATTTTTAGTTATATGCCGAACATACTAAAGGCATTGTGAATCTTATTATTCTAACCACTAATGTAATACAGATAAACGAAAAGACAACAATATGGAAATAATATCTAATACAAACAACACGCCACCGTCAGGCACCTGTCATGATTTTACTGCAAAAAACATGGGAGCGTCGAGCGTCGACCAAGAGCGCTCAAGCGATCAAGAGCCAGGCACTCTATGTAGTATACTGTGGCTCGTTGGTTGGATGAGTGGCGATGCCGTAGTGAAGTAGCGCGATAATAATGCAACGTGGCAACGACTGCGGCGGCAGGCTTTTCCACCCGACCTGCCGGCGCGTGCTGGAGGTGTGGTCGGACCTGCCGGTGCTGCGCCTGGCCACGAACCTGGGCCTCACGAGGCGGCCGAAGGCGCCGCCCGACCCCGTGCTGCTCGACGAGGCGCGCAAGATCATTTTAGAGATCATCGCGAAAATCACACCCTGCGAAGACCTCTTGCCGCCGAGGAAGCCCAGAGTGATCCCTGGCCAAAAACCACGATCCGACGAAGTAGAAGAAAAAGAAGCATTGCACAAACAAGCAGAGAAAGATGTCGCGCAAGTATGAACTCGACGGTTTAGAATAAGAGTGTTTTTCATGGTTTTTTAATCAATGCGATACTATCTGACATACAATTTAAATTCACTTGAAATCTTATCTAAAATCTAGTGACATCGTATCTTGACATTTTTGAAATGCTTTTGCTTACACAGTATCACGAATTTAATGCATGATTAACTTGCATTATAAACCTAGCAAAACGGGAAAAAAAATTGCGTTATTTACCAAACACCTCAACTAGGCTTACTTTAACTTACGGGTTCTGAACGGCTGATTTTCGCCAATTTCTTTATATGTGCTTATCTAAACATTCCGCATTTCTTTATATGTGTGATATTATCTAAGCATTCCGAACCTCCTCCTTGCCTTATTTAGAGAAGTTTACCTCTAAGAAATACAACTTTGATCCGGAAAAGAAAAGTTGTGGAGTTGTCCGAGTGTATATTACCTTTAGAGTAATATTTGTGATTCCAACTTCTTCATAATTAATCGACTTTGTGGTAATGAATCAACTCTTCATGTACGTCTCTGATAACGTGACAATTAACAGTCAATCAGTCATTTTGATCGCGTGTTTTTGTAGGCTACTCTTCAGCTGTTGATTAAAATTGTATTAGAATTGTTCTACTTGGCCGCTTTTCCTTTATCATCATTCAAATCTTATTAAATTAGTTAGATCCTAAAAACAGGGTTGGAGCATTTGTGCTGAATGTTGGTTGCTAAGGTCCATACTTCACTTCACCACAATTTGCACGCAGGTCATCATGGAGCTCACAGAAATGCGTCCGGCGCCGAATCCTGGAGACATAGTGACGCTGCCAATGGTGGATAGGGAAGAAGCTAAACAAGTGGTATCTGGCATTTTGGAGGAAATCCTGAGCAATGTGAAAGCTCGGCCTCCAGTGTACACGGGATTCAACAGTTATAGATACTACGACGACTGTGGTATCATGATGTATCCCCAAATGCCACCTCTGCTGATTCAGAAGGTAAGTCAACTACTTTGAATTTCACATGTACGAGTTGATGAAAAACAGTGATGATACTACTGACCAAACTTCCTCGCATTATTTGTAACGGGTACTTATTATTATAATATTACCTGTATCTGCAAAAGTGTTTTCAATTTTAAAAAAATTTATCACGCCGGGCTTCAAACTCCGGTACATAGGTTTGCATGGAGCGCAACCAGAACTCCAGCTGCCTAAGCCGACATAACAACGTACGCATCGCTTTAAAAAGGTTAACCATCCGCAATTTTTGAAAATTCCGAGGTTTTAAAGAAACTTCAATGATTTTGAGTAAACAAATTAAGAAGCGTTTGCACATTTGAAAAAATCTTGTTTAGGTTATTTTTAAAAGTTGCCACTATTTTGCTCGCAAAAATTACGCATGCATTCAACAAATTGTACATGAAATTATTTAAAGATATAATTTTGAAAAAAACATATTTAAGAAATCTGAATCTAAAATATTGCAATTGGAGGAAGGCACCGAAAAAATAAACTTCTGCAATCTTTGAAAATATTGGTGGACAACAAAATGACTGTCGGTGTGTAAACAACAGTAGTGATTAAACTGTGTGTCGTATTATAAAGTCGCACCAAAACAAAGGACCATTGGAGTATTCCAGATCCATGATACTGTAACAAGGAAACTTATTACAGTATCATGGATTCGGTATACTCCAACGGTTATTTTTTCGGTGCGTGTGTATAAAAGTGTTTGCATATTTCATTTATTTTTAGGTTATTAAAATACGGGCTCTAATAATAAGTGTAATATGAGTAGATTTCGCTGAAATTCTGCTGGAAGTAATCGTAAAATGTTATAAAATAAAGTTTATAAATCAAAATTAGTACCATTCCAATAGTGCTCGCTCCACAACTCGCAGCCCATAAACTAATCTTTCCGCTAGGACGTACCTTGTCCGGAAAGAATAATATAAGGCATAAGAAACCAATTTTGAATTCAGCAGACAAATTCTGAATATTATACAAATGCTGTATACAATACTATTTTAGAAAACTCAGAATCATGTAACGCGGTGGTTTTATTCCAGCGCTAGCAGTTCACACGATTGCAGTTTAAACTTTGAATCGTTAAAATTCCCGCATTAAAATCACGCGTGATAATGTTTGACAACAATCTTTAGATTTTCCAGTCCCTATGAAAATGCGCTGAGAATGCAGAAGTTTATTAAGTGGCAGTGAAATTGAGTAAATTATTAATGCAATTTTGACTTAAATACACTACCTTCATTTAAACTGTATCTAACTAACTATTGGCTCAGTCAAATTACTAAAATTGAGTGAAAAAATTCCGGACATTGGAAATTCGGCATCATTGTTTGTTGGTGCATTATGTTATACTAAAAAGCCAGAAGTGTGAAATATTAAGTAACATAACCCAGTGAAATTAGACCAAAAACTTCTGATAGAAGAAAAAAATCCAGGAGTTTCGAAACTTATAAACTTACTAAAAACCCAGAAATGGAGGGCGAGAAGCCGGGGGTGCGTTTAAAGGTGTTTTTTCTACGTTTTGTTTTTGTACTTTTCTTCATAACTATCAATCATACAGAAAAGTATGCTCTACACGAAATTAGAGTAGATAAAATTTATGGATGTATATGAAAAAGGTGGAAAAACACCTTTAAAGGTCCCCCTTATCTTCAACGTCCCACTCCCCTCAGTCCCCACAATTCAGGATTTTTAGTATGTTTCTAAGTTTCAAAAATTGCAATTTCCCTCCTTCTATAAGCGGTTTTTGGTTTAATTTGTCAGGTTTATATTACATGCATAAGCCTGTTTGGGTCAGAACAACCTGGACGAGCTGGTGCTGCGGCCGGGGCAGCGCTACAGCCACACCATGACGTACGTGTTCAGCGCGCTGCCGCGGCCGCCGGCGCGCAAACGCCGCCGCTTCGGCCGCCAGCGCCCGTTCAAGAGGGCCTCCGAGCTCATGATCGACCACTGCAGCGCCGCCAGCTCCCTCGAAGGCAGCAAGGCCTCCTTCTCGGAGCTGCTCGACATCTGCTCCGTCCACACGTCTCTGGCCTCCATCTGAAGGACGCGGGCCGGCCTGCTGGTTGTCGCACGACCATCTGTTTTTGTTATTTTATTTTTTTTATATTTGTTTATAAAAGGTATTTTCTACAAGCGTGTTTTTATTTTATGCTAAGTATACTTCCTTATTCTAATATCACAAAACACAGAAAGCAGAGTAATTTCATTTTATGACTTGTGACATCTTGAATGAAGTTGTAACTGTAACCTGACATGTATATATCACATTCAAGTAGATATCACATCAACCAGGCGATCACAACCACCAGGATGAGAACGATATATATTAAAATACTAAAAATGAACAACTTTTATTTTGTTAAGTAGTACTTTTAATGGTTTAACCAAGGGATAATAGTAGAGGAAGTAGGATCAAGAAAATGTATTGAATAACAGAGGGGTTTCATTAGGACAGTCTCCTTTACATTTTGATCACTCATAAGTGTATAGTTCTCAGTAAAATACAAATAGGAATAAAACGCAAAGGAAGTAAGAAAGAAAGAAGGAAAGAAAGGAAAGACAGAGATAAGTACTTTATTAAAGAATTACGGATATTCTAAATATTTGAAACTATTTCTCTTATCAATGTGTCTCAGAATGAATGTTATAAACTAATTGGATATGTAGAGAAAAAAATATCAATTGAACATGTAGTGGGAAATTTCGTACAACGGAGTTACACGTATGGAATGAATTTTTAGGCAACTCCTTAAGCACAGCATTCAGCAAATCACGTTCTGGCGCAGTCAAGGTTTTAATGAACCTGTCAAACATCTGTGCAAGTAAGTTGCTTAATCATCAACGGCAAATGCCACACGAGTAAATCCATTATATGAAATCGCCCACAATAATTTCTTAGAGAAAACGTTCTCCTGGGAGGGTCCTACTTTATTCAATTCAGTACAGTGAACTCCAGGACACCTATCGGCAAAAAGGCGTTTTGACGAGCCATTATACGCAAATGCCTTTTCACTTAACATTCTTCACCAACTTCCGAGGTCAAAAAACCTCCTTTCAATAAAAACTTTTTCATTTTCCCTCCGGCTTTATCTCCAACATCACTCTTTGACAATATTCGTTCAAATGACACTCAGCGCGCCTTGAAATTATGAATCCTTGAAATTATATAAGCAAATGCCAAAGACCGGCCGAGCTCTCTGTGCTTCTGTCAGCCGTGAGCGCACATAAGACTATGGCACGAGCAAACTGATGACCTGCGAATCTACTCAGAATAGATGGCATCCCATGACAACAATAGCAGTAGCAGTAAAGGCAACAGGATGGAGACGGTGAGCCAGAGATCACATTAGCTCGACTTCCTTCACGTTTGTTCCTCCTCTCACGTACTGCCTATTTGTCTGTCTGTCTGTCTCTGTCTCTCTGTCTCTCTCTCTCCCCTCTCTCTCTCTCTCCCTCCCTCTCTCTTTTCTTCCTCTGTAGTATCCTTAGACACCTATATGAATAATTAGCTGTTAGTTATACTGTTGATTTTTTCATTTAACTCACCACACCCATCCCTGCAAAGAATAAATTAAAAAATGAAGTCACTTAGTACTTTCAAGTGACACGCCAACCTAATGAGTTACGCAAAAGTTTGTCAGCTTCCGAAAAAGGTTCATCACTGTGCGTCTGAGATAACGAAGGCCAGTGCATCTTCTGCAGGACGCCACCGATTAATCTCTCTGACAAACGCAACATTTACTGCTACCGGCTGCCACTTGTCAGCGGCCTTCGCACTACTCTGCCATGTAAGTCCAGAACTGATGTACAATGCGCTCGTATAAGGCAACGATCAAATAAACTTCTAATTAACTTGTCATTAAGTGTTGGTATTCCGTCGTGTTTCCTGCTTATGTGGTTGGCTCTTCGACAACGCACTGGCCGTCGCCGGGCGACGCACACAACACCCAGCGGCCCCCGCTGGCGCACGGCTTCGCGCCGTCCGCACCAGGCCGCGCCACATCACGGCCGTCGCGGCCCTCTGCGCCTCCCACCCAGCAGCCCTTCTCCTGCCGCGCCGCCCAACCCGACAGCATCTCTCGGCAACGACGTTCCACTTCGTTCAGAGCGACCCACGAACTCTAGGCATTGCTAAGTAATGCTTCGACACGTTGAGCAGTGTGTTCCTTGACGTTGGCACATTCTCGTAAATGAATATTAAAAAACCTATCCGGGCCGTTGAAAGTGAAACTAGTGATGCTGTATAACGGCACAGTCTTTCTCGACCTAAAGTCTACGCTCTCGTCCTAGTTAGTTTTCTATTCTCTTGCGTCTGGGTTAGCTTTTCAGTTTTGAACCATCCTTTTCCCATCTGACGTCTGTTGACACCTAAAAGATATACAAGAGTGTTAGAAGGTACCTACTGTTCCTCTGAGATTATTCCCAGTGAAGAGCTTCTTCGCGCTCCCCGAACATCTCGTAGACATGTCTCCGTCTTGTATATTAACATGTTTGCCCAATCTTTAAGCTTGTATCATTGAACTGAGAGTAAAGCTTCAGTTCGTCAACTAGACCCTCAGATAGCACACACAGTTGCCTGTCGGCGGATTAGGCTATGTATGTAAAATATTCCCCCTTATCGATGGATTAGGGTATATTCGTAACACAGGAGGTACTCATAATAATTCCCACGCACGAACACTTAACGAACTTGAAACATTCACGCTGTACATAGGTTTCACTCTAAATTTCGCAAATACTGATAATAATTTTAAAAAATGTACATAATATTAATTATAGAATAAATTTTAGGCAAACAAATTCATCAGAAAAATATTTATTTTCAATAATAATAATAATAATAATAATAATAATAATAATAATAATAATAATATATTTGTACGTGTAAGTTAAAAGACTGGTATTAGAATTCTCTTCAGTAAATACTTAAATAAATACATGCGAATAGGTATGATGAAGATGCACAATCCATAAAAACTTTGGTATATTGTACGTTGATATGTTGCAATTAATTTTTATGAATTAATGGCAAAGGTAATATTCTGTGTTTGTTTTCACAGGCATTCTTCTGATTTGGAAGATTAGATTACAGTAACCAGACGGGAACACTCGCTATCTACATTTCACAATAATTCCTCTGCTGCACTGATTAATATTTGAAGAATGGGAGATCCAGGAGGTGCTGAATTCATTATTCTTACATTCTTACTTACTCATTTACTTACTTTTGAAGTGAAATTAACAAAAATATGTTACAAGGCAATTTAGTGTGGATTCCGTGATTACTTTAACACGAAAACAGATTATATGCGTTGATAAGCAAGACTAGGAACATTTTTAACAATTAATTTCCTGACAAGAAATAATGATTGTGTGAAAAGAGAAAAAAATAGATCATCCAACATATGTTTCAACCATGGGAAATAAAAACGCTCTGAATATGTAAATCTAAAAGAGGATAAAAATGTTTGAGCATGTCTCTTAAGTATTCTGTAAACTTACGTTCATTTCTCAGACACTTCAATCCAGTTCCATCATGATATAATACTATTATTAGCTATCTTGTTGAATGAAGCAGCGAATCAAATGGCACGTTGCAGCATGGGGCCCGCCGCCGCCGCCGCCGGCCTGGGACGCCCCACCCGGAGCGGACGCCGCCTACCCCTACGCGCCTCCCCCAAGCGACTACCCGGGCGCGGATCCCAACGCCTACCCCGGCGCATTTCCCCAAGGGTACCCTCCAGCTTTCCCCGGCCAGTTCCCTGGGCAAGAAGGTACGAGGCTGTTCCAAGGTTGCCTACCTACACGGGGCAAAAGCGTTCCAAAATATCATTATACAAATTTAATGTGCCTTAAACACACAATTAATGCATTTAATTGGACTAACATACAACAAAACAACCCCTGAGTGAATATTACATTTAATTATTAATATTTTTAACCTGAATGTTTACAAAAAGTGTAAGTCCTCCCCCAAAACCTTTTTTTTACAAAATAAAATAGAAAACAACTAATATTGCTATAATAGCGCATGCTTTCCTATTATATCGTTTAAGTGATACTATAATATTGGATATTCATCATTATAACACTTGAAACATCAATTGAAAAACCAATCGAAGTAACTCAAAATTACGCAAAACATAGAAATATTATGAAATAACAGTTATTAAAATCATTTAAATATCTAATATTGAGAAATAGATTACATTAAGTGTATCAGAAATTAAAAGAATAAGCTATTTGTAATTTTTGAAATATCAGATGTTTTAATGGATATTGTACTTATGTCAAATAATTAAGAGATCTTTGCTTAGAACAATTGCAGTGGTTTTTGAGAAAAATCGTGTTTAGATATTTTAATTTGTTAGTCTTTTGTACTAAGAAGGCATATGACGAAAAATAATGCACATAGTACAGAAAATGTTACGTAATGCTGCGGAAAATCGATTTACAGAGTTTATACCGAAATAATATCCTCAATGGTATATCCGAATATTGAATGGGTATTGAATTGGAACCTCCTGTTACCGAACTGGTATCGATATCGATTTTGGTACCCCCTTACACCGAAAAAGGTTTTTTTCAAAATATCCGTCCGTCTGTTCGCCCGCCCACCCGTCATCCTACCTGTTCATTCATCCGTCCGACCCATCCTCTCGCCTGTCCGTCCGCCTGTAAACTATACTAGCGCCAAAAATATTTGCGTCTTTTTTTTCTTTCCAAAATGAATTTCCCCTGTCAATCTGGCCCGACCATAAGGACTGTGATTTTGCAGCGATTACTTTTAATTTTGAGAGAGCTTTACATAACGTCCTTCAGATATTTTAAAACTTATGAAAAAATGATTCGATTTTTTCATGTATTGTGTTGAGGAATATAATGAAATACATGTGTAAAGATGACAGATGTCCGATTGTTTTGATAGTTCTTAATTTGCTAGAATTGATTGTTGCTAGAATTGTTTGCTAATTGTTTTCAAAAGCTGTGCTCCGACACAGTCGATTCAAATTCTGGAACTACACAAACTTTTGGATTATAGGAAGAAGTTATAATATTTGCATGTAATTGTTTTAATGTATCTCATGCATTTCATGTATTAAATTTTGAATGATCGAGAATTAAAATGGAAGGGTTTGAGCTTCAAACTATTAAATCTAAATTGTACATTTTTTAAATAAAAATGTTTGTTAAATGCAACCCGCAATGCACTTGTGTATTAAGGATTTGCGTTGCAACTGTACAGGGGATCCCAGAACATGATGAGGCGGGGACGGGCGAGGCGAGGCGAATAAGGACATGGAGCGGGTGGGCGATATAAAGCGAGAGGCAATAAGGGCGTAGATTTGTGGGAAACGCGGGACTGAGCCAAGACAGAGAGGGGCGTGGGGTGAAACGAAATCGAACGGGATGGGGCAGACTAGGACGGGCGAGGCAGGATGGGGGTGGTCGCAAGCGGGTCGGAAAGATGGGAAGGAAAGAGGGGAGCGGCGGCTCGGGGAGGGGTGTAGTAGAAGGGATCTGGAAGGGATGGAGCGGGGAGAGCATGGCGGGGGTATTTTACACTCTAAGAGAGATTTCATTCCTTTTCTTACATAAAAAATGATTTTCATAAATATGATCCGATAATCTCATAACGTAGTTTTATTTCCAGTAAAGAAGACGCATTTGCGTAAATAGAAGTAAGTTTTATAATATACGTTTAATCTAATATTTTAACTGTGTTCTGTTAAAGGTTCAAAATTATTTTTTTCGAATTTTTCTTAGTTGATAAGCTATATAACAATTCTTTTGAAAACAAAAAAGCACATTATTTCTAATGGGTATGTTTAGAAATGTTCGAATAAAACTACATTTCCAACAGTTGTTTTAGACATCCTGCTTTCAAGATCGCAACTTCGTTGTTATCCGATATTATGAATCGAAGCGGGGCATGCAGTTCAAAAAGATATCCATAGATCGCACTTCAAGCAAGATCATCTAGGTTCGGCACAGAGCCCGCCTCGCCGATTTACTTTGCAAAAACAATACCCAAACATACTCGAAATAATTCAAACCACTCTTTAAATTCTTCTGATACTAATAAAAACAAAGTAAGAAAATTTCAGCAAAAGCGGTGGACTAGTTTTTGCGCGGTAGGCATACGAATATTCCCTTTTATTTATATATAGATAATGTATTTATATAATGATATAATTACACACCATTGTTTGGAAAGAAGTTCTTGTCTAAAAAGTACAAATCAAAAAGAGGAATCAATGATTTGGGAAACTCAGCGATACAGTCCGGAACTACTTCCGTTTGGAACAAATCGTTGTGCAAAAATTATTTTTATACTTACGCTATTGTTCGCTTGATCGGCTAATATCGTTTTACGCCACTCTACACCAAATCTGATGTGTCTGCCAGGCGGCATGTACCCGCCGATGGGGCCCGACGGGTTCGGGGGCTTCGGGGGATTCGGGTACCCGGGGGACGGCATGGCGCCGGGGGTCCCGGAGCCGGCCCCCCCGGCCGAGGACCCCGAGGCGGAGGCGCTGGCGCAGGCCTTGCTGGAGGAGGAGATCGCCAAGGTGGCGCGCTCCGAGGGGCCCGGCGAGTACTGGGGCTTCGTCAACACCCCGCGCGGCCGGGCCATCGCGCGCAAGTTCTACATCGCGGGAGAGGACGGGCTGCAGGTGCGCTTCCTCGGAGAGGTCATTGTTATTGTTGGCTGATTGATTCATTAGTGGTTTCAGACGCGTCAACCGTTTAAGTCATTTATGCTTTCTATTGCGGGATATTGTGATTTTTTATTGCGGGAGATAGCGGTGGCCTTCCCCCACTGGATGGTGAGACCTACGTAAGCTTGCAGTGATTTTCACCAACCATGTAGCTCCAACGAAGCACCACCCCTGCCGGGATAAGTTCTAAACTTGACTTATAGGCTGTACGGGTGACGCCGCGTCGTTGGCAGATAGGCCGACGTTTCGCCTGTTGAGTCTCAAATATTTTCCGCACGAATAGGTTGCTGTATGTTGTAGTTATCAAATTGCTGGTGGAGAAAGCATGTCATAAACTTGAGTAAAATCAAGTCCTAAAAACGAAATCGAGTGTATGATATCGGATTAGAGTATAATTAGATTTTCAACCCTTAAATTGCCGAATTTAAAATCAAAATTCGATACCATTAGTATTATATATAGCCGAAGATTTATTTGAAAATAAATAATTGTTTATTTTATTTGCAAGCAAGGGATAAATTATTTGTTTACTTCAAAACGTGTCTGAGAACACCAGGATCATTACCCACGAATAAAACATGTTTTTCCACTTGCAGGTTACTCTGACCAACTATGGTGCGCGCGTTGTATCTGTAAGAATGCCGGACTCGCATGGAGATGTGGAAGAGGTGGTGGTGGGATTAGACAGTCTCTCTGGTAAGTGATATAATTGTAAGGTTCTTTCCATTTTACATTTTGGATTACACATCAATTAATTCAAGGAATCACAAGTGTGATGATCATCTAAAATGTGTCTTCTTATGAACAAAATTGTTTGGTAAACCTATAACTCCCCGATATTAGACGTATTTACAAATCATGCAAAAGGATGTTACAGAGAAAAATATGAGACCTGATGTTTTAATATAGGCTTATTACTGTAGTTTATCATAAATTAATCTATCAATTAATTTTTACCATAAAATTGCTGGTATTTGTCCATTAACGCTAACTATAATAAATTTCAATGTTAATATGGTTGTCGAATAATTTGAGGTGTTTTTGGCCTTGTAAGATCATTAGTTTACAACACTAGATTACTTGGCTTTGTGATGTTAATTCTATGAGTGTTAAGGGAAGTGTCCAAATGAATAGAATTTCAATATTTTCATGGCGGTGAATACCCGTTATCATGTTTTACTTTGAAGTTTCTCTCACGATACTTAATTTGTTTATTCACAAATATCAACATTAATGTATAATGTAACACAAAAGGATGAAGGCCTGTCATCTATAAACACATTGCTTGTGCTCCTGTAGATTACGAAACGGTAAAGGAATATCGTCTTGGCTGCGTTCTCGGCCGCATGACCTGTCCCATCATCGGCCCTCCACAGGAGAAGGGCCACACGAACTTTGATGAGGTAAGAGATAAGGCGGTTGCTTTTACCCAAAAAAATAACAATATGTACGTAATTTTTATTCATATAGAGTATATAACATGTAACATTTTACATCAAAGGAAGACACCGTCTTGTGGTTGAAATGGAATTCTAATAAGCCGCGATAACGATTTGGGCATTTATGATGTTCACCCTTGGACATAAAACCTAAAGTTGTTTCAAACGATAGAAGATATTGAAAGTCTTTCTATGGATCATGAAATAAGTTTTTTAATTCATTAATTGTTTAGTACTCAGCTCGTTGAGCACATAACTATCATACGGAATACGTTTACGTAAAACTAGTTTTATTTCAAACTGTACGAATTTGCAGAATTATCAGTGAAAATGATATATATTTACCTGCGCCACCCTAACACGATCGCTCCCTTGCAATGCACAGATGGCGTGGGAGGCGCACCTGAAAAACGCCAGCCACGTAGTATTCAGCCTGCACAGCCCCGCAGGCGAACAGGACTACCCGGGGGATTTGTTGGTCACCGTTGAGTACAGGTGCTTACACCAATCAGAAAACGATGACAGTAAAATACTTACATTGTCTTAGCACCAGAAAAGTGAAACATCTAAAAAATTGTAATTTTGCAGAATGGTTTTGTCCAGAGTGGCGAAAGTGAATTACTCCTGCATTGAGAGCTATGTTTATAAACCTTTCCTTAGTAACGTTTTAGAAACATATTTATTCATTTAACTCAATAGTATTAATGAATTTGATGCCAATTTTCTTATTCATGCACTAAATAGATAATTCAATTTTGGCCGTTTTCAAGTGCATGTTGAAAAAAAATTGATCGCTGAACTGCTCAGGTTTTAGAAACCAAATATAATCTGAAATAAGAGTAATCTGTAAATTCCAGTTGCGAAAACTTAATGAAAATTACTTTAATATAAAAAGCAATTAAAGACTTGGATAGATAATTAGATTAAGATTCTGGTGTGATTTTTCTCTTTAAAGTTCATCACCACAAAATAATTTGCCAACTGCTCATCGTATTTGTAAAATTAAAAAAAATACGTTACTCAAATGCGTATTAAACGTCACCCCGTCGTAATCACGTAAATAAATGTCAGGCTTCGTTGTATAATTTAGTATTTAAACAATTAGATATATTTCTGCTAAGTATACATAACGTCAATTGCCACCAAAAGGTTGTCTGAAGTGAACTGAAGAAAATTCCATTCTTTAAATGACAACATTTTGTTGGCACATTCAGAAAGCTACTATTTCTAAAACTAAAAACCAAAATAAAATTTAAAAATCCCACACATTTCGTTTGTTGTTGCGCGCAGCCTGGAGCCGGGCAACCACCTGATGGTGCGGATGTCGGCGTCGTGCACCTTGGCGACGCCGCTGTCCATGAGCGCGCGGCTGCCCTTCAACCTGGCGGGCCAGCGGAGCGGCCCCGCCGGCCTCTCCAACCACCACCTCATGATCAACGCGCGCAAGTTCCTCGAGACGGACAAAGACGGCATGCTCACCGGTGCGCGCTCTTTCACTTTGCCTCCAGAGAACGCACTTTCTCCTAGAACAAACTTTCTAGAGTTTGTGGTAGCTGGTGGCGGATTTCAAGCTCACGTATAAAAGTCCGATGGGGAGCATCAGGTTGCCTAGGTTCCGGTGGGACTCACGCCGATAGCTTCAAGGTAGAGGTAATGAGATGGTTTGGGCTTCGAGCCACACGGGCTGGTCCGGTCGGTCCCCAGGTGGGCACTTGGTTTCGCTCTTTTACTTTTCTTTCAGATAGCGCTGTGGTATCTGGCGGCGGATTCCAAACCCACGTCTAAAAGTCCGCCGGGGAGCATGAACGATAAAATTTCTAAAAGCAAATGTATAAATCTAACACATTTTGTTTGTTGTTGTGCGCGATTTGATGTTGTCAGGTGACCTAGTTTCCCGTGGTCACGTCCCCTAGTTTCCCGTACTCACGTCGATAGCTTCAATATGGAGGCATTGAGGAGACGGATTGGGGGCATCGAGCCACCCCGACTGGTCCGGTCGGTCCCCAGATGGGTACTTGATTTCGTCGTGACAGTGGCTTGATATTTTGGGCAAAGAAAAGGGACTTGATCTGGTACATTGTGAGTGGCGCTTAATTTTACTTCGGTGCTAGCCTGGAAAGCTAGTAGCTTTGAGATGGCAGAGGCTCAGAGTCTGAAAGTGTTCTTGCACAGGAAGGGAATGCGGATAGGAGCTAGCGGCTAGGTACACACCCTGGGGAGCAAAGCCCCTGGTAGATCAAGGAAGAGTGGACGCACGATTTTCAAACTATAATCTATCATTTGAAATACTCGCGGCGGACGATGCTCTAGCAAAGGCAGGCAGTAGAGCATGGTGGCGGGCCTTATTCGAAGTTGTGTCGACGGAGTGAAAGCTCCGGTAAGCAAATGCGCGGTGAAGAATCCAAAATCACATGAAGTCTATCTGCTGGGTAAATTTCCTTACAGCTTACTTCTCTCCCACCCCTTGCAGGGTTCCTAGCAGCCTATTCGTAAATTTGGAATGGGTGATTGTAGAGGGGAAGACGATCATCTAATATCTTCAGTCATGTAATATCTTCAGCTCGGTGGTTAAAAGTTCATTCCAGGACTTCTGATAATTTTTCCTGCTTCGAGGTAAAGTGTGACTCGCAGCGACGAGGAGAAAGTTAATCGGATGGGTCCGAACTGCCCTCCCCGAGTACCGCTGACCATAACAAAGAGTACAGCTCAGAGACAGGGGCTGACGGGGCGACACGGTTGCGCCGCCTGCACTCGAAATAATGAGCAACACTTAATAAATTCTTGCTGTTGGGCAATCCTGCGTGCTGTTTAGCCTTGTGTCATACCGATTAGGAAACTAAAGCAGTTGTCAGAGGTGTGGGTTTGAACAGGGGTTTAACCCTGTTTTAAAAGTTGTGAAAATAATCTTCTTACAGTCAGTTAAAACCGACAAATGTAGAATGCAATTTTACAGTGGAGTAGCAAAGAAATGGCAAAATTAAGGGTGAGAAAAACTGGAAATAATCGCAACATGTAATCCACTGTAACGTTCTGCTGACTCGGGGGCGTCTTTGCTGCAGGGGAGTTGAGGCACTCCAAGCATCACGGCCTTCTGTTCCTGGCGCCCATCCTCATGGCGAACGCGTTCCAAAAGGGGCCGACAGACGGCTTCAACCACCACCTGCTGCTCAACGGCAACCCCGGCGACGGTCTGCGGTTCATCGCCAGGTAGCGCTACTTCTTGCGTTTACCAGACCCGTTGCTTTCTTCGCGGAAAATTGAAAGTTTGTCCTGGAAATAGCAGAGTAGTTCCGCGTTTCCTCCACAGATGTACATTTCGTGTCCATCAGAGGGATTTGTTGTTTTGCTTCTAAGACGACTAGCAATAAAAACTTCAAAAAAGATCTGAGTTCTATTTGAAATTTCCACTTCTATTTTATTATGCTGTCGACCATTAAGAACGTATTTTTTACTCATGGAAGTACATTTCGGAAATTAATTTAATAAAACCTTTTTCTCAAATGTAGTTGACCTATGTTGCTTTATTATTAATTTTAAAAATAGCTTTGAAATTCAAATTTACAATATATTATACAGTACATTATAACATTTTAGGATTGGAATCGGATGGTGAAATACAATTACAGGATTCCAAAAATTCGCTTGATTTACAGGCTGAGTCATCGACCTTCTGGAAGAATTGTTGAGATTTATTCCAACACTCGCTGTCTACATTTAGACACCCTCAACAAATTAACAGTTCCTTCGGCGGAAGGAAAAGAATTCGCAGGAGAAGAAGAGGAAGAACAAGAATTAGGGGTAGCACCATACGGAGCAGAATACGGAGCGGGGCAGTACGGAGTCGTTCAACCTCCCACGCTGCCACCACCACCAGCACAACAGATGACAGATCACTTTCCAATAGAGGTACGATCAAGAGGTCTTTTGAATTCGCAAAAAATATCACAAAGAGATTTGCCTGAACGTGCGTCTCCTACAGTGGTAAGGTCGCGTGCAGGGTGGCTAACTTTCTAGAGTTTGCAGGCGCTGCGTTCTGCGCACAGAGCAACTGGCGCGAGATTTAAAAGTGGAGGTTATACAAATGCTCTGGGGAGGAGGCGTGTCACGGAACATTTAGACAATGACAGTGTTTTGGAGAAGACTTTAGAGAAATCAGTTGACAGCTATTGTCCCAAAAGCGATATTAATTCGCATTTTCTTTTTCTTAAACACATAAATTATCTATTAAAATGTAATAAGTCAAATTTGCAATTGACATTTAATAGTAAAAGTAAAAATTTTGAATCGAAAAAATCTGGAATTCTTAATTGCAGGTTTCTAAGAGTGTGGGATAAAGACACATTGGGATAAAGAATATTAATTTATGAATTACACTGCCATCTTGCGGCAATTCTTTCAAATAAAAACCCTCATTTAGAGACATCTACGGGACGCCAAACACACGAATATCTCAATTTCATCAGAAATGTGACATAGCATGTTATTGTTTAATGGCCTTCATATTTAATATGTATTTCTTGCCATCTCGTGTGTTAATGCTGACAAAAGAAACTGAAAAAGTAGGTGACTTTTTTATCAGGTTGCCAACAAGCGTTTAAAGTAATGCATGCACATTTAAATCAAAATTATCTTTATTTTTTCTGAACTTACTTTTTACATTTTTATGACATCTGTTTTTGGCACAGACAAAGGGTACTTTCTCTTCACTCACAATTTCCCAGGAGCATTTCCTTTCGGAGAGTATTGTGTAAAATTTCATTGTAAAATTAGTAGTACAGCAACATAAAACAAAATTATCATAAAATTAGTGGTGTAACAACATACACTTTTTCGCATTAATTGTAATGGTAATACAATGTTATAAAACTTCAGAATTTGTAAAAGTGTTTCCAACCAGCAAAAATATTTTCTTCACGCTGGAAAATGGAACTCTTGATTCCTAGAGATAGTATGCCTTTCATGTTACTTCTACAACACAAACTTCACAAATAAACTCAACTTTCCCGAAACTTAAAAAAACTAATTGTGCTCCAAAAACACATATTTTATCTCAAGACTTCAAACTTTCGCAATTTTCGAAAATTAAGAGTTAACGAAAATTTGTCCTGCGCCATTTTTAAGTATTTTTTGCTCTATCCGAGGGAAAAAATCGGAGCTGCTTTTGAGATTGTTTTCTAAATTTATTTTGAAATCAAGCATGCATGTGAAAAATATTCGATTAAAAGTATTCTTAAAAATCCTATGTTTTATTAAAATCCTATGTTTTATCTTTTATTAAAAATCCTATGTTTTAGAATATGTTTAATTAAAGAAATATCTCCATGGTCAACATTGTATGAAATTATATTTGTTCTGCGATTTTTGAAAATCTAGAGTTGAGACTGCCATAATATTTTACCTTTCATTGCTGTATCCGAGGGGAAAATGTAAAGAAAAAACTGGACACTTTTTAAGAAGTTTGATAAAATATTTTACGTAAAATTACGAACGTGACATTACGTAAAATTTTACTTTAAATGGCGATTATTTTACGAAAAATGGTACCTGACCTTATTGCAAGATGTTGATTTGATTTGACGGTGATATTTGAAGAACAGATTCCATTAAGGTAAAAATATCTAACTTCAATATTGAAGTCGTAGGAAGACGCCAAAAAAAGTTTAAACTTTGGCCATTTAGAAAATTCAAAGTAAGAGTGTATTGAAATATAATTCAAAAGGTTAATTCCTACGATGACATTAGCCTTCCATTCTCGGTTGACATTATCTAGGTATATATTAAAAAAATGTTTGGGAAAGACTGACAAACGTAAACCTTGGAAAACCATGACAAACTCCTTGATTCGTTTTTATTTATTTTGATTATATTCCTTCTTTATCTAAAGTAATGCAGATGTTTTCATGATTTAAGCTGAAACTGTGTCAACAAGATTCACACTACTAAAGACTCATGATCAAGTAGTAATAAATAAATTTAAAGATTTAAAATAATAAGGTCTATGAGACGCGAACTTCACTCGATCAGATACCTTGGCACACTTTCGTGGATAAATTAAATTTAATAATTAATTTTTATATAAATTATATTATTACCATTCATTCTGTGTTTGTAGGGAAGGCCTCGCAGTGTGAGCTTTACGGACCAAGGTGACGTACAGGAGCATTTCGGTGAATACGATTACACCGAAACATGGGGCGAAGACTTGACTGCAACGACAAATGCGGGTGAAGACGCGGACGCTGATATTGGAGGGTTGTTGATCGAAGACACTCCGGCAGTTCGGTTCCTACATGAGCTGTATGCCCAAGGCGCAGTTATTCTGGCGCCAGAGGATTATCCTGACACTATTTTCGAAGTGAGCAACCTTCATACTCGTGAAAACAGTAATTTTAAGTTTTGAGAAGTCTCCGTCTTCTTCCGTTGTGTTTCTTGCTGATTTTTATATTGTTTTAATTCAGAGAAAATAAACAAAAAATATCCAAATTATAACGTTGATTTAAATACCAACTAAAGTGAAGAAAAGCTTTTTGTCAAGTTTGATGCCAATCAACTACTTGAGAAGTGAAGGTTGAAGAGATCAAGTTATTGAGTCTTAAATTTCTTCACTTGTTAATAGTATACAAAAGTTATAATTCTTAACTTCACAAGATATATTTCTGTAGGCAAAAAGGGATTTAAGATTCAACGTCTCATGCTTGAGCAGCTTCGCACCTCATGCTTAAATCAGTAGATTGATATTGCAACTGAAAAACGCGTTTTTCACATTTTATATTTTTCATTTGTAATAAATTTATAGTAGACTCGATTAAATTTAGTGTTATGTATTATCTATGCAAAACCAGTGGCTCATCTAAAAATGTGATTTTGAAGGATAAAGGTTTTATCCTTAGCTGAACCATTTCTTTTGCAGCCCAAGACAGAGTTTTATTTTATTGTATACTTTTCTTCTAAAGTATCTCTACGAAGTTTTTTCTGGTAAAAATATATTCTTCCCCAAACATAGAATTTTCCAATTTAACTAAACAATTACGATTTTGAGATGACGATTACTTTTCTTGTTCGCCGAAAATACATGCTTTATGTTTTATCTCAAAGCGAAGAGAATCACGTTTTATGAGATAAATGAAAAGTTCCAAGCTTCAAGAGAATACTTGATGACGTGTGTCATATTCGTTTCCTAGATATGCGAGGGCCTACGCATGTATACTCTCTCTTTTACTCACACCTCGGGCCTCAAACTCGCAACCTTCGGTTCCGCTTACAGAGACATACCTCCAAGTCACTACGCTACTAAGGCGCGCACGTAAAAATAGGGATATCAGAACACGGAACGAGAAAGTGTTCGACATGACATATCTCTCCCTAAGGAGAAAATGTAGCGCATGTGCGCAGAACATGCACTGAACACTTAGTTTGTCATTACTGAATACATTATTAAATTCACGAATTAAAACTATTGTTCGTATCCATTAAGCACAATGAAATCATACAATTTTAGACAAAAGCCCTGAAACGTATGGTATCTTGGTACTTAATCTTCACGAGAGAACATTTCCTCCTCAGCGTGTCATTTCGCCGTGAAGATAACGCCCTTGCCTTGTGTGCGCGCAGAAGCAAAAGTCGTTCACCCTGGAGCCGGGCCACCGCTACGAGCGCGTGGTGCGCTTCAACTTCGTGACGGTGACGCCGCCCAAGAGCAAGAGCGGCGGGGTGGTCGCGGGCGTGGTCGCGGGTGTGATCGCGGGCGCCATCGCGGGCGCGGGCAGGGCGCCGGGGGCGGGCGATGCCGGGAGGCCCGCGGGGGCGCAGCGCGGCGCGCCCGCCCCGAAATCGCTCGCCTATCGCGGCAGCCTCGCGGCGGGCGACATCGCCCGCGGCGTCTGACCTCCTCCCTCCACCAGCTCTTTTGTACCACGGGCGAAATATTATGAAATAAATTTCGTAAGAAAAGAGGTTTTACCACTTGTCTTCGTTTTATGGTTGATTTATTTCACAGGTCAGCAATGGAATATCATCAGAAATAAAAATACCGCATTTACGCGAATCTAATGCGCCACTGAATGTAATTCGCACCCCATATTTCAAACTTTATGAATAAAGGGTTTGTATCGAATGTAATGCGCATCAATGGCAGAATAAATATGGTATTTTATTTAAATATCTGTAAATACAACAATGGATATATTGTATACATAAATCATGAGATTATAGAATTGAAACTTTCCAAATGTTAGGTGACACACTGTTAAAGAAGAAAACTAGTGAATAAGAAAAGAACACATTCAAAATGCATTCATAATTATAATAAGTCACATGCTTGAATCACCATCATTCCCAAAGAAAAGGATTTGCACTCGAATCTAAAGAGCCATCGATTTAAAGTTCTACATTTGGTAAAAAAAATGTACATGGCCTTAATGAAAGAACACTATGGAGAACAAATTGTCTATGAAGGAAAAACCTCTGTCTTGAATTTTGTAGTTGTAGGAAAACACCGAAAAAATTCATAATTTTGAAATTTTCGAAAATTCAGTGTTAACGGTGAAAATCGGACCTACGCCACGTTTATAAGTATATGTTACTCTTCTTACAAGGATTTTAGAGAAAACATTTCGAGCCACTTTTGAGACATTTTTGAAAATGTGCGGAAGGTTTTATGTAATGTACACCCAAATGTTGAAGAAAGTTTTTCAAAATCTCAAAGTTTCGACTAACGCGAGATGGACAGGGATTTCTTCAATTTGTAAAAATCCTACGCATGGTTTAGGCGCTAGTAGTGTTCACAGACACCAGACGGACAGACGAACGTATGGACAGACGGATGTTTTGAAAAAGACAACACTTTTTCGGTATCAAGAGACCCCAAAACATGTATTTCCGTTGAAATCTCTAAATCGATTTGCCGCATCATTACATAACTTTCTCTATACTGCGTATATTACTTCGTATATACGTACATATATGGGAAAGTAAAAAGGTGGGCATTAGATTCGCGTAAAAACTGAATGTGTTATTTACTATGTATCACACTCTGATACCAAATATGTACTTACAATTTATCTAGCAGGTATCATTTTTGTTAAAAGATGGTTTTAATATTGCGAATGTGCGAATTATCCCCCAAAATACTTATCTAATTAACAATGAAGAATCAACAGAAAAGGTTTATGAGCTTGTGTCAGACCCTAATTTCAAATATGTGCTTAGATTTTCTTTAATTGAATAGTTTCTGAGATAGAACGGTTGTCGTATGGTGACTGTGCGTAAAAAACAAATCCAAATATTTTATTGAGAAATAAAATACACAAAACAATGTAGTACACAAAAGCTGGTCGAAGGTGGCCAGAGTACAAGAGACAATTCATATTGTGATTGCAATAAGAAATAATACTATAAAGAAACAAACGATCTTATTATAGCAATCTTCATTTTCACCATTTTCGCGAAAGTTTTTTTCTGCGTCTTTCTAGAAGAATGGAAGAAACATTCCCCTGTACGGGGTAATACAAAAATTTCTTTTTCTTTTCAATTTATAACTGAAATTGTGTCACGGCTATAATAAACAAATTGGCCGAACAATAATTCCCAATTGTTTGGAGCCTTAGATATCTCCGGAGTAACTTCATCCGCCAAGGTCCCAAGAAGGTGAAGCTGGTTTGATGTGCACTGCTCGACCAGCAAACGAATAAGAACCGGAGTGTGAAGCCAAACAATCTGTCGCAACAAGGAAGGAGAAGACAAATGTTTAAATAGTTGTTTCTTTGGGTGTGAACAGACGGAAACTTCAAAATACTGGTATAAAAATTATTTTTACGTTGCATCAAATTTGGTTCCAGGGTAGCATATAACTTTTCTCAAAACGTTTCCCTTTCTTCTCGTTAAGATGGCGAAAACTCTTGTCTCAAATACAAATGTTTTCTGGAAACAAAACTTCTGCTGATGCCCAAATTAATTAATTTTCTAAAATACCTATAAATATCAGTATCTACCGAACGACGAACATGCTTTGTTGGAATTTAGTTCACATTTTTGAATTAATAACAAGCATTTCACATGATTCGAGATTTTGACCCAACAAATTCTGAACATACTTTTAATTACGGGATATTAAAACTGGGATAAAGATAACGAAATCAAATAAGTTAATTTAAACACTATTTTGCTAACTAAACAATGGATGTTATTCAACTTACGACCAAGGTACGATTCTCAATACTTTAGAAAATCTTGGAAAGAAATACACAGATATTATCCCAACGTCTCTGTATTTATCAAAAGAAAATTATTAAATGTATATAAATATTATCAAATCAATTAAATAATTAAACTGAATCTTATTGTGAACGATGTAGAATAATGCGGGTAGAATAAAATGTAGACAAGTGCCCTGAGTAGCTGACCCTAATATCATTTCTTGAACGTTTATAGTAAATACACGACGTTTCCCTTTGCTTCTTTTGCATCAGAAAACCTTTCCTTTCTAATTCTATCTTTCTTCAACATTTGCTTGCTACGGTTGATACGAGTTTCAAAAACTTATTATTTGAGCGTCAGAAGATACGATGTGCTGATCCTTCACCTCTATGACGATTCTATTGGGATCGAGGCTAGATTTTCAAATACGGGTTTGTGTATCCTGTGAACCGCACATTATTGAATATCTAGAAACTCGTAACTCAAAATATTATTTTTGAGATACTAGGTTTTGCCATCTTAATGATTGTCTAAGGTTCATTCTACAAGGACTTAGACCAATGTAACTCAATATCACATGTTAGAACTCGTATATTACCCTTTTGATACTTATATACATTCTAAAAATATTCAATATATTCAATATATTCAAATATTAAGTTATTTTAATCAAACAGATAACGCATGAGATTTACAAATTTTATTGCTTGTCTTCTTGTATCGTAAAACATTAGAACATCACTCGATATTTTGAGATAACCAAGTCAGTAATATTGCCTGTTGTCATTCAAAACTTTCCAATGAAAAAAAAAGTTTTATAATATGTTAATCCTTGTCCTTCTTTACTCCTTAATTCGTATTTTGATGATTCTTAATATAAAAGGGTATGCTTGCTAAGCAAAAATTAAACTGTATAAAAATAAACATCATTACTGAATAGCACTAATGCTAATTCCTACTTTTACGATTTTAATATCGTTTTCTTTTATATCTTCTATTTGGATCCAGGAAAATCTTACACACTTTGTATTCATATTTGGAAGTGAAAATAGCTTCATAATAACGTCGAACTTTCACCCCTGACTTGTGCATTGCATCAAAAACGCATTTATAACAATTACATTAAATAATGCGTTACAGATAGTGATATTCTAAAAGATTTAATATGCATGCCACAACTTTTACAAACATTTTCAAGATAAATGACTTTTTTACAGTTTCTCTTGGTTCATTGAGCAAATGCTGACAAGAGACATTGCTTTGCTTTTGAACACCAATGCGATTTTATGATTGTGTCCGTCCCAAACGTTACACTCAAGTTTTCCGAACCAGGGTACACTTTCCAATATTGCGAAACGTTGATTAACAAACAGAAAGATTGATCTGAGTGAAATAATATCAAATAGTCAACTTAATATTAAATATTTAAACATTCTGAGCGTTTCTGCAGCGGAACAGGTTTGATCATATGTTTCCCCACATGTTCTACTCTAATTCCCAAATGTTCCCGCACTGTTCCTCCGTATGTTTCCACGTTGGGTTCTTCATGTGTTCCACTATTTCTGGCACCTTCACCGAATGCTCACCGCATCCTACGTTCCTCCACGTGTTTAACTGGAAATCAAACTGGAAGCTCATAAATGTATATTAATTTTTTGTAAATTTCGAAATACTCTGAAATATTTCGAAGACTAAATCTCACATTGGCGGAAAGCGCAGTCACACTCCTAGCGGATGAAACTGGAAATTGAGTATAACTAGTACTCCGAAGTACGGAACACTAAATATGTAACAGAAGGACCCAAGAGACACCTTTTTCGCAAAAAGCCGCTTTTGCTAAAATACCGTACGTGTAAATAATTATTATAAAACTGATTATTAGCTTGATACTGGAACGCAACATTGAACGTACTGGATATGCGAATATGCCGTGAGTGGAGTTAACCTACAAAAATATAATAGAAAGTCTAAATGACTAATAATGTAGATAACGGCGCACGAACTATAACCCTCATTCTTTCAGCGGTACTAAAACCTAATTGTAAGGGCCTAGAACATATCGTTTCCGAGTAATGGACGATGATGTAGATGTTTAGCGTATCCTATCTTACGAAGAATCAGTATGAGACTGTTATCTTCTTACAGGAAAATCCATGAACATCCAATTTTTTCGTCTGAAATTTGATTGATGCAATTGCGTACGAAATTGTGGTGATGGTGTGCTTTTGCTACCATAAATTATTCACCCTAAATATAGAATAGATAGCAGGGGTTCTCACAATTTCGATCGCCACGGTAATTCCATCCTTATACTTAGTAAACCGGCAAAACTATTATGGAAATACTAAACGTCAAAAATAGTTAAAAGTTATTGTGTCGTCCGGGATGCATAAAAGTTATATTTTGTATTCAAAAGCAAAGCAAGGGGTAATTTCAGCATTAAACATAAACATATTACGTATAAACACGAAAGCTTTTAAATAAATGAGGATGCAGAACTAAGTCATGGCAAATGGGGCAATTTAAAGCAATATAAATATGTTTTCCCTGATCAGATGCATTACCGCATTGTTGTGTGGCGTTATTATTCCGGTCTTCTGTTGGAAGATATTGTGAGGACGTTTCCGCGGAAGCGATTCGCTGCGATGGACGCGAGAAAGAGCTGCGAACATCGTGTCGGCGACTTCGTGGACAAAGATTCATTTACGAGTCCAGGAACGGGCAGGCGAATTCGGCGCACGTTTTATCAACTGCAGAACTAATTCTCGATCAGATGAAGCGTATGCCTATCTGTTGTGAATAAGTGTGTTGTTTAAATTAAAAAGAAAACATTTAAATGTGAAGCAAACCATTCAAAAAAAGGTAACAAGTCTACAGATTCTACGTACAACATAAGTACATCAGAAGGACCTGATTAGCGGAATAAGTAAATGCATATGTCTATAAACTATAAAAAGAGTTTCAAGGAATAAATAATAGGAGCATTGGATCAAATGGGGATATTCCAGGGTAGGCAAAAAAAAAAACAATATCTGAGGATACGGCAAACTTGTTTGGTCACTACATCGATCACTATTTGTTCCGGAGAGAAAATGGTCGTACACGTGGATGCTTAAGGAATGTAATGCAAATACAGGCAAATAAAGGAAGTGGGCACAAATCTAATTATTATTCTCGTATTTTAAACGAAGTTAAATATGCTTTAAATATATGCTTATGATAATTTTTTATTATTTTCACTTACGGTATAACATACCGCGCTTCCAGGGGAACAAATCGTACCCGTAATATAACAATTCCCCTGTTTTGCTCTCTTTCAATTTTCACGCCATTATCTGATTCATCCAATTCGTTGACTTCATTCTCAATTAGTCAAAAGATCGAAATTCACAAAAAATTTCAGAGCATTAATGCAAATAATCTGCTATTATTTGGAACAGAAAATAATCATCCTGCGAGTAAGCTACTCTAAATGTCTCTGATCTAAGTAATCGGACAATGCGCACCGGCGTAGAAAGGCACCGAATAAACCGCAATTTCCACTTCTTTTCGCCCGTCTTCTCCATTTTCCGCGTCTTCCATTGCTATTGCCCAAATCGAAAAATTTTCAGGAAGTTGGATATGTTTAACACGGGTTAAACTAAAAAAGCGTCTGTCCACCATGAGAAGCTTATTTCGGAAATTAGTCGGCGCGGATGCAGATCAGTGAAATATTTTTTTTTTGGTTTTGAATATTGAGCTTGATCTCCAAAAAATAAATACAATTCAAGCAAACTTCAAGGATTTTCACATGCAGTTCAGCCAGACATCGTGATCAAAACTATGGTTTAAAACAGCGTTGTTTAACTCAAGAAAATATGATGTGAAAGAGTTAGAATGAAATTAACGAAGTACAAACCAATAGACAAAACCGGAACTTATTCTCCCTCAGATTCAGACTTCTCATTAGAAGAATCTCAGAGTGAAATTGAACAAGCACTTTACTGAGAGTGAATACAATGTGGTTGTAATGACATTTCAAACACGGTAACGTCATCTTTGCACAAAGATAGGTGTTCTCAGCTATGTCTTAGATGAATTCGAAAAGTAATTATTTTTTTCTTTATGGCTTTGCTTGCCGATAACAAGCTTTCTATGTGTATCGAAATCCTTGAAAACGTCGCATATTTGTTATTGTACTGTGTCAACTCTAGAATACTAGAGAATACTAGTTTAAAGTACAATTTACTCATTGATATATAGTTTTACAGATGACATCTCCATCGTGATGAGCTCAGATACCATATCTTTGCATTTACTATAATATTATAATTTACTCTTTGGATGTTAATATGCCCGTAATTTCAGTGTTGGTATTTCATTTGTTTCCTTTCAGTAAGCAAATGTCTTGAGCGAGCTCTGTGAATAAAATGTACACCAAATAGTACTATGGACGCCCGGTGCTGAGAAGTTCCAACCACTACTCTCTTAATAAAGTTGTTAAGCAATATTGTAAAAGGTACTTTTATGATTAATCGTATTTCTGGTATTAATTAGTATATCTGCTTTTATTAGTATATTAATTAAAGTTCCGCTGCTATGCTAAAATAACGTTCACTTATTAGTCGTTTAAACAGATTCAATTCTCCAATATTTTGATTTTTCTTCTATGTCACCAAGAGTTTGAGTGTTTAAATGTCCATTTGGAGAGTAACAGACCTCAGATTTAAGGAATCTTGAATTAGGTAATGTTCACTATTATGCAGTTTTTAAGGGCATTTCATTCCAGCTATGCAACAAGATTACGTGTGCATAAACTATGATCAATAATACTTTCGCCTCTATTTGTTGCGATAAAGTACTTAGGTTTATTATTTTCAATCAGTAAAAGTATCTTCATTTTCTAAAAGTACGACGACCATTCTACTTAAATCAGTTCTATCGAAACCTCAACTTAACTTGTGACTATTAAAATCGCTGATCAAAATAAAGAAGTACGCTAACTTCCTGAAGAAAGTTCTCGCGATCACAACTGTTTACGTGATAAATTTGGTATATATAGAGTATATTAATTTATTTTCGTTGTTTAAATGAGCACTTTACAACCATGTTGTTTGATATTTGCGTTTCTAAGTTAACTTTGGATTCTTTAACATAAATGGCAACACCCCTACCAGCTTTTACACACATTAACCTGTTTTTATAGTAGGACTCATACCCTTCGATATTATTTAGTAGATATTTTGTATTTACGGGCGCGTCAACTGCTGTGGTCATTAGTCGCATAAATGTAGTGCATGTTCTAATCTCGGGAGATGGCGATGTTCTTCACCGGCTGCTTGGCGAGAACCGATCTACACGTCGGCCAGCGGTGTTTTCCCTATCCACGTATTTCCCACCAGCGCACTGTGGCCAAAAAACATTATACAAATTGTAAGGAGATTTTGATTTGGAGGAATTTAAAGAGGAAGAATCCCTCCGATGAATGCTGTTGACCAGAAGGCCGTGCTTTATCTGTCTTCGCCGCACAGTCAGTCTGAAGTTCCACTACTTTCGATACAGACGTGTGCCGTGTGCGAGTCAGTTTGTGTAGTACCTTTTTGGAGCTTTTGTGCAGCTATACTAGTGATCCAAATCACTTTTGGAAAATGGAAGGTATTTCTGGAGGTATGTAGAACATTTATAAGCCATACAAAATTTAATGTGTTATTTATTCGTATTATTATTGAACCTGTTAACACCGTACAATTTGGCAAACAAATTGCAATTATATTCTTCTTCTAGACTGAAAGTTGTAGATTTCACAATTGCACTTTAATTTTGGTATACGCTTTGTATAACAATTTTTCCTATAAAATTAAAAAAATTTAGCTGCTTATTGCTGCTAACCTACGAATGACAATCAAATATCATGACACTAGATGGACGAGACCCATCATTTTCATGGCTGCATAATTTCATCCTCACGAACGACACATTTCGCCGTTCGCTAATGCTTCCTCAGCGTGTCATTTCGCCGTGAAGATAACGCCCTTTGCCTTGTGGGCGCGCAGAAGCAAAAGTCCGTTCACCGTCTGGAGGTCCGGGCACGGTCACGAGGCGCTGGTTGCGCTTCAACTTCGTCGACGGTTGACGGGCCGCCGCAAGAGCAAGAGCGGCGCGGGTGGCCGCGGGCGTGGTGCGCCGGCGTGACTCGCTGGGCGCAATTCGCGGGCGCGGGCCGCGGGCAGGGCTGCCGGGGGCGGTGCGATGCCGGGGAGCCCGCGGGGGCGCCAGCGCAGGCGCGCGCCTGCCCCGAAATCGCGCGCGCCTATCGCGGCAGCCTCGCGCGGGCAGACATCGCCGCGGCGCTCTGACCTCCTCCCTCCCACCAGCTCTTTTTTACCACGGCGCGAAATATTATGAATAAATTTCGTAAGAAGAAGAGGTTTACCACTTGTCTGTTTATGGTTGATTTATTCACAGGTCAACAATGGATAATCACCAGAAATAAAAATACCGCATTACGCGAATCTAATGCGCCACACTGAATGTAATTTCGCCCCCATATTTCAAACTTTATGAAAAAAGGGTTTGTATCGAATGTTTTATATGCGCATCAATGGCAGACATAGTAACGTATTTTATTTAATATCTGTAAATACAACAATAGATATATTGTATAGCATAAATCAATGAGATTATAGAGATTTGAAAGGTTCAAAATTGTTAGGTAACACACTGTTAAAGAAGAAAACTAGTGAATAAGAAAAGAACACATTACAAATTGGGGCGGCCGGCATCAATAATTATTAGATAGTCACATGCTTGAATCACCTCAGTTCCAAAGAAAAGGATCTTGCCCACTCGAAATTATAAAATGGCAGCCATCGATTTAAAGTTCTACCATTGGGTAAAAAAAATGTACATGGCCTTAATGGAAAGAACACTATGGGAGAACAAATTGTCTCATGAAGGAAAAACCTCTAACTGAAATTTTGTAGTTTGTAGGAAAACACAGAAAAAAAAATTCATAATTTTTGATTAATTTTCGAAAAATTTCAGAGTTAACGGGTGAAAATCGGACCTACGCACGTTTTATAAGTATATGTGACTCTTCTTACAAGGAATTTTTAGAGAAAACATTTGGAGCACTGTTGAGACATTTTTGAAAATGGCGGAAGGTTTTATGTAATTTAGGCACCCAGATGTTGAAGAAAGGTTTGGTTCAAAAATCTCAAAGTTTCGACTAACGCGAGGATGGACAGGGATTTCTTCAATTGTAAAAATCCACGCATGCGTTAGGCGCTAGTGAGTGTTTCCAGACACCAGACGGACAGACGAACCGTTTATGGACAGACCGGAATAGTTTTGAAAAAACGACAACACCTTTTTCGGTATCAAGAGACCCCAAAACATGTAATTTTCGATTGAAATTGAAATTGATTTGCCGCATCAATAAATAACTTTTCTCTATACTAGCGAATATTACTTGCGTATATTACGTACATAGTATGGGAAAGTAAAGAAGGTGGGCATAGAATTCGCGTAAAAACCAGAATGTGTTATTTACTATGTATTACACTCTGATACAAATATTTAACTTACAATTTATCTATAGTCCAGGATATCATTTTTGTTATAAGAATGGTTTTAAATTTCGAATGTGCGAATTATCCCCCCAAAATACTTATCAATTAACAATGAAGGAATCAACAGAAAAGGTTTTAAATGAGCTTGTGTCAGACCCTAATTTCAAATATGTGCTTAGATTTCCTTTAATTGAATAAGTTTCTGAGATGAACGGTTGTCGTATGGTACTGTGCGTAAAAAACAAATCCAAATATTTTAGTGAGAAATAACAATACACAAAAACATGTAGTACACAAAGCTGTCGAAGTGGCCAGAGTAAACAAGAGACAATTCATATTGGCGATTGCAATAAGAAATAATTATAATAAAGAAACAAAAGATCTTATTATAAACAATCTTCATTTTCTACCATTTTCGGCGATAAAGTTTTTTTCTTGCGTCTTTCTAGAAGAATGGAAGAAACATTCCCCTGTACGGGGTAATACAAAATTTCCTTTTTCTTTCAATTTATAACTGAAATTGCTGTCATGGCTATAATTAAACAAATGGCCGAACAATAATTCCCAATTGTTTTGGAGCTTATATATCTCCAGAGTAACTTCATTCCGCCAAGCGTCCAAAGAAGGTGAAGCTGGTTTGATTGTTGCACTGCTCGACCAGCAAACGCAATAAGAAGCCGGAGTGTGAAAGCCAAACCATCTGTGCAACAAGGAAGGAGAAGACAATGTTTTAAATAGTTGTTTCTTTTGGGTCGTGAACAGACGGAAACTTCAAATACTGTATACGAAAGAATTATTTTTACTTTGCATCAAATTTTGGTTCCAGGGTAGGCATATAACTTTTTCTCAAAACGTTTCCCTTTTCTTCCTCGTTAGATTGCGAAAGACTGCTTTGTCGCAAATACAAATGTTTCTGGAAACAAAAACTTTCTGCTTGATGCCCAAATTAATTAATTTTCTAAAATACCTATAAATATCAGTATCTACCGAACGACGACATGGCTTTGTTGGAATTTAGTTTCGACATGTTTTGAATAAATAACACACATTCACATTGAAGTCGAGATTTTGACGCAACAAAGTCCTGAAACATATTTTTAATTACGTGGATAATTAAAACTGGGATAAAAGATAACGAAATCAAATTAAAGTTTAATTAAACCACTATTTGCTAACTAAAACAATGGATTTATTTCAACTTACGACCAAGGTACGATTTTCAACCCTACTTAGATACAACTGGAAAGAAATACACAGATATTATCCAAACGTCTCTGTATGTTACTCAAAGAAAATTATTAAATGTATATAAATATATCAAATCAATTAAATAATTAAACTGAATCTTATAATTGTGAGAACGAGTGTAGATAATGCGGGTAGAATAAAAATGTAGACAAAGTGCCCTGAGTAGTGGAACCCTAATATCTTTCTTGAACGTTTATAGTAAATAACACGAGTTTCCCTTTGCTTCTTTTGCATCAGAAAACCTTTCTTTCTAATTTCTATCTTCTTCAAGTGCATTTGCTGCCTACGGTTGATACGAGTTTTCAAAAACTTATTATTTAAAGTGTCATAAGATAACGATGTGCTGATCCTTCACGTCTATGACGATTCTTTTTGGGATCGAGGCTAGATTTTTCAATACGGGTTTTGGTATCCTGTGAAACCGCGCATTATTTGAATATCTAGAAACTCGTTGTACGTTTCAAGAGGAATGATTTATTTTGAGATACTAAGGTTTTGCCATCTTAATGATTGTCTAAGATTCATTCTAAAAGGACCTTAGACCAATTGTAAATACCAATATCAAACATGTAGAAACTCGTATATTACCCTTTTTGATACTTATATACATTCAAAATATTCAATATATTCAAATATTAAGTTATTTTAATCAAAATAGATAACGCATGAGATTGTACAAATTTTATTGCCTTGTTGTTTCTTCTTGTATGCGTGTAAAACATTAGATCATCACTCGAGTATTTTGAGATAACCAAGTCAGTAAATATTGCCTGTTGTGTCAGTTCAAAACTTTTTATTTATGTTTAATCCTTTGTCCTTTCTTGACTCCTTAAGCCGTGATTTTGAATGATTCTTAATATAAAAGGGTATGCATGCTAAGCAAGAAAGTTAAACTGTATAAAAATAAAATTCATTACTTGAATAGCGACTCTAGTATGCTAAGTTCCTACTTTTACGATTTTTAATATCGGTTTCTTTTATATCTTCTATTTGGATCCAGGAAAAATCTTACACACTTTGTATTCATATTTGGAAGTGAAAGAAAGCTTCATAATAACGTCGAACTTTCACCCCTGGACTTTGTGCATTGCATCAAAAACGCATTTATAGACAATTACATTAAATAATGGCGTACAGTTGGTGAATATTCTAAAAGATTTAATAGTGCATGCCCCAACTTTTAACAAACATTTTCAAAGATAACATGATTTTTACAGGTTTCTCTTGGTTCATTGAGCAAATTGCTGGACAAGAGACCGGCTGCTTGTTTGAACACCAATGCGATTTTATGATTGTGTCCGTCCCAAACGGTTACACTCAAGTTTTCCCGAACGCATGGTAAAACTTTTCCATTCTGCGAAACGTTGATTAACAAACAGAAAGATTGGATAACTGAGTGAAAATAATATCAAATAGTCAAGACTTAATATTAAATATTTAAACATTCTTGAGCGTTTTCTGCAGCGGAAACCAGGTTTGATCATAGTTTCCACTCTACAATGTTCTATGCTCTATTCCGCAATGTTCCCGCACTGTTCCTCCGTATGTTGCTTTCCACGTTGGGTTCTTTCATGTCGTTCCACTATTTCTGCACCTTTCACCGAATGCTCACCGCATCTAACGTCCTCCACGTGTTTAACTGAATCCAAACTGAAGCTCATAATAGTGTATATTAATTTTTTTGTAAATTCTCGAAATATCTGAAAATATTTCGAAGACTAAATCTCACATTGGACGAAAGCGCAGTCAACTTTCTCTAGCGGATAAACTTGGCGAAATTGAGTATAACTAGTGCTCGAATACGGAACACTAAATATGTACAGAAGTACCCAAGCAGACACCTTTTTCGCAAAAAGCGCGCTTTTGCTAAAATACGCGCACGTTTTAAATAATTATTTTAAACTGATTATTAGCTTTTGATACTGGAACCAACATTGAACGTACTGGATATGCGATATGCCGTGGAGTGGAGTTAACCTACAAAAATATAATAGAAAGTCTAAATGACTAAATAATGTAGATAACGGCGCACGGAACTTATGAACCCTCATTCTTTCAGGCTGGTACTAAAAACTAATTGTAAAGGGCCTAGAACATATCGTTGTCGAGTAATGAACGATGATGTAGATGTTTTAGCGTATCCTATCTTACGAAAATCAGTATGAGGCTGTAATCTTTCTTACAGCGAAAATCGCATAGAATCTTCCAATTTTTTCGTCTGAAATTTGACTTGATTGCAATTGCGTACGAAATTGTGGTGATGCGGTGTGCTTTTGCTTACCAGAATTATTCACCCTAATATAGGAATAGATAGCAGGGGTTCTCACAATTTCGATCGCCCACGGTAATTCATCCTTATTACTTAGTAAACCGGCAAAACTATTGATGAAAATTACTAAACGTCAAAATAGTTAAAAAGTTATTGTGGTGCGCGGGATTGCATAAAAGTTATATTTTGTATTCAAAAGCCAAAGCAAGGGTATTTCAGCATTAAACATAAACATATTACGTTATAAACACGAAAGGCTTAAATAAATGAGGATGCGAACTAAGTCATGGCAAATGGCGTGCAATTTAAAGCAATATAAATATGTTTTCCCCTGATCAGATGCATTACCGCATTGTTTGTGGCGTTATTATTCGGCCTTGCTGGTTGGCAAGATATTGTGAGGGACCGTTTCCGGCGGAAGCGATTCGCTGCGATGGGACGCGAGAAAGAGCTGCGAACATCCGTGTCGGCGACTTCGTGGGACAAAAATTCATTTACGCAGTCCAGGAACGGCAAGCGCGAATTCGGCGCACGTTTTACCAACTGCAGAACTGAAATTCTCGATCAAGATTAAGCATGCGCCTATTCGGTTGTGAATAAGTGTGTTGTTTAAAATTAAAAGGAAAACATTTAAATGTGAAGGCAAACCATTTCCAAAAAAAGTAACAAGTCTACAGATTCTACGTTTACACAAGCATAAGTACATCAGAAGGACCTGATAGCGAAAATAAGTAAAGTGCATATGTCTAGTAAAACTATGAAAATGGAGTCCTCAAGGGATATTCCAGGCGTAGGCAAAAAAAACAATATCTGAGGATACGGCAAACTTGTTTCGGTGCACTAACTTCGATCACTATTTGTTACGCGAGGAGAGAATGGTCGTACACGTGGATGCTTAAGGAATGTAATGAGAAATCAGGCCAAATAAAGGAAGTGGGCACAAATCTGTAATTTATTATTTTCGTATTTTAAACGAAGTAAATATGCATATAGAATATATGCTATGATAATTTTTTATTATTTTCACTTACTGTAGTAGACCATACCGCGCGTTCCCAGGGCGAACAATTCGTACCCGTAATATAAACATTCTCCCCTGTTTTGCTCTCTTTAAGTTTCGAGCGCGCCATTATCTGATTCATCCCAATTCGTTGACGTCATTCTCATTAGTCAAAAGATCGAAATTCACAAAAAATTTCAGAGCATTAATGCAAATAATCTGCTTATTATTTGAACAGAAATAATCATCCTGACTGAGTAAGCTACTCTTAAATGTCTCTGATCTGAAGTAATTGACAATGCGCCATCCGGCGGTAAAAAGGCTACCGAATACCGCCAATGTTCCGACTTCTTTTTCGCCCGTCTTTCTCCATTTTCCGCGTCCTTCCATTGCCTATTTGCCCAAATCGGAAAAAATTTTTCAGGAAGTTGGATATGTTTAAACACGGGTTGCTTAAACTAAACACACGGCGTCCTGTCCCACCATGAGAAGCTTATTTCGGAAATTAGTCCGGCGCGAGCATGGCAGATCAGTGAAATATTTTTTTTTTTTGTTTGAATATTGAGCTTGAATCTCCAAAAAATAAATACACATTCAAGCAAAACTTCAAGGAATTTTCACATTGCAGTTTCAGCCAGACCATCGTGTGATCAACAAACTATGGTTTAAAACTAGCCGTTTGTTTAAGCTCAAGAAAATATGACGATGAAAGAGTTAGAATGAAATTAACGAAGTACAGGACGCAATAGACAAAAACGTGAAATATATTCTCGCCTAGATTCAGCTTCGTCATTAGAGAATCTCAAGTGGAAAATTGAACAAGGCTTTACTGAAGTGATACGATGTGGTTGTAATGACATTTCAAACACATTGGTAAGCGTCATCGGTTTGCACAAATTATAGGTGTTCGAGTATGTCTTACGATGAACTTTAAAAAGTAATGTATTGTTTTCCTTTATGGCTTTTGCTTGACGAAACAAGCTTTTCATGTGTATCGAAAATCCTTTGAAAACGTCGCATATTTGTTATTTACTGAGTCAACTCTATGAATACTAGAGAATACTAGTTTAAGTTACAATTCTACTCCATTGATATATAGTTTTACAGATGACATCTCCATCGTGATGAGCTCAAGATTACCATATCTTTGCATTTAACTTATAATACGTTATAATTTTATCTTTTGGATTTAATATGGCACGTAATTCAGTGTTGCGTATTGTCATTTTGTTTCCTTCAGTAAGGCATATGTCTTGAGCGAGGCTCTATGAATAAAATTTACACCAAAAGTACTTATGACCGGACCAGGTTGCTTGAGAAGTTCCGACCACTTACTCTGAGATAATTAGTTAAGCAATCTTGTAAAAAGGTACTTAATTTCATGAATTAATCGTATTTCTGGTATTAATTTAGTTTTTATTCTGCTTTTATTAGTATATTAATTAAATTTCCGCTGCTATGCTAAAATAAACGTTCCTTATTAGGTCGTGTTAACAGCATTTCCAATTCTCCAATATTTTGATTTTTTCTATCTATTTCACAAGAGTTGCAGTATTGTATATGTCCATTTGGAAGGTGGACAGACCTCAGATTTAAGGAAATCTTGGAATAGGTAATGTTTACTAATGTAGACATTATAAAAATTGTAAGGAGTTTTTAGCTTTGGAGGGAATTTAAAGAGACGAAGAACCCTCCGTTGATGCCCGTTGACAAGAAGGCCGTGCTTTTATCTGTCTCGCCGCACAGTCTTAAGTTTCCACCTACTTTCGATACAGAGAGTGTGCCGTGTGCGAGCTCAGTTGTGTGAGGTACTTTTTGGAGCTTTTGTGCAGCTGATACTATGATCCACAATCACTTTGGGAAAATGGAAGGTATTTCTGGAGGTATGTAGAACATTTATAAGCCATACAAATTTAATGTGTTATTATTCGTATTATTACTTGAACCTGTTTAACAGCCGTACAATTTGGCAAACAAATTGCCAAATTAATATTCTTCTTCTAGACTGAAAGTTGTAGGATTCCACAATTGCACTTTAAATTGGTATACGCTTGTATACAATTTTTCCTATAAAATTAAAAAAATTTAGCTGCTTATTGCTGCTAACCTACGAATGGAAATTCAATATATCATGACAACTAGATGGACGAGTGACCCATCAATTTTCATGGCCTTGCATAATTTGCAATATTGCCAATTTTTTTCCCCTCTTCCTTTTTTAAAAAATATTGAAAAGAAAGGTGCCTTTATCCTCATGACTTTTCATTACTTAATCATTATAAAATAGAAGCGGAAGTTTTCATCTTTTTAACGGTGTTTTTTTTATATCAGTCTATCTGGTACATGAAAGAGCCAGTACGTGAGACTGTCAAAATTATAGTAGCTCATCCATCAGCCGTCTCGGTGTGTTTCCAGATGGCACAAAATACTTCCCACCAAAGCCACTATAATTTATTTAATAACGTGTATCACTAGCATTATTCAGTTTTTAGTCACAAATAGCTTTTTTGTTACAACATGCAAAGGAGAAATTAAACACATCAGATGCATTGTATTTTCTGG
>BOPP01000002.1:15644130-15664176 GCA_017312745.1 Gryllus bimaculatus | reverse complement strand
CAAGTGCAAAATTGATAAATTCTGCACACTCATTTACAAGCAGGATACATGTTCATGGATAGATAATAATGTGTGTATGCGTACATTGTGCATAATTAGACCTGAATCATCAACCTAACTACCCACTCTACCAGAAATCATCAACCTAACCAGAAATTAAAAGACGCGCAAGGGTTTTTCCAAATCATTTTTTGACATTGACATGTAAACATTCAAGAGCATTCTTTAATGACCATTCGATCATAATTGAAACTGATCTTACTTGCACAGTTTTGCTCTACTCAATTAATAAAATATTTTCACATATTAATAAACAGAAGATAAATTGCATCAAAGTCACCGTAAAAATTTCCAAAATCATCGATATCAAGCGTAATATGTGAGAAACTGTTAGAGCTAGGAGTTGAAATGATGCATTTGAAGCCAATATTATATTATGAGGGAAGATACTTATTTTTCTTGGAAACAGATCAATGTTAATGACTGGGATATGTTTAAACTCTTAAGTTGCATTAGTTTCAGTGAAAAGACAAAAATATTGGTAAAATATATATATATATATATATATATATATATATATATATATATATATATAATAGCACATACTTTTTGGCATTGTTTCGAACTGTTCCACTGTATTATACTAAGTACCGAGGCTCGAACTCAGGTCCTCTGAGGTAACTCCCCGTAACTCTACGCTATGGAAACACAGTGAGTTTGGCACTCGGTCCGATGACACTTAAAAATGTAATTGTGTCAAAAATGTTGTTTTTTTTAGAAAACTAATATGACCTTTTTAAAAGAGCTAGTTTTTAGAACGTACTTTCTTTATGGCAAAAATTTCCCTCGTCAATTTTGGAATTTTGAAAGTCTTTGCAATTTTAGAAAATAGAAGAGTTTACCGAAAATTAGACTAGCATGGAAATTGTTTTAGGAGGGGATGAGGGGCAGTTTAAAGCATAAATCCATCGGATGCGAAGCGTATGACCCGAAAACAATAGGATTGGTTATTCTAAGGCCACGAATGAATTTTGATATTGAAGTTCTTGCAAATACTTTTGCCGCGGAAATTACACATTACAAAGCAGTGTGAAGTTGTACATTTGCAGACTGTCACGCACCTAAATACATTGTAAAATCTATAAGCAAATACTTGATTTGTAGTTCCAAAAATTTAGAAAATATTTGTTATAGGAATATGTATTTTTATTTGAATTAGTAATGTAATTCGTAAAAAAATATTATGAAGGATTTTTATTTTAAAAGTAAGAAGCATGAATATGTTTAATAAGAGTGTAAAAACATGGTTTTCGTAGACGAGTGGAGTAGAATTTATTTTGGATGTAAATAATTGACCAAATGTACCTTATTTCGAATTTTTACGGACTTCGAATAGAACATATTTTTACCGGTGAATAATGCTTGAATAACTAATAAAATGTATGTTTTTGTTTACACCTAAATGTTAAACAGTTTGTTTAATTAAGAAAATAATCCTACGAAATACCCACGCATTTTTTGTACCGAATACACAGCTTACCCTATCTAGAAACATTCTATCGGTAAACGCGTCCGTAAACCGTCTATAATTATCATTTCGCTTGCCCTTTCGTCAAAAGACGCTGCCTCTAGTACTCTCTCTTCATTTTCCCTCACGAGCACAACAGCCATTCTCTCCGCAATAACTCTCATCGCAGGTAGGAGAGGAGCTTCGACCCGCTACAGGCACCCATGCTCTTCTGAAGCCAGTTGGGCAGGTCTGGCCTAGTGGATACTGCGGCAGCCGCAAGCAATGGGTTTCTAATTTCGTCTTGGACAAGAAATTATCTCTTAGTGGTAGGTGCCTATCCTCAACACAATGTATCACCTTGAATTCCAAGTCTTCTCCCTCTCCAATGTTGTGGTCGTCTTCCTCTCTAAGGCTGCCTGTGACTGCCTCAGTCACACATTGGAGACATTACTTCGGAGGTATGAATGTTACTGTGTTAATGTGTCAAAGTTGCAAAATATGTCTACAAAATATATATTGCACTGAATAAATAGAAAGCATTAATAGACAAAATTGAGGTATGATGACGAATAAGTCCAATCTCTCTAGTTGGCAAGGTATTCTAATACAAATCGTACATTACTCCATCAAAGGTAATATGCCTACATATTAGAATCTCTTCTCTCCACAGTAGGATTAAAATATAAATACACAAATATACAACAAAATATATACAACATATAAATATAAAAATATTTCTCCAACATTTGTGGTTAATCTAAAACTATTCAAACAAATCAATATAAAAAAAATATAATTAAAGATCCGGCATGAAGGTAAAAATGCCTATTAAAGAATGCCCTTTGCTCTCAAAGCAAGAGATACATGTACAGAAATTTTTCTTCAATTTGTGAGGTAGTCGACGTATTATTCTTTCAAAGGAATGCAAAGACGCCCTTGAATAGCCTACTTCCATCCATGTTAGATGCCGACGTGTGAAAGAGCTTTATACTCCCAGCAGACAAATTCTTACAGGGATGATTTTCATACATTATACGTGATATACGTGGAATAATCCTCGAATGATATTGGATGGAGCTATTGGAAAATATTAATCAGTCCAGTGAAAAGCAAAGCGCTGACAGCTTAGCACTTCTACCCAATACAGAATATACATTTGACGATAATGCCATTATACTGCGGAAATCCAACATAAATGCACAGAATGCGTAGAAATGTGGAATAATCCACGAATATTTTGAGCGAGTGAAAATTACAGGATGACCCAGATAAAGAAAGGATACAGACAAATAAGACGGTCCTTTCAAATCAAGAATACATACACCAATATGTCTTTTGAATTTGTAGAATAATACACGATTGATACCGCGAGGAGCGAAGATATAACATAGAATGCCTCAGATAAATATATAATCCCCACAGTTCGGTGAGTCGTCTTCCATATGCTGGTAATTTAAAGAAATGACTTAATTTTGTAAATAATTTCGACGTTTTTGCACGGAGACAGTCGAGAACAAGGAAAAACGACATTGCTAAGTTCACGTAAAGTTAAAACACCGACGGTTGAAGCGTTTTAATTCTTGAAGCAAGATTAAAAATTGCAACTAAATCTCATGGGTTATTCAAACCTACTAATCATTCTAAATGGAATTATTTCCATACATTGGATAAAAATAGATCACTTATCTAACTACCGCCCATTGCAACCACACCCAATTGTCAGAAATAAAATAAAATTACTCGTATATTCGGGAACATGAACAATAAAACAGAAGAATTGTTCACCAAATTAAGATAAAACGACATTTTCTGGTTTGCATAAAGTTAAGAGGCTGACGGTTAACGCTTTTTATTACTTTAAGCAAGATTGAAAATTGCAGCAAAATCTCATTGATTTCTCAAACACAATAATCATTTAGAGTGAAATAAATTGAAAACATGGAATAACAAACACGTATAACAGATCACGTTTATATAAACACTGCTCTTTGAGTGCACTCCCAATTGTAAATTTATTAAAAAATGAATATATTCAGGAATTCAGAAGACAATTACTAAAAAGGCGAAAAACAGCATTAGAATGTTTCCATCAAGGTAAGATGCCGACGGTTTGTGCGTTTTAATATTTTAAGCACGATTGAAAATTGCAGCTTAACCTCATGATTTTCTCAAACCTGCTAATCATGTTGTGTGAAATAAAGTGATTGAATTGGATTGAACACATCACATTTATCTATCTACTGCTCATTACGTTTCCTCTTTATTGGCACATATTAAAAAATATTCAGAACTTTTGACAGCAAAACAGAAGAAATATTCACTGATTTGCGGTAAAACGACATTTGATGGTTCGCATAAAGGTAAAAGACCGACGGTTACCATATTTTTTTTACATTAAGCAAGATTGAAAATTGCAATAAAATCTAAATGATTTCTTAAACACACTAATCATATTGTGAGGTATAAATAAAATACGGGACGGAACAAATCACCTTTATTTAACTACTGCTTCTTGAGTCCACACCCGATTTTCAGACATTAAAATACAAATATATTCAGGAATTTGAGGAGTATATCACAAGAAATATTCACTGAATTGCGGTAAAACGACATGGATGCATCGCATAAAAGTAAGAGGCCGTCAGTAAACAAGTTTTAATACTTTAACCAAGATTGAAATTGCAGCAAAATCTCATGAATTTCTCAATCACACTAATCATCTTGTGTGTAATAAATTGAATGCGTGAGAAAAATCAGATCACAATTATCTACCTACAGCTCACTGGTCCTCACCAAATTGTCAGATATAACAATAGAAATATATTCGGGAATTACAAAAGTAAATATGAGAAAATATGCACTGAATTTGTGAAAAAGGACAATTGATAGTTCGCATGACGGTAACAGGTCGACGGATATCGCATTTTAAAACTTCAAGTAAGACTCGAAATTGCAGCTAAATCTACTGGATTTCTCAAACGCTAATGTTATTGTGAGGAATAAATTAAATACATTGGACGGAACAAACATCTTTTATCAATATACTGCTTCCTGTAATACATCATAATATATAATAAATAATACGCACATATCATGTTGTGTGGAAAAAACTGCATACATTGAATAAAAAAAATATTTATCTTCGGCTTACAGTCTATATTTGTATACCGATTATCTATCTCTATCTTCCGCTCACTGTTCCCCACCCATTTCTCAGGTACATAAAAAGCATTATAATCAGGAATTATAAGACTGAAATTGAAAAAATATTCACTGCGTCGGTCAAAAACGACCTAAGTATGGCACTCATGAAGGAAAGAGGCCGACGATTCTTGCGTTCCAATATTTACAGCAAGATCGAAATTATCCGCTGAATGTCATGGTTTCAAAAAAAACTAATATTGTTTTCGAGAATAATTTATATACATAGGTTGAAAAAGATAATTATTATCTTGCATTGATCACGCTCTCACCCACGAACATGTCAGGTATTGAATAAGAATTATATTCAGGAGTTTGAAGAGTACAAGGAAAGAAATATTCTCTGAATTACACAAATCGACACTGGATAATTCGCATGACGGTTAGATGTCTACCATTGATGCAATTAAGATTTTCAGTAAGATTGAAATTTGGAGATAATGTCATTAGGTTATATAAAAACTAATCATGTTTTCTGTAATAAATCGAAATTCATTCAATGAAATGGTTCATTGTGATCACCCTACTGTTCACGTCCCCCACGCAATTGTCAGGAAAAGATAAGAATTATATTCAAAATTCTGAAGTTTAAAATTGAAGAGGACATTGGATGGATTCCATAAAGGTAAGAGGCCGACGGTTGATACGGTGTATTATTTTTAGCAAGATTGAAATTCGGATATAAATGTCAAGGGATTATTTAATAACTAATCTTGTTTACTGGGTTAAATCAAATGCATTGGATGGAATAGTTCATGGTTATCTAGCTGCTGATAACAAGGTCATTCACGCACTTGTCAAGTTTGTAACAGAATTATATTAAAAAATTTGAAGAGTAAAAATGAAGAAATATTCAGTGAATTGGGCAAAAACGGCATTGGATGGTACAGATAACGGTAAGAGGCAGACGGTTATTGCGTTGTAATATTACCAGCAAAATTGAAATTCGGATATAAATGTCATGGGATTATTTAATGACTAATCGTGTTTTCTGTATTAAATTGAATGCATTGTATGGAATACTTCTTGGTTATTTAGCTGCTGATAGCAAGGTCCTTCACGCACTTGTCAGGTATTGTAACAGAATTATTTTCAAACATTTCAAGAGTAAAATTGAAGAAATATTTATTGTATTGGACAAAAACGGCATTGGATGGTACAGATAACGGTAAGAGGCAGACGGTTATTGCGTTGTAATATTTCCAGCAAAATTGAAATTCGGATATAAATGTCATGGGATTACTTAATGACTATTCGTGTTTTCTGTATTAAATTGAATGCATTGGATGGAATAGTTCTTGGTTATTTAGCTGCTGATAGCAAGGTCCTTCACGCAATTGTCAGGTATTGTAACAGAATTATTTTCAAACATTTCAAGAGTAAAATTGAAGAAATATTTAATGTATTGGACAAAAACCGCATTGGATGGTACAGATAACGGTAAGAGGCCGACGGTTGATGCGTTGTAAAATTTCCAGCAAAATTCAAATGCGGATATAATTGTAATGGGTTTATTTAATAACTAATAGTGTTTTCTGGATTAAATCAAATTCATTTCATGGAATATTTCATGGTTATCTGGCTACTGGTAGCGATGACCCCCACGCCCTTGTCAGGTATTGTAACAGAATAATTTCCAAAAATATCAAGAGTAAAATTGAAGAAATGTTCACTCTATTGGGCAAAAACGGCATTGGATGGTACAGATAACGGTAAGAGGCCGACGGTTAATGCGTTGTAATATTTTCAGCAAGATTGAAATTCGGATATAATTGTCATGGGTTTATTTAATAACTAATCGTGTTTTCTTGAATAAATCGACGTTCATTGGATGGAATATTTCATGGTTATCTAGCTACTTGTAACGATGTCCCCCACGCACAAGTCAGGTATTGAAATAGAATTATATTAAAAAATATAAAGCGTAAAATTGAAGAAATATTCACTATATTGGGCAAAAACGGCATTGGATGGTACAAATAACGGTAAGAGGTTGACGGTTAATGCGTTATAATATTTTCAGCAAGATTGAAATTCGTTTTGATTATTTTAAGCTATATTGAAAAAGTCGATAAGTGTCATGAATTTAAATAACTAATCATGTGTTTGGATTAAATTGAATGGAGGAGTTCATGAGTACATATGTAGCTATTCCCTACGTTTTTACCCACGCACTTGTCAGGTATTGAAACATAATTATATTCAGGTATTTGAAGAATAAAATGAAGAAATATTTACTGAACTGGGCAACAACGGACATTGAAGTGGTTCGCATGAAGGTAAGATGCCGACGGTTGATTTATCCAATACTTTAAGAAAAGTAGAAATTGCCGCTAATTGTGATGAATTAATAAACTCACTAATCATGTTTTGTGAATTAAATGGAATGCATCGGATGGTGCAGATCTTGATTATCTAGGTACTGGCCAATGAGACCTTCCGCACGTATCAAGTATTGAAACATAACTATATTCAGGAATTTGAAGAGTGTAACTAGAGAATTATTCACTGAAATGAGCGTATCAACATTGGATTGTGGGAATGAAGGTAAAAGGCCGACGGTTGATGCGTTTTATTCCTTTAAGTAATATTTAAATTGCCGCTAAATATCATGGATAAAAAAAAGTAATCATGTTTTTTGGAATACATTGATACATTGGATGGAGGAGATCATTATTATCTAGCTACAGCTCACTGCGTTCCTGCTTACTAGTCAGGAATTGAAACAGAATTATTTTAGGAATTTGACGAGTAAGACTGAAAAATATTCACTGACGTGTGCAAATCGACATTGGATGGTCCACGTGAAGGTAAGATCCCAACGGTTCATGCGTTCAAATACTTGAAGCAAGATTGAAATTGCCGCCTAATATCATGGGTTTCTCAATCACACTAATCATCTTTCGTGGAACAATTCTAATACATTGGATGAAACAGATAACGTTTTCAATCGTGCGTTCACTGCGTGAACATCTACTTTCCAAGTTTAGAAATAAAATTATATAAAGGAATTTGAAGAATAAAAGTTAAATATTCACTGATTTGGGAAAAACGAATTTGGATGGTTTACGTTAGGGTAGGAGGCAGACTGTTGGCGCGTTTTAATACTTTAGGCAGAATTAAGAATTTCAGCTACATGTCATGGATTTTTCAAACACACAAGTCATGGTGGTTGGAATAAATTGAGTGCATTGGATTGAGCCGATCACGTTTAACTAGTGAATGCCATTCTCGCCTTCACTGGTTTTCACAATATTCAAATGGAAAATATTCTTGAGATTGATGAGTTAAACATAAATAGTTTTAATTAATTGGAAAGAACTACTTTAATGGATACCTCGAATAAAGGTAAGAGGCCGACCGTTAACGTGTTTTAATTCTTTATGCGGGTTTGAACATTGTGGAAAAGTGTCAATGATTTCTTGATCCCTATAATCATGTTGTCTGAAATGTATTGAAACACTGGATGGGTCATATCATGTAGAACCAACCTATATTACATGGTCCACAACCTTTTGCAAAATATTAAAATACCACAATATTCTTTGGCTTGAACGGTAAAAATGTCAAAAAATGGAGAAAACTGCTTCAATAAATGACCCGAATAAAGGCGAGAGGTCGATGGTTCACGCGTTTTAATATTTAAACTGGATAAAAAATAAGATAATTCTCATGGATTGCTCAAACACTCTAATCATGTTTTGTGGAATGAATACACATTTGTTGGAGCAGATGACGTTTATACTCTGTATAAACGTATCTGTATCACTGTATCTACAATCATTTGTCAAATTTAAAGTAGAATTATATACCCCAAATTGAAGAGTAAAACAAAAAATGGAGTGAGTTATCGTCATGGATAGGCCCTCAAAAATATTAACTGCCGTCGCTTAAGGGGTTTTTATTGTCAAAACATGGTAGAAAACGCACTAAAAACCACTATATTTTCATAAATTGAAATACGTAACCCCGTTCCAAATCCCATGGCATTGAGTTTCAACTGAGAACGTATTTTGTCAAAAATAGCAATTAGCAGTTATACCTCATCAGGCAACATTTGAAATTTTGTGTTTTCACTTGGTGACAGTCTTTTTTGATTTGTGTAGAAAACTGTTGAATATTCATGAAAAAACCTTTTTCAAATTTTAGCAAACAGAAGAAGCTGACTTTCCCCGCGTCTACCATGGAGCCGGCAGCAGAACGGCGCATGCCAACGTGAAGCCCGTGGCGCACGTCTCGCGAGCTCAGCCTTTCCCGCACCTGTCGCCGCTGTTCGGCAGAAGCAGAGAATGCAGCTTTTGCATTTTCGGCGCCGCTCCACCCACGCGTCCCCGTGTGTAACGTCAGCTGACCTCCCGGCACACCCAGGTCTGCGTTGGTTAAGTCACATGTTCGCAAATTTTTCATTGGATCAGGTAGAAATTACTGATGATACGTTGCTTTGCATCTAGACATAAATGTAGCATCACTTCGCGTACATTTTCTTGAGCTCTCGGTTTGCTAGTTGTGGTAGGAGAAGAGCCAGTGGTATGGGTTACGACGTTGCTAGCAATACTAAACTAGTGGTACTAACACAGCTCGTAATTTCTAGCCCGTACTTTCACGCGAAATTTGCAAAAAGTACTCAAATTTTCAAATATTCATAGTAGAAGTGTAAGAAGTCGCCGAAAAAAATTTTGAATTTTTGTAATTTTCGAAAAATCAACGGGTTTTCAACGAACACGAAACCTGCTCCGTTTTCTTAAACTTTCTTCGCGCTATCCAACAAAAAAATGTAATAAAAAAGACAGACATTGTTTGAAAATCTTTAAAATGTCTCTGTGGCTTTATATAATGTACTATAAAAGATTAAAATGTCGCTTTGAAATTCAAGGGGCCTTGATATCAGCCAGATCGATTGAAGAATATCAATTTTGGAGAAAATCGGCGGTAGTGTTGTTTACAGACGGACCGGTTTTGCCGAAATTAGACTTTTCGGTATGAAGAACCAAAAGATGAATTATAGTTACATCACGTGATAGAGGATTTTTTCGATATTTAGCGTCTGTGCTTATTCCATTTTTCGTCACCAGTCTCTGTAAATCTGTCGAATACACGTCGTTTTTTCACGCATCATTACACAACCATCTCTCTATTCCGAAGCTAAAATGTAGAAATGAAACCTGTAGATTGTTATTCGATACACATAAATTTTGAATATCTCGAGAGCAAAAAACACGTAGTGTAACACTCGCTAAATAATTTAATTTTTGTTATCAAAATATTAAAATTATTCGAGTGTGACATTTTTTTGTTGATTTGAAAAATGACCTCGCCAGATACACGTGACGGAGAAATTGAAGTTCAACGTAGCTATGCGTCGTGGTCGGGTGTGTTCAAACCCAAACATCGTAAACAATATTTCAATAAATCACAACCGTTTTCGAATTAGATCGTTTCACTTCTCAATATATTCATAATGAGTTGCAAATTAACAATATTTTTATATAGCCCCTTATAACTTCACATGTGATATAATGATTTAATTTTTCTTTGACCGAATCGAAAATAAGCTGAATTTTCCAGGTTTTGCGGTTTTGTCGTCGCCTTGAAGAAGACGGTCTTCGCAGAAATGATTCAATGACCACAACTGTCACGGAAGCCAGTCGAAATGCTTATGATTTGTAACGATTTAAAAATAAACTTCTTGCATTTTTATATTCTTCATAATATTTATGTTGGTTGAAAGCAATTAAGAACATTAACAATAAGGTATATTGATCTACATAGCGCAAAGCACAAGGGTGACAACGTCAAGTCCTAAAGTAATCTTCTAATACCTGATCTAAAAACGGGGGGAGAGTAATAAAATACTAGTATCATTGAATAAGATGCCTTCAAGTTTTGAAATTTGAAAATCAATTTCAAAATAGTCGGGCGCGATCAAATATTCTTCTTTTAGATAGTAGTTCTGACAAGTTACTGAGAAATCCACGGAAGTAGGTATTTTGGTACCTTCCTAAGCTACCTCGAGTACACGTGTGTTTAGAAAGATTTGTTTTAAATCATATTTACAAAGCTGATACATTTTGTCCAAATTTAACCCTGGTGTAAGGACTCAAAAAAGTTACATCACTTGTTATAAGAGCAGCTAAACGATAGTAGATAATATGAAATTCAGTTAACTGTACTTACATAATTTTTGTTACTTATCCTCAACATTATCATTTGTATTCATTGACCCAAAATCTTCAACTTCGGGATTGTAAATTTTGTAAAATTGTCTGTGCCAGTTATAGTCTTGGTGGATCTAAATGGAGTTCCCACTTTTGTTACGAAAAGTCAATGGATAAGATTCATGGTACAAGAAAGTATGAACTGCAGTTAAAAACATAGTATTTACATTTTTTTACAAAAATATTAAAATAAAATGAATATTGTGACCAAAAGTGAAGAATACAAGAAATCAAATTTTTAATTCATTTTTAAACGATAAGTTTGGAGGACATCCAATCTCAAAAACATTGAAAATAAAATCCTGAACTATTTCCCGAGTTACATAATTTTTGGTACTCATCAGTCATGGTAAACATTAATATTGTCATTTCAACTCACATACACTGGCCAAGTGAGAATTGATGTAAAGGTTTTTATATTGACAAAAATAAGAAAATTATTCTCTAAGAGCTAATCGAAAACAAACTGGGTCAATTTTATTTTGTCCTGTCCTTTTACCTGCCGTACACGGTAACGGTGAGTTAGCTCTGCTGTCATTATTAGTTTACGGTTAATAAGTTTACAATCAACTAATTATTTATTTAACAAAAAGTAATAAAAACTGTATGTGATGTTCCGGATGGGGAAAAACTACATTTAGTGTTCAGAAGCAAAACAACAGATCGTCATAGAATTTACTTTAGAACTAAAGCGAAAAACATGAGGAGTAGACGAGAGTGGCCGATCCGGCATTCTATCACTTTGATCTAATCTACCCGCGGGGTGTAGATCCCCACACCGAGTGTGTTGACATTAGGCATCCGTTGTGGTGACGTCAGCGGTGCCGAGTGAATCTAGCGTGCGCCAATGGGTGCGCAGCAGCAGCAGCAGGGTCGCAGCCGACGTCACGCATTCGGTGTGGTGACGTGAAGGGTTGCATGATCGACCACGCAAGGCTACGGTCGCATGTCTGCCGGCCTTGTATGTCTAAATGAATTTTTCAGGTACAAAATAAAATATGCATTCTTAACCGATTTATACAACTCTACCCCGACGTCACCACCGGTCAGGGAATATGTTATACCGGAGTCACCCGTCAGCAGGGAAGGGCAGCTACTTTTCTGTCGAGAAGTGGTTCAGCGATGGAGAGCAGAAAGTGACGCGGCGGATGATGTAGGGCAGGGTTGTCCAACTGGCGGCCCGCAGGCCCCATTGACCCGCAGACCCGCGGTGCCATTTATTGTGGTCCGCGAAAAGTTATTAGTCAAAAGTGAAGGTCACGTGCATCCATGTCGGGCGAGATCATTATGCTCCAAGTGCACATACCCTACAGAGGTCAACGTCCCCATAATGTAAAAAGTAGATTAAGTTTAGGTTTAAGATTTGTTTTCGAGTAATTCAGAAATTCACAATGATCCCAATGTGTGACACGGCGTTTTGCATGGTACATCCTGATAATTGTTACATGGCTCCTTTTAGAGCAACCGGACAAACTGCAAATATCAACAATACGGGGAAATCAGGCGTGGATCGCCCAAGTAATGGTAAAATTGGCAACAACCATTTTAAAGGTTTCAGTTGTGGCCCTTGAGATCTTGCAAGTTGGACACTCTTGATGTAGAGCGAGGATCTGAATGGGAACACCTCTACTGACGAAGACGACGAAATATAAACAGTATAGGCGGAGGAGGGCGCTCGCCCTTTTTTCGTTCCAAGCGCTTTACCTATAGTCGTATAGTTTGCTTTGTATTTTGCTTTTGTTAAACGGTTATTCTCCTGGACATTGTGGTCGATGCTGTTGTTTTTTCAGATTGTTGATTTGGAACGGACCATAAGTAGTATTGTGTTTTGTTGTCGAGATGGCATTGCATAATGTGGACTTACGAATAAAAATTGTATTTGAAATTTTATTGGATTACAGTTATTTCAAAATCCTTCTTTAGATAGTTCTTCTACACTCACGCTCTGGAAGAGCCTCACGCTGGCCTCCTTTTAACCGGACAGAGTATACAGAGACGCGTCGCTCAGCAGGCCGGCATACACGTCGCCGCAGTTCTGCAAAGTCGATCGTGAACCAGCTCACGTCACTACACTGGATGCGTGACATGAGAAGCCATTTAGCGCGGGTATATTAGATGAAACTGATAGGGTACTGGATCGGCCGTTCCCATCTACAACGAGGTTATTAACCTTATTTGTGATAACAGTTGTTACAGACATATTCAGCAGAGGCGTCGTTCATAATTACGTAACGCTAAAGTGAGGGAAGGGAGTTTGAGGCAGCGTTACGCTGCGTTATATAGGGGTAGAGAAGGTATTAGTTTATTGTTACGTAACATTGATATTTTTAATATATTTTCAACATTTGCCGAAATAATTCACTTTTTTTATTTTGAAACTTACATAAAGACATTAAAATATAAATAAAGACATTAAAATATAATAAATTTGTTTTAAAAACATAAATTAATTTCAGTTATTATATTTGTTAGGAGCTGACAGCATCAATTCCGACTTTAATTATCATAAATTGTAATATGCAACACAAATAAAATTAATACAAATTGTTTTTATTGTGCTATAATGTTTCTTGCATTTACAAGGGGAGATTTTGTCGCAGGTGTTACGTAATTATTTAAGCGGGTTCAAGCGCGCATTACGGATGCATTAGACGGGGAGGGAGGTAAACAGAATACTCCACATTTGCGTTACATAATTCATCGACGGCCCCCAGAGAAAATTATATAACGTTGCAAAAGAGCGATTCCCATATTTTTACGGAAATTTTGGAGTTTTGGAGGTTGAAAACATGTTTTCTTTTCTATACTAAGTGTTTATCGTTTCGTAAACAACACTACCACCTCAACTGTGTAAAGGATTTCCACCCCCTGCACAGAACTGTTGCAGTCATATTCAAAGTATATTTAAGGGCGGGAAAATTGTTTTGTTTTTAATTTTTTTAACACAGCCCAGCAGTCAAAAAAATCTTAAATTAATTCACAACAATTTGTGTTTTGAAGGTAACTTTTGAGATTTTTTTAAATCTGTTCCATGGTTCTAAAACATAGTAAACAATTTTTTTTTGTTATTTTTTCAAAAATATTTTTTTAAATTTTTAAATTTGGAGGTGAGAAAATATCGAAAAATGTTTTTCTGATAGTATAAATTATTTTCTTATTTTTCATTTTTAATGAGATTAAGTGTTAATTTGACGATTTAAAAAAAACGTTTTTAGCTGAAAAGGGGTGTGGATTGTGGATGACATATGTACTACTCATTTGTCATTTGGTTTAGAGGAACTTTGTTCCATCTTATCCATGAGTGTTCTTTTAGACTGAACCTTGGAAATATTATGTCTTTGGCTCTTTTCGGTTTATGGTATGGTCTACAACATAACAATAATTTTGACACTGTTCACTAAAGTGGTTTTACATAATCCTGCTGGTATTCCTTGGTTACCCACGAAACAATAATAATACCGAACAGTATAGAGATGGTTTCGGGGCAACGGGATCATTAATTAGGCGCGGGTGATTGACCTAGTCGGGTCACACGCCCACCGCAAAACAGATTAATTTAATTTCGTCTAGATTAAGGGACACTGAAGCTCGGAATTCCAATTTCCTATCGCAAAGAAGCTCACTTCATGTTTCGGTAACCGACATTTCACGGCGCGGGCAGATAATGCAAATTGGAGATCGCGGTTTGGACGAATCCTGTGCATTGGCGTACGAGTAGGGGGGCGGGGCCGAAATGGTGGTGCAGCGCGACGGGATGGGCATGGTGCCGACGGACGAGCCCGGGCGGCGCGCCGTGGCCGAGCGCTACACGCTAGTGGGCGCCGACGGGCTGCGCGTGCAGCTGTGCTCGTACGGCGCGCGCGTCGTCTCCATCATGCAGCCCGACCGCGACAGCGTCGTCGACGAGGTCGTGCTGGGCTTCGACTCGGTGGATGGTACGACTGACCGCGTGGACGAGGCCCGTTGAGCTGAATCTGAGAACGAACAGACGACGCTTCAAAGCAAAAAGTTCAAAATGATGGGAGCGTAGGCTTCCACGGGCGGAGTCAGTAGCTGCTTGGCTGTCCCGGAGACGCCGCGACCTAGGCACAGGTGCCAACGTTTCGGCCGCCATTCTGCGACCTGCCTGGTATTTTGCCCTGTGAAAGTTTGCAGGATTGCGGCCAAAACTGTTGCACCTGTATCTAGAATGCGGCATCTCCCAGTCAGCCAAACAGCTCCTTAAAATGATGTATTTTTGGGTGAGGTCGATTAACGATCTTTAATTAACGTGTGAAAAAAGTAGCGGTATAGATAATTACAATTTAATTCACACTTTTTCGATAATGAATTTATGGCGTGACGTCTCGCACTTTTTCTCTGGTTAATAGGTATACTTCCATTAATTGGGCAAAAATTAAGAAATTATGCCTACTTCGTGCAAATTTATCGTCAAGAATAAAAATTCTACTTTAAAGCTATGATTAAGGGACAGAAAATTTCTTGATATTTTACCCAAGTTCTGATGCTCATGGTTGATGGTAGCCTCTGCAAGGAAATAAATAGGCGGTAATGTACTCGCAACTGATTGAAGAAATAATTGCCCGTTCTAAAATGCCCTGTCTGCATATTTTCAAAAAAGTAATGTCAAACAAAAACTACTCAGGAAAAACACCCTGCCTAGTGGATTTAATGTGTTATTGCAGGATACGTCGAACATCGGGACTTCTTTTGGGGCGCTGTGCTCGGCCGCGTGGCGGGGCGCCTCATCAACTCCGAATGCATGTGCCTGGATCAAGTGCTGAAGTTGCTGCCGAACCTCGGTGGTGACCATTTCAATGGCGGAATCAGGGGTTTTGATAACGTAAGTGATGTTATTCACCCAATGCTTGCGAAGAAGGAAGGTTAAAATAACGTTGCGAAGATATTGTGTTTTGAATAGAAAATCATTTCTATTAAACTATTTTGACTGAATTATTTGTAGATGCAGCCATCCAGGATCAGATAAATATTTAACTGAGAAATTCTGATGGTCATTGTTGTTGATAGCTGCAACAACCGAACTCAATAAACTAATTAGGCAGTTTTCTGACTTTTTCCTGCACTTATTAACACACTTTAAAACATTTAATCGTTTTGAGATTTTCCAGATTATCACATTGCTGTGTATAGTAATAAAAACAGCAGGTGAATAATTTTCAAGATTTCATTGAGACTTTTTAAAGCTAGGATTCAATAGTTTATCTGTTTTCAGAATATTTTCAGAATTTTCTCTCGGAAATAATGGTAAAACGTTTTGAAGAAAAATATAATAAATTTTGTCGATATTAACGTCATTTTTTTATTTTCTGTCTATCAAAGATTAATCATTAAAACTATTTTTCTAGCATATTTTTCTTGCTGTTGTATATTATTCAACTTCTGGGAGTAAATCATTGATCTTATATGACATTTTTATTCACGATATGGAATGGTATGAAATTAGGTGAAACGGTGCTCCTGTGAGGTGCTTGTGGTTGGCGCAGGTGGTGTGGGAGTCCAGCGTGGAGGGCGACGACGAGGTGGTGTTCAGCCTGCTGAGCGAGGAGCTGGAGGAGGGCTACCCGTGCAGCGTGCTGGCGCAGGCGGCCTACTCGCTGGTGGACGGCTGCGAGCTGCGCCTGCGCCTCTCCGCCACCTGCACGGCGCCCACGCCCGTCGCCCTCGCGCACTCGCTGCCCGTCAACCTCGCCGGACACGTGAGGAAGCCGCGCCTTCTCCTCCATTGCCGTTCTACACATCGACATTAAGCCCGGCACACCTCCGGCCATTAAGGTGGCAGCTCACATTATATGGCAGTCACTGCTGGCTCAACCTGGCTTACACGTCGTCCCAACTTCTTTTCTCTGTTGATTGTTCTGATGCGAAACTTCATCCTCCGCCGGAACACGAAGGAAGCGCGCCCTTCCTCCATTGCTGTTCTACACATTCGACGTTCAAGCCCGGTCACCACCTCGGCATTTAGTGGCAGCATCATTATGTGGCAGTCACTGTGGCTCAAACTGGCTACACGTCGTCGCCCACTTCTTTTTTCTTCTGTGATTGTTCTGATGCGAAACTTTCATCCTCGCCGGACACGTGATGGAAACCACGCCCTCTCCTCCATTTTCTTTCATGCATCGGTTATTTTTAGCCCGAGCGCACACTTTGCCACTGGTGGCGATCACTACTCGCTAACATCTGCAAAAACGGAATACGGAAAATGGCGGAATATTCCGGAAAAAAGGTGGCGCTTGCCGTGGCCGCCAGTAATGGTCGGACAGTGACTGCCTGTAGTGGCCGGATGTGAGCCCGGCCTTACGTATACTTCCTCATTACTTGTGCACGTCTCTCTTGTGATCTCGTTCCTTTCCCTTTTTTATTGTCCACCAACATTCTATCTTTCTTCAGCGCGTAATTTCCATCTTTACTCCCTTACGATATTTTTTAGTGATCTGCTCTCTGCATCCTTATATGCCCGTTGTTTCACTTACATTTTCTAATAGAAGCCTTCTTTCTACAACCTGACACACTTTACATCTCTTTATGCACTTCATCTAACTTGAAAATAACTGTCCTCATACCACTTAAAACCACAGTTCAACTGCCGTCTATTTTCGGATATTCGCCTTTTTCTTCCAACAACGCGCACCACTCGCTGTTCCTACTATTCAACACCCCCCTACTTCTTCTCTAACGTATATCTGGTCACTTAAAACGTCCTTTCATTCCCCTCTTTCTGCCCTACAACTCTTATCGCCTCATTACTTCCTCTCCCGCGAGGACGCGTATTTCTTATTCAGATGTCTTTCACATTTTTGAGTAGATGATTATTATATGATTCTGTTAACATCTATTGCCTATTAAAATATATTTTCCCTATTGCAACAGCCATCAGGCAAAAAGGGATTAATGCAGCATAACTTGGCCATAAGCCACCAAATACTTCGTAGTGGACCGAATGGTATCCAACAGGTGAGTTTTGCCGTGGCTCTGCTTTAAGAAATGTGTTGTGAAATATAATGTACGAGTTATATATATATATATATTATATATATATATATATATATATAAATATATAATATAAATAAAGATAAAATTCTCTAAAACATTGAGACAAGAAAGTACATATGGTTTTTATATAGCAGACAAATAAAAATTTACAAATAAAATGTAAATATGTATTAATTTGCTGTTGTGGAACCCCTATATATATATATAATATATATTATATATATATATATATATATTATATATATAATATATATATTATATATTATATATATAGGAAGGTAGTTATTCTGGCTGCAGCTCATAAAATACTTAAATATGGAAAACATTTAAAAGTTTCTCCACTCCAAGAGGACCTATGGAAGTCGTACTTTCAATTAAAATTAACAGAATTAAAAAACTAAAACGCCATATTTACAATCAAATTTTTTCTCATTAAAATTGTATAGTTGTATTTTAATAAAAATATTCTTTGATGATTTATCTTTCAAACTATTTATAAGTTAAATATAGAAAGTGAAAGTAGTCCTATTATATTCATATTTATTTTACATTTCATAGCAAAAATGCTTAATTTTTAAAGTTATCTTTCCATTAATTTTAAAATGGGACTTTCTCCATATTTTCTGAAATCGTCCAACCACAGTTGTACCTCGAACTTCCCTATTGATGTAAAGTGTAATATCACCCTACCCTCTACGTCCGAAAAACCGTCGCGTTCGCAGGCGACGTGTGGCCGTAGAAGGCACCACCTTAGACTTCCGCACGCGTCGTCTGCTTCAACAAGGTGCACTCGCTGGTGCCCCGCGGGCCTCAACCACATCATGGCGTACACGGAGGCCTTGAGCACGGGCCACACTTCGTCACCCGGTGAGCACCGCAGCGGGGTTCACTAGAGAACTGAGGCGGTTAGAACAGAATGGGCCACTCTGAATTTTATGAGCCTTGCCAATTCTGCCTCATAAGAGAGAAGAGAGAGAGAGAGAGCAGAGAGATGAGAGAGAGAGGAGAGAGGGAGGGGAGGGAGAGAGGTAGAGAGAAAATGGTGAAGAAGGAGAGAGAAGAAGTGGTAGAGATAAGGACAGAGAGAAAGAGAGAGTTGGAGAGATGAGAAGTGGGAGAAGAGATAGGAGAGAGAGAAATAGAGAGAGGGAGGGAGAGAGAAATAGTGTGAGAGATAGGGAGAAGAGAGAGAAAGAGAGAGTGGAGAGAGAGAGAAGTGGTGAAGATAGGGAGAGAGAGTAAATTAGAGAAGTATGAGAGATAGGAGAGAGAGGAAAGAAGAGGAGGGAGAGAAGTGTAGAGAGATAGGGAGAGAGAGATAAGAGAGAGAGATGAGAGGGAGGAAGAGAAGAAGAGAGAGAGGAGAGGAAAGAGGAAGAAGGATAGGGAGAGGAGGCAGCACAATTTATTCAATTTTTTTTTGCAAATCACGGTAGTTCCCTAAGAAGACGTTTCCCAACTGTAATGTAACTGAGTGCGCTGGTGCGCTGGCGCAGCCTGCACACGAGCCGGTGGCCGCTGCCTGGAGTGCGCTCCGACCTGCCCTGCGCCTACGTGGACACGATGCGGTGGCTGCGGCGCCGCACGGGCCCTACGAGGAGAACTTCAGCCCGACCTGGTGGCCTCCCCCTATTGTCGAATAGGCATGTCTGTCTACTTGACAGCTGGAGTGCGGGTTAGAGCGTATGGTGCCATATACTCAGGCGGCATATACGTGATCGAGTGGTCGTTCTTCATCAGAGCAAGAAACAAACCGCAATAAGAGCACACAACAGTAGGCAATACAGAACCGCACTCCCATGGGTCTCTTAAGAGTACAGTTGCGTCACACTGTGAGATTTCAGTTTTTTCTTAATAAGCATCGACAAATCAGGAGTGGCAACATCACAATTTCAAGCCTCTGATTGAATAATGGAACCCTCTTCTCCAGTCAGCCGGGAGCTGTCACGTATACTGAAGTATTATTCGCAGTATTTAATACAGCAGCATATAAGCGACTCCGACTGTGCGATGCGCTGTTGCCACACATTATTACACTCCTGGACACCACGTTACACGGCAGATAAATTAAATTTCAAAACATTAACACTTAGTGTCAGGCGACGGATA
>BOPP01000002.1:15617731-15637988 GCA_017312745.1 Gryllus bimaculatus | reverse complement strand
AGGGAGGGAGGGAGAGAGGAAGAGAGAGAAATGGTGAGAGATAGGGAGAGAGAGAAGTGGTAAGAGATAAGGACAGAGAGAAAGAGAGAGTTGGAGAGAGAGAAGTGGAGAGAGATAGGGAGAGAGAGAAATAGAGAGAGGGAGGGAGAGAGAAATAAGTGGTGAGAGATAGGGAGAGAGAGAGAAAGAGAGAGTGGGAGAGAGAAGTGGTGAGAGATAGGGAGAGAGAGAAATAGAGAAGTAGTGAGAGATAGGGAGAGAGAGAAAGAGAGAGAAGTGGTGAGAGATAGGGAGAGAGAGAAAGAGAGAGAGAGATAGAGGGAGGAGAGAGAGACGAGAGAGGAGAGAAGAAAGAGAGAGAGGAGAGAGAGAAAGAGGAAGAAGGATAGGGAGAGGGAGGCAGCACAATTTATTCAATTTTTTTTGCAAATCACGTGAGTTCCCTAAGATGTCGTTTTCCAACTGAATGAAACTGAGTGCGCTGCGTGCGCTGGCGCAGCCTGCACCACGAGCGCAGTGGCCGCTGCCTGGAGGTGCGCTCCGACCTGCCCTGCGCCTACGTGGACACGATGCGGTGGCTGCCGGCGCCGCACGTGCCCTACGAGGAGAACTTCATGCCCGACCTGGTGGGCCTCCCGCTATTGTCCGAATGGCATGTCTGTCTACTTGACAGCTGGAGTGCGGGTAGAGCGATGGTGCCACTTACTCAGGCGGCATATACGTGATCGTGTGGTCGTTCTTGCATCAGAAGCAAGAAACAAACCGCAATAAGAGCACACAACAGTAGGCAATACAGAACCGCACTCCCATGGTGGTCTTAAGAGTACAGTTGCGTCACACTGTGAGATTTCAGTTTTTTCTTAATAAGCATCGACAAATCAGGAGTGGCAACATCACAATTTCAAGCCTCTGATTGAATAATGGAACCCTCTCTCTCCAGTCAGCCGGGAGCTGTCACGTATACTGAAGTATTATTCGCAGTATTTAATACCAGCAGCATATAAGCGACTCCGACTGTGCGATGCGCTGTTGCCACACATTATTACACTCCTGACACCACGTACATGGCAGATAAATTAAATTTCAAAACATTAACACTTAGTGTCAGGCGACGATATGTCTTGATATCATGTTCATAACCTTCGCCATAGCCGAACCTTATCGCGTGCGTCAGACGAGCGGCAACGCTGAACGCTGGCTGTGAGATAGATAACATATCCTCGCAAGCTGATTGCCTCAGAGCAGGTCACATGAACTTCCACAGCTCGTGGCGAGAGAACTTTCAGAGCCGCTGGCGGTACTGTAGAAGCACTAGATACAGAGAGTATACTTCGATTTTCCTGTAGAGGCCGATGACATTAGGTCATTGCTAAATCCTGCCTTATAAAATGAATATTGTTTTTCAGTGGGAAGCACATTTATGAGGCCACGAGCCCCGTTGAGAATGACGTTCGCGAATTACTTTTAAAAAATTCATTTTATAAGTCACGAGGTGTAATAATGACCTAATGTCATTGGCAATTACAGAAAAATCGTAGTATAATGATGGCCATTGCCATCATAATACTTCATTAAATGTCCGTCACCATTTAATATCCTTTCACCTGAAAGCAGCATTAAAAAGCCATTAATATCCTTTCTGCCCCGCCAGGCAGCATTCAGAAGTTGGGGACAAATTATAACAATGGAAGACATTATGGAGAGTTTCGAGTATATTATGATTGTTTTTTGGTAAACTGGTGGTTCCCAACTTCCTTACAATGCATCACACTTCAACTGGACATGGCGGGATCAGCGGCGCAAAGAAATGTGCTACTATCTCAGCCTAAAGACCACCGACTGCATCACAATGTTCTAGGAATGCTCTATTGATGTCCATGTTTTCAAAACGTCTATTTCTAAATAAACATAGACGTTTTAAGCATCGATGTATTGAAGCCGATTTCTTTAAATCTATGTTTTACTTTTAAATGTTGTTTTTTCGTGGATGAAAATGTCCATAATTATAATCTTCTAAAAGCCAAAATATAAATAACTGATGGTACTTCTGGCAGTTTGTGATCACACCAATCGAGCGCGTTTTGTACAACCTTCATCGAGCAATCTCTTGCCCGAGACGATCCTGATATCCTGGTATTTTCTTCGTATTTGCTGGTATCTTGCACGTGGTTTTTTAAACCGTTTTCAGTTAAATTTTAATTATAAATTAATATCTACGGTCACAGTCAAATTAAAGTTTGTTGCGCTCGATTTTAATGTTTAGGTTACTATACGAGCTTCAAAACATCCACATTTAAAAAGTTGATGCTTTAGGCTAATATATTTTAATTTCAATGTTTTAATTTCGAACATCGATGTTTGGAAACATTGATGTATTGTTATCGATATCGCATCACGAGTTGGAGCTTTTTGTTTTCCTCAGTTTACATTTGCAAGCCTTATATCGTCCAAGTACTTTTTCTACAGCCTTATTACATATAATTGCTTAATTTATCCAAAAACGTTAATATCAATAACTCGTAAATAAGTTTGTCCCACTTCAACAAATTCAGCTTTCAGTGAATGTACCAATCTACTCTAATGAAAAAAATCATCGTAAAATATTCAACGGTTCAGAAGATATTTGAATTGAACAGCTTAAGAGTGTGTCATTATAAATGTCTCTGGATTTTAAGTCTGTATGTGCGTTAGAAGTTAAGTGATATTTATTGTATTTTTCAATTTTAAGAAAATGTTCCTAATAGAGTACGGCGTAAAGCGGACAGGGAATTTTAATCTTAAAAGAGCAAACATTTCAGGGATGAATATCTTCACAGTATGTTGAGTACTGATGATAACGCTAGTAATTACATGAGAGTTACATGAGTGTATTTCAATGTTTTTTTATCAATTTGCTAATTCCAGCAAATTTACAGATTAGTAAAGAACATTAAATATTTGTATATTATACTTAGTTATTTAATACCTTAATTATTTCACTTCTCTGTCGTAAAAGCGAAGTTCAAATAAATGTGTGAAAACCAAAACGATATTAGGGACATTTTATAAATTCTGAGAAAAACGTGTTTATATTTCACGTGGCAATGTATGCTCGTAGTTTTAATGCTTAATTGAAATGTCGTGGTTTTAATGATGAAACAAAGCTCCAAGACTTTACAATTACATTGACTTAAATAAATAGATTTCTCAGAATACATGAAATGTCACTTATACCATGCTGGTTTTTACCCATTCATATATGAAAAGAAGTTCTTGCACCTTTAGTTTCCACGAATTGGCATCATTTTGCCTCTAAAACAAAACATTTACTATTTTCAGTTATTAGTTTTGCGAGCGCGGGCCAGAGTTTCCTACACTTTAGAATTATAAATGTTTGAAGTAACATTTTATTCTCCCTAGTTACCGTTTCTTTTTGTTGCCCCAGGCCAAACGGAGGCGCAAGTGGCCAGAATGGATGCCGCGACCAGAGCCTGAACCTGTTGGAATGACCAATCATCGAGGAGACATTCTCAACCCTGACGCACCTCCAGACCGCTGGTTCATGAAGGTCAGAGTCGATTAATTCAGTACGATTGCCAATTTATTTCGATATATATATATATATATATATATATATATATATATATATATATATATATATATATATATATATACACACACATATCCAAAAACTTATAGTTGGCCAGAGTAATATTGCTTGAGGCAAACCGATCTGCATTTCATGCGCCTTGTCGTTGGGGGTCACTGTCCTCCCCACCATACATCCTTCTTTCAACAACTCCCTTAGCTCAGGAGCGGAGCGACTTCTCGCGCTCGCTACAACCAGATGAGAAAGCCTTTTCTAGCACACATTAGGTGCGTGTATTAAAGAAATGTTCCTAAGAAATGCCAATGAACGTACCGTGAATGAAATACAACCTATGAATATACGTAAGTTACACAAGTGCCTTTTTGAGAGAGCGCCCCTGAATCGTATGCAACTTTTACTACTTTGGTGTTTGGCAGGCCAGTGATCAGGTCGGCTCATGAGAGTTCGTGCACCTGCCAGAGTTTGAGCAATGTGGATAAAGGAACGAATTCTGTTGAAAATCATTCAGATATGAAAATTCAGCATTGCTAAGCACATTACGAACTATATATGTCGTACGTATATGTAGTAGATTGTGTAAAACGTCATGTTTTCTTTAAAACCGGATTTCAGAGGATACGGGGGAAAACACTCGTGAGTTTAAATTAGTTTAATTGAAGAAAATGAGTTGTAAAATGATGTTGCCGGAGAGGATATGACTCTCCAGATGTGTATGATACAGAGTTAAGAAAAAATCAATTTTGTAGAAAATATTAAGTATGCTAACGCACATGAAACCCGCAACTCGTTTCCTAAAATACTTGACATGCATCTGAGGTCCCCAACACACTATTATCACCACCTCCCCTTTCACCGAGGGAACTAAGTTACGTTTAAGTTGTAACCTGAGAATATTTTGGACAACCTATAACATTTTTGAAAGTTTGTCTCTTCTGTATTTTTCTGTGGTTAAAACAGGTTAAAACATGTGCAGAATGCAATGTTTATAAAATTAAATTGACTATTCTATAAATTGTGCAATTTTATCGCACGGGTTAATTATCACTGATCTATATTAGAATGTTTGCCCTATCTGTCCCATACGAGTAAATTGTAACGCACGTTCAGTGCCTAGCCGTTTGAATTGAGTCCTAGTGTGAAGCTACTTCCACTTCTAAAATCATTATTTACAAATAAAGGGAAGTTTGAACTGATCTATCTTTGCCTCAAAGGAGAAACTGACTGAACGACTGAATTAATACCATACCAATGCAGAACCATAATATCTTAAGCTAGAACCATGTTATTCGGCCTTTTTTTACAATGTTTCTAATCACAAATAAAGAATTTTTCAAAGTAATTAACTTGAAATAAAAAATAAGAATTGCACAGGTAGAAAGAGTTTTTCGGTAAAAAGTTCGCCATTTTCCGGTACACAACTGTAATACTTTCTTTTACGAAGTAAGTTCGAGAAATTAAAAAGTACGAATTTGCACGTTTGATGCAACCCGCAATACATCTTGACGTTGCGGATTACGAGGAAATCCCATTACCCTCTCCCGGGGAGGGTTGATTAAGATTCTGAAGGGCCGGGAGATGCAGTGCAAAAAAGGAAAGGCTTCGTGGCTTCGGTGGTGTAATGGTTAGTGGTTCGATAGTGTAATGGTTTAAGACCGTTGTACCCAAATTCGCGGATTCAAACCCCATAGAAATCGTGGATTTTTAGGGCGAAAAAATCCTTCTTACGCCTTCTTTCGAAGGGGATGGTAAGCCGGCTATCTCACGTGGTAGATTTACTGCACGTAAAAGTTTCTTAAGCCTAAAATAATCCTCTGAGGTAAATTCAAATCGCCTGTTTTGTCACCCAACTGATAACTTCTTTCTCCAATAGAGGGTGAAAGGAGCTTAGGGAAATTTGCGTTGCCAACAGAAGAGTAGACCTAATGACCTGAGTCTCTTCACGTAAAATAAGGCGCCATTGAATTGAATGGAGTTGGATAGGGGGGAACGGTGAAGGGCTGGGTGTGGCAGAATGGGAAGAACGGGCGAGATGGGGTTGGGAGGGCGTAGCTTAGCGACGATGGGAAAGAGGGGCGAGCTGAGGGTGGTGGGGATGAAAATAAAAATTCTTTCATGTTTCACAGCAGATAGAATTCGTTCCTTTCACTAATTGGTGATGTAAGGGGTACATAAACTCTCCAACACTCCGAAATACTTTTGCTAGTGATTAAATTATCATGACCCAATCTAATTATGAAAACGGAGCGATCGTTTTATTAAGATACTATAAGAGATTTCAAGATGCAAACGGCAGACTTAAAGAGCTTTCAAGACACAAATGATGCAATTTTTCCTTAATTCTTAACTCAAACTTAACATTTGTCAATGTATTCCAGAATGCGTAAATCAGACATTAGTCATCCAATAACTAAATATTGTACCCCTGTCACAGTTTCCGTGCAAAACGGTAAAGGACACTCCGCTATTGGGAGATATGTTGCCTTTTGCCAGCCAGCGAGACATCGTCCACGGACGCAATGGAGCACTATACTGGCGACATGGAGGAATAGTCATTCAGCCTCAACACTTCCCCGACACTCTGGATCATGTGAGTATTATACACACACTTTCTTTCTGTACTTTGTTGTTGTCTCTTTAAGATCGACATAGAGTATACCTACCTTCAAATTTACTACAACCTTTAAATGGATAAGGAATGTCCTATCCTGGCAATGTTAAAGGTTTGAGTCTAATTCTCAGAACCTATTAAAGAGGGGCTTGAAGTATTATAGGTTGCAGATATGACACTCATGATAACACTGAAACAACGGTTTTAAAAAGTGTTTAGTATTTTTGTGAAAGCAAAAATTCTCATAATGCTATTTGTTTTACCATATTTTATAGTAAATAAAGATCCGTAGGGTCGTCCGGATGGCCGAAATCATTACGGTAGTAGTGCTGAAAAGATCTCGGACTGAAGGACCGCAGGTTCGAGTCGCGTCTCGCGCATGGTTGTATTTGTGTTCGTCCTTTCACCCCCTCACCATCACTATAGCCCATCATACTGTTAACCCTCTATTGTGATCCCAAATGACCTAGCTATTGCTGATCTAAAATAAAAATTTTTAAAACGTTCTGTAGAATGGATAATACTAAGGTAATCAGGAAAAAATATTTCAGTATATATAGGAGATATTTATTCACAACTGATAATTTCAGTTTCCTACTACAAATTTAAGCTGAGAAAAGGTCAATTTAGTACAAAAAATATCAACTTTCGGGAAAAGAGCTTTAAAGATTCAACCCTCAGAATGCGCTAGCTCGAAAACTTGCCTCGTCAGAATAATCATATTTCAATGACTACTTTCTTTTGACACATTCTTTTTATGTTGGTTAGCTTTACAACAAAATTTTCAATTTACTTTCTGCCACTCTGAGTCTCAGTATTTATGCGCTGCATTATGTAACAGTACCTAGAAGTATTGGAGCCAGCACCTAAGCCCCATGAAAGAAGAACTTCTCATATAAATAATAAAAAAAAGTTGTAAGAATGGTGTAAACATATTTCAAACGCCAATTTAAGGAGAAAATTATGAGATGAGATTTATGAAAAATTAAATACTACTAAACAACTATTTTTTTTACCACAAAATCATTTCATTTTCCCAGTATAGTCTTTGTAGACATAAAAATGTAACAAACCTTTTGAAATGTTGCATTAGTGTATTTAATTCCTTTACCGTTTTGCCCTCAGAAGCATTGGTTTCCCGTGAAAGTGTTGTTTGTAACTTGTACAATTTCCTCGTAGCCTGAATCACAGCGAAATTTTGTGCGCGTTTCCCAGCCTCGACGCACGTTGTAGATTCGGAATGTCTTATCGTGATTAGCGAACAGCATGTGCATTATGATTCTGGTGACAGGTTAGCGAGGTCGGACGCGATCGAAATGTGGCGCAATAAAGGACTGTACCCACTACCGTCAAATCACAAATGCCCGCTTTTATGCGTTTGCATAAAAACTATATTTTTACTTTGATAATACTTGAATTTTATTCTCCTCAGGACTTCGACTCGCGAGTATACACACAACCATCTAGACATTATAAAAGACGTTAACATTAATTAAAAAGAAACATTACGTGTTAAAAATAGTTCTCTTTATTTCCACGATTAAAAAGGGTACTAATAATTTTTAGCTAATGTTGATCTTTCAGAAAGGTCGATTTTTTGCAGATTTACATAACATTTTAACCACGTTTAAAAGAAATTAACAATATTCGTACGATTCATTTGTTTCAGCACTTTCTGCCTACTTACACCCTGAAGCCTGGAGAAATATACACCCAAAATGTGTGGTATCGTTTCTTCTGTATGAGATCTTCTGACACAGATCTTCGTAAATTGATTCGTAGCGCAGATACTGATTTTGACGAGATGGAAGGAGAATCAATTACTGAAGCCACCGACTACAGAAAGTAATTTCAAGCGGAGTTTACATCCAACTCAGAATCACAATAGAAACAAATGTTATTTATTTTAAGTTTTACTCTATTTTGTACTATTTTACTAATAAAGTTAACATAAAAATGGACATTTTTGTTATAAACGACTAGTACAAATAGCCCGCGTACACCATTGGGAAAGATACGCTGTAGGTGCTGGTTTCCTTCAGGTACGGTGAATGAGCTATGTGCTAGTTCAACAGGTCAAAAGATTTCTGTAAGTCATTTTGCGAATTGATTATGTTATTCAGATAATTATTGCATATTTGCTGTCACGAATCGCCTTCTGAAATGTGTTCCTCAATACGCCATCCCATCAACTCATTCTATGCAATAAATCCAATGCCACTGGAATAAATTGAAGGTGATGGCGTGAAATAATGTGGTGGGTAATGAGTAGGGGCGGATTTTCATGAAATGCCATTTTTTCCTTTTTACTTTAAATAAATGCCGTTTAGTATAGACATTCATTTTGTGTTTTGACTAAATGAAATGACCCATTTTTATGGCATTTTTTTACATTTTGTCGTCGATTTCGAGTAATTTCATTTTTTACCTGTTTACGTTTTTTTACTGCATTTTGTTACGGAACTCATTGATTTTAATATTTTAATGGTACTTGCTTCAAACAATATTTAAGAAGTGCAGCAAATGTTCACCACAGCATTCATGAGTAGCCTATTCGATTTCTTCGCACATATATTGTAATCTCAGCTGTTGTGAGTACTATGTAATCTAAGGTTCCTGTGACGTTTATCGGTGCCTTTGTCAATTCGACCGATTTCACAATAAATAAAGGCAGATATTTTATTTTAAAGAACAGTACAAATCCAGAGTTTGAGGGATGCGTTCATTTGAACAAAACGAAGAAGCCTCGATTACATCAGTAACATATCCAACAGCTTGAGTTTTGCATCTGAAGTAGTTTCGATCAAACTTTTTACATTTTTCTTTGTTTTTAGGGCATTTTTAAAGCATTTTAGAAGAAGATTTTATTGATCATTTATGGCAATGTTTTAGATTATCAAAATCTGCCTCCAAGTAATAAGCAACGAGAGGCAACAGGTATAAAGGAAATAAAATAATCGAAAGCATGCTTCGAATCTGTATTGTGCAATCCGAAAAGAAACTGGAGTTCCCGAAAGTATAAATTCTTGCAATCAGAAAGATAGAGCGATAGTCGCTGTGGATATCTCTGCTGAGGGTCAGAGTGTGGTTATTACACAGTTTCATAATCTCTAATATAATTTTACGAATCAAGTATTTCTATTTCGTTGGACGGAGTAAGTTGTTAAGTTTCTGTGCTCTTGGCACACTTTCCCACGATTTCTAAACCTTAACTTGAATGATGATAATGTCATATCACTCCCCTTCTATATCTTCAGTAGTATTGCAGTGGGAACCGCGGTGATACAGAGGCTTATACAAACAGGGTTAATAAATTCTCGTAGACATATCGAAAGTATCAATCGTCCAAGACACTGAAGGCTTAAGCAATTTGATATCATAAAACTCGTACGTAATGATAATTCTAAGTAAGAAATTTCAATATAACGCATAGTTTACTTTTTATTATACTTAATGAGCAAATGTAGAGAAAAAGCAGTTTTTACTTTCTTAAAAAATCCCGCTAAAAATTCTCTTGATAATACTAAACAATCTTCACTTCTGAATATGTATGCAAATCTTTTAAATGTTGGATGTACCTCCCTTTCATATTGGTAAGACGTTTTTCCTTTGTATTTACTGCTCGAGACCGTAAATGTGTATGATGCTCCTCGAACAATAGTTCCTGTTGCTTGTCTAACTGCACCAAACACTTTTTCACTGAAAGTATCATAAACTATTTTTACTAAAAAATAAATCTCATTTACCATTAAAATTTTATGATAAGTGAAAGGTGTATCTATAGGAACGGCAACGCGAAGTTGATTGCTGTGAAGCATATCTTGAGGGTGCACCTCTGTCAAATGGCGCCATAAACTACGTCGCTCTCCTCTCCAGATACATTCATTATGAATGCACTTCACGTAGTTATAAATGCATTGATCTTCATGTTCTTCAATTGAATATGGGGGAAACAACTCTGCACAACCCAAATCTTTGTTTTTACACGAAACAAGAATAGCAGATATTACATCTTCTAATAGTAAACTTCGAGTTGCTATCATCTTAGAATGGCAAATAGGGCAGGTTTCTTTCCAAATGCAATAGGGACAAAATGAATGTCCTGAAATACATTGTAATAGAGGTGGAATCAGGTAGTTCACGCAGTCGTCGTTTTCACATTTCATCAAGTTGTAAACAAAATTTAAATCTTCTGATTCTCTCTTCAGCAATCGATATACCACTTCCACATCGTCAGCCATGTAAAAAATATATATCCTGAATAAAAAAGAACATTAAACAATATAATACTTTTGTTTGTAAAGTCTGACATTTCTCTATAATTGCATATCATTATGTGATTATTCAATATGGAATGTATTCCATGGCTTTGTATTAAATACGAAATAATACTTTATTTGACCAAGATTAACAATAAACTAAGACACAGTTCTAAATGAGCTAAGTAGTACAAACAGCTTCATACAGGCCTACGGAGCATCAAACAATTGAAATTTGCAATGTCGAAATGAGAAATTAGTTACTTTAATTTACTATCACTGAATTATGGCACAGTTTTAAAATAATCTGCTCCAAAGGAAAGCTTTGCCCGAAAAGCTCAAAAGGTCCCATCGTGTTTTAAGATGACTCGACTAACGACATGAACTATCAAAACGTTCGTATAAGACGTATTCGTATTTATTATTATTATTATTATTATTATTATTATTATTATTATTATTTTAATCGTTATTTACTACGATATGCAATATTTGTTCGTAAATGAAATTCGTATCTTTTTGGCTATTCTTAGTCATTAGCAAATTACGATTTAGTACATACTTATTACCTGCAGATAATCTATGAGAAAAATTGCCGATCACCATTTTCTCCGCCAAGTATGAATTTTAAACAATGATTAAATAAACGTGATCACTTCATAAACAACCAGACATTTATAACTACCTGTTGAAAATTAATATCTTTACTTTAACCTTAAAATTGCTGCGACTCTAGATTGCATCTAATGCCTCTTATTATTGCGGCATCGCACAATTCAATTGTTTTATTGGAAAAGTGATAAATACACGATAAATACACTCACAGCTAGACGGATGACTTGCATTGGCGGAGAGGGTACCCATAAAGAAGACATTTTATCACGACAAATGTAGTGATGTCAATGCGGGAAATGTGTATTAGTTATTGTGTAAACCAATTTTTCTTGACTGATGGATTGGAGAAATGTGGATAGTAGTTACGAATACTACGGTCACTAGATTTTATGAAGCAACGCTTCTCGAACAACAGTCACGCCTTCGCACATTTTTCAATAATTTGCGTTTTAATTTTCTCAGGAGTTTGAGGTATCTCAAATGGATCTTGACCTGCTTCGACCATTTCTTTATATTTTTTGGAGAAAACCCGAACAGGAGTTGTCAACAACACAAAACAGTTTTTATTACGCGCCAGTGGAGATGCGATTGAATGTAATCATCGGTGCTCGCTGCGAAAGTTTACCTTCAACTGTTTATTGTGCCAGGGAGAGGGAAGGTAGGCTGTTGGTCAAAAAAAGTTACGCATTTGTATACTAAAAAGTATTGGATTATTTTCTGCGTTCTTAGGTAAATCGAGAAAAGCAATTCTGATCCAAAAAATAATAAAACCAATATTTGACCTTTGAGTAATAAATACCATTTGTTACCGTTTTAAACCATTCAGTAGGCTTAGACTTCACTTCGGTACATGGGAATGTTGCTCAAACGATGTTTACATATTGAATATCTTAGCGAACCGACACCTTAAGTTGGTTGGATTGGTTGCGTGCGAGAGTCACAAAAGGTACAATGTATACTATTGAAATAATAAAAGACGATAGAAACAAGCAATTGTGTAAGAATTGATGAGAAAATATTCGCCCCCGAACCATACAATATCAGATAGGATATATCTCTACTCTATGCCCCGAACAAATCAACTACAGATTTTCTCTAATCTCTCATCATGCCCAATGCAAAGGAATCGGCTTGCTGACGCGAAAGAAGGATAACAATAATTTGAATAACTATTAGCCCATTCAAATTAGACAAATCGAGTGAAAAAATCCCGGATTTTTGAAATTTGGCATGATTGTTTATTGTACTAAACAAAAAATTCTGAAATGTGAAGGGTGAGCCGTGTGGGTATGGGTGTTTAAAAGTGTTTTTTCGGCATTTTTGCATGTCTCAACAACTATTAATTCTTCCGAAAATTATACTTTGTACAATATTTCCTACAAAAAAGTTTATAAGGTTTTGTCGTAATATTAACAATTTACCGTTACAGGCTTGAAATTTGTTTTTTTATTTACGGCAAGGGCCTTTTTAGACATCTCCGTTATAAAAATGTCATTATATGTTCACTTCACAAAAGAAATTTTATTTTTGTTGAACATTTTATTAACAATTTATATGTGCATATTTTGCGTAAAAGCTTTTTTTTCACGTTCAATATTTTGTGAAAACTTGAGAGCAATATCCAAGGATATTTGGTCCATGATTACTTGTAAATTAGAATAGGAGTAATTAATTATCTATTTGCTTTTGTTTGGGCCCGTTTGTACTCACTTATATAATAGGCTACTGGAATGCCGTGCGTGGTTACATAACTGTGTCGTTTTTAAAAATATTTAATAAAAGGCGACAGTAATAAATTTGTTTAGAGTAATAAATTGGCATTAAATGTGTATTAAATTATTCATTTGGTTTTACTTGACTGTGTCAGTTCATTCTATGGTCATATTTGAATATCTGACATGATTGGATAATTATGGTCCAGTTTTTAACAATATTTAATAAACTGCAACAGCAATAAATTTATCTCTTGGGTCTATTGAATGTGTGTGTAATTATCTATTCTGTGGTCGTTCGTATCTAATATAATACTTGAATGTCGTGCATCGTTGCATAACTATGCCGTTTTTAACAATTATTTAATGGCTACTTTCATATGGGGGTAATAAATTATTAATAAATGAATAATAAATATTTGTATTAGTTTGAATCGATTGTGCCCATTTTTAAAATTGGTTGTCAGTCACCCCAGCACCCCCACATTTATTTTATAAATGACAAGGGTAATAAATTTAATTTTGGAGTAATAAAGGAGTACTAAATATTCCGTTTCGTTTGATGTAATTGTGCTATAGCGATGGTGCCAGCTTGACCCCCCCTCCGCTGAGGCGGTACCCCATTGGGGGAGATACCTGGTAAAGGGAAAACCCAGCAAGTCGTCGGGTACGTCGGCGCCGATCTCACCATCCAGGGAAGGAAATCATCGCCACCTCCCATGATACAAACATGCTCTACACCTACAGGCCAAATAACTTGCAGTTGACGTGACCAGAATTACCAATCAATCCATCATGATGTACTGTAGATTGTAAAGGAGGAAAACAAAGCCACCAGGTGCAGATAGTGCAAAAAGCACTTCAATTTACAAATTAAAAAATACTATATTCACCTTCATTCAAACTGTTTTCAGTTGTCTCGTGTTAAGATGAACTGGTGTATCCTATTGTTCCAAAGTCGCACATATGCAATATTATGTTGCGCATTTACTATTAGTTTAAAACAATTATGTGTTTTTTATCCTTTATAGTGTAAGATTTGATTAAATACATATTACTATTTAAAAAATATTATTTCAATGCTTAGTTCTTAATGGGTTACATGTGAGTCCACATTTGATTATTTTCATAACCTTTAAATGTTTCAAGTGTGCACCTTTCTGATAGTATACAGAATGTTCAGAAAGGAAACATTGAAAATAAGCTCTTAAGCCTTAAGTTTATTTTGTCTAATAAACTCCTTGGATATTCTGAATGACTGAGCTGTAATAAGCACTCAAAAGTTGGTTTGAAACTTTCTACACACAAATTTGCATTGCAGAAACATAAATTGTTTAATCTTTACAAAAGAAATGAATATATTAGTTCAGAAAGAAAAAATAACACAGAATAAAAAAGCAGTTGAATTGTGTAAATTTGTTTCAAATTGTAAAATAGTCTTAAGAGCTTATTTTCAAAGTTTTGCCATTTCCTTCCTGGACACTATATCTTGAGAATTACTTTGTTTTATTTTACCAAATTTCCCAAAGATGTTGAAAGAAAAAGCTGCTTTTTGTTTGCTCTGACAGCCTTTTTATCTCTCGAGTAACACAGCAGTTTACCGTTTTTCTCATTTCTGGTAGAACGAGTTAGTATGAAATCTTGGGTCATAAACTTCAATGTTTTGAGTGTTCGTAAATGTTTATTGTATTCTGTGTAGATACACAAAAAAGTTCTTTGTATGAGAAATTCACAAGAAAAATCTGTCTTGAAATACACTGCTCTGCAGCCAATTCTTGCAATCTTACATTAACAGGTCAAAAAACAACACTGCAAACAATAGCTTCACCATAAACACACTGCCATTTACATGGCAAATAAAGGAACAACAAGAAATTTACTAGATGCAATACACATACATATAAAATATTTTACTTCTACTCATTGGTCCCCTTAATTCAATTCTCTATAATTATAATGTCATTACAACACTGATAATAATGTAGATTCAGATTTTCTCACAACACTGAACCTGTACATTTTTAAAGTTCACTCACATTTAACAATGGAAATATTTACTACAAAAAGTGGATTTAATGTGCATGTTTGTAATAACACTAAAACTGACAATAAAAAGTGGGAAAAAAAGGGAGATTGCAAAAGTCCTGAGATTTTGCTTTGGATTCTCTCAATCTGTAGCTACAATTCAATAGATATTTTTTCTTGTCATCAAATATTATACTACAGTCAAAGGTAAATTATATAAGATAAATAAGTTAAAACAAAAATATGAAAAAGTAATGACTAGTAGGCTACAAACCAATTCCCAATCATTTGATTGAGTTCACACGATTAGTCTTTTTGTAATTCACAGGAAATGCATCCAAAATAAAGTAATATTCCTCTCCATTTGACATTTGAGATTCAATAGAAGTGTCCAGGTTTAGAAATGGAAAGCATATTTTTACTTCCCCAAAAAATGAGGAATTTCATGGCACTTTAGTAAGGATTATAAATCCAAACATAATCAGATCAGGGAAATCCAGAGGACATTCTAACAAGAGTAACTTTTTGTTAAGATTTCCTAGTTAATTTATGGAACAGCTAATTCACACAGAAAACGTGGAACTTAAAATTAATATGGCAGAAATATAGCTGAAATCATAAATATACAAATAAAAATTTGAATTGAAATACGTAAAAGTTTGTTTAAGGCATAACTTCTACCACAAATTGATACTCAAATGCTCTTTGAAAGAGCAAAATGTAAAACATGATAAATTTTTCATTAATCACTTCATCCAAAACCAGATCATTACATTAATAAATGCAAATTAAAAATATATTGCACAATATTATAAAGAATTTTATGTCACAAAGGGAAAGGCAGTAGGATAGGTAAAATAGAAATACAAATAAAGTCTAATTGCTACTTGAAAGTGTAGACTCAACCTCACCTGTGAGATTTCTATGTCAGCAACACCTCCCAAGGAGCATATGAAATTTTATGAAATTATGGTTGCATGTGATTTCAAGTACTTAATTTACACAAATGTAAGGAGTTTCTCCATTTAAGACAATACCCTAATTTTCAAGAGGGCCTCTTAGAATTTTTTTCATTTTTAGACATTCTTTAAGAAGAAATTGGCTTATTGATTACAAAACTATATTCAAAGACATTTTTTCTCATCTTAGTAGCGTATGGTTTTGTCAGATTCCAGTTTCTTAACATCAAAAGGCCAGGTAAAATTGTAGAATCCAACTGACTAGCCTTAATCTGCAAATACAGTGAAACCTGCTTAATGTGGAACATGTATAATACGAAACTCTATCTAATGTGAACATCAATCGCAGTCCTGCCAAACATAAATTCTAGTATTACATTGCATAATGCAGAATTGCCTAATACAGAAAAAATACTGGTTACTTGAGGTTCTGCTTCGTGAAAGGTTTACTGTATATGATAACCAAGTACTTAGAAAACTGCAAAATTTTCCAAATCAAAATGAATGTTTTGAAATAAATATTCTGAAACAATAATTTTGGTACACAAGAGTAAAACTTTTTTACCATGCATGACCATTGCCACTGTGTAAAAGAAAGTGTGAAAGTTTATATAAACTAACTATTGCAGATGGGCTCAAATTAATCACAACTTTCATTGTTGTAATAAGATTGACACGAGTAAGAAATGAAATGACCCATTGTGATATATAAGGTAGTGAAAAAAAATCTCATCTACAGATTACATTTTTTTTATTCCACTTATTAAATTGAATTTGGTTTCGTAAAGAAAGTTATTAGACCCAAAGTGTTCTAATAATCCATGACAGACTATTAACTCAGTTATGTTGATAAGATATTTGTAAAATGACAAAGAAAAGTTCTCAAACGTATTCTAATATTCTATGGTTCTCTATTAATTATACTAACATTGGTCTGTCTCTTTTGAAAGATTAATAGTTAAAATGAAATGAAATTTAAAGTTCCTTAGAATTGATACAAAGTGGTTAAAACTTGCAATATTAGAATTGTAACATTATATTACAATACTTGATTGGTTACCAAACATGATCTAGTGGTCTTATTTGATAATTCTCCAATACTATATTTTAATTATATGCCGAATGATATTTATTTCATAAATAACTATTAATTCATAAGACAATTAATGTTTATAATGCCAAGAAAAATTAAATAAATGATTTATACACCTGTAATGGATGTAAGTAATTTTACTATCACCAAAATATAAATGTCTCCTTTGCTCTTTGCAAAAGCATAAATTTTCCTGAAGTTAAAAAGTGATGCAACCACTCTATAATATTATGCTATTTTGCTTGAGTACACTTTTGGAAAGGAGAGATGTTAGGAGCAAGTTTTCAAATATGTGAAAATACAATAAAGCAACATTAAAAATGATATGCATATGCTATTTTTTCTGTAAGCGTAGTTGTAAAAGTAAATGTAGCATTTAAAATTTATAAAAGAATCAAAATGAATTCTCGAAACAATTTTCAAAAGCAGTTTTGCAGTTGGCAACATAGTTCGTACTACGAAGTCACACAGGGTGATCTTATAGAGAGGATGGGAGGGAATAGTGGGCAGTGAAGATTGACTTGAAGACTGGCAGGGAGGACAGGAGGGAAGCAAAGCAGTGCCATAAAATATCAATTTATGAATGTGTTTTTTTGGCCAATGAAAAAGGTTGTTTTATAATGTGCGTAAACAAAAAAATGATTTAATAAGTTTTATAAATATTTGGAAGTTGGATTCCACTTCTTTTGATTATTTCATAAAAGGCAACCTAGTCTTAATATTTTTCTGCATACAATTATCTTTATCAGCATCACCATTCTAGGATATACCAAAATGAGCGTGGTCTTATCAAATGATTCTCAAGACTTGACTATACTTAGTATCTATTTCACTTACCACAATCTATTATGCCTCTTGAATAAAAAAAAAAGGAAAAGATGTATAAAGAACAATTGCAACAAACCTTTGAAAACATATCAACTACACTTTTACTAACAGTTCATTTTGTTTTTGATTATTATACCTTTCTGTAGGCTTGTGTAATGTTCCAAAAGTTACTACTGGTACTCATAGCTAGTCAGTATTTTAATTCACAGCAATTGAATTTGTGGAAAAGAAAAAGGGGAATTTTGATCAATAATTAGAATATCACACAAACCATAACTCTATCCTTTAAAAGAAGAATAAACACAAAAATTAAGATAGAAAAAATATTAAAATTATCAAGAATTTCACATAAATAAAACCATGAGTAATGAAAGCTTACATCATACACATGAGATACATTAAAAATAAATTTAAAATAATAAATAATAAATATAAATATATCCCTCCGAATCTGACCACAATACCAAACTATCCCAATACCCATACATGGACAAAACTTTGTGTGGAGAGAGCCTATTCTTCAACTGTCTCACCTAATTAAAAAAAATACCTCTCTTCTATAGTGTTTTTTTTTAATTTCGTCCAAAAGAAAAAAAAAAAAAAAACAAAAATCCTAATACATTTCATCAACATTTTTTTTCTCATTTTTTCAAAGAAAAAAGTAGGGTAAGAAGGAAGACAACGAGAAGGAAATTTTTTTTTTTTATGTTTTATTTTGTTTTTTTTATACAACAGACCTAAGCGGTATCTCCCATCTAAAACATTCACAACAATAATAAAAAAACTAATTTTACAAATTAAACAAAGATTGCCGCATGTGTGACAAACAACACCCCCACACCCCCAAAAACATATGCCATTTTAGAGCTCATTAGTAAGAGAATACGATTTTCACTTAAGTACCAAAATAATATCATACAAAAAAAAAAAAAGAAACATCTCGATTTTTTTTTGAACTTTTAGGGAATTATTTTTGATATTAGGAGAGAATTTTTTTTCTTCCCACCTATGTGTAACGTTTCATTAGAGAAAAGAGGACGGAAAAGTATACCAATTTTCTTCCCTTTTAAGGAATTAGAATTGGGATCATATTGCTTGATGAGAATGATAATAAATTCATTTATGTTCTTTCACCTGATCACGTTGAACCAGAGCTGATATCTTTTCCACCATTGGTATGATGAGTTGCTTGCATAAGGTGGTTTCGTATAATACCAGATGTAGAAAGTATTGTATTACAAGCTTTTTAATTTGGGAACGAGGTGTGGTGATTGTTTTCCAAATCAGTTGAATTTTGAGTCCGTTGGAGTGCATGATTGCGGCCTATGGTAGTAAAACTAACAGGGGTATGATCCTACCTCCAACGACCACATCTGTTACTTCTCGATGAGGGATATACGGACAGCGTGCCTGACAAAGAGAGGCGAAAGGCAAGGGGCAGATAGGACAAAGATAAGGAAGAATGCAAGATGGGAAGGCCAAAAGTTGAGGCCCACCGGGGCCACAAAGAATGCCTAACTCGTATCGAACAAACGAATCGAATAAAGTCGAAAACGGTTGAAATTCTTCCTCGTTAACCACTTCAGACCGCAACAGCCGAAAAAGAAAAATCAAAGATTGCACTTCTCTTTGACGCAGAAACAAGCAAAAAATTCATCATTGTGGTTCTTAACAGGCGTAGAAAAAAAAATAGCCCGTTCGGTAGAATATGCGGCCAAGGAGTGGCCAAATGAGGCCGAGTTAATAAAAAATGAGGCCCGGTGCTCATCATGAAGTTCCTTTAACATACATACTTAATCAGCTCCATCTGGAACTTGCAGGAGTTTCCTTAGTACATTTCATGTTGACTGAATACTCTTTTAATAGAATTTTTCGTCCTTAATGAAGACAAGGCCTCTACCAAAAATACAAAGGAAAGAATCCAAGAAACATCAGGGTGAAAGGTCTGCTTCAAAACCTTTGACTCTCTTCACATTTGCTATCACATGCTTTCGCTCGAAACGGACACTAGATGAAACTGTGCTGGAATAGGAGTCTTCCAAAGAAAGTTGATCATCGGGCCCAGAAAATAACTCTCTAACTAGCGGGCTGGCGTTAGAACCATAATTCCCAAAACCAGAATCAGATGAAAAAAAGCTCGAAACTCCAATATTCCGTCATCCAAATTTTCCAGATCTGTTATTAATAAACCTCTCATTTATTATAGGGGGAGCAAACAACATAAAGAAACCATAACCTTGACCAGGGCCACACAGAAAAGAGTTTCATTGAGCACTAACAAGCAGTGCCCCAAAAGGCAAAACCCAGCACGTCACTGCCAATCGAGACTGCGACCGCCACATCCAAGGCTATTCGCAAGCGCACGCCCACAGCCGTGTAACCCCATCTCTGCTTGATAGAAAGGACTGCCTCTTCGTTGTTGCGATACCGATCACAATGAACGTACCCATACCCCACCGATCTCCCCATACCCGCCCTGAACAACTGTTCGGGCAGTGAGAAAATCAACCTACTGAAAAAGCCCAGGAGAACTTGTGTTAGAAAGAATGGCGTGTCTCCAACACCGGAT
>BOPP01000002.1:15595314-15617706 GCA_017312745.1 Gryllus bimaculatus | reverse complement strand
AAGACTTGACTATACTTAGTATCTATTGTCACTTACCACAATCTATTATGCCTCTTGAATAAAAAAAAAAGGATAAATTTATAAAGAACAATTGCAATAAACCTTTGAAAACATATCAACTACACTTTTACTAACATGTTCATTTTGGTTTGATTATTTATACCTTTTCTTTAGGCTTTGTAATGTTCCAAAAGTTACTACTGGCTACTCATAGCTGTCAGTATTAATTCACAGCAATTATTTGTGGAAAAGAAAAAGGGGAATTTGATCAATAATTAGAATATCACAGAACATGAACTCTATCCTTAGAAAGAAGATAATAAACAAAAAATTTAAGATAGAAAAAAATATTAAAATTTAAGAATTTCACATAAATAAAACCATGAGTATATGAAAGCTTACATCAATACAGCATGAGGTACATTATAAAATAAATTTAAATAAATAAATAAATAAATATAAATATATCCTCCAATCTGACCACAATACAAACATACACAATACATACATGGACAGAAACTTTGGAGCTATTTCTTGCAACTTTCTCACTAATTAAAAATGTTTTCAGAAGAAAAAAATCCTAATACATTTCATCAACATTCTCAAAAGGCTAAGAATGAATTTAAAGCGCTATCTAAAACATTCAAACAATAAATCATGACAAAAGTCATTGCCATTTAGCTCATAGATATTTCATACAAATATATCTCAAAAACATCTGATTTAACTTTAAGAATTATTTTGATAGAATTTTTCTTTCTCACCTATGTAACGTTTCATTAGAGTACAAGTTCTCTTAAGGAATTAGAATTATTATCTGATGATAAATTGTTTCTTTCACTTGACCGTGAATGCACCATTGTATTCATATCTACATTGAATTCTTTTAATTTTTCAGTGATTTGCGATATGCCTGACGACACACTACTTTGAGATAAATCTTCTGGAATTTCTTCTGCTTCTTCAGATGCACTTTCTTGACCTTCATCTTGTTCTTCAGAATAGCCTTCGTAAATGCTCTCATCATGATCTTTCATACTACTGTAATCACTTCCCATTGGACTTGCAGAGTTTGCTTTACATTTCTGTTCTGAATACTCTTTTTTAGAATTTTTCTCCTTAATGCTCTCTCCATGAAGGTCTGCTTCAAAACATGACTCTCTTTCACTTTCTCTACTTTTGCTACGGACACTAGATGAAACTGCTGGAATACTTCCAATATCATCTCTCTCTGTATTACCATCATGAATGGACTCCAATATCCGTTCCATTTCCATTGTATCCTCTTGATCAAAAATAATACTTGACTGAGTTTTACTACCATCCCCAAAAGCAAAACCTGCATCACAATAATGAAATAATTCTGTAACACTTTTTGAAGGATGTTCTTTTTTGCAATCAAAACTATCCCCATCTCTTGCTTTGGCAAAATCACCATGAAACCCAGTATTTGTGTCAGATTCATTTGAGGCAAATTGAAATTTTGAGAAATCTTTGTCAGTCATACACACACAAATTTCTTCAGCTATATTTGAATCAAAACCCATTTCTTCTAAAAATCCAAGCACTTTACTTTCTTTCTTCTTTTTCTCACATATTTCACCCTGCTTAACTAATTCCATTTCTTCTCCCCGCTCACTCATAGAACTGCTTAAAATTTCATTCAAGTCAGCCATTGAATCTGTTTTGTGGTTGAAATTCAAAGAGGTACTACTTTTTACTTTAGAATGATAATCTTCATAATATTCATAATCACTATTTTCACCACTCTGTTCACCAAGAGACACACTATTTGAACCAAAAAATGCGGAATAGTTGTAATGAGGAAGGCCAATTTTAAGTCCAAGCTTCTGAAGTTCTTTTATCATTTTATCCTAAACAGAAACAACAAACAATAATCCAAATTGAAGAACAACAATAACAATTATAATAGAATCCTGTAAAAAATAAGTACAATTATAATGCTGATCAATCCTCTTTATGTAAACTTACATGAAAACATCAAATGTGTCTTAAATATACAGATAATACTATTAATTTGCAGATATATCAATTTTCAGTAAGTTAGAGAACAACTATAATCCCAAGAGCTTCAACAGAAATTGTAAAAGCTGAAGTGGTCAAGTCAACAACAAAAAAATAAAATTTTTAAATAAAATGCTCATGCAGATAAAAAAGAATATGTACACTTACCCTGTGTAATTTTTCTCTGTTCAAACAAAGATGTTTCTTGAAAATCATCATTACCCCATCATTTGAATAAACTTCGTTACTTAGAATATCTTGAGTAATATCCTGAATGAAATGTAAGTAAAGCAGTTCTTCTTTTCTGAAGAGATAACAAGGAAATTTGTTGAGAATTTCTTGTAATTTTTCAACAATATTCAATTACCAAAGTATTTTTTATTGCTCGTTTATTCCATAGAAACAGGCATAAAAAAATGTTTATGCAACACAATATTCAGCTTATGGTGAAATATTCATTCATACGAAATACAAATATCAAAGTAATATAAGTGAAATTAACATTTGAAATATTCATGTCGTCATGAACCTAAAGTCTTACTATTTCCTTATGATGCAGGCAGGCCCATTCCTAATTTAAGAGAAGAAATGGTCTGAATGACATCATTGCATAGCAAAAACGACTGAAGTTCCAAAAATGAAATTTGAAATATATCCTACAGTGATGTATGAGTATGTAACCATTCAGAAATGGAGGTTCAATGGTGTTTTTGAAATTAATTCTCTGAAGGGAAAATATATGTTTTTGCACAATTTTGTGTTTATTGCAATTCTCAATGCATCTAGGTTCTAGGAATTGCTGGGCTTAGTTGAGGAGTGACTGGGTGAGGTAGGGCAGGGGAGAGTAAGCTGAGCATGGTAAGGTGACTGGAGAGGGGCGTGGTGTATTGAAGCATGCTACAGAAGGGATGGAAAGAGGGAGGGAGGGAGGGAGGGAGGGAGAAAGAGGACAGGGCATGGAATTGGGGTAGGGACAGGAGTGCTGAAAAAGGGAGGGAGGCAGACAGAGGTAGGTGGTAGAGAGTTTTGGGGTAAGGAAGGGAGTGGGGCCTGAGGAGAGGAGGGGGAACGCTGACAAAGGAAGAGGCAAGAGAGACCATCAACATTTTCGAAAGACAATTGGAAAAGACTGATTGGTGCATTACTAAATGGTTCAAAAATTTGTTTCAAGATCCTAAAAATTTTACAAGTCTATTTATAGTTGTTTGTCCAAGACCAAAAATATTGATGAATTCAGAGGCAATGATGAAACAAATTATACTACCTTGAATATATTTCCAACTTCCAGAATCTGTGAAAAGTACTCGAAGAAGAAAACTTAGAGGAACATCTAATAGATGTGATAAAAAGTCTTTATAAGAAATCAAAAATCGTATTCCAAAATATTGATGGAAACTGCACAAAAGCAATCCCAACAAACATTAGACTACAACAGGGCTGCATGTCATTGCCACCTCTGCTTAACATATATATGAATCATATAGTCAAAAGATTGAAGGAGGAAGTCGAAGGCGTATCTGAGACATGGCAAGAAAATAAAAAACAAATTATATGCAGATGACCAGGTAATCCTGACAAAATCAGAGAACCTAACTTACAAACAGCAGCACATAAATTAAAAATGATCATAAAAGAATACAAAATGAGAATATCAACCACAAAAACTAAAGCAATGGGAATAATAGGCAAAGAATACATTAGAATAAAAAAATTAATAGATAATCAAATTATAGAACAAGTAGCAACTTTCACATAGCTGGAAAACAAAATTTCATTACAAAAGGAAGTCATAGATACAAAAATTGGCAACATGCAACAAAATCAATGGATGCATCAAAAGACATTTTCAAAACATGAATATAGAAACAAAAATTAGACTGCATAACATTGAATCCAAACCAACCTTATATGGACATGAAATTTGGGTATTAATACAAAGAGACAAACAAAGGATTGAAGCAGCCCAAATAAAATACTCAAGCGCAATATTAAAGATCTGCAAGAAAAGCAGAATTAGAAATGTATCCATAAGAAAAAGACTTAAAATAAGGACATTGTTCTGGGAATAGAGAAGCACCAAATAAAATGGCATAAACACACAAAAAGAATTAAACTCATCATACTTAAAAATGGCAATGAGATAGAAGCCACGGGAAAGAAGAGAACCAGGGAGACTGAAGAAGAGGTAGACAGACTAGATGATGATGATGGTAATGATAATAATAACTATAATAATAATAATAATAATAATAATAATAATAATAATAATAATAATAATAATAATCATTATCATCTGTGAAAACGAAGAGGAAGATGGTAATGAAAGTGATACAAATGAAGCAGATACATTATGTCTGGAACCTGAAGGTCCTCAGGCAGATTCAATGGTGTCAAAAAATGGTTTTCTTAGGAATAAAAAATCCACCATAATGTAGTCATTATAGAGTTCAAAATATTTTAAAAATTGCTCCAGGCCCTGTGAAAAACACATTCATTTACACTCTGAAAGATGTCTTTGTATGTTTGTTTCAAAGGAAATAAAGGAAAAAACACTGTACTTTAATAATGCTGAAGCTGCTAGGGTGGCTTCCACCAGAAATATGAAGTGGATGAGTTGACTGTTATAGAATTTGATGCATTTTACTTCCTCATAAACGTACATATATACGGAGTAATATACAGAATATAGAGAGTTATGTAATGCTATGGAAAATCGATTTGGTTTTGGGGTCTCCTAATACTGAAAGTGTTTTTCTTTTTTTTTCAAAACATTCATCCATCGATTTGTCTGACTGTGAACATTTCTAACACCTAAATCATACATAGTTTTTTTTCCAAAATGGATATTCCTCAATCGATCTGCCTTGAGCCAAAACTTTGCAATTTTGAAAAGTATTCCTTAAAATTCGGGGATATTTTACATGAACACACAGGGACATTTTCAAAATTTTCTCAAAAATGGCAAAAATTTTTTTTTCGAACTTTTCTAACAGATAGTGCTAATTGCACTGTTTAATATAACATAGTTCATTTTGGGGTATTCTATTGTTTTTTTAAAAATTACACAAATGTAACATTTTGACATATCTCTCGTGCTGTTAATATGCACATTTCCAGCAATTGATAAATAATATTGCATTTGTAAGTTAAAGTGCCTCAAATGACTTCAAATGAAGATTTTCAAAAACTCAAAAATTTTATGTGAAATAGAACTTTAAATTTTGCCTTTACAGTAACGCATACCTGCCATTTTCTTAAAAATAGCTCCAAATTTTGCAAACAAAATTGTCATTTAGGATGATGTTTTACACTTCTTTAATACTCTTAAAGAATTTTTTCAGTTCAACTATTAGGAAACCGAAAAATTGAAAAATTGTTTTAAAAAATGTACTGTGGGCGGCGATAGTTGGCAGCTGGCAAGAGTATGTGACAAGTCTGAATAGCTACACAGAACAAAGAAAAGAAAATACTAATACAAGAAAGTGTGTGCCATTCTGTAGCACCACTAGATTGGGTTTATTACTATACGCTGGGGATGTTTCAGCTCATGACCTTTTTCTCAATGTGAGAAACGATCCACTTTTTCAGGCTGCTATGAATCAAAGACATAAGGCGATTTCTTTGTTTTGATGTGAGATGAACACAAGAACAGAGACTGCAAACAGACAAATGTGTACATTTCAGAAAATTTAGTGAACATTCTTTACTGAAAACTGTCAAAGTGCCTACAGACCTGATGAGAATGTTGCTGTAGATGAACTTGTAAGCTTTTGTGGTAGATGCCCTTCTGTTATGTATATGCCCAACAAACCAGCAAAATATGGAATCAAGATATTTTGGGTTTGTGAATCTAAAAGTGGTTATGTACTGAATGGTATTATTTATATCGGAAGATTTTGAAATGAACCAGTCAATAAGAATTACAGAGAAGAGAGTGTAGAAACAATAATTTGCAAAAGACATTGATGTCACTTATGCCCTTGGAGTCAGCACAGAAAATCAAAATAATGTGAATTCTGCCATAAAACAGTGTGCAAAGCATATTCACTAATGTTGTGCCAAAATTGTAAATCATTTATTTAATAAACTGTTAATGAGAGAATAGTTTACGTTTAACATATATTACATACAACATAGTTTCAGTTTACAATTTTTTAAACAATATCTAAAAACAGGTATAAAATTCATTCAAATTTGTACAGATTTTTTCATCTTTAACCTCTTGATTTCATACAGAAAAGTATGGGACCTAAAAGGCACCAGTTCTGAATTAATGGTGATTCAAAACATACTATCAGCAGGTTAAACAAAATGTATTCAATAATGAATTAATTTATTCAATTAATTTTATCCAATTAATCATAAATATATTAATATTAATTTTATTCAATTAATTTCGTCAACTATAAATTAATAGAATTAATTTATTCAATTAAATGAATTAATCTCAAAATGAACTAAGTTTAAAAGTCAAATCGAAAAGTTTCAATTTTCCACTGACACTTTGTATGAGAAAAATTACTATCCCGTAGAATAAAAAATATGAAAATCCCAGAGATCATCAGATCATATTTCACTGCATCATTTACAAATGTTTTTAACATTACAAAACAAACTAATTACTTACTGTTCTTCAATTATAGAACTTATTTCATTTGCAAACAAATTACTTGTCGCTGCAATATCTCCACTAGCACCCATGTGGGATCCCTGAAAGGATAAAATATCAATGAAGGGAAGAGAGATTCAAGACATTTGTTGCTCTGTCTGTTGTACACAAACTTGAATAAAAAATTTTGAAAACCAAAACTTGACAGTTCAACAACCAAAAATATTCAAGAAACTATTAAGCTTCATTAGGTTTAAAATATAGTTTAACAGTTAATAAAAAATATGTTAAAATCATTTATGTATATCAGTGGGTTTCTTGTACTGTATTGGAACATGCAAATTGCACACAATATATCCAAATAATTCAAATCCCCAAAAGGCACTAGTCACAACATGTACAAAAATTGAAACACTTGTAGATAAGCATTACAGTTAAGGTATTTTTGAAAAGAAAAATGAAAAATAAGAAGTGTAATTTAGGGAGAGGATTTTCATGCCCTAAAAAGGCTTGAAATATGCTTTTAAAAATGTGCAATTATTATACACCTAAAAATTCTAAAATATGCACTTTAAAATGCAATTGAAATTAACTAATATTTCATAATCAACATTCATAGCGGTAAAAAATTGACAAAGTTAATGGCAACCAAAAATAACAAACACACAATGCACTATCACAAAGAAATAATCATAGGAGAAAAAGCACCCAGGAACATTCTAATTGTATATCTTCAAAACATTATGCTATGCATTAGCCAGAGATGTAACAACACTGTGACAATTATTTCAACTAACAAATGTGTCCTTTCTTAATATCAACAATCAGATGTCTCCAAATAAATTAATTCTCAAAATTTAAATAATGTTTAGTGATAAGAATATGATGAACTTGTTTCAGAACTGAACAGAGATCATTCTTGTTCTGAATTATTAGGTTAATGTTTCTTGAAAATAAATGATACAATAGTTTGCAATTTTACAGCAAAGGGATGATCCTTCATTGAAAAACCAATGAAATCATGTCCTCTAAACTAAACATAGCAACAGATCAACCATGGCAAAACTGAATGGTAATCTCTTTACCCAAATAAATTTATAACTAGGAATGAATATCGTTATATAATCTACACAGCAAGAAAGTTAAATTAAGCACAAAATTACTCATTTTTTTCCTTTTTCACTTTAGACCAATGCTGTTTAGTATGGAAATTCATTTTATGTTATGACAAAACGAAAAATGACCAATTTTTATGTTTTTTGTTATTGTTGTTTATTGTTTGTTTTTTGCATTTTTTGTTCATTTTGACTAATAAGTAATTTTTTGCCTTTTGGTGTCATTTTTACTGCATTTTTGCTTATTTATTGATTTTAATATCAATTTCAATTAATGGTATTTGTTTCAAACAATAATTACGAGGTGCAGCAAATATTCTCCACATAATTCCCGAGTAGCCTATTCAATTTCTTCGCTGATATATTATGTCAGCCCTTGTTAGTACTATGTAATCGAAGGTTCCTGTGATGTTTATCGGTGACATAAGTTCCAAAGATTTCACAATAAATAAAGACAGAGATTTTGTTTTAAAGAATAGTCAAAACCCAAAGTTTGCAAGTTGAATTTAGTTTAATAAAAGGAAGAAACCTCCATTACATCAGTAACATACCCAACCGCTGGAATTGTTCATCTGAAGTGGTTTTAATAAAATTTTATACGTCATTTTTCTTTGTTTTTAGGGCATTTTTAAAGCATTTTATTGATCATTTTTGGCAATGTTTTAGGTCATTAAAATCCACCCTCTACTGATGACTATCAAGCAGATAAGAATATGTATCGGACTATCAGAATCACACAACTAACAGGAAGAAAGAAGAAAACCAAAATACACTTAATAATATTTACCTTATTAATTTTTAAGGCACACTGGCCACAATACTTGTTTGCAATTCCTGTCTGCAATTAATAAGGAAACAAATAAAAAAACCATTACAAGTCTTTATATGCACATTGATATGATTGAAATTGTTATGATTACCCCAAGCCGTCTTCGAGGAGGATGATATACATTCATCTCACGCAACTTTGATGAGACACCGTATGCCAATGCACATCTTTTTAAATTAAGATCCTTTCTCTGGAAGAAGTAGATGAAAACAAATTTATATCCAGTATGCACAACCACAATGAATAAAATGCCCAACATGAAATTTCATAAGGTACACAATTCTTATACAAGAGAGAAATTTATAACAGCATGCATATTAGAAGTGAAATAAACTAATTCTGAGAGCAATGAATGAATAAATCAGTAAAGAAATAACATTACTTTCTCAATCAAATTACAATACAGTACTCAACAAGTTAACAGGGTAATTACAAATTATTAATGAGTTTTAAAAATGTGTGTTGCAGAAACTCTTTCACAAAATATAAGAAGTGATGCAAATCACTATGTAGAACTGCAAACCCTTCCAGTTTGGCCGTACTCAACTTTTTTGTTTTTTACCAAAAAGTGGAACAAGCTCATTGAATGAAATGGCATTTTTGCAGATACTTTAGTTTTCGTAAGACCACTGTGTTTGAGGTATGGCATCTCCTGATATGTTATTGCCACAACTTAGGGGCAGTCCATAAATTACTAACACAAATTTTGAGTATTTTGTATACCCCCTCTCCCCACGTAATGCACCCTTAACATGTGCTTCAACTCCCCTAAATAATTACTAAAGTAATAATAATACTAATTATGAATGTAAAGTCATCATACAAGTAAATATACAATTATTATTTTTAAAAAATAATCAAACCACATTGAGAAATCCTACTTCTGGAATACCACCTAAAAATAAATCATTATGCTTCACTTTTGAAATCATCTCAGCTAAACATGAAAAGGTTAAAAGTACCTTTTTAGGTGAATTTTTAACATTCAGAGCTGTCACACTGTGTACATTATGGTCTGCCTCTTCATGTTCGTACAAACCATTCTGGAGAGAAAAAAACAACATATATCACACTTTAATATTAATCAGAATTATATTATTTAACAATATAAACCAAATTATTAACATACACAACTTCTGCCTTGCCCTGATGGTGAACTTTGGGAAATTCCCTTTGCTTTATCTATGCATTTCTTTTCTCCACAACTCACAGCAGAATGCCTGCAAATTAGGAGGTCAAATCTCATTCAAACATTTATTTCCTTATGTAACAATAATACAATAATAAAGGTGCTAATCTTACTACGAGTACACTTTTTAACACTGGGTACCGCATCATCAAAAGTTATCAATCAAAAAATTGTCACCAGCACTGATAAAAGTTGCTTAAATAATAACACATACAAATAACTTACCTAGGAGTACCTCGATTCCACCAAGTTCTAACTTCACCGGCAAGATTTTTGAGGAATTTCATATCTTTATTTGTAAGCTGAGGGTGAGAAGCCATATCTGCAACTGGCAGAGAAGGGCGTGGTCTCGGCTTGTAACGAGGCTTGAAATAAGCTGGAGTAGATGTATCAACCCCACATTTAGCACTGTACAAACGGCGGTAATGTGCCAACATGTGTTGATGAACAATGAAGTCATGTTTTCTGAAGGAACAAGTACCTTAAAAATAGATGAGGAAATTACTGAATTGGAAGAACCTATATTGCAAAATAATAACGTCTTTTCTTTTTTGAATTAGCTCTAATTGAAATAAGTAAAACATATTATACCCTAGAATTACATGTTCACAAAAGTACTGCATATACTTGCACAAATGAAATAAGAAAAACATACTTGTACTATCAGCAGATGTTCGAAATGATGATCTCATAACTGCAAAGTTCAGATCTCACAAGAAATAATGTGTTCTGAAAAAGAAAAATCCATTTAAGCCTACTAAATAAAAACAATTATAAAACGAAAGAAAAATTGAACTCAAGAGAACTTTATTTTTTCATCTGCTTACGTTCACAGAAAACAAAGCACTTGTAAATGTGATTCAGAACGAAGTAGGGGTGGAATTTGGTTTTTTACAACCTTACTGCCAAGATGCTCTAATGAGAGTTTAAAAACCATCTTTTATTATCCCTTGGTTTCATCAACCAAAAGGATGCAAAACATAGCAATAAATCCATGAAAAAGTGTCTTTAAAATCTCAAAAACTATCAGATTCAATAAAAAAACTAAGATATTAAAAAGAATATGTTAAAGTCAATTCAATGACAGACTCATATTATGTAATTAATACTTATATCACGTGAAGCTTCCCACTGTCTGGGTGACTCAGTGTCAAGGGAAGTGATACCAACATTTCAACCATCTATCTAGTTTTGTAGTAAAGTTTACTCAAAATGCTATTTTATTGTCTGGCAACATTCTTATCAATGAAGAAACAAATTATTGCATTATGAAAGTGCACATTAGTGATTTATTTATAACTTTAATCAAACCCTAAAAAAAAAATGAATTGAACTCTTGAGTACCAAAATTCATAAAGCATAACAAGATATACAGATTTTTAATATCTTTTGTTAATTCATGACAAGGGGGTGTAAATTTTGCTGAATAATATTTAAACTAAGAACATGTATAACTTCAACACAAGAAATATAAATATTTCCAAAAGTTAACACACATGAATAAAATTTAATTTTACTATTACTTCAACATAAAAATGAAATATGTAATATTTTTTGGTTGCATTGCATACTTGGACCTTTTCAGTTCTTCAGCACAATGAAAAACAGGGTTGCTCATACTATATACTTTTACATCCATATAACCAACAAGAACAACTTTTAAAAATCATTGAAGTAATCAAATAATACTTTTTATTATATAAATTTTTAGAGACTAAATTGTTAGTGATTCCGGGCACGTCAACTTCTGAGGTAATTAGTCCTGTAAGTGTATTGCAAGTTTTTTTCTCAGTATCACTTTCTGTGAATGAAACACTAACTAAAGGGCACTCAGTAGGGGTGTTGGCTGAAGTCTAACATACAGTACAACCTAAGGAAGTTGTTTAAACTGGCACTTCACACTGCTCCAGCGAAGGAGAAATCGAAGGGGACGAAGAGTGTTTAGGGGATTATGAGGGGAATCTTTCAGTGGGAAGGGGTGGTGAGCAATATGCACAACTTCATACATACATATAAGAAGCAAAAGAAAATTGGAAATCAAAAATATCTGTGGTGAATCCAGTATTTCCTTGTTCACCTAATGCCAGCATGGTACAAGAGGTTGTATCATATTTTACAACGGTTAAGAAAGAAAGGATAAATTTAACTTTTCTGATGTCAGCACTAATATTAACGAAATAAACCTCAAAATTTTGTCAGATGAGTTATCAAAAAAAGTTTCATGTATCGAATGGGGAAGCCACAGTATCACTTTCTGTGAATGAACATACTGGTTTAGCACATGAAATGCAACTATTATCTACCAAAGTGACAATATAGAAAATTTAAAAATTCATCATCAAATTTCTAAGGTAATGATGGAAAAGCTTAACTGTCTGCATTTAACGTTAGATTAACATACAGTGTTCTTGTATTGTAAATGGCACTAATGTTTGGTGCAGGAATGCTATGAAAATATTTGATCTTCATGTCCTATTAAGTAGAATTTTTCAATATATACAGAACATTTTCTCATTTTCTATCAATCCTATTCCTTCCAAATTTTCTCATCTAATCTCATCAATAATTTCACATCGAATTACATCACGTGTAACCTGTGTAAATACATACTTTAACATGAAATTTTTCAAAAATATGAATTTTTCATTAAAATAACTCAAAATTTTGCAAGTTTTCAGGTTTAATTTTCAAACAAATTCAAAAATACATATTTTCAAAAATAATACAGATTTCACACAATGGCCTCATTAAAGTTTGTAACAAAGATTACATAATTTGAGAGGAAAATTGAAAAAGATAGCATTAACAGTTTCTGAGAAAATGTTTCTTAAACACACACCCACACACACAATTTAACATGGGAGAGATATACCTCTAAGGCGTACCAGTAAGCAACTGCATAGTAATGCATATAAAGTTATAACGATATAGATAAAAATTCCCATTTAAGTATTTATCCAATTATTGCAAAGTAGTAAGAGTATATTCATATAATTTGTACTTTCATGTTTATCATAACATTTAATCATATTTCAAACACATAGCAATATTTTACACACGCGCTCGGGAACATCAGTGTGTCATTCCCACGCTTACTTTACTCACCAATGTCAAACTCGGAAATGTCAACCTCGTATTTTATTTTGTGTACTATAATTCAAATGGAATCCACCACTACTTGAACATAAAATCAATAATGAGAACTGAAAGAATGCAGTGTTATCTTCATATAGTGAACTCATACAAATAATTTTTTTGAATCGTAATAGATCTAACGAAACGCTTTTTGCTTACCAAAACATCTGCTGGCGATGGTCTGTCAAAACAATGAACACACAAGGCAGGAAATACAAGTAACAACGCATTCAGCTACTGAAATGTATTAAAATTAATTTATCATTTCTTGTTGTATAGTACAATTATTTTGGAAAAGGCGAGTGGACGGCTTCCTTTCATATTTGTCAATAATTAACATTCATGCAATTCATTACAAAAATCATTCTATCCCGGTGCAATGAACGAACCATTAGGACACGAACGACAAAAGGTGAATCGTTTCTCGCAAGGAATCGGAAATCCATGTTTGAGAGGAACGAAAAGTTACAATTGAATCATAGACAAACCATGTGGTATCGGTCTGCTGGTGAAGATTGGTGAAGATCTAGAAGCTGTTGGGACCCAGTGGATCTGTGAAATAGATTGTTTGAATTATGTCTTCTGAATACGTTAATGTGAGCTTAAAAGAGCAGGTGCCAGAACATATTTTACGAACAGGTTCGGTGTTTGTAATTATTAATGTGAAATATACTGTGTGAGAAAAACAATGCTAACATAGGCATGTTTATTTGTTTTGAGGTTAAGTGAAGCAATTGGGCACGTGGGTATTTAATTATGAATATCTTGTTACAGTTGATGATTTCAGTTCTGAGTCGGATAATGAAGAGGGTAGCGAACATGCAGATGAATTTGAAGATGTGGATATGGATCATGGTGAGGAATTCGAAACACATGGAAACTCAGGATGGGCAGATGCAATGGCAAAGATATTGAGGACTAATGCTTCCAAAGATCAACAAAATATTGTACTTGCCAAAGCGAAAAAGATTAGTGACGTTGTGAAAAAAGAAAATAATTCTGATTTGGGATTTGAAATTGAGGGTGAGATAAAGGAAGAGAAACCAGATCTCAAAACAGTAAAGAAAGAAAATACTGCTGAAGAGAAACGCCATTCAAGACTAAAGGTTTGTGTTCATACCATGGTAAAAAGCATATCCTTTGTTCTCACCAGAGATTATAATAGATTATTCTAAGTTATTCAAAAATCTTAAATTGAACAAGAAAAGCACAGGCCTCAATGTAATTGTGGTTGCACAACTTGCTGCGAACAGCATTGTATATGGTTAGTAATACTCTGGATATTAATTTAGGCAGGTAGTCTGCAAGTTTGAGATTACTGGAGTAGCATGTTGGGAAGAATTTCGATTGTGTATGATTTTTACATTAATCTTTGCACAAGAGGTACTGATGGATTATTTCAGTACGACAGTTGTACTGTGCACCAATCTTCTTTATGCCTGACATTTCAGAGAGAATGTTGGTAGTGGTATTTCAAAATCAGACAATAGTAGCAAGTAAACTGTGGCATTACGGCCTCTTTCAAGCACTATTGTGAAGTACAAAGAAGATTTGTACACAGTACATCTTCGTTGGCATTGTAGTAATTAGCTAGAAGAGAGAATAGGATAGGGGTGTAAGTACTCATGTTCTCTCCGATTTCCTTGGTGTTTGTTGCCATTTAAAAAATGTTTGCTCAAACACTCATGAAACAGGACAGAGAACACATGTTTTGGCGAGTCACTAAATCAATGAACAAAATGCGGGGAATGTTTCCTCAAATTGATTGGGGATATCGTAATTTCCACCGGCTATTTACTATGGTGCTAAAATTAAATAACTGAAGCTGATATGCCATATACACTTTTGATGCAGGAAAGGGATTCACACTAAAGCAACATCAAGAAATCAATGGCTCCATTTCCACCCTTGAAAAAAATATTTTTAAAGCTGTTACTTTTAATGATGGGATGGATATGTGAATTCTGTCATAATATTATAAGTATAAATAGTTTTGGCAATTTTCGGTTAAAATTTAGTATACAGTACACCCGTAGAGAAGCATGGCGGGGGGGGGGGGGGCCTAAAGCCGTTCCCTCAAATATGCTACGTGCTCAGATAGAAATGAATAAACCTTCACTGGTTATTATTGCGAATTGTTACTGCTCGTAGAGTTTAGAGGCGCATGACAAAAACCTCTTAGTTGGGTTTTTGCCCCCTTGGAGGTGTCTCCGAACATATTCTGCCAAGTAGCTGTCGAACTGGCCAGTTGTACGAACCATGACCCCTTTCACGCTGAATACTTTCGCACATGGGGAGTGGCCCCTTTCTTGCTACACTTCCACTCGAAACCATCACACAACTCCTTTCACTTGGCCATCCTCATTGGACACTTACACACAAGACACCTAAATCCTGTAGCAATCAAACCACATTCTTCTGTCCATTCAAAAACAGCCAAACACCCCCTTCGGCGCAACGCATAAAAAAACCTCATTTATTCTCCCCATTGTAGCATAGACACTCGACATTCAAAAACACAAATCACAAAGAATCTGAAGAACGCAAGAAACGTAACTGTACGACAGCAACGTAGCTAACCACTTTGACACAGCAAACCCGACACAGCAAAACATCACTTCAATGGTACTAGGCACCACCATGTAATGAAGCTCTGATGAGATACTACGGTGAAATTGCCCTCCCCTCCTAACTTTTGATGTCACGTTCATGTCCAATTACGAAACATTAAAATTATTTCAGAAAAATCGCTCATGCTTATATATATATTTATAAATATATTTATTTTGTACCCCACTCCTCCCCCTCCAAAATATTCCCCTTATAATACCCTAAACACCCCTCGACCCCTTCGCCGAAGCGGGGCAAAGTGCCGGTTTAACAGCCTGCTTATGTTGTACCGTATACTAAATTTTAGCCCAATTTTCTTGTACTCTGGATTTGTACTTGTACTGTATACTAAATTTTGGATTTGGACTTGTACCGTATACTAAATTTTAGCCCAATTTTCCTGTACTCTGGATAGCAACAAGCATTCTTGGGAACAATTTAATGATATTTTTGCCCTCATGTGTTAGAAGTTATCGCAGAAAAAAAAATCACCTGTTTTCCAGTAGTTGACTGTAATATGGATAGACTAGCTGAAGTGAAATTTCTAAATACACATCAATTTTGTTATAAAATAGAGCTCTTGAAAATTTGAAAGTAGTATATAGTAGTAACTGTTCATAATGAGAGACGTGGAGAAAGGTGATTGTTAAATGTTTGTTGTAAGTGTTTTGAATGCTTGGATCTTTAAATGCACTTTAATTTATGTATGTATTGTGTTTCAGAGAAGAGAATGGAGGTTAAAAGGAAGAATTAAACCATCCATTTTGGAGAAGAATAGAGAGAGAACTTTATCTAAAATAGCTACAAAGTATGTGCATTTAATAACGTTTATGTTAGTTTTATATATACTATTGGCCTGCCTGGGGGTGGGGGTCATGGGATCCTACCCCTTCCATAGCTAATGGCTCATTAACAAATTAAGTTTTAACTAATTTTCTACAGTATTGAAAGTCAGTATCTCAACTGAGTATAAGTAACTATAAATCAACAACAACAAAAATTTATAAGAAAATGTTCAAGTCAGCTGGACACCATAAACTATAGCATTCTACCCCCACCCCACCCTCATTTCCCTTGCTGGCTGTGCCACTGTAAGGGTCAAATTGTGTATTCTTAATTCTTTTCTTTCTTTATTTCAAGGGGTATTGTACAGCTCTTTAACACTGTAAGAAATCATCAGAAGCAGCTGGATAAGAAACTTAATGCAGCTGGTACAGAGCGTAAAAGGGAGAAGGTTTTGAATTCAGTTAATAAGCAAACCTTCCTAGACATGCTTATGGGTTCTAAAAACATAAGTAAACCTACAAAAGATGCAGTTGAAAAAGAAATTAAGGAGGTATTTATTTTCAAGCAATGGATTTGTAAATTTATATTGAATTCATTTTTATATTTTTTTATAATCATAGGGTGAGGGTTTGCCCTTCATAAAATATTACTTAATCCCAGTACCATATTTTATTCTGTTTTATTTCAGGAAGAAAAAGGAACTTGGGAAGTATTGCGGGATGATTTTATGATGGAGGGAAATCTGAAAGATTGGGATAAGAAAGTGAGTTCAAGAGACTAGATTTCATGAACTATAAGATTCAAGATAATGATATCGAAGGTGGTAGTGACAGTGTTATTGAAAATGATTGCAGTGATGATGGTTGATTTGGAATTGGACTGAACTGAATTGATTGTATTCTAATCCGTTTTGTTTGTGTGTGTGTGTATGCATATGTGAGTGAAAGAAATAAGTCAAAATTGATTGGATGTACAGTGTAAATATAAAGATATTGTTTTAAACAAATTACTGTGTTATGCTTCTGGAATAATTGTATTGTATCACAATTTGAATATCAATGCTCGAATTTCAATGTAAATAGAATTCAAGTTTGCATGCCATTTTCACTAATTTTTACCAATATCTTGAATGCCTCTATGTTAACACATACAATTTTGAACTTAAACTTCCATTTTTCTTTTATCCTTTTACCTTTACTTTGGTTTTTACATTTTCAAAATTAAAATTTCCTGTCAAACTTTTTTTCTTAATTCTGCAAAGAAGAAAAGGATGGCTATTGATCTTGTAAGTGTAGTAACCATGAGATTAAGGAACAATCAAAGATATCTCATTTCATTATATTACATTTGGTATATTTATTATATATTTAAGAGAGTCTTATCATATAGAGTGCGTAAGGAAAGTCTCTTCATAGTGGTGTGACTTGTAACATATTCTCATAATCACTTCCTTTTAATTCATGAACAACAGTAAATTTATAGGGATACAAAAAATTGAGTTCTTTTAAAGGCTTATGCGACCCACCTAAAGATTCAGGCCGTTTGTTCCAATTTTTGAGTTGATTTCATACCCGAGATTTTTCTTTTTCTTGCCCATTAAAGATGTAGGTCTGACTTCTCAGTGCATCCTGAACTGAGCGAGTCGCATGAAATGAATGTGTTAAATCATGAACTGCATCACAATATGGGCACTGGGAATTAGAAAAGGCTGCACAAAATTATAATTTTATGTTTTCAGTAAACTGCTGATTTTTATGAAAAACATGCCCCAAAAGTTCTTTCTCTTCAATCCATACCTTAATAACCACTGAATTTTAACACTCCCTCTGTGTCTAAAATCATGAACACAGCTATCACAAGACACACGAAATACAACAACCATGAGACAATTACTGCAAGCTAACAGTTCATGTGTTTCCCAGTGAGCTAGTTGCTACCAACATAAACTCAATATTTAATAGAAGCCCTTGGCTCGTCTTGGTGCATGTACGTGTAAAGGTAGATTGACCGATATTCACAAAACCATTGTGGTGGCACCACATGAAGCCCATGGTCCTATTTGAGATACAATGAAGAACAGCACGGTAATTAAAATCACCAGTTAGAAAAGATGCATGCAACAAGGTGATACTCGTCGATAAGAAACGTGCAACGTCACAGAAAAATAACAAATAAACACATCCCCCCTCCGAGAGGATGGTCAGCGGAGTGAAACTTCAGAATCCCTTGCAGCAAGGGAAGTAAGCGAATTGCAAGAAGCCGCATCGTTCCTCTTGAGTGCAGTGCCTCGGCTTCGAGTCCTACGGCGGCAAGCTTTTGGAGACTAGATAGCTAGGTCGAATTCAGCCGCTGTTTGAAGGAGAATTCTGGCAGCATGCTGCTCTGATCAGTAGTTTTCCATCGTTTCTCTAATCAACATCAGGCGAATGTTGTTACACCAGCGAGCAGTAACGTAACAAACGGACCGCGCGCGATCTTTCCTTGTCCTGTCTGTATTCCTTACTTAGGCATGCACACCATTACCACATATTTCCGGAGCTTCTCCCGGCTACTGGGGTGGTGCCCCACTAGTTGGAGATACACCTGCAACCTGATTTGTAGGTCAGCGGGAGAAGATCACCGCCAACGCGTGCGATAGAACGTGCAGTGCACTTACAGGGCCAATGACAGAAGTTAACTTGCCCGGAAACACCAATCATGACTGGCAAGAAGTCAAAAGGGAGTAGAAACAATGCCAACAAATTGCCCCGAAATGGACCTCATACGTTGATATTTTTAAAGAAATCTGCGCGAAGATGAACCCCAAAGAGAGTTTAGGGAGTGAAACGGGAAAAGGTGAGTACCTAATCGTCCTACAAGAGGAAGGGAAAGAAGAATTCCACAATATCTTCAAAGAAACCTGGGCATGTAAAGCGGACGTAGCAGTCTTAACTAAGCCGTCGACGATCGTCATTAGAGACAATGCAGTTTTCCACCGAAAATGGCGGGGCGGCAGCCATCCTCAAAGAAGCAGGGGATCCGCGTTTGGAATAGGTCTGCAATTAAAAAAAAAATTACACCAGCATGCAGTCGACAATCAGCCGCAATACTTCCTCAGAAGCAGAAAATAGCAATATAGTAGTCACTACTACTGTTGGCATTATGCGAAAGGTGGTGAGCAGAAGCGACAGGTGTCACTTGTCGGAGAGATGCAACAACCACAGCAGGAGAACTCTGTTGAAACTGCGGAAAAAGAGGGCACGAACATCAGTGTAACACGGAGCCTGTCTACCTATTCTGCAAGGACAACAATGTGAACCAACATCGTGCGGTTAGCAAGCTCGATCTCCTGATACATTTAAGAATGAACTGGGTAACTTGGAAGGTAGCTTGTTCATCGCCGCAGAAGGCCTTAATAACGGGAGATTTCAATGCGTAACCCTCGGAATGGGTGCCACTGAGAAGCGACAGATGAGGCTCTCTTGAGGCACACATTACAGTGACGAAAAACTTCGTGTTGCTGATCAATGGAGGCGTAGCAATCTACGAGATAAACTCGAGATCAATTCATTGATTCTGTTCTCAGAAGGCTGCGGGTCCAATACGAACAATTGGATGGTTCTGGAAGACGTTACCTTCAGTGACCTCAAACCGAGTTCGGCAAACGAAACACAAGGCAGGAAACTGAAGGACGGGAAAGAAGCTGTAATCCTCATGGAACGTGACCAGATTATAGCAGAAACCATTAGAAGAATTCTTGAAGGAACAAGAAACTGAACTGTTTGAACTTGATAGAATGTTCAAGAAACATACTGAGGGACGTGAAGACAGCGATAACAACAACCAAGGAGGCCTGTAACCGGTCAATGTGAAGAGTCAGAAAACAAACCCTACTCAGAAACCGATATATTGGGGGAGAAACGAAATTTCAGAACCGATGAATAAATGGTTTGAGACAAAACAATACACACGATGCAAAGGATCACGGTCATTCAAAGAACCTCTTCGACAATGCAGATGTGACCTAAAATAAGCAATCAACATTAGTGAAAACCGCTGCTGGTCGGAGCTATTACAGAAAATAGACAAAAGGAAAGTAATATTAATTTTAACAATGACATTTAATGTATTATTTACCATTTGGACTATAATTCTAAAGAACCTGTAACACGTATTGTACTTCAGCTTCTGGGTCAATGACCCCCATCTCGAACAGGTTTTCGTCCTGTTTCCCTGATCCTTGAGCAAATGCTGAGATGGCCCCTTGTTTTGCTTCTGGATATAAATGTAACTTCAAATTAACTTCTCCCCTTAGAACGTCACACAGTTTTAACTGTTTTTTAACATAAATAAATAAATGTCTCATATCTATTGAACTATTATATAGTGTGCACAGGGTAGGCAAAACATTACTGAACCGGTGAAAGGAGCATGGGAGCTATGCCCCTCGTCAATATTTTTTTAAATTTTATTCAACTTATTCAAAACAATTGTTTCACTAAAATCATTACATTCAAAATAATAATTTCCATGAATCACGCACAGATATGATTTCAAGATATTCATATTCTAAAACAGTGTAGTGAGTCTGTATTCCCCTAACAGTAATTCAGATATTGATTCAATTTTTTTCTAGGCTTTTAAGTTTCACTGAATTACATTTGTAATATTTTGACATTCCTGTTTTTATATAACTTTTGATACTTTTTCGTGACAAATTATTATCTCTATCCCAAGTACTTTCCTTAATTGACATCAAAAGACATTACCAACAATAAAGCTTAGTTTTAACTTCACTATCTGTTAGCCATTTCTGTGAATCGTACCACAAAGGATTGAATTTTTTTGCCAAAACGATGTACAACCTTACTCAATATAGGAGAAGATCGACCATTCTCCAAAAGTTTGTCTTTTCTATGCCGTTAAAACGAGAAAACAATGAACGTAGTAGTTCATAATACTTTATTAACGTAAAATCAGATTTAAGTATAAAAAAATAAAGTATTTCTAATAATCCGCCGCATACTAATTTAAAATGAAATAAATACTTCCGAGGAAACAATATAATGTTCATTACACATTTCCAAATAAATAACACTTCCAACTTCCAAATGAATAACATTTCCAAATGAATAACACTTCAAAATTGTAAGAGTCATTTATTTTTTATTTTGAAATGTATTAAACTAGTACATATTGTAACGAATATTGCATCACCTGCCGGAATTCGCTGCGCGGATTGCGTCATCTGCCGTCGCCCCTCCTTCCTCCCGAACTGGACGGTTCCGGACAATTCGCGAGTCGCGTGGAAAGGTGGAGCAAGTGCTGGTTGTATCGAGACGAGCGCTGGCCAGGTATAAATTCGCCGCTGGCGGCAGCCGCGAGTCAGTCAGTGTAAGTATGTCAGTGTAAGTAGTCATTCGGAAGTAAGCGGCCGCGAGTTTGTGTAAGTAGTTGTCGGAAGTAAGCAGCCGCGAGTCAGTTAGTGTATGTAATCAGTCAAGTAGTAAACAGTCGGTGTGTCTGAAGTGGAAGCTATGCTGTAAAGTGTGCATTGCGGTGAACAGCGGTGCAGTGGGTGAACAGCAGTCTGAAGTCTGCAGTGGAAGCTGAGCTGTGAAGTGTGCATCGCGGTAAGTAGCAGTGCCGACCCTGTTCTGCGTAGTGAATTGTGGTCTGTGCTGTGAATTGTGGTCAGTGCAGTGAAGTGTTGTCTGCGCAGTGGACCGTGAACAGTGCAGCGGACTGTGCGATAGTGTAGAAGAAGGGAACAGTGTAAATAAATAATCAGATTGCAGTGAACAGTGTAAATAAATAATCAGAAGAAGTGAACTATGTAAATAAATTATCAAGAGAACGGAGTCATGTGCAAGAAAAATAATAAAGTAAAGAACACAAGGACTGAGTAAAATATCTGTAAACAGATCAAGTAGTTTTTAGTGTATAATTGTTTACAAAAAAACGTTGTTGTTAAATATTACCTGTCTTGGTTTTAATTCAACACGGAGAAACATTACAATATTCATCAGGGTATGCAGGGCTTACCCTGCCCATCCCAAAGTGCATCCACTGATTCCTACACACCGGATAATTAAACAAGTGCGAAGATGGGCAT
>BOPP01000002.1:15577029-15587908 GCA_017312745.1 Gryllus bimaculatus | reverse complement strand
AACAGCCTTTATCTGCGTGGGAACGGCGGCGGAGCGGGAGGGGGCGGGGCGGGGCGCAGGCGCGAGACGCACAGAGGCGCCTCTGACGGCGTCCGCCGCGCTCTCACGACTTCCCCCCTCCCCTCCCCCCATCGACAGAGCGGCGCCTTCTGCGACTCGCCGTCTGCGGAGGTGGTGGGCGGGAGCGCCTCTGCTGGCGAACGTCCTGCGTGAAGCCGAACAGCGGAACAGATGAGAAGGAGAATTATGGTAGAAGAAAAAATTATATAAAGAGGAAGAGGCTAAGAAGAGGAGCAAAAATAGAAGTGCTTTTTGAGGAAAGAAGTGCTTGTTTAAAGGGAAGAATAACGTCAGGAACAGAGTTTGCAAGAGAAGAGCAAAGATGAGAAGAGAGAAGTGAAGAGAACAGAACTAAGAGAAAAGCGGAGAGCAGAAGCAGAAAAGGAGAGAAAGGAAGTGAGGACGAGTCTATAGTGTAGTAAAGAGGAAAAGAAGAAATAGAGACGAAGGCGAAACAAAAGAGACGATTAAATGAGATGAAAGATGCGGTAACGTAAGACTGAAGATATGATGAAATGAGAGAAAAGAGAAGAAGAGATGTGACGATAGAGAAGAGGGCGAAGAGAACAGAGGAGAGTAGAAAGGAAAGGAAAGGAGAAGAACGGAGAAAGAGAAGGATAAAAGGAAAAAGAGGAAAGCTGAGAGGAGAGGGGAGAAAGAGAGAGGAGTGAAGGAAAAATGTAAAGAGAGATAGTGAAGAGTTTGCCTGAAAAGAAGGAATTTTGGTGACGTACACATAGAAAAATATAAAATAAAAGTTCATATAAGCAAGGGGATATTAATAATGTTGAAGCAATCAGGGAAGAATGATTCTTTTTCTTCCAAGTTCATCCAATTAGTTTCAGTTCTTAATTCGTGTTATATCACATTACAATTTCTTTTCTTAATTCACATGATAAGTTGTTTTATTCATTCAACTTCCTGGTTGCAAGAATATATTTGAATATGAATCTTGTTTTACAAAAAGTAATAGCAAATTGGATAAAATCTTTACAGTGAGATTCTCGCGTAATCACAGTTTTGTGATGGTAATAACTGGTCTGCCATCTGCCTTGAGATCTGAAGGTATTGTGGTATCGGGCGAAAACTGCTATTGAGTTGATATATGAGTTCTCACTACCTGCGCCATAGTATGAATATTTAATGAAATGTATGTCTGCGAGTAAAAGAGACATTCGTTCTTAACAATCCTAAACTAAACTCCAGAAATAATTGCGGAACTCATATGAGGGTCTCGTATGAATGGAAAAAGAAGCAAAAGGGAAATGCTAGAATTAGCCATTCGTCTGAGATACATAGATTAATATTTTTAGAAAACAATATTAAAGTACAGAACCGAACTGTACAGAATATAAGAGAAGTAAAACAAAACAAACTTCGACTTTTGTAAATGAATGTGTTTCAATCAAAATTTTATTTGATTGGATTTTAGTGTTGACAAATTACATAGAGTTTTACAGAAAACAAGACATATATGAGTAGGTATTACCACTATTACATCACGTATGATTTCGTACACCATTAGATACTGGATATTAAAAAATAAAATCCACCCCGTATCCACTTTGAAGTCACTCAACTCGAATGAAAATACTATTGACAATGTGTTATTAATAATTACAAAGATTTTTTTTATCGGAAACTATTTCTCTGTTGCATTTCTTTATTTCGGGTTTTAAACAAAATAATAATAAACAGGAATTAAACCAGTCGTCTCTAGAAATTAATACTTCGAAGTCTTCGATTTCAGGTTTTAAGGCTCTATTGCGCACCATTTATTGGTTATACATGATCGATGTCACGAAATTGGCAGTTAAGCAGGTTGTGTAGTGGATTAAATTGGCACCTGTCTAATTTAAACGGGTATTTTCAACATTTATTGATATTTAGAAAGTGAATGCGCAATTCATCACCATGAAATCCGTTATCGTGAAACTACTAGTTCCTTTGAAAGTTTCCTTACTAGGATTGATTGAGGATTGCTAAACTCAAAACGAATCTATTCTGCAGAAAAAATTTAGGTGATTGACTCGCGGATAAAAGAAAGCGAATAATTTGGGAACCATTAAACAAATGTCTCGAAATACATTATTTCGAGGTACACGACTGAAATTCAACGAAATAACGATTATAATGTTAAAATGACAAGAATTGGACATTCAACAGAATAACAATTATCACATAAACCAGGGGCGGATTCAGAGACAAATTTTGGGAAGGGAAATTGTTTGGTGGAATGTGACATTACAAATGTTGTAATTATGTAATTACACGTACTTTCTTCTTGTAAAAACTAAAATTAATTTGATCTTATTCGTCAACAGACAGTGAACGTCCCCATGTGAAAAATACAGCGAAGCTAGATCGACGATTGTAATTGAGGCGCTCAGGAAAATAACGGCAGATCCCAACCGACCTCGCATTTTCAGATAGAAGTATCAACTCCTGCCCTATACTGTAGCTACTCGGCTGTCCAGGAGACGCCGAGTCCTAGACACAGGTGTCAACGTTGACTGCGACCTTCCTCAAGGCGAAATGTGGCTTAAACGTTGGCAACTGTGTCTAAGACGCGGCGTCTCTAGGGCAGTCTTGCAGTTCCTGACACCGGCTGCGGAAACCTACGCTCGTATCCTGCCATATACCTATCCTATGCTGATGTATCAAATGAATTGGGATATGACTAAACCGTCATATTCCACCTTCGAAAGTTTGTCCTCAATGAAAATGAACGTGAACGAAAAGAGAAAAAGACCCTTTCCTCAAAACGAACTTCAGTTGGGATCTGCCATTATTATTCTGAACGCCCCAATTGAGAAAGGGCCTGCGTCGGAACGAACTCAGCGGGCCGGGGCAGCGCCACTGGTGGCGGTTCGCGGCATCACGGGGTCTGGGAGGACGCGGCGCGCGACGCAGCCGCCGGGTGGCGCTGCCCGCGGCCCGCCCGCTCGCGCGCTCTGTCGCCGCTCGCGCGCTAGCCGCTGATCTCTCTCTGCTCGCCAAGCGGCTCGGCAGCGCGGCGGCGCGCCCGACGGCGCTCGACAGCGCCACTCGCCGCGAACTCGGCGGGGGCGGGCGGGTGCCGCGAGCAGCAGGAGGCCGGGGGAGGGGAGGCTCCTACCGCAAAGGTTTCCCCGGCGCAAACCACCGCGCAGACGCTCATCCGTCAGCGGGTAACACTGTCCCGCCTCGGTGGCGTGCGCTCCGCGCGGAGATGCAGGTGGCGGTGGTGGCCGGGCGCGCCACGCGCAACTGCGGCGCCCGGGGTCGTGTTCAGCGGGCTGCGTAAAAGCAGGGGTTAAGGCCTCGCGGAGGCATTCCAAATCCGACAGGCTCAACCATTGAGGTAAGAGTCCCAATTCTTCAGGGAAGGGTGCATACTCTAATAGAGGCTTCCTCTGAACGGAACGCGTACTGTACGGCTCTTCGCACTCGGGATCATATTATATATATTATTTAATAGTATATATAGTTATATATATATGTATAATACTTTATATATATATATATATATAAAACTATTTCTATTTTAATGTAATAATTATTTAGAGCGGCGGATCGGAAATAGAATTGTATACATATGACTAGTAGAAGAGTGCGAATTTGGGGGATGCAAAATGATATTTACATCTATATTTTTCCTTCTGGATGTTTTTCTACATATCGATATAATTTGTTCAAAAACATCGTGTTTTCAAAACAATTTCTCGAGATATAGATAAAATTTTCTAGTATGTACTTTTTGTTTTAGGATAGCTCGCAATCAAAGTTCAATTTACTGACTGTCAATGTTTGGGGGATCCCCAAAAGGTTCGGAAAACAGGTTGCCGCAATTTTGTAACTATTGAACATACAGAAACATTGATAAGAAAATTAACTGACAGTCAAATTTAATGGCAGAATATACATTAAATATATTAATTGACTGTATTAATGTATCAATTAGAACGAACTTTTACTTTCGGTATGTTTCGAATGTTTTTTTATCGATATTTTCATCAACATCAAAAAACCTTTTGTTGAGAGATCGATGTTTTGAAACAATTTTCCATCACTAGCCGGAGTGACTCACACATGTATGAATGGAATGAATTTTAAAAAAATACATCAGCATTCGTAGAACGAATTGAAAAACGGAAGATGGTAATCATTACAGATGTCTTAATTTCCTCTGCGTTTTAATTATTCACGCTGCGTATCCCGGCATTACGTCTAGAGACTTGGTCCCGGTCTTCTCATCTCTCCTAGCCATCTCCTTCCTTTCAGCCAGGGTCTTTTGCATCCCCGCCCTTGAATTTTTCCATCGCCCACTTCACGAGACCTCAGGTCTTAAAGAATCATGGGCCGAATCTAACTCCCATGAGTTTAAAGACCCCTGATTTACGTTCTTTAAATGCGTTAACTGCAAGCGAAGTAAAAGAGATGAAAGTTTACGAAGTTAATTAACATGTCTTAGTCGCAAGTAATTATGTACTCTGTAGATTATGTCGACTATTATAAAATGTTTTTCTTCAAATGAAGGCATGCAATACTAAGACTTTCTCATGCACGATGTCGCATATCAAGAAATCCCTGCGCATCCACATTTTGTTACCCGTTTATAGCAACGGAACTTTTCAATGTGATAGGAGAATCTTCCAAAATAATTATATTATCTGTCCAACATACATTTAAATTATTTGACTCATTTTCTCATAAATTAGTCTTTTATTCAACGCGTAGAGCATGGACAATATTTTGCCACTCTTTCATTCAAACATTATTTCACACTAAACTTTCATTTTGAACTTATATTAGAAACGTTGAACCGTAAGACCACGTGACAGCATGTAACGGTTACAGCTGGCGAGAAAGTGTAGTCATCGCCATCAGCAACACTCCTTCACAAGAAGCATTTTCCTTTGTACCAGGATTAGAGGTACGTATTTGATATTCTCGAACATTAAAATTAAAGATAAATAAGGTAGAATGATTAAACACCCAGTTTCAGTAGAAGCCCAAAGAATATTATAATTTATTGAATAAAATAGACTTACATAGTGGCCAACAGCAGCAAAAATGCTGCTGTCCAGTTTGTGGGAAATTGGATCCTACAGTAGCAAAAATTAGGTTTCCTGAAACGGCACATACTGAAGCTTCTTCTTTTCTCTTCGTCTGACGCCAGGTGTGTCGTAAGCAGTGAATAACTGAATATAATAATATAGACATAACAGAAATTGCGTTTCTTGGTTTTGTGTTTCCTCCGGGTTTCTGAGTGTCAACGAAACCCTTGACACCTTTTAATTTTCGAGTACACATGTTGGAAATAAATAATACAGATGTTTAAAGCTTGGGCTGATAAACCATAGAAATAATTTAAATATTACTTTTTCACACCCTAATGTTTTGCTGCTTAGTACGATTTGTCAGGAAATGGGAGGAAAACATAATTTCCTTTCGAAAGAGAAGAGACTCGGTACCTTCCGCTCATCTCTCTCGGCATTGAGACTTGAAAGTTAGGAAATATACGGGAGAAATCGAGAGCAAACGCAAAACGGAAATATTCGCCGTGGATATGGATTTCAGCTTCTCAATATCCAGAAGCATAGAAACTTTTTGAGAAACGATTGTTACAATTTCTTTCCGCATTAGTATTCACTTTAGTATCCACCGAAGAGGCAATGTTGACAATTTTGGATACATTTTTTCCCTGAAATGGTTCCAGAGATTGATTTATTTATGTTTATTGATAAAATAAGGACTAATTACACGATAGTGTGTCGGTGAGAAATCAGAGTGAGAGAGAGGACAAACAATGAGAAACAAGGAATTATTTCTTGAATTTTCCAACGGGATTCATCTGTGAAAGAAAAGCGTGGAAATTCAGTGTTTCGCGAAGACGTAACATTTCGCCATCTGGCAACACCTCCAATTCCTGGGGGGCAGTCGCTAGCGGATCGGACGCGGGATGCGCGGGGCGGGGCGGCTTTTTGGGTCTGCAGACGGTCGCCGCGGCGCGGGGCGGGTGCGGCGCGGCGGCGGCGGCGGCCGGCGGGCGGCGGCGGGGCGGGGCGGGGCGGTTTAGCGCGCACGTCCGCGCGACAGTGCGCGCGCACGCACGCGGAGACAGTGCGCCGACGCGGGTTGGAAACCTCATGAGAGCAGGAGGCTGGCACGCCGCCCCACCCCCGCCCGCCCGCCACCCCGCCGCCGCGGCCCCGTCCCCGCGCTCCTGCGGAGGCGGCGGCGGATAGCAGCGCAGCGCCGCGGGAATCGACGTTCCTAAGCTGCATTCGTATGTCTTCGTTGTGGATGAACGCGGCTAGGAGAGGGCGCAACGAGCAGCACCTTTGCATGAGAGCCTGCGCACTGGCAGCGACGCGGCGCGGCGCCCGGGGGAACATACGCTGCCAGTCAAAGGCAAATTAAAACCCATTGAATTAAACTTATCGCTGTTTCTTTATGCAACATATTTGTCCTTTTAATAAGATTAGCTGTTGAGGTTAAGTGATTTTAAAAAGGTGTAAGTGCGGGAAAATGATACGCGACGAAGTCCAAATGATTCAACCTGAAACACACTGGTTATATTAATGGCACATATACTATTGGATATATCAACGTATTATTTTATTAAACTTTATAGTTATAATTTTTGTCTGTATCATATGTACCTGCCATGGAGATTGAAAGGATTTTTTTACGCATCTGGTATCATCGTATTACATGAAAGATTTAAGAGCGTGTGAAGTTTTTAAAATTGTTTTTTACATTGTATTGCAAAAGAATGTGATCAACATTTTTAAAAGATACTTCGCCTATTACAGTTTTAATTTCAAGGGTTTTGTTGCTTCAGAAACACACTTCTCGGTTATTGACCCTACCTCGATCAGGTTTTCTTCCAGTTTCCCTGACCCACACAGAAAATTCTAAGATGGTTTCTTGTTTTACACCAGAACAAGTAAATGTAGCTTCACTATGCGCACGTTTTCTTGAGCTTTCCTTTCGCTAGTTGTGGAATGGATAGAGCTGGAGGTATAGGTAACAATACTATAAAATCAAATCCGTAGTTGTTTTACCAATGAAAATACGTTTTCTATAACTCGGGAGCAATAATGTCTAGTTTTCAAATATTGCAAACCTGGCTTTGTTGATAGTTTTACTCATCGTTAAACTGTTTACGGTTGAAAGGTGGGGAAGAGATTCTGGAGCTCACGAAAATGTGCGCAGATTGTATTTCTTGCCGTATGTTACATACAATTTGTACTGTTCTTTCACAAAATTAATCAAATCACACTTTACTATCGTCAGAGCATCACATTGACAGATTAGGTTTCATATAAATATTTTCAATAGGAGGTTGGAGTTCCGCCGATGGCGGAGATTCGACATCAGCTACGTCTGGTGTATTCGTCTACGTTTACGTATTCAACTACTGTCTGGAGGACAATTCTAGCGGCCGACTGCTCTGATTTCTCCTAGTATGATTCCCAGGTGAACGCCGGAGCCCTACTGTGGCACACGGACCACAGACTGTGCGCAATCTTTTCATCCTCGACCTTGTCCCTTCATCTTTACTTACACACACACACACACACGCATTACTTTTTCAACGCATGTCGCAAGACCAATCGGAAACATACACTTGCTCCTGTTATGGCGGTGCCTCACTGGGGGAGATAAGTGGAGGAGAAAACCTGCAAGCAGTTGTGCTAAACGGCGAATCTCTCGTGTCAGCGGGAAATATCACCACTACCAACCTGTATGCATGCACTTATCTGTTAGAACTAATGATTTTAGTAGTTGACGCGCCGAGAAAATTTTACTTACATTCTCGGAACGTTTGAGATTTTTAATAACAGTACTTGCGCGTCGTTACAACACGTTAATATACATTTTCCAGTTTTCGATTATTAATTACACGCTATAAAGAAATACGGCCAACCACCTATCTCCCTTGGAACTCCATATTATACTAACTCGTTGCACCTGCTACTGTTTAAAATATGAGTTGTATAAGATTGGACTCTTAGAATCATTAAGAAACCAAAGATTTACATATTTCTCAAGATAGATACGTGAAGACTAATAGTATCTCGGAAGAATAAGATACGTGAAGAGTAATATCTTGGAAGAATTTAAGTTGCCTATGTAAAGAAACGGACACACAGACCATAACTCTTTCAACGAAGACTTTTTGTGTGAGCATTTTACAAACGGCTGGATATGATAAATACCGTTTGTTCTACTCATGAAAATTCATTTTAAATCACTCGGAACCTTAGTTTTTTTCCCCTTAACCCGGAGGTCACAAAATGCATTCACCACGTGCACGCTCTAATGCCCAATCGAGCTCTCGCGCAAAAACGTGTGTGGAGGGGGGAGTTCTCCCAAAGATGACCTTCGGAAACCTCCCAAAGATGCATAGGAACGCACCCGTGCCCCTGCGCGGCAACGGCGGCGGTGGCAGGGCGCACGTGCGAGGGCCGGCAGATGCACTGCGGCGGCGGCGGGCACCGGTCCCGCGCCCCCGCCCGCTACGCCGCCGCCGCCGCCGCCGTCGCCGCCGGGGGCAGTGTCCCTCGGGAGGCAGGTGCAGTGTCCGGCTTCGCCCTCCAGCCCTCCCTTCTTCTCCGCGCCTCCCCGCCGCGTCGCCGCCGCCGCCGCCGCCTGTCGCACCGTCTTGGTGTTCGCCGTTTGCGTCGCCTCCGCCGCCCACCGCCCGCCGGCCGCGTCCTTCCCTCAGCATCCAGGGGCGGCGGAGGGCCTTTCAGGCCGGAGTCCCCCCCTCGCGAAGATCGCGTATCCACGCGCCGCGGGTCAAAGGCGGTGCCGTAACGGCCGGAGACCGCGATCCGTTGGCAGCTGAGGCCCCGCTCAGCACCCGCCGCCCGCCCGCCTTCCCCGTCTCCGCCGCCGCTACTTAATCGCCAGGTCGAAGACGCTGGGGGAGGAGGTGCGTCGCCCTCGGCCGCGTGCAAAAAGAGGAGCGCAGCCCCTCGAGGGGGCCGCGCCCTCGATGTAGCGGAGCGATCAAGGTGGCGGTGGCGACGTGGGGGAGGCGGCGCAGCGAGACGCGACGGGAGCGGCGGTGGAGACGGCGGCGTTGCCATCAGCGCCGACCTGAATAGGAGGGAGGGCACGGGGCTCGGGATGACGGCAGTGATTGAGTTAGCGAATGTTGTGGTGGCTTCGGCAACAAACACGGGAGTTTGGGGGTTCGAATCTGTTGTGGGGAGGTCAGATTTTATAGCATCGTCCGGTGCGTAGCTTTCAGAACTTCATAGATTTTTTAGGTGGAGAAGGACGATGGTGATGACGGTGGTAGAATCGCAACAGAATCTGAGATAATATTGGGTGTAAGATGGCAATGGGTGAGCCGGTAATTGTGTTAGTGATCTGCACGATGATAGTGATGGGTATTAAAAGTCTTGGATATTTTGAGTCGGAAGCTTTGAGCTTGTCCCAATTGGCACGGTGTCCCGCTGATGGCGAGGGGGGCACCTGATTGAGGAAATTCCTGCTAATTGACCAGTAGGTCGGCTCGAAATCTCACCACCCAACGAGGGAAGATCACCGCCAGCTTCCGAAAAAACAACTACAAAAAACACGCCCTAACCATTACGGGCATAATGACCATAGCAGTTGACACGCCCTTGAAAAAAGAAATAATCAATCAATCAATTTTGAATGGTTCGCGCAGGCGATGGCTATGGCAAGAGCGCGAGCACGAACGTCGTCGATAGGGGCGTGGCATTAGCCTGGGGCGGTGGCTGCAGATGTACTAGATTCGTTCGTGGAGGAGACAGATGTGAGGTCGCCGAGCGGGGGGGGGGCGGTGAGGGCGCGGTGCGGCGATGCCTGCGGCCGGTGCGTCGCCAGCTGTCAGATTTCGGTCGGGTGCGTGAGGGCCGTTGACTTCGAGGGTCGGAGACGCAGCTGATCTAGAGCAACTGGAGGCCGTTGTGACGCGAGGCAGATGACGCCCTTCGCAGCCACCGTTGAGGTGGATATGCGACGTTGGAAATTTCCTTGCAACGTTCGAAAAGGAAGACAGATTTTGTAGTGCTTTCTCAATTCGCAATCTAAAATCGCCAATAAATTATTAATAAATTAAACCGAATGACGAGTCAAAATATATGTGAAAGAATTAATGTTTTCGTCAATAATTAGTTTTCATTAAACTATTTTGTGTTCTGGAATTTACAATGCAACTACAATCAAGCTGTCAGTTTATTCATTATTTGGAATGAGGAGGTAAGTTAATATGAGGAGGGGGACAGGGAGGTAGAATGTTTCAATTATGAACTCATATTTCATCATACTGATTTCATTACCTGCAAGTGAATATAATAAATATCAGCAATTACTCCTTAAAAAGGCAAAGAAATTCACTGCAATTAGTACGTAAAAATGCTAACTTCTTGACGATTTGAAACAAATCTGATATACTACATTTTCTTTCCTTTTAATACATTTTTATTTTCTAAGTGGAAATGGGGAACTCTTATAGTTCCCTTAATTAACATCATTTTTTAAAGAAAGTGTTTATAAAGTATGCATTTATTTATTTTGACATGTGTATTCTTTTAAAGTAATATTAAGTTAAATTCGACAATACAAGTACACCCAAGCATACCACGATGCACGATTCCAAAATACAGCGCAACATTCCACCATCCCGCGTAGAAGTCCAATAGCTGCTTTCGAAGTTTGAAGGTCGACCGTTGCGTCCTTCACGGGTCAACAAGATCTGCTAGAAAAGCGGGGTTAGGGTAGTGCGGTGGTTGGGAGGAAATGGCGCCGGGGGCGGCGAGCGACAGTTGCGAAACCCGCTGCACCGCCC
>BOPP01000002.1:15565126-15577006 GCA_017312745.1 Gryllus bimaculatus | reverse complement strand
TCGGTGACGTCATGGCGGCGGAGGCGGGAGCGACGCCGCGCGGGGCGACTGCGCCCGCGGGGGACCGGGGGAGGGGGTAGCGGAAAGATAGAGCACTGGAACGGATGCAGCCAATGTTCCATACCATCGGTTTGAGCCGACTTCACGGAAGCTACCTCCAGTCGATGTTTATGTTTTGGGGGGATTAAGCCAATACAAACATTACAGTGATCATCTGCTAAGGAAATGTAAGAGTATACAAGTGTAAGCATCCTCCCAGGCCTGCGTTGTGGAACCGTCTTGATCCGACATTAAAAAGAACATTGACAGTTTTACAATGTCTTATATATTTATCGACGTGACTGGCTATCAAGCTGATGTCACTATTGTGTTACTACACAGTGACTAATATTAATACATTGGTTTGAAAGAATTAATTAAATTGATATGTGCGAAGGTAATTTCTTCCATTACACATCACAGTATTGTACGTTTTAAGATGTGATCCTTTTTACGACAAATGAAAAAAAAGCAATAGAAAACATAGACATTAAGCAAAAGACCATTTTAAGTGTCTGATAGAGATAAAAGTTAAAAAGATAATATTAAAATACAATGTGTGCTTTCAGTTTCAAATTACGAGATGAAATTAAATCTACTTTACGAGAACATGACTTCAGTTATTAATTTTTGTCATGAAATTTTAATTTAAAAATTTAATCTCCATAATTTAGTACATTTTAATTGCTTCTTTCTCAATTACTTATTAAGGAAACGGTAAATATAATTGTGGAAAAATCGTATTTTATGACGCCTTCTGGTACTACCGAATCGAAAAGAGAATTTCAAAAACGTCTGACTAATGAATTTGTCAGTACAATAACACGTCTAAGTGTGCATAGATCGTTAAGTTTTTTCGGAAGCGTAAAGCTGAAAGAGTTAGAAAATAAAGGATTTCTTTTTAAAAAATGTGAAGAACCGACAAAAAGTGTATAGAAAATATAAGTTTTCCACAAGGAACGATCCATCATACAGAAACGTATAATTAAAATCCAATAGATGCATGATATACGGAGAATTTTCCTTGTCTTACCTGTGAACACAGAGTGTGGATATTGTAAGGATTTTGAGAATATGTTACAATTTAGGTACTATTTTTTCCACAGTTTATTATTGTCAATAATATCACTGAGTAAAAACCATGCGTGAGCTACAATACCACACAAACTCTTGTTCTACCAGGGGCCAATGAACTCCGGAGCGTGCACTTAGCTTTTCGCTTTTATGCTCATCCCCCGACAGGCTGGTATTCGGATCCCGCCGGAACGCAGTTTGCCCTTACTGCAGCCTCCCCATTCAATGCCTGGGTTGGGGTCGCTCTAATTAATTCGGAAAGTTCTCAAAATTAACTAATCCTCGATAAAATGTTGAATTTAATATTTATAAAACCTATCAAAACATGATTGTTTACTTTTTTACTATAATATTTACATTGTAATTACTGTGATAATCAATTTTTTTTACATTTACCTCATTGTTGGGGTCTCTTAATACTTTTATGTAAACGTGACTTTCAGAATATCACAGAAGAATGTTTTTGTAAACATATTTGTCTTTGAATAATGTTGTTTTGAGCTTTTAGCTCTTCTGAATTCTCAAATGACCCATTTTGTGCTCATTTACTCACAAACTTTTGAGATTTCAAAAATATCATAAGTGATTGTGAAAAAGTTGATTGAGACCCCAAGTGCATAAAATATTACCAATAGTGGGACATACGAGAAGTTCCAAAAAATATCACGTGTGTAATTATTGGACAAACAAAAGTTTCAAAATGGCTCTTTTGTTACATGTTTTAGTGCAATGCGATCTATTTATACAAAATAATACTCATGTTTTGAAAGAAAACTATTCTTTAGATGACATAAATATAACGTAATGAACAATAGATTAATTGAGAAAAATATGAATTTCAGTAATGAATATTGTCGAATATTTATGGCTTTTAAAGACAATCAAATCATATTTATAGCTGCACTGTACCCTATTCTAGAGAAAAATTAATCTTCAAAACAATTTTGAAAAGAAAAAAATGGAAATTCCCTGCGGTCTTCACGGAAAGTACTCCTAAACATTAAAATATCCACAGATCTTTGGAATGACACTAATGGACCGTTCTCCTCATGTGTACCAAAACTAGAGCAGAAAATTTTATATTCTACTTCATTTGTGTGAGGCACACGCACTCTCATTAATATACTCATTCAGACATCATGGGAATAAACACTAGGACCCCCAAAATGAATTTCATCACAAAAATCTTGAAATTGAATCTTTTGTCCAAACACAATACTTCTCCTCAATACCACTTATAGTTTTGGAAATATAAAAAATTATTGAAGATCGTGAGTCTTTCATAGTTATTTCTTAGTATATAAGGCACGCAATAGAAAAAAAAGATTTCATCTAACTTACCATCTAGAGACGTTTTTTTGGTAGTGTAAAAAACACACAACGCTTTGGTATAAAATGAAGGATTATTTGATTTCTAATATCATTCACACTTACATAATGTCTAGGAATTTAAGTCAGTTCAGATTCTCTAACAGAAAGCTTTTAGATGTTATTCAACAGAAGCCTTGCAAAGTCTAGTTGACGTTCGAGAGAATTCTTAATGTTTCACTAGGTTAAAGGTGAGCTTCTCGGAGTACGGCAACTCGCTTTGCCCTACATTCAGTCAGAATTAGTTCACTAGGTTACGGACAGCTTTTATTCAAAGACTACATGGAAAATTATGAAGAGACGCGCCTCAGATTTAGATCTTTTGCACGAGGATGCAATGTAGGGACTTTAAAATTTTGTTAATTTTACAGTTGCACAGAATCAACAATGAAGAAAATTATAACATATTAAATCTATACAAAATTTAAACTATTAAACAATACATATGTGAAGACTGCTACATGAATTACCTTAGCGAACACGCGTCAAAGAGGATATAGAAAGAAATTCGATGCCATTACTTAATGCACTTCCTTTTTTTTCCTTTAGTGAATGTAAATGAAATTATTCCCTCACATCTGTTCCCGAGAATCTTTATTACTAAGGATAAGTGCCGCAAAAGCTCAGTAAATGAAAGACTGGATTATCATCAAGAATCGCAGGCACAAAATGAATCGAGTAATCTGAACTGAATTGGAAAATTCAAGACAATGTATTTAAAGGCAAAAGGTTTGCTGTGCTCAAGAGAGATAAATTTGTTCTGAAGAGTAAGGCATAATATAAACCATTATTTCTTCTTTTTAGAAAAAATCATACATACGTTTTGGGAGTTAAATAAAACCCCACAATAAAGAGTAAAATGCTTGAATGAAGAAGCTGTTTAAAATTGAAACCTTCTTTAATTTTACCAATCTGTTCTTCGACTTCCTTATAATTCGAAATCATTATTTCATTTACAGTATTTGTAATTCCATTCGGCAATGTATGTTTATTAGATGTCAGAATTAAAGGAAGGTTAAAAAGTCCTTAGGAAAGGTAAAAAAAGTGTGGCTAAAATTAATTTAAAAAATTAAAATATACCCAAATGTTTTTAAATTTGTATTTGTACTTGTTTTACAATATAAATAAATTGCGATGCGTTATTAAAAAAATAAAATAAAATGCCTAGGACAAATTATTACTGAAGTTTCGATCTCACAAGAAGTGAAACAGAAATGCTGTGTTTTCGTTGAAATAGAAGTGCAGATTCTCATAGGGTTTAAAAGGAACGTTAACGTCGGTTGACAGGTATGTCAATGGCATTTGTAGATAGTAGAAGGTCGTCAGAAATATTTGAGAGTTGTAAGGTCGACAAATTCTTTGGGAGGGGGGGCAACTAGGGTGTATAAATGAGACAAAAGCAAGAGAGATTCATGGGTGGCATAGAAAAGTGATTGATTAGTGATTCGGGGTGCAACAACTGGTCAGGTCATTAGTCCCAGAAGTGTGTTTTTCCTAGGAAGAAGTGGTGGTGATCTTGCCCCGCCTGGATGGTGAGATCCGACCTACCTGCGAGTAGCGTTTTCCCACACAGGAATTTCCACAGCGGGGAAGTCCTACGAGCGCCCCCCTCCCAACCAGGAGAATCCGCTCTCAGATCACGTGCGCGGTTCGTTGCACGTTTCTTAGGGTACTGCTCCGGCATTCGACTGGAGTTCATCGGAGAAACAACGAAAAACTACCGATCAGAGCAGCCGGCCGCTAGAATTCTCCACCAGACAACGCCTGAATTCGACCTAGCTTTGTAGCTAGTGTCGAAAATCCTACCTCTATCGGGACTCGAAGCTAGGACCGCTCAGACCAGAGGCACTGCAATGACATCAGTCGATGACCAGAGCTGTTTCTCCCGGTAGAATTAGTACGATATGTGAAAATAGCAACGGTAGGATAATATTGACTACGACGGTTGGCAAGCAGCAAAGGAGCGCGTTGCACAGAGGCATGAGGAGTAGGCGGTCAGAAGAAGGGCGGTGCCGCAGGGCAGCCGTCCAGCGGGGGCCGCGGCGAAAGAGACGGCGAGGGTGGCGTCTGCGGCCGGACGGAACGGATTCCGAGAAAGGCGGGAGGGGCCCCGACGCGACGCGACGCGTCCCCGCCACAAAGACGACGACGCCATCTGCCCCGCGCGCCGCCACGAGGCGGTGGGGGCGGGGTCAGCGGCGGAGGAGGTACAGCCGGAGGCACAGCAGACGTCATGGAGGCGAAAGCGACGCGGAGGCGTGGCCCCTGAGAAGTAAGAAGTACACGAGAAAAAATGCGTCTCAGATGGCAGAGGGAACACACATACAGCAGATGGGCAGTAAAGACAAAAAACTCGTAGTATTGCTCGATCTAAAAATTCCGAAGATCGTGCTCTGAGTGGCAAAGAAACGACAGGTCGGCAGAAACATGAGTATACGTTGCAACAATTGAATAGATATTAGACCGAAAATGTGGTCTGAAAAATGATTTTAGCAGGAGTAACAAGTAATCATAAATTGGCAGGAATTATTGTAATGATGGATGACAATTATAAAACGAATTTTGATTTATTGGTTACTCGTATTTCGTGCTTCCGGGAGCATGTACGGCTGTGATCATTAGACCCGTAAGTGTAGTGAGTGTTTTTATCACGGGAGGTACCGGTTTCTTCCTCCCTCCGGATGGTGAGATCCGGCGCCGACATATACAACTAGTTGTGTTTTCTCCATTCTGATATCCCCACCAGCGGAGCAGCCCCTCAGCCAGGACACGCTCTAACCTCCAGACATTTGAGGTAGTGAAGTGCATGTATGTGTGTGGAAGTAATGATAGGTCAGGGAAGCAGAAAGAAAGATCGCGCGCGGAAATCTACCGATCAGAGACGCGGGCGAATAAATCTCCTCCAAATAGCAGCTGAATTGAATCTTGCTATCTAGCTGCCAGCGTCGGGACTCGATCCCTAACCCTAGGACCTCCCGGTGAGGGGCACTCCAGTAGACATCACATTGGCGCCCTGAGCCACCTCAGTCGGTAAAATCGGAAATATCGGAAATATTTCGGGTTTGGAAATGCATTTTACAATATGCTTAGTAGATTGCCATTTATCACGTATTATGAAAATATATATTCTGTATACCACCATTATAATCGATCTTTTTTGTTGCAAGTGTCGTTCATAAAAGAGCATTTAACGGCACAAATGATGACGTATTAGCATTTACGGCACGAATGATTGCGTCATCACACATTCAGTCAATCGCAACGAGAGAATCGTGAGGAGGTAGAGGTAAACGGAACAGCCGACCACCGTTTTCTCTCACACATGTAAAATACCCCAGACGTCACAAGAAAGTTGTTTGACAAAATTAAGATTCTCTTATAATTTTACAATTCTGTTGTACAAAACAATAAATGCAAGTCGTTTATAATGTTGCTTTATTGCATTCGTACAAATTTCAAAACTCGCATCTAACGTCGATCGTTTTCAAAATATGTACTCATGCAATAAAGCTTAACATTATAAACTAATTACACTAACTACTATTAGAATATATTCAGTTAGTTATTGTCATGTCATTCATATTACGAAAATACATTCGTCCAAGAGATGAACTCTCCTTGAGTGATCAAATAATTTATAAAAAATTAGCACAATAGCATTTATAAATAATTTATAAAAAATAATTATAACAAATAATTTATAAAAATCTTGGACCGAAGAGTCCGCCCAAGGGAATGAATTCCCGCAGCGGGACAAGGCGGCGTGGGCCGTCCTGCCCGAGACTACTGCGCCGTGCCGGACGGTTGCTTTGTCCGCGCGGCCGGTCGGCTTGGCCCGCGGCATGTGGCTGACCGGCAGCAATTGTGGGATTAAGTCGTCCGCCGCCGCATGATGGGGCGGGCAGCGGCCAGCCGGCTGGACAACAATTGGCGATGAGCGGAGTCAGGCGACATCGCCGCCGCCATCGCCACCGGAAGTGTACTGTATTTTTATCGTCCGCTGCCGCTATGCGCGCTCGCGCGCGGACGGCTGGGCGGGAAAGAAAAAAAAAGCAACTCGAAAGTAATAACCTCGAATATCCTGCCACCTCGATCACGGTTGCCAACTAAAACATAATAAGGGTCTTATTCCTTTTTCTCAGAATCTTGCAAAATATTTGCGTGAGATATTTTGTGATTTATTCACCTGAACTTATTCATTACTTTACACACTGCACCACTTTACTAACGGTTAAATCTTCAAAATACTATATCATTAGTTTATAAATATTTCTTATGGGTTGGCTAAACTATTTGTAGGACATTATATAAGAACATTTATTTTAAGTTTAACGAGATTGCTTCGTGGATAAAAATAATAAACATCTTGAAATTGTGCAATAGCATGCGTTACGTATTTCAATATCTTAAAAAATACCACAATGTTTTCTTGAAACAAACCACAAAAATAATGAGTTTATAATACTTTTAGTTATAGCAGAATTGTAGCACATGATGGAGTACGGATCCTACTAATTTCATAGAATTTATTTAAATATTTATCACTTCAACTGCATGCTCTACCTAATTTAATTGTAAACAACATAATTTACTTTATTATTTGTGAAGGAGCCAAATTCTTTCATCTACTTGACATATTGAACAGTGGAATCACGCTGTTTCTCAGCACTCTGGTAGAGGCGCTGCGATTCGTCTTTGTTCTTGGATGGTAATTTCGCCGGCGGGAGCCCGGTGGATGAAGGAAGACGGGTGACAGCGCTTGCGGAAGGGGGAAAAAAAAGATTAGAAAACGATAAAGCATAAACGCTGCCGGTCGTTACGTGGAGTCGTGGCGTACGAGTTGAATTTTTTACGTCAAACAAATTGACTATAAATAACGGGGACGTAGGAGGGAAATGCGGGAGCTGCAAGCCATTGATACTCCCTAATTGAGGTCCGCCCAGGCGCGGCGCGGGTCTTGGGGGGGGGGAGGGGGGTGGCAACCGAGCGATTTTACGGGCGCGTAACAGGGCGAGACACGCAACGCTGAGCCCAGGGGGCGGTGCACGGGGGGAGGAAGGGGGTTGGGTTCGGGCGTAGCGAAATAATCGCTTCCGTGGATGGATGTGACGAAACGGGGCGCTCGAGCTGTTCCCCCGCTCGCGTCGTTCCCGCTTCCGCAGTTCCTCCAGCCCTCATCACCACTGTTCCGTCTGACGCTCCATCTACATGCGGTCATTGTCACTTCTGCAGCATCTCACTAATACTATTAGTTCAATGATATTGATCATTACCTTCTCGCTGTGCAGTAATACAACTACACTGATTTCCTCTGGCATTGAATTCCACCCCACCACAATCAATGTCCCCGACAAGAACATTAAAACCAGAAATTTTACCTTCACCAGCCACACCATTTGCCACCCTCGCCAGTAATTTCACAGAAATAAACCACGACTAGTCCTTGTAGAAAAGTAGCCCTCAACCTACAGTCTGAGAGTCGATCACCCACTTCACCATCTTCGTTTCTACGATCTCTGCGCTGCTGTCGTCGTTTCTCGCGCTATCTCCGCCACCCCATTCTCTTTGCCACTCCCTTCGTTTTTTCTCCCTCGGTTGCCGAGGAAGCAGGGGTCGGTAGTCTCTTTGGGGCGAGAGCTTCCTATTCAATGAGACAAATTGAGAGTCTTCTGGGGAATCAAGTGGGACTCAAGCCTTTCTGAAGTTCCGTCGGGAATCCCGTTTAGATCCCGTGGAATGGCTTTGTAAAAAGTTATTTTAGTACCCAATAACGTAGGCATAACATGGATTTTTGAAAGTTAAATAATGTGACAATTTTATGGAGATGTAATCACAGCGAGTAAATGTGGGGTGAATATGTGAGTAACAGAACAAGGGAGAGCACTCTTCGCGCTAAAGAATCGTTGCAATTGTCAATTTAGTTTTACTGCATTGACCAAATAAACTATTGTCTCTTTAAATGCATTGTTCGTGTATTCTAACAGCATGTTTTACAGTTACTACGAATGTAGAATAGTGAACATTAAAACATGTTTTACAATTACTGTAAATGTAAAATAATGAAAATTCTATGTTGATGAGATTAGATACTAGGCTTTTCTTGTTTCACAACAAAAAAGGAGTTTCTTTATAATTTGGCGAACGTAAAATATCAATGAAAATCTTAAAGAGAGAGCGGTTTTATTTTTTCTTGTCGGTAATTGGAAATTTACGCTTATTGAAGACACACATTTTAATTTCCAATTTAGCAACAAATAAAATCCATGACATTATGGTGATACGTTTTTGTATGATGTAGCATATGACCAATATTTGCGATCCGCCTGAAATAAATACGGGATAATGATTTGGCCCCTATTTTTTTTTGCGCATATTACCTCAGAATCACGAGATATAAAATATATTATAAAAATTCCAAATCTAAATGTAATACCTAATACAACGTTTTCGTAGTGATATCATAATATAAAATGAGACAAATGCAAAATTAAAACAGAAATACTAAGGAGCATGTAAATAATTCGTATGTAAAAGATACATTTTCTATTTACACTGAGGTAGCAGTTTTTTTTTATTATCGATTTTATATTGCATTCGTAAATTTCATACATATTCACTAGCAGAGTTCACAACATATTCTATTTTATTATATTTTACATTTTATACTAAAAATATTTCTTGCATAATGTTCTCATTTTTTTATTATGACATTTTCTAATTTAATTTTCCAGTTTTCTGTATGAAAGTAGATAAAAATTTACGGAAAGATTTGAATGTATATTATTGTAATGTCTTTCTAGAAATTGCTATTGAACCTTTACATACTTCCGCGTTAACTGTATTATCTTCAAAGAGCAAATTATCACTAAGAATGTTAAGTTAGAAACAGAAATGAGGAAGTTTGGATTGTTTGAAGAACTACGTCTTGCCCTACTTATCTTAAAGAGAAAATTATTCATGTGACCTTCTTTCTTCCGTTCTCCTTATTGTCAGTAAGCCACTCTCACCAATCTCCTGGACAATGCGTGGCACACTTTTCGTGAAATAATGTTCTTGATAATGAACGATGATTTCTACGCTAAGTACTTTTGTTTACTATTTAGTACCTGAAGTCAATCACTTTCCCATAATGATTCCTTAGAGGAAAGATTGTATATTTCTCTCTGATGATACAGGACAAAGAATTTTTGTTGTGCAGTCGTTTACTTGGGAAATACAAATAATTCCTTTAAATTACTTGTATTTTTATACATAATCATATTTGAGAAATATTTAAATATCTTATTCAAATCTCATAAAATAATCCAAGACGCTTGAGATATAATAAATCTATTATTTTCTTATTTGTTTCGAATAATTTAGTTTTGAAAAGAGGTATTTAATATTAATTTCTATACTAGTTGCAATTATATTATTTTCACTTTAGAACCAATGAGATTAAAATAACGTAATGTTAATAATAATTAATAGTATAATTAAAGAATTACAGTAATATACTCCTACTTACAAATGCATGCCTGCTTTCAAATACCATAACAGCAATCTTTATATCGAACGTTAATGAAACCCTTAACAAAATTTTGTTTTATAATGACATGAAAATATCATACTGACACACCACGAAATTATTTTAATTGTAAGTGGCGGGAACTATGCAATCAGCTCTGCTGAATAACCAGTTCATTTTGAACAAGTGTTAGATAATTGTGAATTTCCTATCCAAATCACTATGATACTATCGTTGATAGCATTTTACAGGCTTTGTCCGTAGACTTCCTTTACCATTTTAAAAAGACCCTGCTACGAATTTTGGAACGTCCTCAACCGAGATCAAAGTTCTAAGAGGTTAAGGTACTACTATAAACGGAAGAGTATGGTAAATACTAAGTATATCAACACACACACACACACACAGCACACACACACACATATATATATATATATATATATATATATATATATATATATATATATATATAATAAACTTACGTATAATAAACTTAAAACTAAAGTTCAAGGAAGAACTCTTTTTTATTTCATGTCTTGCGCTAATTTGAGCTAGTCGATATCCTTTTATAGTCTTTATTACAACTGGCTGTTTCTTTCTTTCTGTTACTGTAGTTATTGTAAAGTATGAACCGTTACAAGCAGTATCGAGGGGAAAAAGATAATACAAATATTTAAACTACTTTCATTTTAAAACTACACCCTGTCTCATTTATTAACCACGAATGTCGACATATCTGTACGTTTTAAACGTAGTTCTGATAACGCGTTCCAATGTCGAAGGCGTTTCGTTTGCAGTCGAGCGGAGCGCCTTCGGCGATATCGAACGTTAATGAAACCCTTAACAAAATTTTGTTTTTATAATGACATGAAAATATCATACTGACACACCACGAAATTATTTTAATTGTAAGTGGCGGGAACTATGCAATCAGCTCTGCTGAATAACCAGTTCATTTTGAACAAGTGTTAGATAATTGTGAATTTCCTATCCAAATCACTATGATACTATCGTTGATAGCATTTTACAGGCTTTGTCCGTAGACTTCTTTACCATTTTAAAAAGACCTGCTACGAATTTTGAACGTCCTCAACCGAGATCAAAGTTCTAAGAGGTTAAGGTACTACTATAAACGGAAGAGTATGGTAAATACTAAGTATATCAACACACACACACACACACACACACACACACACATATATATATATATATATATATATATATATATATATATATATATATATATAATAAACTTACGTAATAAAAACTAAAACTAAAGTTAGGAAAACTCTTTTTATTTCATGTCTTGCGCTAATTAGAGCTAGTCGATATCCTTTTATAGTCTTTATTACAACTGACTGTTTCCTTCTTTCTGTTACTGTAGTTATTGTAAAGTATGAACCGTTACAAGCAGTATCGAGAGGAAAAAGAGAATACAATATTTAAACTACTTTCATTTTAAAACTACACCCTGTCTCATTTATAAACCACGAATATCTGTACGTTTTAAGCGTAGTTCTGATAACGCGTTCCAATGTCGAAGGCGTTTCGTTTGCAGTCGACGGAGCGCCTTCGGCGGCACGAGCGGCCGCCCGCTAGACGCGCTTGCCCTGCGGGTCCGGTCGCCCCTGGGAGCAACTACTAGGCAAATAGGAAGGAAGCAAAAAATCTTTGCGATTATACTCTTAACATTTTGACATTGAACTGATAATAATAATGCACTGCATCTTCGTTGAACTCTATTCAGACGAAAATTCATAGTAATATGAATACAAGTCGAGGTCAGTTCCTTCGACCACTTGTCGAGAGCACTTCGGGTTTCTTACTACAGACTCGTAAGTCAATCTCGGTCCAGAGCGTATTTCTTTCAGGCGTGCTACTATTGCTGATGT
>BOPP01000002.1:15538922-15565101 GCA_017312745.1 Gryllus bimaculatus | reverse complement strand
GCACGAGCGGCCGCCCGCTAGACGCGCTTGCCCTGCGGGTCCCGTCGCCCCTGGAGCAACTACTAGCAAATAGGAAGGGAAGCAAAAAATCTTTTGCATTATACTCTTAACATTTGACATTGAACTGATAATAATAATGCACTGCATCTTCGTTTTAACTCTATTCAGACGAAAATTCATAGTAATATGAATACAAGTCGAGGTCAGTTCGCTTCGACCACTTGTCGAGAGCACTTCGGTTTCTTACTACAGCTCGTAAGTCAATCTCGGTCCAGAGCGTATTTCTTTCAGGCGTGCTACTATTGCTGATGTACAATCTATCTAATGATTTATAAACCAACAGTAACAATTATTTTAATAATTGCAGCGGATGAAATCCGTCAGCTTGACTTCGACCGAAGCAGAGCAAATCCCATGGCGCTTGTGTATCGAGCGACGTAACCCCGGATGACTGGACCGTCATCACAATCAGAAAGATCAGAAATGGTACTTCAGAACATGTCGCTAAAGGAAACTGATGGCAGTACCCTCAGCACTCACTACGCCCCCAGTAACTCTTGCACAGATGACATGAATATAGTGGGAATTATACCAGCTCGATAGATGACTCCGTCCCAGAGGAGAACATATACAACCCACTTGATAATATCATCGAATAAGTAAAAAATAACATACCGAGAATATCAATAACACTTCTCTGAAATAACTGAAATGATTTAGAATTTCACAGATATGCGTCAACAAATGTTTCAAACATCACGGAATTAGTAATGATATCCTGATATAATAATTAAACTCATGTTAAATACAGTAAGAGATTTCAGAAAAGTCATCAATTATTTAACAGACACTAAAAGGCAATTCATATCTACAGGAACCAGGCATTTAAAGATTCAATATTTAAAAAAACCTACACCCTTCCTTAACTCAAGAGGAAATGTACCAAGACCGGTAAATATAAATGCTCACACCTCGTTAGTATAACACGACTTCATAAAAATAACATCCCAATACCAGACGTCGCAGCAGAATCTAACGATCATCAAAGCATGCAGACTTTTCTCCAAATAAAACAAATATGCAACATTAGTGTCAAGCTTGAAAAAGAAAATTAAGTGCATATTTCATGATAGACTACACTTTGGACACAGAAATTAATAACAACCATACAATAGCATGTATTTTCTGCACCAAGGTTCATTATTCAGTCAACTCTTCTCAGAGAAACATCCGAACAAAATGTTAAAGATTAAGTATCAACCTCAGGATAAACACCTACGTTCAGGTAAAATTTCATAACCAAAAACCTCCGAACCCAAACCAACAATAACATCCCAACTCACTTATCTCCACACAATTTCCAGACCTTCCACCCACAACAGCATTCCAAATTTCCCTTTCGTCCCAACCACAATCCATTTCTCAATCAAACCAAAACCGACGCAGCAATAATTAAACACACAATAAAATAACAATAACAAACAACGTTAATATAAAATAAATAATAATAATAATAATAATTAATAATAAATAATAATACCTGTAGAATTGGCAGAAATTCAAACCGAGAATTAATCAAAATAGCGAAAGAAGTGATCCAGTATTCACAAAGAAGTCAAAAAAACCTTGTGGAATCAAGATAAGATGAATGCTAGAAAAAAGAAAAATGACGGCTTTAAAATTACAATTCAACAAATCACAAACATACATACATTTTCGGAAGTTCACAGCAAATATCAAATGTTAAGACAAAAAAAGAGAAGAATTGGTAATTGCCAATTGGAGTCAAGCAAAGGTACAACACCGAAACGTTTGCAAACCAAATCAAAGGGTACTCACCACAGGACCTAACTTTCGAAAACGAAATGTAAACTAGCCTTGAAAATAAAGAAAATTTCAAGAATTACCAAATTATTTTTCGCAGCTTCTAAATTGTCCACAACTCAAAAGAGATTCCCAAAAATAGATCAGAAATCACACTAGAAAATTCGTCACCACCACCAGAAAAAGAAATCTTATTCACACATCAAGAAACTGAAAAATAAGGAAAGCATCAGAAGAAGAGGAATTGTAGCTCAACTCTTAAACATTTAGCCTCAAATTAACTCAAAGTAATTACACAAATAATCCAAAACATTTGGCAATCCGAGAAAATTCCGGATGATTGGAAGATTGCGTGTAATCACCATTACACAAAAAAGAACAAAAATCAGATGTAAACAAACCAAAATTACAGAGAAATTTCCCTATTCGTGTACACAGAAAATCCATCGCATCTCGGAAGAGAACACACGAGCGATTAAGACCCGAATTGGCAAAAATATCAATCAGGATTCAGACCAAACAAGTCATATTCGGAACAAATTCATCCTCAAAACCATAGTTAAAAATCCAGCACTCAAGCAAAACCCCTATTATTCGCCATTTGTTGATTTTGGAACGACATACAACTCAATAGACAGACTATTATTGTTCCAATTTTAGAACGAAAGGGGATTAATCCCAAAATACGAGAACTATAAAACACAAACACCAATTAGCACGAAATCCATAGTAAAATTCATGGAGAAATCTCAGAATCTTACCCAAAATACATAACCTATAAAACAAACACCAATTAGCACGAAATCCATAGTAAATGCATGGGAAAATCTCAGAATTCTTCCAGAATACATAACCTATAAAAACAAACACCATATGCACGAAATCCATAGTAAAATGCATGGAGAAAATCTCAGAATTCTTACCAAAATACGATAACCTATAAACAAGCCCAATTAGCACGGAAATCCATAGTAAAATTCATGGAGAAATCTCGAGAATTCTTCCCAAATACGATAACCTATAAACAAGCACCAATTAGCACGGAATCCATAGTAAAATTCAGGGAAAATCTCGAATTCTTCCCAAAATACGATAACCTATAAACAAGCACCAATTAGCACGGGAATCATAGTAAAATTCATGGGGAGAATCACAGAATCCTTCGAAATTCAAATGATTGTACAGAGTGATGGGCTCTCTTCTCTCTGTTCAACATGTTCTAGACAAAGTTATGGACGGAATGAAAAAGAGAACTCAAGAAGCACGAATATTGGAAGCCCGTCTCACTTGGCCTTCCCCCCAAACAACCTCTGCATACCGTGCCGCTCTTTCGTGTAACGATCTGCCGATACTAGCTTAGGACGACAAGACAACAATCAAACAGTTCGAGATGCTAAAAAAATATGTGCTGAAAAAGGGATGAACAAATTGTTCGAAGAAACTGAAGTTCATATCTTCCAAACAAGAAATCGCGAGTCTGAAACGAAGTACGGTAAAATCAAAAGGATGCATACTTGTAAATACCACGAAGAATTCATCGAACCTACAAGAGCTTGAAAAAATTTCGCGAGCATAATCGCCTCCAAAAAAGGGAAGAAAGCATTAGGTCTAGTCAAAACATCTACAACAGAAAAATCCATGTGAAATACAAAGCAAAATTCGACCCTAACAACACCAGTAATAAAACCAACAGCTGTGTATGCAAGCTTAACATTGCTCTTAACAGAAAACACGAACTGAAGAAATAAAAGAAGAGAAAAAATAATTCTGAAATTCTGAGCGGCAAAATATTAAAAGACGGTTACAAAACTATAATCAGTCAAAACAGTAGAAAAGTTTTCAAACATTAGATTGACAATTGGAAACGGCGAATGAAAAAAAACTAGATCACGGAAAACTCACCTAAAGAACACAACACCTTGCTGAACGAAATTCTAAAGGACTTCATAGAAGCTAAATATATCAGATGACATAGTAGAAAGAACACCATCAGATACAAAGTGATAAAGTGTAAGAGTGCACTGAGAGGCAACCAAAACAAAAACATACAGCCAAATGGTCGGAAGAACGCAAAACAAGCTTTCTCGAAAGAATGAAAGCATATTGGAAAAATAAGAAGCCAAGATAAATTGAGTCTCTTGGCATAGCGTCTTCCGTCCATGGGGAAACAATCGCAATAATAATAATAATAATAATAAAATAATAATAATAATAAAATAATAATAATAATAATAGTTAATTCACACACTCTTTATTATTTACAGTTCATATCGAGAAACATAATTAAATCAATCATCCCGAACTACCAACAGCAGCGTTTAACCAAAAAAACTCACTTCGGAATAGGTTATTCATGACAACTTAAGGGCAAAGGCTCGAGTGTAACAGAACAATGATGCTAGATTCGGTGGGGAAGGGTGGTAGAGCGGCTGGGAACGTGAGGCGGGTGAACAAAGCTAGGCGAAGTTGGTGCGAGAGGCGGGTGTGGTTGGGTTGATCTGAAACTGGAAGTGGAAGGGGTAAAGTCTAGAATAGTTCTACTCTTAAAGCGGCAGGAAGAGAGGATTCAAAAGAGGATTTGATAATAAGGGCGTGGCAGTACCCAGAAAGGGCCGGGCGCCGGCCCGTAGTTCGTGTTGTAGGAAAGGCAAGGGAGGGAATTAGGTAGAGGGCGATTAGCGCGAGAGATGGGCGGGGATAGTAATAAGGGCTTAGCAGGATTATAACAATTTCAAACCTAATAAACCTACTCAACTGATTGCAATTGGTCTTTTATGCGCTTTCATGTTCCCAAGTCTATTTTATTTGCTCAAAAAATATTTGTGAGAATGTGGTTAGTTAGTTTCCTAAGGGTTAGGTTTGTATTCTCTACCGTGGTATGTATGGTAAGTAAAAAACGGGACTCCAGCAGGTAACAGAATACAGGGGGTGGGCGAATATGTTATGGTTGGTCAGTACTTAATGCGGGAAGAGTTACGGGTTATGGGTGTGGTAGTTTCCAGGGTGTTTGTAGCACTGAGGAGGGAATGAAATAAGAAACTGAGTTGAGGAGAGGGAGAGAGAAGAGTGTGTAACGGCTCTTCTTTTAAAATAGATATGGGGAAGGTGTCGCTGGAGGATGAGCGCAAAAGTAACTCCCATAAGAAGGCTGTACCCTTAGTGGAGCAGGTTAGGTCTAATGACGTGCGTAATATTGCAGTAGAAGAAACAGCCTTTTGAAGTTGATAGGCAGCTGCAGAAGAACCAAGACTGGTGACGTATCAGATCCAAGAGGCCGGAGATACCACCTATAGAGAGTGCGAGGGAAGGGAGAGGAGAGAGAGAGAGGGAGAGACGGGAGCAAGAAGCGCAGTACCGCTCGGGCGATGGGCGCAGACGGTGGGCTTGAGGAGGTGGGGCGTGGCGGCTAAAGTGGGCTGAGGAGGGGGGGTTGACTTATCCGTGGAGGTGTAGACGAATGAAGGCCATCACGAGGGAGGGGGGAAGGCGGCGATATCGGGGAACGGAGTGGCCACTCGGTCAGACTCGTTGGGGGGTCGTGTGGCCGCCGATAAGGCTAGTGTTGCGGTGTGGGGAGGATACACGGTGTGGGTGGGGGGGGGATAAACCCGGCACGTCGACGAGGAAGTCGGATCTTCACCGATCCAGTGCGGGGTGCAGAGTGTCACTAACGTGCACAACTTGCTTACAATTCCTTAATCGGATGTGGATAAGAGGACACTTTCGTGTAGGAAGGAGGGATATGTGGACTGAATGAGGCGTGACCATTTGTGGTGCCACGCCAGGGATGCAGGGGCTAAGATCAATCACTGTTCTGCATCCTACGCCGCGTTTAACGATGACGCAATCGTCATTCTTTGTCTTGTTCAGCGCGCAATCTATGCAGTCGAACTGTACACACGACCAGATCGTCTACAGATATGAGACCTTCCAAATCCCTGCCGCCACCCCACTGCCAGAAGATTTGTCACCTGTACAACTTCAAATATTGTCTTGGACGACCTGGTGTGGGTCTGACTAGCTACAGAGATGCCCAGGATGATGAACAATCTATCTAATGATTTATAAACCAACAGTAACAATTATTTTTAATAATTGCAGCGGATGAAATCCATCCGCTTTGACTTCGACCGAAGCAGACCAAACCCCATGGCACTTGTGTATCGAGCGACGTAACCCCATATGACTAGACGGTCATCACAACTATGAAGTACAACTAGTCTTATCAACTCCATATGCTCAACCTGCCCGTACAGTACGTAAACAATCAGCAAGATCAGAAATGGTACTTCAGGAACATGTCGCTAAAGGAAACTAGGTCAGTACCCTTGCAGCAGTTACACTACGCCCCCAGTAACTCTTGCACAGAAGACATGAATAGTAGTGGGAATTATATCAGCTCGATAGATGACTCCGTCCCAGAGGAGAACATATACAATACACTTGATAATATCACCGAATAAGAAAATAACATACCGAAATATCAATAACACTTCCTGTGAAATAACTGAAAATGTTAGAATTTCACAGATATGCGTCAACAATGTTTCAAACATCACGGAATTAGTAATGATATCCTGATATAATAAATTAAACTCATGTTAAATACAGTAAGAGATTTCAGATAAGTCATCAATTATTTAACAGACACTAAAAGGCAATTTCATATCTACAGGAACCAGGCATTTAAAGATTCAATATTTAAAAAAACCTACACCCTTCCTTAACTCAAGAGGAAATGTACCAAGACCGTAAATATAAGTGCTCACACCTCGTTAGTATAACACGACTTCATAAAAATAACATCCCAATACCAGACGTCGCAGCAGAATTCTTCGATCATCAAAGCATCGATACTTTTCTCCAAATAAAACAAATATGCAACATTAGTGTCAAGCTTTGAAAAAGAAAATTAAGTGCAATATTCATGATGACTACACTTTGGACACAGAAATTAATAACAACCATACAATAGCATGTATTTTCTGCACCAAGGTTCATTATTCAGTCAACTCTTCTCAGAGAAACATCCGAACAAAATGTAAAAATTGAAGTATACCTCAGGATAAACACCTACGTTCAGTAAAATTTCATAACCAAAAAACCTCCGAACCCAAACCAACAATAACATCCCAACTCACTTATCTCCACACAATTTCCCAGACCTTCCACCCACAACAGGCATTCCAAATTTCCCTTTCGTCCCAACCACAATCCATTTCTCAATCAAACCAAAACCGACCAGCAATAATTAAACCACACAATAAAAATAACAATAACAACAACGTTAATAATAATAATAATAATAATAATAATAATAATAATAATAATAATAATAGCCTGTAGAAGATTGGCAGAAATTTCAAACTCAAATAATCAAAATAGCGAAAGAAGTGATCCATATTCACAAAAAGTCAAAAAAACCCTTGGTGGAATCAAGAATAAGATAATGCTAGAAAAAAGAAAAATGACGCTTTAAAATTACAATTGCAACAAATCACAAGACATACATACATTTTTCGAAGTTCACAAGCAAATATTCAAGATGTTAAGACAAATAAAGAGAAGAATTGGTAATTGCCAATTGGAGTCAAGCAAAGGTTACAACACGAAGACGTTTGCAAACCAAATCAAAGGGTACTCACCACAGGACCTAGACTTTCGAAAACGAAATGGTAAACTAGCCTTGAAAAATAAAGAAAATTTCAAGAATTACCAAATTATTTTTCGCAGCTTCTAAATTGTCCACAACTCAAAGAGAGATTCCCAAAAATAGAATCAGAAATCACACTAGAAAATTCGTCACCACCACCAGAAAAAGAAATCTATTCACACATCAAGAAACTGAAAAATAAGAAAGCATCAGAAGAAGAGGGAATTGTAGCTCAACTCTTAAAACATTTAGCCTCAAATTAACTCAAAGTAATTACACAAATAATCCAAAACATTTGGCAATCCGAGAAAATTCCGGATGATTGGAAGATTGCTGTAATCCACCCATTACACAAAAAAGACAAAAAATCAGATGTAAACAAACCAAAAATTACAGAGAGATTTCCCTATTTCCAGTTACACAGAAAATTCCATCGGCATCTCGTGAAGAGAACACACGAGCGATTAGAACCCGAATTGGCAAAATATCAATCAGGATTCAGACCAAACAAGTCATTTTCGGAACAAATTTTCATCTTCAAAACCATAGTTAAAAATCCAGCACTCGAGCAAAAGCCCCTATTATGCCCATTTGTTGATTTTGGAACGACATACAACTCAATAGACAGACTATTATTGTTCCAAATTTTAGACGAAAGGGGATTAGATCCCAAAATACGAGAACTTATAAAACAAACACCAATTAGCACGAAATCCATAGTAAAATTCATGGGAGAAATCACAGAATCCTTCGAAATTCAAATGATTGTACGATAAGGTGATGGGCTCTCTTCTCTTCTGTTCAACATTGTTCTAGACAAAGTTATGGACGAATGAAAGAGAGAACTCAAGAAGCACGAATATTGGAAGCCCGTCTCACTTGGCCTTCCCCCCAAACAACCTCTGCATACCGTGCCGCTCTTTCGTAGACGATCTGGCGATACTAGCTTAGGACGACAAGACAACAATCAAACAGTTCGAGATGCTAAAAAAATGTGCTGAAAAAGAATGGTAACAAATTTGGTTCGAAGAAACTGAATTCATATCTTCAAAGACAGAAATCGCGAGTCTGAAGACGAAGTACGGTAAAATCAAAAGGATGCATACTTTAAATACCACGAAGAATTCATCGAACCTACAGAGCTTGAAAAAATTTCGCAGCATAATCGCCTCCAAAAAGGGAAGAAAGCATTAGGTCTAGTTCAAAACATCTACAACAAAAAATCCATGTAAATACAAAGCAAAATTCGACCCTACAACACAGTAATAAAACCAACAGCTGTGTATGCAAGCTTAACATTGGCTCTTAACAGAAAACACGAACTTGAAGAAATAAAAGAAGAGAGAAAAATAATTCTGAAATTCTAGGCGCAAGATATATAAAAGACGGTTACAAACTATAATCAGTCAAAACAGTAGAAAAGTTTTCAAACATTGTAATTGACAATTGGAAACGGCGAATGAAAAATAAACTAGATCACGGAAACTCACCTAAGAACACAACACCTTGGCTGAACGAAATTCTAAAGGACTTCATAGAAGCTAATATATCAGATGACATAGTAGAAAGAGACACCATCAGATACAAAGTGGATAAGTGGTAAGTTGCACTAGAGCAACCAAAACAAAAACTATACAGCCAAAGTGGTCAGAAGAACGCAAACAAGCTTTCTCGCAAAGAAAGAAAGCATATTGGAAAAATAAGAAGCCAAAGATAAATTGAGTCTCTTGCATAGCGTCTTCCGTCCATGGGAAACATTCGCAATAATAATAATAATAATAATAATAATAATAATAATAATAATAATAATAATAATAATAATAATAGTTAATTCACACACTCTTTAATTATGTTACAGTTCATATCGTAAACATAATTAAATCAATCATCCCAACTACCAACAGCGATATACAAAACTCACTTCAATAGTAACCATGACACTACAACTCATTAACAACAAACTAAATATAAATTGTTATGGCAACGATATCAACAATAGTAAACAGAATTATTCTACTCTCTAAAAGCCAGAGAGATCAAAATAAAATGCATTACCAAAACGTATTTAAAACCAAATGAATAATTACGCAAATCTGGATATAATAATCTTAGATATTAACAATTTCAAACAATAAATTACTCGAACTATTGCATTTTATTGCCCTTTCATTCCCATCTATTTTTAAGCTCAAAGATATTTTGAATTTTATTAGTTAGTATTATTTACTAGTATGTAGAATAAACACTAAGATACAGAATACGATATTTATTTGCATAAGAAAAGATTACGTTATTTCAGGTCGTTACGAGGAATAAAAAACTGACTGAAAGGGAAATTGTGAAGCCTCTTCTTTAAAAATCGATATGGGAGTGTTCCTGAATACCAAAAGTAGCTCCTCTTCCCTACTGAGCAGGTAGGCTCTAATGCTGCGTGTCATGAAGCCTTTTGATTGTCAGCTCAAAACCAACTGTTTGATCAAGGGAGATTGCGGAGAAGCCATATGCCAACTTAATCCTAATAGAATTATTAGAGGTTAACAATAACCTCACGAAAGACGGAAAATCCACTCAAATTTTCTGGCGTAACTAGTTTCGTGTACTTGTATTTACAGATTTTAATCGATTGGAATAGTTTCTAGAAGATATTTGTACCGGGTAAAAGCGGATTTTGTCGCAATTTGGTCGGAATTACAACGACCAGTGACAGCAGATATAGACCTTGCAATCGCTGACTGCAGCACTGATGAATGGTGCAAGTAAACTTTCTCTCATAAAAAACGACTTCGGAATATATGTGGTCCGTTATAAGACACACATTTCCTGCTTGTTTCCTTTTCCCCGGGCAGCAGTTTCTTTGCATTTTCATGTCAATTTATCGTAAGAGCTTCAGAATTCTAGGGGAGACTCCTATTAGGAAGCCGTGCAACCAACAGTAACGCCCAGCTTGCACGCTAGAGTGGGGCCTTCCAGAACAGCAGTTTGGAGCTTTCTAGTTACAGTCACGACGAAAGTTTCTCCAATATTTCCTATGACCCGTGTTCAAGCGCAGAGCGTCTCACATTTTAACAGCATTGGATACCTTAACTTTGGAGAGGTCTCGCTTATCTGCTCGGAAGTGTCATATTTCAAGGAAAATTGAGCGTTTAATGTTAGTTTTTATGTATGAATTCTTTTTAGCTGTAATCTAGCATGCACTTTTAAACTTTATGCTGAAACACACCTACAGGAAGAGAGTTATGACGTACGTAAGTCTTTTCTAGGGTTAGGTGAATAAATTAGAAAAAATGAGTTGCGCAGAGATATACTCGTGTATTATAAATTTGTGGTTATATGGAGAAAACTTACGGTCATATCAGAAAAGCATGCATCGAAACTTTCGTTACATAAATATAAATGTGTTATTATTATTATTATTATTATTATTATTATTATTATTATTATTATTAGTGCTAGTGGTAGTGGTGCGGTTGAGGTTGAGTTTGAGGTTGAGGTAGTGGTTGCGGTGTGAGACACACATTCTAGATGAAATATATAGTAATAAATTTGCAAAAAATTAAACAGGCTTGATTAACACTTCATTTTCTTGTTTTTTCACAGGCTGCAATTGCTAAAGAGATGTTTTCACTATTTTGTTTTGAATTTACGTATTCACTTAGGACATTCCCCGCGAGGCGGCGGCGCGGGGCGCGGCGCGGGCGCGGGCGGCGGCCGCGGGGCGGCGGCGCGGGCGGCGGCGCGGGGCGCGGCGCGGGCGGCGCGCGGGGCGGCGGCGCGGGCGGCGGCGCGGGCGGCGGCGCGGGGCGGCGGCGCGGGCGGCGGCGCGGGGCGGCGGCGCGGGGGGGCGGCGCGGGGGGCGGCGCGGGGCGCGCGGGCGGCGCGGGGCGGCGCGGGGCGGCGCGGGCGGCGCCAGCGATAGGCGCCTGCACTCCCGAGCTCCGCGGGGCGCCGCCCCTATCAATGCGGCGAAGCGGCGCGGCGCCGCGCGAAAACAAATGATCCCCCATGCGGATGCACCGCGGTGACAAACGACTGCCGATAGGCGCGTCCGGGAACCGCGCTATCGCCGCCCGCCGCGACCCACCCCCGCTCCAGGCGCTCGCCCGGGCAACAAGTGGCCAGATGTAGGTCTTGGTATCGTCCAAGCTGTCGCCTGTTGTTTCCATACTTATTCGTCAGGGAAACAGCAACCGTCATCTCATGTATGGATTGTTCGGTATCGGTGAGGCTCATATCATTTCAAATTTCCATTGTTACTATGCAGGCATAGATGCATATTTTTTAATTTGTAGGTACATTTAAGAGAAAATATAGGAAGAAAAAACTGGGGCGACGTACCGGTGATTTTAATGACAAACTGTTTTGGGGCACGCGCTAGTTGTACAGTCGTTAGAAGTTTTTCTTCTTCTGGAGGTGAAAATTTATCTGGAGATAAATATACATTTTTGAATTGTCGTTCGTGTATTTTCTTTCGCATTTCTCTTCGAAATTATTTGACATTCTTCTTAAACAAATATTTAAATTGAATGTTTTTCAACTGGTGAACAAGTGTGAAAAATATTTTTTATTGCTTTTAAAATTGATGATGTTGAACTATTTATAAAAAAGAAAGATTGACGACAAAATAATCTTTGGAATTCTCTGCAACAAGGAAATTTTGATAAAATCTCATTCTTGGTAAAAAATTAGACATTTATGAAATTTGAAATCAAATATATTTATGTACTTTACAGTTGTTTTCATCCAGAAATCGAATTAAATAAAACTTGTTTACATAAACACTTAGTAGTTAAATGTTTTACTTTAAAGTCACGTCAACTAGCCAAAGAAGATTTTTCATATGTACTATAAATACGAATTTCTCGGAATTACTAAGATTTTTTGGCAAACAACCGCCAAATTTATTTATATGAGATGGATGTCTCACACAAGATAAAGATGAATAAAAATCAGTGAATCATGAATAAGTAATAGTCATTATTTTCCCCCGCGCATTAAGATTCCTCAGACAACTTATGAAGTAGAACATTTTATCCTTTATTATGTCTTTTAAACGCAGTTTCTTCGAAGATGACATCGGTGATTTCATTCACGTTTTATGTTTGACTAACGTAAAATGTGAATGAAATCACAGATATCATTTTCGCGGTGTAATAGAATTAAAGGATTACACCTAACTGTACATCTATCTGTGCTTGAGCTAAAATCAAGAGAGTTCATGTTGTTGCCCAACCAGTGAATTAATGACCGCAATAGAAGCAATAGTGAGAGAAAATTGTAAGTGAGAAGCTCTCATCCAAGGATAACATTTTCGAAGATAAAGACATTCCGACTCATTCACCACAATATTAAGTATGTATTGATTATATCGAGTTGCTAAAGACATAGATGATGAATAATTTTGATTGAAATGAATAAGTTTATGAAGATGAATAATTTGATAGTAATAGAATCCATTTACACTCAGTGGCGTGCATGTGCTTAGATAGATCCACCCAGAACACAATGAAATAAATTACTTTCATTGTCTCATGCGTCGATTTTACATACTCTTATTTTAAGAACTTTATTTCTTGTTATATGTTTCGTTTTTTTAAAACAAATATACTCTAGATCAAATGTGAAATGTTTATGAATGTACTGCAAAACAAACTGTAAATTTTCTACTTAGATGCAGTTGTAATCATTAAACTAACCGAAAGTAGTGCTAAAAACAGTTCGAGCATTCATCCATTTTTTTCACAATCTTTAGTGAATGCTTGATCGTGAGATCATTTAATGCAGCATTAATTTCAAATCTTTTATTTCATTAATAAAATCGCAATGATAATATTTCACTAGCCCATACAAACCATTGATATTCTCCTCTTACCTCATTTGCACTCATAAAAGGTGGCAAAAAATATGGTTCTCTGGTAGGACATGTAATCATTAAACAAAGATATTTCAACGAATCAGGCGCTAGTTGAGCGGAGAGGCAGAAAGGGGCTGGCGCGGGGGGGGGGGGGGGCGACCGCGAGCCTTTATTTCCTGCAGAACCTTCTCTGGCCTCACCTGTTGCGGGGCGACGCGGCCGGCCGGGATGCCCGGGAGGCTTGGGGCTGGGGAGCGCCCGGGCGGGCCGGGAGCGGCGCGACCTGCGCCCGGGGGTCGGGGGCAGCAAATAAGGAAAACGCGGCGGCGGCGGCGGCGGCGGCTGCACCCCGGGTGGCGCAGAGCTCTCCCAACCTGACGGGCCCTCGAATCTCGGCATCTCATGGGGGAGGGCGGCGTCGAGCAACAGCAGGCGGCGGGAGAGACGAGAGGTGGAGGCGGAGGAGCAACGGAGACAGTGGCGGAGGCGGCGAAGACCCGGAGGCGCAGAGGTGGTTGAAGGCCGCGGTGAAGGCGGTGGCGGAGGTGGCGAGATAGCGTGTGGATGGCGGAGGCGGCGCCGACCGAGGCGACGCGGTGGCGCCAGCGGAGAGGTGGCAGCGGCGGAGGCGACGACGACAGTGGCGGCGGCGGCGGTGTCGGAACGAGGAGGGAGGGGTCAGAAAGAGACAGGGAAGACGCTGCGAGCGAGACGCGCGGGTTGCGGGAACGGCTGGCAGGAGAGGAGGCGGGGGAAGATTTCGTTCCTCACCTGCTGACACCGCGCCCGGCTAACGGGCTCTCCGTCTTTTTTTGGGTACGCGGGGAAGTCGAATTCGGCGTCTGTGGTGGAGGAGGTGGAAGTGGTTAAAGTTGTGATGGCAACGGTGTTTGTGATAATGTATGACATGTGAGGATGGGAGGAGAAAGAATGAGTACGACGAACGAAGCAGTAATAATGGAGATAGAGAAAGTGGAAACGCAGGTGTTGACGCAGGTGACTGAGTTGACGTCGGACTCAGGAAACCTGTTTACGTAGATTGGTGACAGTGACAGAACATGCAAAGGCAGCAGAGATGAGTTTAAATGCCTAGGAGAAATAAAGTTCGTATGAACAATGAAAACGTTGAAGAAATATGAGTTAGTGCTTGGCGTTAGGTGTTTTAAGTCTGAGAGAACGAACAAGCAACAACTCTAAAAATTAATTGCAGTGAAAGAGCACTCAGGGACAGTAGAGAGGAAAGAGAACGGCTAGAAGACAGGTGCTGGAGGCTGGGTGGACAATAGAATGTAACGGCAAGTGCCCGTGGACTGGAAGAGCGTCGCAGTGGCAATGGCTGCGTCAGGGACCGGAAACGGCGCCGGGGCGAAGGCGAAGGACGCGCTGTTCATTTCGGCGGGGGGTGGGGGCGTTTGCGCGGGCCGGGCAGCAAATTCAGGGCCGCCGCTTCACCTGCCGGTGGGTGGCGGGCTGCGCACCGGCCCTGTGCCTCGCCCGCCGCGAACGGATGGCCCTCGGATTTATATCGGACGCCGCGGAGTGGATCAGGTGGCAAGCGGCACGAGCCACGCGCCCCCTCCCGCGCCGTTGCCCCTGCGACGCGCGCTTGCCCTCCCCGCGGGCCAAGGTTACTAGCGAAGTCGGCTGCGACGCCTGCGGAGAAGGCGGTAGGTGGCGCGCGAAGGCGGCGGCGGTGGGTGAGGGAAACGAGATGACGGGAGTAGAGGTGCCGATTTTGTGGACGTTCCACTCATTAGTCATAAGTTTCAGTTCGGCCAATAACGATTTATAATATGCAGTGACTGATCTAGGAGGGGCTGTGGGTGGCAACTGTTTTCGCTTGTTACCTTTTGAGAATCATACCTTTTTGAGCATCATAAAATGAATGTAAATTAATGTAAATACAGCTTGTGTATGTGATTATTCGGTGCTCAACACTTTAAAAGGCCAAAGCAGATGTTCAAATGTTTGTCAGATGATTAAGATACATAAACAGCAGGAAATGATGTGACTGTGATAAGACCATTCATTCTTTGCATATGTGGAAATATTTGAGGGGTTTTCATCATTGTTACCCATACGTTATTCGAACTTGCACCACAAATGACACTCAGTTAATAAAAATGAGTTATATTTCGGGATCCTTTACATATCAGTTTCCTGCCTTTCTCTGTACAGGTGAATGTACTCCTTAAAAGTACCTTGAACTTAGTTTGAACATTTTCGATGTTAGCCTTGCATGATCGTTTCGTAGACAGCCTATTTTACTAGTGAAGCAATGACTGCCGAACAACATGAAGAATTAGATTGAAATTACATAGTATTTGACATTGGGCGCTTTTATCGTAGACATACTACTTAAATTGTTCATTTCATCTCGATGTATAATTGGGTGTTCTGTGCGTGTGCTTTGAAAAATGTGTGTACTTGACCAGATTAAGTAAGTCACTCTTAATATTTGACACTTATTATTGGTTTAAGTGTTTGAGTGGGTTGAAGTCAAATGAAATTCGTACTGTAGTCCAGTTTATTTATATAAAACTATATAACTACATTTTTGTATTCGTTATTGTTTTTTAAGGTCTTCTCTTATCAACTTGGCGATATAACGACCGCTGATTAATTTGAATGTAGGGAGAACTGTAAGAAGAACATGTAAGAACAACCCAAATACACACAAACATCCTTGCCCGAGGTGGGATTCGAACCCGCGACTCTTCGAGCCAAGGCAGCTACGGCCTTAACGACCTCATATATAGGCCGCTTCGTTATTCTATATTTTCAAAAGATTATCGATCATCTACCATAGGTTCCAAACGGGGTCAGTACCGACCCCCTGGGGTAGATGAAACTTTCAAGGGAGCCAGTGGTGGTCTGTAATATGAACCAATGATTAATATGTACAATCAACATCCAATTGAGTATAAAATTATTAAATGGATTTATCAATTAATTGTTTTCAGATAGAAAGCATCGAAATATAGTTATAAATTACGAATTCGCCCTTCTTACGTATCCGTCGTTCATCCTTAGGATCAGGGTCGCAGCTATCCTGATGCTACCGGTGCACTGAAAGTAAGGGGCTCTTAAAAAGGACCTCCTGGGGCGAATAACATCAAAGAATGAAACAAATGTTACTCGATACATATTTTATACATTTCATCAATATTATTTTAACGAAATTGCATTTGAAACTTTTCATTTCAGGTTTATTGCAGATATGAGCCCTCTTTCGACTTTCTGCACCGGGGCATTCAAAAACCTAGCTTACACTACTTAGGATGTTTTAAACAAATTATAATTATTCATATCGCGAAAGAAAATACTCCCTGGAGTAGTGTACACACTGGAGAAATTTAAGGCCAGTTAAAAAACGCGCAACTTGTAGTCAATACACAACACTGAAGATTTAAACCTCAGCTTCTCAGAAGCGGAAGAGTGTTCAATCAAAGACCCACAAAACGTAAATTCTGATTACGCAATATTTAAAGGAAGATATTTACTACATACAGAATAAAGAATAATTCACTTTTTTGGAGTAAATGATCCACAAAATGAGTCTTTCTATCGAAAAATTGCCGATTTTGCCGCAGCATTACGATACTTTCTTTATGTTACGTAACTAGTAAGCGAGAAAGAAGGTTCTATAAATTTTCCAGATAAAAGTTCAAATAGGTTATTTTCCTTAATAAGATGCTTTGTTTTATAGAAGGATGCCATTTGTGAATAATTTTTATGAACTGAATATGCGATCAGAGCAATGCTTTTTTTTGTGTACATTATGCACCCACGGAATGAACTGTAAGAGGCGAGTTGCAAGAAGATACAAATGCATTATTCACTCGAAAAGAAAAAAAGGAGCGTACGCGCAGACTTCATTTGCATTATTACTTTAATGGGATCTCTGAGAACGCAACATACATTACAATAACCGTCGGCTGCAATGGGATGCAGATTGAGAATCCAAACGATTATCATTACATATATTTAAATGAGAGATTGCAGGGACTTTCTGGGGTTGCGTTCGTTCCGGAAGCGCTATTGCGGGTTACAAACCCGCAACGACTGCCTCGTTCCGACCGAGTAACGAAGCTTGCATTTCGAGCGGCGCGGTCCTCTGTGAACATCGCCGACGACACCCCGTTTTTTGCGAGAACCTCTTGACGGCGTTCGAACAAAGTATGACAAAAGCTGCGAGCATTAAGTTGGCCTCGCTCTGTTCTGAATCTCAGCCACCTCCATCGCGCCGTCGCCACCCCACCCCACCTCACCACACCCCACGCCCGCCCAGCCGCCGGCCTTTTGCCCGTCGCTTGTTAACTGCGCTCATAACTCACTCAGTCGTTTGCCGAGCAGATTTTATTTCGCGGGCTGGTGATTTTTAACTGCGTTACGCGTCGCGGGTGGGGTGGGGGTGGGGGCGGGGGCGCGCGTCGCTGGCGCTGCTGCCTTTGCGGACGCTGAATTTCCCTCCCTCTCCCTCACAACCCCCCGCCCTCGCTTCGGGTCGGAAAACGTTTCTGTCTGCCAGAGCCCCTGGTACTTTGCTTGCTCCTCGCATCGGGTACGTGGCCTATGCTACGATTTGTTGTGTGAGAAAAACTGAAAATGTAAACAGAGTCAGCGTTTTATCGAGGAGCGATGAAATGAACAATGTAATATTAGTATAGAATTTATACATTCATAAAAAAGTTGAATGTATTATAACTGGTAGTAGTTAAAATGCATTTCTATAAAAACATTTCTGTCTTTTGATTGTACAACTAAATGTACACATGCTCGTTTAATCTTTTGGGGTAATTTTTAAATGTCCAAAGCGTTAACAGGCCAATATTACATTTTAATGATTTTAAAGGGGTAATATTTATACTGCTCTCTCTCTCTCTCTCTTTCTTTCTCTCTCTCAAAATTTAGAGCTCTGGCAGAAAACGCAATCATCATTACAAAGCGATGCTAATCTAATTATCATGCATATAATAATAAATTCTATTCAGAAACTCCAAGTATTATTTTTAGAAATCAGCGTTACTCTAGCACTGATACTTTTATTTCCCCCAAATTTGAATGCATTTATTGTTATTGATGTTATGATATGTGATCAGCGGAAATGAGTGGCTTCAGATCGCTGAATTCTTTGCCTCCAGGGAGAGCGAAGACGCAAAGCAGATTAGAACCGCGAAGTGGAGATCTGCTTGATGGACCAGCTCCAAGCCTCAGGGGCCGCAGACCAGCTCTCCCCACCGCCGCGAGGCCGTGTTTATGAAATAATACAGACCATCTGTCGCTCTCGCAAGAATTTGCACAAAACATCCATTACGGTAGGCGGACCTAATCCCTCCTAAATTTACAAATTATGCAGATGAACCGGGACGCCGTGCCTCGGGCCGGGAGAGACGCTCGTCTTAGTGAGCCAAACAACGCAATTACGGACAGAATTGCGTGAAATGAAGGCGGGGTCTCGTCTCTCCGCCGGGGTCTTCGCCGACTGCTCTTCGTTTATCGAGTCGTCAAGTCTGCGCGCCCAGACGAAGATGTTCCTCGTTCCAACTCGTGATCAACGATCGATCTTTTTTTCCGAACAAACGTTTGCAAACTCAATGAAGACAATCTTGCTCGTGATCTGTCAAAATCAGGAAAGAAATATGTTGAACGTTTTATAGTGAGATACACATATGCGAAGCTCTTACGATATCATTATTACAGCAAATGCATATTGAAGTTTATACAATGGGTATAATTATATTATGTTTTCATACACTACGTAGGGTTGTTCTATGTGCCCTATTACTACGTAATTAATATTTTATTCGTATTATGTAAATGTGTCCTCATTTTCTAACATGTTTTAAAATCTATTAAGTAAGGATTTTCTAGTGCTAATAAAGCCAAAAATTCTTTTATATAAAACGTTTCTAAATATCTGTGTTACATTCAACAAAATACTTTATTTGAAGCGTTATAATATTGTGAGTTAAGTTAAGTTGTAGCTAGAATCACGTCGTGCACGTGATATGCATACTATATCCCCTCCTGTGGTAAAAGCTACACAAATTCTAGACAAGAAGGTTTTTGTACATAAAATTCGCACAATTAGTAATTTTTTTTTCTGAACACATTGCGGAGACCAATAATCAAAATTCAGGGTCAATATGTCAGCAACGATACAAAGATACAACAAAAACATTTAAAATTTTACCTTTTATAATGAGATTTTTAATTAACACAAATTATTTAGATACGATTAGATTAGATTAGCTGTAAATAAACTTTTGGTACTCGATTAATTTGAAAAAAATATTGTCTGAAACCTACCCGAGACAATGAGGTAAAGAAAATGAAAAACAATTCCTAATACCTTTTCTGCCAAAACAAACTTATTTACATATTTGTATAATTCTTGCCCTCTCTTACAATCATGGTGGTTGTCTCTTATTGATTTTTGATTAAGTAATTTATGTGTTTATAGTGAAATAATGGATTAAATTTCATAATTGTTTTACTTAGTATTGCAGTTCATGTAATTTTTAGTGACTTCACGAACTTACAATAGTTTTACGTAACTTCACCGTAAATCTAAGGTGGTAGGTCGACAGACAAAATGTTGGATATATAAAGCTATGGATTACATGCGTAGTTAAAAATGGGTAAGTGAATTTCACTGTGCAAAATGTCGTGAGCATGCATGTTAGTATGAAAAACTGAGAGGCTTAACTAACCACATAATTCTCACAGTAAAAAATAGTTCTCAGGAAAGAACCAAGGAGCAAGTTGCATAGACGTTCTCACAGCACTATTTTTGCTTTTGGCTCTGACATTCAATTTACATTTAAGTACTCTTTACTTCATGGTTGTCTACTCATTTACATCAAAATTGGCCAAACGAGGAAATGAATTAAAATATGCAGTCTTTTAGCCACTTCGTTTCGTGAAGAACCTGAATTATACACTTATTACGTATTTTAAAACACTGTAAGAAATTCATATAATTACGCAATACTTTTAAAAAATGTGCACATTTTTTGACAAATTCTAGTTCTTCCACACAGTGGTAAACGTACAAGAAAACAAGTAGTATAAAATGAATCAAAACTAGCCAGTTGAAATCCGATCAATGATATTAATATTCTAAAATGTTTCTGATTGTTCACACTACTCATAACCATAAAATTGCACTTACTTTAGATTGTTTGATTGACTCATTGGTTGGTGATTCCGGTCGCGAGAACTACTAAGATCGTTAATCCCGTAAGTTTAGTGCGTGTTTTAATCGTTGGAGGTAGCGACGATCTTTCCCGCTTGCTGGCGAGATCCAGCGCCTACTTACGTAGGCTTGAAGCGATGTTCCCATACCAACTACTTCCGACGAGCGGGGCAGGCCCCAGCCGTGACGGGCTCTACGCTCCTTACTGGTCTACTGATATGTGTGGTAATGCAGTGCGTGTAAGTAAGGGGAGGAGGAGGAGAAGGAAGAGGAAGGAAATATCGCGCGCGGTCCGTGGCCCGTTTGTTAGGGTTCTGGTCGGGCATTTTCCTACTGTTGATCGGAGAACCAACGTTAAAGAACCGACGAGATCAACCGGCAGCTACATTTTTCACCCAGACAGCGGTTGAACTCGAACTAGCTGACAAGCTAGTGTAGAAAATCCTGCCACCGACGGGACTCGAACCCTAAGCCTTCCTGGTCCGAGACACCACAGTGGCATGCCCTGAGCCACCTTTTCCGGTACTTACTCCTGAACTCCAAACTCGCAATATAAAGCACGTGTGCGGCACCGAGAACAGGGCTTACGGCCGTCCGGAGGTTTCCTTGCACGTAAGGTGGTGACAAATCGCGGGCGCGGTGTAAGCCTGAGCGAGTGCGACCGCGGAGCGCGTGCAGCAGCGGGCGGGCGGACGCCGGCCCTTTCGCCGGCCTTACGGGATTCATCCGGTGATTCATTGGCAGCGCGGGCGGCGCTGCCGGAGTGCGAACCCGCGCTAAGGCGCTTACCCTCCGCGGCGGCGCGCGCGCTTGGAAGCCCACGAGTGCGGCCGCACCTTGCTGCGTCTGCCGGCTGCGCAAATATGGCCCTCGACGCCAAATGCAGCTATCTATAATGTTGCGTTTCTCATGCTGTGCCGGGTTTCAATTACCCGCTTAGGGTGTCAGTTTTTTTGAAAACAATTTATCATGACATTATGAATTATAAATCTATGTACTACTCAAGAATAGATAATAAATAATACTAGGTATATGTTGAGATTCATTTAAAAATTTTTATTTGTAAATGATGAAAGTTTATAATTAAATAACAATGATTTGGCTACTTTTTTGAAATTTTTAACATTTAACAATCTCTGTCTAAAAGATATATATATGAAAATAGTATGGTAAACAACAACAACAAAAATGCTTCAAATTCTTCTTTAAATTTTCTCATCGTATGTATCAAAGAATTGTATTAAGGATGGTGCTGGTCTCATTTACGTGGAACTCTTTATTTTCGAAAAGCGCAACAATTTAACATTGCAAAAGTGCATGTTGGAGATAGAGATTTTCGATTTAAACAAAATCTGTTCGAAAAAATCAGATCTTTACAAAAGATCGTGAACAATGGTTCTGAAAAAATGAGTTGTTGCGTAATTTCGGCTTGACGTTAATGCAAATTGTAAAGAAACGTTTTTTCAATGAACATTTCACATTTTTTCTTCAATTTTATTCTACGGATAGAACAAGGGACGCTTAAAAGGCTTATAACGCAGGCCACATTTTCATTAAAATTTCTTAATTTTCAAAACTTTCAAATTTGTAAAAAATGGGAGAAAATGTGTTAAACACCATTAGTTTCATACGTCGTCGCGTACTGCTTACGCAGTAGTAACTCTACGACGAAAAACGGAATTTTTTTGACCGCAACACTAGTTGCTGGACCGTGGTAAAGAAAAAGTTGATAAATATTGTTACTTTTTGTGTTGTATGATACTTCCTCTAACACGTTGTGTGACAAGTCATGTTTTAAGGGTCCCAAATACCGAAAACCTATTACGGCAAAACGTCTGTCTTTTTGTCTGTGTGTAGTGTCTGTCGTTGGACAACGCTTACGCCTAAATCGTTAACAAGATTTCCTTCAATATTGATATTCCCCGACCGATTTAAATGCCTTGTGAGATTGAAATTGATACTTGGGGGGGAAGGGATACCACAACAAAATTTTATTAAAAATGGTTCAAATTTCTTTTATTAAACTTTATCCTCGAATATGAAAAAGAACGCTTAAAAGAATGGTACAAGTTTCATTGTCGCTGAAATCCGAGATTTTCTGAAATTTGCAAACGTTCAAAACTTATTGACGGCGTCTTCCTAGTTACAATATTGAAGCTACGTAAAGCATAATAAATATAAATAATAAATAAAAAGGATAATAAATATAAATTAAAGTGACTACTTTACTCGTGAAATTATAACTAATAGTGTTTAACGATACATACAAAATATGTGCTAGGGAGTCCAAAAAATTTGAACTTTTTGGAAATCCAGAACTAATAGTGAAAATTGACCCTACGTCATCTTCATAAATGAATCTCTGTGTGGTATTCTGCCAAGAAATATAAACAAAAAAATAGGAGCTATTTTTGAGGAAATTTCGAAAACGTTTCGTCCATCTTCATGCAAAGTAGCTGCAAAATTCAAAAAATTATTCTGAAAATCGCAGGGCCTACAATCAAGCCAACTGGTTAATATTTATTTCAGAAAAATTCCTAGTAGTAGGAGCGTTAGCTTCCGCGACCAGAGTCAGTATGTACTTGGCTGTCCGGGAGATACCGCGACCAAGGCACAGCTGCCGACGTTTCTGTCACCATTCTGCGACTTTTTTCAGGGTAGCCCTAACGAAGGTCGCAGAATGGCGGCCGAAACACCGGCACCTGTGCCTTGGACACACGAATGGTCTCTGGTAGTAGTTTAGGCGCTAGTATTGTTCATAGATGGACACACGAACAGATAGACGAACGTTAAAAAATAAAAATAAAAAAACACTTTTTCAATATTAGGGTACCCTAAAGCGTAAAATTTCGTCCGCAAAATTATCCGAATCGATTTTTTGTTATGTAACGCCTCTTTACTACTATGTTACTCCATACATACGTACGTATACAAGTAAGTGAAAATATGACAGTTTACAACATAATTTCTCTTTTCGGATTTTAATTTTTACTTACTACACATGCATGTTGCTCCAGCTCCTTGTTTAAAATATACGCTCTTTGAAACTCTATACACTAGTGACCTTTCTTGTGAAATTGCATTCATTTATAACATTCATTCCGCAAATAACGCGTGATGGACAGATGTCTGGGATTAGTGACAAATTACTCACTATGAAATAGAGTGACACATTCAAATCGTGCGTGCGAATGCCAAACGGCATACCATATCTCTACTAGCGGCTGTCACGCACTCGATGTGCGTCCGAGCGTCATGAAAGAGAGTAGATGACGTGTTCATCACCGACCTGCGTAAAAGGTGTCCCACCGATGACCTTCGCAGCCGAGGAAAACGCGAACTCCTGATACACCACGTTCCGCGACGCCGAGAATATCATTCGACCCTGGAGTGCGTCGCGTATATCAACAGCCGCTGCGCAGCTTGCTCCTCACTCCAGGATTTCCGATCTTACTGGATCCTTTTCAAGAGAACTTGTTTGTGACAGGAAGAGGCATCGCAATGAAGGCATCAGTGAAACTTCCAGTTTTCGTCCTCGCCTGCTTTTTCAGTCTGGCTCTCTGTACTCCGACGTGCAAAGCCAAGCCTAACCCGGAAGTAGCGGCTCGTGAACAATGGAGAGAGCGATGGACAAGCAAATCGACGGAGGCAGCGGCATCTTCAGGTACAACGTCTGACGGAGATGATCCAGTCTCACCTATGGTAGGTCCAGTTCCTGACGAAACAGTCGCAACTCCAACTTCAGTGGTAGATGAGGCAAAACCAGAACCAGAAGATGCAGGAAAGGCGAAATCAGCTGCGGAAGAGTCATCAGGCGCAAATGAAACAACAGCTGTTGATGAGGCAGTGGTCACCGAAGAAGTTCCCGCAAAGGAAGAAGGACCCACAACAGAGAAGAGCAAATCGTCGGAATCATCTGTAGATAAAACCAATACCTCATCTGATGCTAGTTCTAAGGGCGAGTCGTCAGAGGCGTCTGTTGTCTTGCCTGGCGACGTGACGTCAACGGCATTCTCCTCGGCGTTCTCTGCCTACTCCTCGGCGCAGTCGGAGAGCTCCGAAAGCGACGGACTGTACGTGAGCTGCGAAGCAGCTGGAGGTACCCCCTCCAACATCAAGACTCTCAGGTTCTGTTATTTCGAAAACGACACCGTGGAAATTTGCGCGTGCCCTCTAAGGATTTTCAACGATTTCGAGTTAGAGCTGGATGACATTTATAAGCCAAAATACACGCATTACTTTGAAGACAACGCGTGCTACTTTAAAAAGCAATCTCACTAAGATGATGATGACCAGAAGTACTTAGAAAAGGCTTTAATTCTTATTAAACGAAACATATTGTAGCAGACCAGCAAAGTGTAAGAACTATAAACGAAATTAGAGAAGGAAATACGTCATCTTAACGGGAATTGGCGTTAGAAATACTGTGCAATTACTGTCCTAAAATGTTATAAACTATTAATATTGCAATTATTAACATTTAAAGATAACTGTATTAGGAAAAATGTTCAAATGTCATGCCAGTAAAATATAAAGATTACATAATGGCTGATCATATCAATAAGCATTTCATAACCACTGCAATAAAAAGTTTTATAATTGTGAATTAAATTACTTACAATAAATAAATTATGGTTTTCAAGTGAAATATGTGAGTTTTCATTTTTTAAACATTCAAACAAGTGAAATGTTCACCTAACCAAAATTCCTTGACAATAACCATTACTTTAGTAATTTAATTTGCGACATTTTCTGTTTTGTATTAGAAATAATATGGCAATTGTTTATCAGATATTGGTAGAAAATGAGAGGGAATTTCGTTTTTTATGAATTTATGATAAAACAGGCTTCGGGAAAGGTCTTTGGCAAACGCGAGAGCAAAAATTGATTGAGTGAAATAATATTCAGATAATTTAAAAGAAAGCACACAGTAATTCATAATTTACTGTTGTTAAGAAAAAATTGCATTTTACTTTATAGTATGTAATTTTCAGAAACAAAAATTAGTATATTTGGTAACAAGAAATATGGGACTTCATGTCGTGCACGTGCGTATCAATTACAGAACTGTCAACATATAGTTCTTTTTCAGTGTAAACATATCTGTTGCTTCTCCTTAATTCAACATTTTTATTTGGAAATTAATTTCCGTGAATTGTAGTAAAAATGTGAATGTGTAGAGATATTTTAAATATTTTAAAATCATCAATCCATTTTTTTGAGCTTCCTATTACATTTCACGATAATAAATAAGATAAGGGTCATTTGCTCAGTTAGAAATTATGGTGAAAGAAGAGAACAATAAAAAATACTTACAAAACACTTCTAATTTTTGTGTATTAGAAGATACTGAGAGCTCTAAACTACCTTTATCCAAATACACTTATACAGAAAATCAATTTCTATATGTTATGCAAACTGAAATGATACAACAATAGTCGTGTATCACAGTAATAATACTGAAATTCCATGTTAAGTGTACGAAACCCTTCTCTCCGAACACTATTTCAAGCTTATCGTGCCCTGCTGCTTCCACCTTCTAAAACCCTTCTCTTCTTCTTCTTCTTCTTCTTCTTCTTCTTTACCACCTCTCATATCTCGCCTACCCCGCTTCTGGCCCTTCCTCGGCCTCGCCCCCGCGCCCTGCCCC
>BOPP01000002.1:15481157-15524999 GCA_017312745.1 Gryllus bimaculatus | reverse complement strand
GGCGGAGGCTTCGGTGGCGAACGCGAGAAGTGTGGTAGGTTGCGGCGCACGAGGAGAAGCAGGCGCCACACACATCTGTGGTTAACGCGAGGCGCCACGATGTTGTTACACGAGTGTTGAAGGCTACGATTTGCTAGACATAGTGAGATTTCATACGTATGCGATGATAACGGGTGTTGAAGAGTTTTAAATTTTGTACAGATTTTAATGGTTCATTAAGATAACTGCCGCAGCAACACGTGCGGAGATTCAGAAAAAATGCCCCACGTTTTAGAAAACCGTTGTTTTAATTGAGTTCATTCTTATTGTTTCCGAGAAACGAGTGAAAATAATATTAGTAATACTCGTTATAAAACCCGTTTTTGTTATTTTTTCTTTTCTGCGGCATTGCAACAATGAATTAAATTATTATGTGTTGAAGACATTAAGTATTATTATCATAATAATTATCACAATATTATGGTGGGGCGATCGACATACGGCAGTACTTTCAAACAGAGAGACGTTGGAGGAGCATTTCATGGAATAATTGAAAATGGTATTTCCTTAGATATGCATTGATCACTGAAATATTCCTACATTGAGTATATAGAGAGCGAAGAATCCGAACTTTCTGAGAGTAAGTACACTCTCCTTCAATGGAATATTTGTTTTAAGGTTAATTATAATAAATTAAAATGCTAGTAAAATTATAGCTAAAATTATAGTTTAATGTATATTTTTGAAATTTATCATTTAACTGGCTTTTCAATTTTTTTCTGTTATTAGTATTTTTTGAAAGATTATTAATTTTTATATATGTTTCAGTAGTTATAATGCCATGATATTCATTCACCTGAGTCACGTTCGAAAAAAAACTAAAACTCATTAAAAGGGGCAGAAAGACTACAAGAAACATCCAGTGTCTGAACACCCTGCCAATCAAAGAGGAGGAATATTTTGCAATCAAACTTTATCTCAATTTATTATCAAAGGTGTCCAGAAGTCGTTACTGCATGCCAGTTATTAATGGAGTGAAATCTCGCATCTTTATCTTACATAATTATAAACGCTCCTCCATTCAAAGGTCAAATAAAATTGAATTTAGAGGAGGAGAAGGAGGTTCCACAAAAGGTTCAAATGTGATCACAAAAGTAATAAGAGACTAATACAATTTCATCCATATTTGGCGCATTAAATATGTTTAAATAAAGTCAGTTTTTCAAAAATATGCGTGTCACAAAGAAAATCAATAATTTATTAAAAGATGTATTCCTGTCTTATTTTCATACTTTTGACAGTCATTTTTGATTTTATTTTTGTAAATGATATTCACGAATGTAAGGAAATAGTTTGCTTTTGAATACATCAGTAAAGAAGATCAAATTGATAAAGGAATAAACATCTTATTTTGCTTCTTCTCAAATATAATGTTTTTTTGGACTTGAAACCTCATAACAAATTTCTATTCTCTTAGGGTAATGTGCTTTTGTGTAAATGCAATTGCATAAAATATAGCCCTAGGGAAGTTGGGAGAAGACTCTAAATGCTCTTTTATAGTTCCTGCGTAATTGAGGTGCAGTTTATTCTGCACCAGACGAAAATTAATGTAGCCAATTTTCTGTTTTTTCCGGAGAACCCTTTTCTGCCTAAACTCGCGATCTGCCGAGTTTCTTAAAGGTTTCAATTGTGTTTCTTGAATTTTTGCATTAGTAGAAAACATTATAAGAAGAATAGTATAATATCAATTATCTCAATACATATATTACAAGTAAACGTTAAAAAATCTTCTATTGTCTGTGCAATGTGGTTTTGATTGAAAGTTATGCCCTTTTCATAATCAGCGGCTGCCACCGAACTTCCTTTCCGTCGTTCAAGAAGATGTCATCATGCGTGGGGTACAGGTGAAAATTGGTGCTACTTGACCACAATTGCATCGAACCCATAGTACGCTAATTGTGTGAGTTGTCCCTTGCATAGCTCTAAGAAGCCACACCCGGACACCTTCTCACGATCCCGGGCGCCATTCTCGAAGCCTATTTCTACACCATTCATTTACATAGAGTAGGGAACGTTAGCGCCACATGTTAAGTTAGCGACGTTATGCACTAAAAGTCACGTGACAGACCGTGAGGTCATAATGTCAAACCTTAGACCTAAGGCATGACCTTAAACCTTCATAAATAGTGTACGCCTGTAGGATTATCTATGTCCATCTTAAAAACGACAAAATGGCCGCCTATACAGTCGCATTTTCCAACTCTAATAAAATGATCTCCAATGTGGGGCAGCTAACTAACTCCAGAACTCCGCAAGTTTCCAATGTCTCATTACGCCTGCCACTAAAACTCCCAAGTGTCTCAGAATAAAAATATTACGAACTTCGAGTCCAAAACTAGCACTTTCGTGTAATAAATATATAGACCGTTTCTAATAGCTTGTGGTGGTGTGTGGCGGATAGTGGAGTGTGGCGGATAGTGGTGTGTGGCGGATATACGAAATAGATAGTTGATAGAGGAGGGTCGTACACAACGACGAACTGTGGACCTCAAAATGTGACCACAGCGCAAGATGATCGCTGTGTTCTCCGCATGGCCGTAACGGACAGAACGGCACAGTGTTGACTCGACTTTGGACCACTGCTTTGGGTGTGGTCATGTCTGCGTCCACGGTTTGTCGCCGACTCCTGATGGATGGACTGGTGGCAGGCAAACCACTGGGTCGGATTCCGTTGACCACAAACCACCAACGCCTCAGGCAGCAATGGGCACGTTAACGTATTCACTTGTGTATTGAGAGGCTAAATATAGTGTTTTCAGACGAGTCACGCTTCAATTTGTGCTACAGCGATTGTTCAACCCTACGTAGTGATCTCAATTAGCCAGCGGACAAACGTTAAGTGTGATGTTTTTTGATGGTTTGGGGCACGATTGGTTAAAATGTGCAATCTCACCATGTGTTGAGGGTAATCTGAACAGCGATCGTTACATCAGGGAGGTTTTAGAGCCCGAGTCACTGCCCCTGCCGCAAACAGCTCCACATGCCATAATTAAGCAGGGCAATGCCCCACCGCGTGTGGCAAGGAATGTACAAGCTTTCTGTGGAGAGTGACGGAAACCACTGCTTCCCTGGCCTGCACGTTAGCCTGACATGTCGCCCTTCCAATATGTCTGGGATATGATCGGTCGGCAACTTGTTTGTTCTGTTCCTCCTGCAGCCACTGTCGATGCTTTGTGGTCACGCGTACAAAGCGCGTAGCAATGTACGTAGCCCAGCAGCATATTCAGGCTCTCTTTGAATTCATGCCACGACGTATAGAGTTTATGGTGGCAACGCATGACTGTTTCACACCGTACTAAGTGCTCAAGGACAAAATGCATGTATATTTCTTTAATTTTAATCATTTGTATATTGTAATATTCCTAATCTGTGGAATAAATTTCATGGTAATCGTATGTCTCGTTCATGGGGTTGTAATTTTCACAAACAGCAGTGTAGTTTAACAGAAAGTCTTCAACAGTCCTGATTAAGAACTTTGATTTTACTTGATAATCACATTTAAATTCGACTGCGTACTTTTCAAGGAAATCAGAAAGAACGTCACCTTGAGTTCGATCGACCTTGATCGAATGTCATGTCTATGGACATTGCCAAGTATTTGAGGAAACATGGAAACATGTTTTATTATATTGTAATTGTATTTTCATTTACTTCTAATTTTTGCATTATTCAATTTCTCCTATACGTGCCCCATCAAAAGCCTCTGGCAATAACAGAGTGGTTATTTGTAGCAATTCTATGAAAGTTTCCCTTTGGATTTATTCGAAATTAATTTACTGACAGTTTTGACAGATATCTGCATTATAGATGGTAGTTCGGTTTTGACATCGAATACGGTCAAATTGAAGCAATACTTTAAAAATTATTTAGTTTCGTTGGAGAAATGTAAGCCTTAGCAAAGTGCACACTGAATATCCACTAGTTCTAATATGCTGAGACATAATTTCAACCAATAAAATTACCTAAACATGAGATTTTATTCTAACATTTGGTTAACTGTATTTAACTTCATATGAAATCTCAGAAAGACAACGCCCTATTTTGTTTCGAAACACGTATCTGCATTTTGCTCGTTACCTACGTATTAGTCGTGTGAGGTATATTGTATCAACTGATACTTTTAGATTGCACCGAATAACAGCAAATTTTTGTACCCGTAATAATGAACATATGAACGTGAAATGCAACTGAACCGAATCGTACTTTACATACAGTATATTGTCATAAAAAGCAACGTTACGATTCCTTTTGTGAATTTATAAGATTATTTTCGTTTTTACCCCCTTTTTTATGAAAATAATTCACCGAATTAGACCTCTCCCATTATCGCAGGTGGTCAAGTTTGACCAAACTTTAGAATTTAAGCGATGGGATTACATATTATGACGATTATTTATCTGTGTTATGCAAGTTCATGAAAAGAAGCGAAGAATATTGAGATAGATATCATTAATTTTAATTCACTATAAATTGATTTCGTATACATTGGAACCCCATTTGTAGTCCCAATTATTAGCTGATTTAATCGTCAACTTGGTAGTAGAAGGTAGTACCTTATGTACTGTAAACAGGATTAGTCAATGACAGCTACTTGAAAATATAATATGTTATTATTATAAATTTTGTTTGAAAATCAGAAAAGGCATTGCTCTTCAAGTTATCTCAAACTTGTTCATACAGCAGCAAGGATCATCATGTTGATTGTTTCTGGAACATCGTTTCGGAATAAGAGTGTATTTCTATAAGAATACACTCGTGAAATCCACAAGAAAACGAAAGGGAAAATAATATATCTAACTGATTTCTCCTCTACAGTCAAATATTGAAGACGTTTTCTTTGAGACATTATTTTACGTGCGCATCTGTATCACCGTCTTGCCAAACAATTATTTGGGGCGTGAGAAGACTCTCGAGAAGGCCCAGCCGAGTTGAAGGAAGACGTCGCGAGGCTGGCGTCGCCCCAGCAAGGGGAGGGGCTGCTTATCTGCGCAGGGCTACCGGCAATCGTTTTTATCGCCAGGTCACTTTTACAGCGGTCGGCATAAGGCGCGGCCCCCGCCGTCTTCCATCCTCCCCGCGGCGCTGCGCGACCCGCCGGGCGGGGAGGGGGCGGGTCCGGCGGCAGGAGTGGGGAGGATGTTGCGGGGAACTTTAGGGTGGCTGCGGTGACCGAGGAGCTCCGATCCCGGCCGGGGTGTGAGGGCGAGAGCGAAGGACGGGAAGAGGGGCGTCCTAGGACGAAGTAGCGAGCGGTCGGGCGGCGAAGGAGCAGGGGCTGCGATGAGGTGGGCGTCGACCTCAGGGCAGAGCGGCCGAGCGCGGCGGCGGGGACGGGGTTGTGGTTGGGGGAGGGTTCGGCGCAGGGGGATGTCGGAGGTTCGGCTGGCGGTCCGCGTCGCCGAGATGAGGCCCGTCCCAAGTGCCGCGTAATATGATGCCCCGATGTTATTACAGCGCATAAAGCGGCGGGAAGGAACACGGCAATCTTAAGCTTTGCGTCGGTTATAGGGTGACGTCAGCGGCCATGGCGGCGAGGGCGCCTGATAGCTTCTTCCTCGGCCACTTTATCCGCCGGAAGTCGCCCTGCCCCTCCCCCCCCCCCCCCCTATCGAAGGCTGCGCTCCCTCGCTCGCGCTCGCGGCCGGAAGTCGACCGAGTTTCGGGCTTTCCGGAGGTTGGCCGCTTTTCTTTTTCGCTTTTCCCTCCTCCGCCGGCTTTCCTTTTTCTCCCGTCTTTGTGTGCATATGTGACCGCGCGTGTGTCTTCAGCGACGGCTTGGCGCCCCGCTGGCCAGCGCTCGTGCGGCCGGGAGAGCGTGCGTATGGGATAGTCTACAACTGGCGTCTCGTGTCTAAACGGCGATCTTTTCCTCATATATTGTTGAAGTTCACACGAAAAAAGTTATCGGACGAGGTTAGATTTATTCTCTTGTCTCTTACATACGAGGTCGGAGTAGAAATCGTTTCTTTGTGACAAGTCGCTTCATGCAGGATTTCTCACAGTGTGTTATCAGAAGTCGAATCAACAGTCAGAAAGCCTGGAAAAGTTTGCTACATACGCACATAAACATTTATGAGTAGTATTATTAGTATGTCCTTTTGTTTCATAAGCATTTTCACAAGCCTATTTTTTTTCTTCGTGACGAAATATTTGCTGTTTCAGACATTTCTCGTTCTTCATGTGATAAATCATAAACATTTCCTTACATCTGATTAGATAAAACAGGAAAGACAGCTAAAATTCAGGCCGCTTTGTGTTAACAATTGACGTGCTAAATTCTGACAAATGGGAGGAATATATAGAGAAGAAATTCAGTTATCGTTACTATCTTCTAGTTCTTTTAATTAAACAATATGAAATAAAAATTGTGTATGAAGTCAAGTGTAAGACATATGCCTTCTGCTTATATGATGTTATCTTATGATTTTTAGCGGCGATTCATAACGTACGTTCTGAATATTTCAACAACTAATGACTAGGAATCTTCGAAGAGTGTACTGAAAACACGCCCGAATGAATATAGATGGTTCTAGTATAATGGCAGTGTGAACAGATAGTGCCCTCGGGTAAAACACATTAATCAAGCTCCAACCTTGGCGTGGCTCCGCTCGGGCAGCCGTTGAGGGTTTGGCATGTGAAATAGGACAGCGCCCTACTATTAAGATGTCTCGAGATTTTCAGCACTACATGGAAGTCAATAAATAATAACTGCACGACTCGAAGACAACTCCAAAAGAGAAAGTTCCATATTTCACGATAAACAAAAGTCAATTTTGCAATGCAGGGGCTGGAGACCTGTACTTCTCATGCCATCTTGTGCTTCTAAATCATAGAATCCTTATGCATCACTTGATTTTGAAAAGTATCTTACTAAGCAAAAAATAGCCTCTGGTAACAAACAAAAGTACGAAACTCAATGAGAATTGAATGCTTATGATTTCCGTAGGTTTATTTGAGAATCATGTTTCTGGAAGACTTTTAATTTTACTTTACATTATTTACTGATAGAAGAGCAGTTTTACTTTCCGCAGTGACTCGTTTTATAAGAATACCTATGATTGCTTTGAGATTGCCTCAAAAATCCCTTTCCCGTGACAACGCGGGAAACTGTTTTCCATTAATATGTTTCTACAAAACTATTAAACATATATATTCAAATTATATAGTTTTTCTTGCTCACACTATTTAATCTTTGTAAAATATTATGTTTTCATTCACTCACAATGATAACTACATCCATTTAGTCTCTGGTATCTCTATACTATATCGCATTTACAGCCGCCAAACTAGTTGCAATACATTAGCATACGAACAAAACGTATTCAGAGATTCTAATTCTCTTACGACAAATCTTAAACAAAATCTTAATCACAAATTCAGTGTAATAATATATCCCTAAGACTTATTTTTATCATCGGCCATTTTTAAAATTAAAAACACGAGTGACAGTACGTTCTACAATGTGAATCTGCAGGTACATTAGAAAAAGTTTGTTTTGCTAATTCTTCATAGAAAGGATACCCAATGATCTCTTCCTCCCTGTTCAAAAGATTCGTGATGTTCTAGATTGAGGTTGAATTGGACGTGAGATGTTGGAGGAATATCATTTGGGAACTGAAGAATTTTTTAAATGGGAAACATATGCGAACAATGATTGCAATATCAAGATCGAGTTTATAGAATCTTGCACCAGACACGTGGAAAACATTGAAATAAAATGTATACGCTATTTTTTTATGTGATCCATGACTTGTCCAAGTTTCTAGTGTTAGGAGGTGTTTTTGCGTCTCATCTCGTTGGGCACCTGCTTACACGTTTCCACGTTGTTTGTCGGCTCTACTGAGTGTGGCATAACCCAGACCTAATTTAATTACTTCTTATGGATATAATGTTCTATACATCCACCGATTTTTAAGTGAATCCGACCATTCCTTGTGGGCGTAGCAATTTTCAGAAACACCCGTGTATTTTCCTGTGCTTTCGAAACTCCCTTTTGAAGCTGCTAAGTTGTTGGAGAGGTTTTCTTCAATGTATGAATGTGAAAGAGGACATTCAAAGACTTCTTAGATTACAGCAAGTTTAATATAGCTAATAGAGATATGTTATTCTTCAATACATCGACGGATGGATGAGTGGTCGTCATCGAATTTCACAATGGAAAGGTGAGCACTGGCCCAAAAAAGTTGGGAATCCCTAGAATAGACCATTTACTGAAATGAATTATGAAAGGTAATAATGTAAATATGTATGTACTTAGCTCGACAGCCCGTGAACAGGACCAGGCCTACCGGCGACGTCCCAGTCTCGCGGCCATGGGTTAAGACATCCCTGCGCCGAATTCCGGGCTTCTCAACCTGAAAAGTGAATTTTCTCATCGTCACACAGTAATTGTAACACAGACATTTGCAAGGAAAATTCACACTATACTCTTGGCTTGACCGGGAATTGAGCCCGAGGCCGCGTAGTGGAAAAGATAATGATGCAGAATTAAATAATGTTCTAATAGATGGAAAAGTATCATTGAAAATAAATTAAGACAGTTCATGTTTATATTTAAACATGGGTGAAATTATATTACTTGACAGTATCATAATGTTGCAATGGAAAGAAAGATACGGAGGATATTTAAAGCACGTAATTTCCACTGTAGATTTGCAATATGAGTAAATATGCAAAAGGAAAATGAAATGTCTATAGAATTTCAATTGCGTTTCTACTTCTTATTGAAGAGATGATCAGGTTTCAAATTGAGTCGTCAATAAGGTAGGTGCCAACCTCTTTTCCAGGAAAATATTCAGTTTTAAATCGTACGTATTTCATAAATGTGATGCTTGAAATAATTGGGTTCAATATACTAAGTAAAAAAAGAATGGTTGTATATGTATTGTTCATTTCAGTTTTGCACGTCTGCTTCCATTTTAGTTCTCGTGTGTGAGTTAATTATTTTTCTATGGAATTTTATGTCAATTTATTACCGATATTCTTGATGTATCTTCTTGTCCTAGTATTATCGTTATGTGCTATTTGTCGGGCGTTTATGTATTAAACGAAGGCTTTTGAAAGAATACAAAAATTTGCGCAAGAAAATGCTAAACGAAATCAACCCACAAAAATTCGAGACTTGTACCACATGCTTCCAGAAAAAATAGCAAGATAATACTCATGTATTAACAGCTAGGTAGATAATGAGAGTATTAATGCGCTTATAAACTGTCTTAAGGTAAAACATCTGCCTGCACAAGGAAAATGACAAAATCATAATAATACGTAGAATACTTCATTAGTAACAATTAACTCACTATCCTTTCATTATGCCCACACTTAAGAGGGCATTCAATTGTGGCAGCAGATGTAGACCCTGCGACTTCATGGCCGGATATGTAATTCCCACTAACGCGATAGAGCCCTTTGGTTCAACATCGTCAAATAATAGACAACGCCTGGCGCAAAATAGTTTCTTCTCGGAAAACGGGTCTTTGCGACCCGCAATCAACAATTATTGCGGAGGCCTCCTGCTGCCGGGGTCTCCCAGGCCTGCTGACACACTGTGGCCAAGGCCGTGCGCTAATTCCCCCATCGCGATAAAACATGGCCGTCTGGCCGGCGCGGCGCGGCGTGGCGCGGCTCCTTGCGGGGAGGCACGTGGCGTTTCGCGGAAGGCCCCCCGCTCCCGCAGGTGCTCCCGTTGCGGCCGCCTCGCCGCGACGCTACGCGGTCAATCCCTTCTCGGTAGGGGAGAATAACGTGATTGTAGACCGCTCGGCTTGCGGCTCTGTGAGGCCTCCAAGCACTTCTTACTTAAGGGGTGAGTGGGAGAGTGAGTTAGTAAATGATCGATTTTGGGCGCATCTATGGTAATTTGTCCAAGCATCAACTAAGGAGGTATTACTAGCGCAACTTTTCTTGAACGATGGATTGAAGAAATTCTGGTAGAGTGGGGCTATTAGTTTCGGAATCGGCCTCTAGATTTTATGAAGCACTGCCAATCTCTGGAGAATCAGTCACACCTTCGCAATTTTCTCAATAATTTGCGTTATTTCTCAGGAGTTCGAGGTATATCTTGCCATGGATCTTTACCTACATCGGTCATTTCTTTAGATTGTTTGGAGAAAATTATAGACAGGAGTGTTTTCAGCAGAAAATAGATTCTATTTCGCGCCAATGAAGATGCGTTTGGAATATTGTTATCAGGGCTGGCTGCGAGCTTTTGCCTTCAACTGTTTATTGTATCAGAGAGGGGGAAGCAAGGTCATCGTTCAAGACAAGTTGCACGATTAATATTATAGTATCATTTCTATACGGTCCAAGTGTAGTGCACATTATATTCCTGAATGTGGTGTTCTTTACCTGCTGGAACATGCGCTCTGGCGCCAACGTACTCCATTTAGCGTCTCCCTAACGTTTGCGGGGATTTTCCTCCTCAAGGTATCTCGTGGCGGTAATGTTTAGTGACCTAGATTAATCACACTAAATTTGCATTCCTGTTTTTACATATTTTAAGAATAATGAGTGAGAGCGAAAAGCTCCAAAAATGATGAAAAAACGACCTTATGAACTACGAATTGTTGAAAATGTTTCCTTCTACTTCCCTTCATATATGTAGTTCAATTGTGTGGCCACGTTGTTTCACAACCATAAAATCTTATATTCATGTTCGAAATAGAATCTGCTAAAAACAGTATTTACATTCAAATAGGACGATGATGGTGGTGAAGCCTTAAATGTGAGTGATGAGTAATATACACGGAGTAAAGGATGGAAATAGAATGAATGTTAAATATACGGTGGGATAAGAGGCAAGAGGAAAACGAGAACGCCTCGAAATACGCCGAGAACTCGCAGTGTTCTCCACCAACTCTCAGGGAGCGATGAGATTTGAACCCCTGCACCCAGAGAAGGAAACAAAGTGTGCTAATCACCAGGCTACATGCCGCTCCGTGTGTACATTTAAAGTCTATTCGAATGTTTATGTATTTATATTGAGTAAAAAGCCCGCACTTTTTCACGCTATTGTCCATCTGCTTAAACCAAAAGTTTCACCTCTGAGAAACTTTAAGAGAATATTTCACCAAGAACGAAGGAAATCAAAATTCGAAAATAGTGCGTAAACAGGCTGCAGATAGCGTATATAGTTGCGAGCCCACATGTGAAGCTTGGCACATCCTGAGGTTCCAGGTTCGAGTCCTGGCGGTAGCATGATTTTCGATATCAACTAAGTAGTTTGTCCGAATACAGTTGAGAATTGTAAAGGTCGGCCGCTTTGTTCCTTCAACAAACGCCGGAGAACCGCGAAATCGCCATCAGCTTCCAGTTTCCCCGGACACTAGAAATATATCATGGTGCTGGAGCATTAAAAAAACTGTTGTTATCATAAGTTTTATTATCTTTAATGTCATATCCTACTCGCAGTCCGGATCAGTGGGCTGCACCTTTAAAACCCATGCCTTAATTCCCCACTGGTTCTCAAAGTCAGGCACGTCAACTGCTAAGATCATTAGTCGAGGATGCATAGTGCAATTTTTTAACTGCACGAGGTGGCGGTGAATTTCCCCCACTGGGTGGCGAGATCCGGCGCTACGTTGGCTTGCAGGGATTTCCCCAACCAGGTATCTCCCAGCAGTGCACCGCCCCAGCCAGGATAAGCTGTGAGCTCCCGTCTGGTCTCCATACATGTATGGCAGTCTGGTGCTTGTAGGTGTGCGTTAGCAAAAGGGTGAGAATAGGAGAAGGAGGAGGTGGGGAAGATGGCATGCGTACCGTGGCCCGTTTTTTAGGGTACTGCTCCGGCATTCGCTTGGCGTTGATCGGAGAAACCACGCAAAACTACCGATCATCGCAGCCAGAATTCTACCCCAGGCAGCGGCTGAATTGGTCCTAGCTACGTAGCTAGTGTCAGAAATCTACCACCGGGACTTGAACCCTCGAACCTAGTAACACGTCGAAGCCCTGAGCCACCTTTGCCTTGGTCGGCGGCGACGACGTGCGTTCCTGTTGACGCCGGCAAGAAGCCGTTCCTCGGGTGACCTCGGGGAAGAAGGGCCGCGGAGCGGGTGGAGGGACAAAATTAATCAAAACGGGGACCGCGGCGCCCTGCACCTGACGCGCGGCGCGCCGCCCCGCGCCGCGCCGCGGACAGATGTTTCCTCCGCCAGCGCCGACGCGGCGCAGCCAGCGCCAGGCAGTGGTCCGACACGCACTTTTGCTCGGCTGTTGTTTACAAGGGGCGAAGTGCAGTGTGACCGTCATGTCCAGGGTGAAGTGGAATGTTTCTTTGCTCCCTGTTCGTATGTCCAAGTATGTTCCAAATAGTGTCAAAAATAAATAAATAAAACATACCCTTTCTCACATTTGTAATCTACAATATAATCATGAAATACACCTCATTGATTTGCTAATATCGAGCGAGTTATGAAGTTAATGGAATAAGAAACAGTATATAAATCACATAAAATATATGATTACCAATTTCTACTAATATTTGTTTAAAATATTTGAGAGAAGATTGGATTAGGAAAATAAAGAATGCCCATTTTCTTTAGGTGAGGGTTATTTAGCACTACTATATTTATCAATTTAAATTATATATAACGTCATTTTAAAAAAAGCATCTCCCTGGTACTTCTTTCTGCATCCTATACGTATTGGAAAATTGTTGTGAGAATGTTGATGGTTCATTCAAAATTTGATCTTGAAGCATTGAGCGGTAAAAGGCTTTTCGTCATTGGTTCATTTCTCAATTCCTCCATACACGAACAAAATCGTTAATAAATTAAAATACACGTAGATATGAAAATGATGAAATCTTTCCTACCCCATTGTCATTCCATATTTTAACATAATTATGATAATTAATTAAGATGATTATGTTGTGAGGATAACATTACTGTAAGACCCGCCCCAGCGAAAAATAGTATGCTTCAGATACAGGAAACGTTCCTTATCTTGGATAATTAAATCACTTTAAACATTTTTCTTGCTAATAGAAACAGCAAGTTTAATAATATACAAATGCTGCCGACTCGCCTAACATGAGCTGGTTTGTATTGATATTAGAGAGCTCTAGTGAAAGTAAAAGGATTGTGTGAATCTCAATTTACAAATTAAAAGTGTTAGAAAATCTCAACATTAAAAACAATAATTTTTATTTTTTTTTCTTTGTACCAAGACTTATGGTAATGGTTTAAACGTTGACAGATACAAAAAACGGTAAAAAGGATAAAATATACTGATAAAAAAAATTAATTCAATCGAATTCACGTCTAGGCGCACGTCGCCAAATCTCCTGGCATACACATTCCTGCGGAATGTAAATTGCTGTTGTTTTTAACAACAGCTGTGCAGTCATGAAATACACTGTGTCAAATGTAACAAAGAATTTCCTCTACCGGAAAACTTGACTTCTCAACTGGAATTTCGACATTTCAGCTGGAATATCTTTCTTACAATGCCTGTCAGTTAACTCTCAGACAATTCCAAAAACTCTTTGTCATAAGTTCTCTTGACATGAGAACGTTATAGAACAGTTTTAGAGGGTATTTGCACATAAGTCTTATAAAATTAATGAGAAGGAAAGAATATTACAACAAACATTGATTTTCAACCTATATAGAATTATTATTCATTATAATGCACGGATAAAATATATTATACTAAGATGTATTAAATGCTAATATTAATAAAATAAAAATGTAGATGTTTAAACAAGGAATTGTATCAGACATCAACAACGTTGTGAAAGTTTCAATATTATGGAACTTGAGTTTATTGAACGATTTGTAGTTAGAATTTAATAAATAGCATTGACGATGACAAAAGTCACATAATTTCACAAAGTTAGTTTGTTTTGCAGGGCATCTTCTAGCTGCATCCCAGCAGCTCGTTCACATGGGCAGATCCAGCTGATCATTTTGGGAAGGGAGATCAAAGATTTTTGTTAAATAATTCACTTTTTTTGCTGCTTTATTACACCATATTATTTTTGCAGTGTATAGATGATCACCTTAGCGACACATTTCATACGTTTCTACATTTTTTTCTTGTGTTTCTCATTTTTTTCTGCATTTTTCCCATTTTAATTTTACTCTCTAGGCCATTTTTGGGGGGGTAGGGGGCGACGGTTCATATAAAATCCTCTCCCTGAGCGTGCCGCCTAGCCCTAGTAGATACGCGCTCTCGGCCACTGTGCGCGGCGCAGCGGCGGCGGCGGCGGCCGCGATCAAATCGAAGTTTCTTGTCCCGGCGCGGCGCGGCGGCGCTGGGGGCGTGTTGGGCTGCGGCCTCTGCATGCAGGATGCAGCAGCGCGTCGCGCCGGACGGCCCGGCGGCGTCGGCGGCGTGGCAGCTTGCGCACGGAACAAGCCGACGAGCGCATAAGGAGCGGTAAAACAAACAACGAGCTGGCCAGCGCACCTGCCGCACGCTCACGCACCGCCCGCCCGTGTGCGTGCGTGAGCGGCAGACGCGCGGCAACCGCGCGAGCGGAGGGAGAGAGACGGAAAGCAGGCCAGCCGCCGACGCTCCCCTACCTGCGCGCGCGTGCGCCGCCGGGAGGAGGGCGGTGTGTGGTGTGGATGGATATCGCATGGAGCTGGAAGTAGAGGAGGCAGAAGGGGTGGAAGTGGTATGGCAGCAGCTGCGTTAGTGATGTCTGAAATGACCTCAATTCAAGGAAGGAATCCGAGGGAATGATTGTACTAGGGTAGAGTTTTGGCAATGACGACAATGAAAAGTGATGGGGTTTTGGAGATCAGCAAAATTTAATGATCAGTATACTGGTTGATGCGAAAAAATGAAGGATAGGAAGCATTATTGATCGTAGGGAACACGTTAAGAGAATCGGTTGTGAAGGAATCGGAATTGTTTAATAGGGGTGGTTTTTCAGAGAGGTTTCACTGTTCTTCATTCCTTGGTATTCCTAGAAACTCCAGAAATAAATACGACGATTGTATTGCATCTTAGTATATATTTATTGTCTCTGGGGTGTGGATATATGTTTCTACGAATTCTTTTAATCAACGAAATGCGTATCCCCATTTTCAGTATAATTGCTTTCACTTCAATTTATTGTTATCATAATAACATTAATAATGTCTTTGAAAACGAAAAATAAAAATACAATAATTTGAGAAGTATTATTGTAGCAAATATCAAAATAAGTAAAATATATGTTAAATAAAATGTGTGTTTATTATTACCTCAGCATTCTTATCTTAAAGTCGATGTTGGAGGTGATAGAAGACTATATTTTGGTGTTGGAAGACTATATTTCTGTGCTACAATGTAATCATCAGAAGTTATAGTTTCTATTAAGGATCAATCTCCTTGAAGATGTATGTCCCTGATGAAGACGACCACAGGTAGGTAATAAACGAATGAGACAATAGAATTGTTGATAATTAGGCGCACTTAACCATTGGTATACTTAGCCGTTAGTTTATTACTTTAGAGATATTGTCGTTTACTGTACTACGAATATTATAGTATCCTGATAATTCAAAATATTGCATTGTTCTGAAGAAAAAATGCAGTGTAGTTGTAAATGAACAAAGGTTTGTTTTTGTGCAAAATAGTATTTTAATTTCCAGATATTAAAAAAGAGAGTAAGCAAATACAATTTTGACGCGGAAAATCTTGATAGATTAATGGCAAGGGATGCGAATACAAGGTAATAATAACTCATTTTATTTAACATATATTTTACTTTTTTTTTGTTTCTATAATAAAGCTTTTGAAATGTATTATATTTTTATTTTTCGTTTTCAAAGACATTATTAATGTTAATATGATAATAATAAATTGAAGTATAAGCGATTATACTGAAAACGTGGATATTCATCTCTTTGATTAAAAGAATTTCTTATAAACGTTTATCCAAACTCCAGAAACAATATAAATCCATACTTAAGATTCAATGCAATCGGCGTATTTATTTCTGGAGTTTCTAGGAATACCAAGGAATGAAGTACAGTGAAACCTCTCTGAGAAACCACCCCTATTAAACGACAATCCCCCTTCACAACCGATTTTTCTCGGAACGGGCATTGAAACCCATGTTCTCTATGTAAAATGCTCCCTCCCTGTCGGTTTCATTTCTTCCAATATGATATGGTGGATGTGGAATTAATTCTTTGAATGAATAGTCTTTCTTCCCCTTCCTTTCTGGAAGAACATCTAAATATTAATGTCGAACGTCAGGTAATCGTCGTGCACCCCCAAACATGAGTGGGTTGCTTTCCGGATATGTTCCCAGCGTTTACCCAGAATCAGTCGTTGAAGTTATTTAATTGTGCGAAATGTGCGAAAGAAGCTATTTTTCAGGCTTCGAAGATATACAATGTTTCATGCATACCCAAAAGTCGTATTAAGTGTTCACAAAAAAATTGAGATTCATTCCCATCATCTATTAGAAAAATTCAAAATGATTTATAGGTTTATTTGAAACCCACACAAGAATGACATATGAATAATTTGTTTAAAAATACATTTAAAAATATAGTTAATACGTCTGAAAAATAATTTTCGACAAAATGGGCAAAATATGTAAAATAAAACTTAGATAAAATGTTCCATTTTTAAAATTTCGTGGACAGATACTAAAAGCCATTAAATAAGTTTATTATAAGAAATTAGGCCCTTTCCTAAACGTTGGAAGTCTGGTAATAATAGACCATTTTTTGTAAAACCTAAGCGATTCCTCCCACGAAGCCCCCGTTTAAAATAAAGACTTCTTCGCTTTGCTCAGGTTATACTCTATATTACTTAAGCGTCCGAGAGCACTGCGGCTCGACCACCAGGTGCCGTGGTCGGAAGCTCGCCCAGGAACTGCGCGGGGCGATTGGCGCGGCCGCAGTGAGAGTGTTGCGTAACAGGACCCGCGGCGTTTTTACGGCCGAGGCGCCGACCGCGTTCCTTTTTTAATAATTATTATTCATGCGGAGCGCCAGCGCGCGCGCGCGCCTGCGCAAAAAGACGCTTCCTGCTGGTTGCGCTTCCTCCCGCGAGAGGCGGGGTGCGGTTTGGGCGGGAATGGGATGGGAAGGGGAGAGGGCAGGGGAGGGGGAGGCGAGTGGTGCGGGCCGTGATTGGCGAACGAGCTTAACGCGCTTCCGCAATGCTGCACGTGCTCCACCAGCAGATGATTAATGATGTTAAAATTTGTCATGTGTATCGATACGAAGATTTGTATATATGCACATGGTAAAGCTTGTATCGAAATGTTCTATGTTAGTTCGATGTATTATGTGCGCATTGTAGATACATTTCATATATGGTAATGAGCTGTCGTACGCTGTCAACACATGATGTTTCACAAATGCAAAAGTTCATAATTAAATGGAAACCATAATTGGATTAAAACTCTCAGGCAATTCACAACGAAGCGTCATTTCGCTTTCAAGTTACTACCTTCGTCCCCTGTAAATGGTGCATTTGCTGGAAATGGAAGATCTATAACTCGAATCTTGTGGTATGTTCTGAGAGCTTTTTAAATCCTAACTACTTGATTTAGTGTCGAATTTTTTAGATAATGCACCATCCGGTTCGAGAAAAGCGTCTAAAATTTTTGCAAGAACAGAGAATATATTTGAAGATTTTGCTTCACTGAAATAATTCAAAAATTGGCATGTGATCTGTCAAGCAGAATTCCTGTGTATAAGCTTGACTTTCAGATGAGAAACACAAACAAAAATATTTTTTTGTATAAAATGGGACCTGTAGGTAACTGTACCGTAAATCATAGGTCTGCAAAAGAACTATCTTAAACGGTGGGGTCGTACACTAGATGAATGAATGAATATCTGGAACGAGTTCATAATTTTGCAACATCAGAGATATCATGCTTTTATGATGACATTAAAGAACACATTTTTACATATCATGATCCTTGGAATATGTTACTGACGTTACTTTAGACAAAAGTGCGGTTCAATAGTTAACACAACTTCAGAAATGTGTTTGTAACGGTAGAAAAATGTATAACACATGGAGAGGCAATAATAGACATCATTAAATAATAGTCCTCGCTATGAATTAATTTAAAATTTCAATTTTAATTATCGTGGATCGTAATCAGAGAGTAGTGTTAGTGATTCATTCATATATTCCTAGTAAAACGATTCTTTTTTATTGCGAAATTAATGGTGGTGAGTTTCCATACGTTGGTTATTTGTAAAATGCATTGGTGTTGTAACAAATTTTCTTTTAATATCGAACTTAGCAATGAATTCAGTTTTGTTAGATTTCGATTGAACTTTACCCTGATGATATTTGTAAATAATAGTTTAAAAAAAATAACTTTGCGTTGTTCAATGCCATGTGACCAATTGCTAAAATAATTAACATAATATCCATGCAAATATAATTATAGCATTAACAAATAACATATCTCTTACACTATGTTGGAATTTGTTTTTGATATTATCATATGATTTTCTGATTTACACGTTCTAAACGACTTCTCATTATGCAACTTTTTGTAAGCGCGTAACAACTTGAATATAAGTTACCTACTTCAATTTAGCGTTGAAGCAATGTTCCTCGAGACTCCCTTGAGAATATTCATTCGAAAACAAAAAATATAATTGCCTCAGGGAAATTCATTAGTCATGATTCAAAGCACTGATAATAAAAAGGATGTATTTATAATCAGAAACGTTCGGCGAATTTGGGAACATATGGTTTTTGATGCTTTCCTCTGTTCGTATCGCCTGGAACTGGTGGAACCGTGCATTTCGTTGATGTTCACCAACCGAAGAGAGAAAGCATGTCTGACAGATAGCGAATGCAGCGCCGTAGGACACGTCCAGATGCAGCGTGCGTTGGAACGACGCCAAAACAAATGAAAACGGCGCTTTCACGCGTGCCAGACAACTCGCAGTTAGTCCGTTGACGCCCGCCCCGTGGGCCCTTGCATCTCTGGTTCGCCTGATAAAACATGTCAGCAAACTAGGAAGAGAGTTTTGGCATTGATGACTTCGTAAATTAACTCATGCGGCATGTGGAAGAAAAATGTGCTTAAGAAATGAACACAAGCTAATGATTTTTAACGCTTTTCATCAAATAACAGTAGTCCTTGTAAAATAATTACAAAGTATATGACATGTACACCGTAATCATATAAAAATAGTTTTAAAATCAAATCACGTAAGACTATTTTTCTTTGTCATAATCAAAGTTAAGAATAAAAAATAGATCATGAACATATTATTTTACTACGAAATAATTTTAGAGCTCGAATGGCATTATTTCAATCTCAATAGCTTAGAAAATGCAATTTAAGACTTTCTTTAACAAAAATATACTCTTCGTGATTTGTGGTAAGATATGTTCAAAAATAATTTTCAATGATGGCTACTACATGTTCGACATAGGAAGTCCAATATAGGAAGAAGAGTAAGTATTTCAGATTGAGGACGAACTACCTACCTCATTCTCCAATAATCTATTCCTGAGATAGTACGCAATGGATGCGCTGCACAGTTTAAATATTCAATTCGAGTTGCAAATAAGTCTGATAACATCAGTCAAGCCATAACCCATTAAGGAGATAATGTGAATTTTATATCCTGTTTGAAAAATATGACTTTTCTACTTTTAATAAAATTAAAGATGTTGATAATATTATAATTAAATTTAATACTTTTAATTAAAATCCAATTGCAAATGGCACACTTTCCTTACAACAATTCTGCCTAAGAACGATATTGTTATTTTCAGTTTGTAATACATTGTCTCAGCATCTGCTCCATTACTATTTAGCAGGCATCGAAGTCACCAAGTAGCCAGCTCCTCTCGCTTGAGTATTTACCAGGCGTGGAACATTGGTATGGTCAAGCCGTCAACCTGGACGGAGAGGGGCGTGGTTCGGCGCCTGGGCGGACAGCTGGGGCGGGCACGTGAACCACGACTGACGTATGCGGGGGCACGTGGGCAAATGAATATCCCGCGACGTCTCATCTGGCTTCGAATTAGTCGAAGTGCCCCTTCGACTGGCACGCAGCCACTCATCATTCAGAGCCCGTCATTCGTCTTTGGGTCTGTCAGGAGAAACGTGCTTGTATTCCGAAGTGTGACTTCACTCTTGGGAGGGAATGAGTGAAGCAGCGTTCTTAAACACATGTTTCTTTTGTTTCTTCTTAATATATTTCCTCCATTAAATGTAAACACTTTTAAACTGTAGAGAAAATAACTTATTATCCTGAAGTAGCGTTACTTTTCTTGTAAATCCTTAACATGTTCCAGGATTTATTATCATTTAAAAAATCCTCACTTAATAAATATTTTTCTTAATGGTTGTTAATTTTCTTTTAATTTTTGGGCACAAAATAATCATCCTTTTCACGTTCGTGATTGGTTCAAGCGTTTGACTAAAATTGATTCCAAAAACATTTTCCGATACAAACGAGAACTACGTACGTTTAACTGCAACATCATCAATGAAAGTATATTACAATAGCCTATCCTACACAATTATCATAAATATTGAGTAAGTATAATTTAAACAGTTGTAACGGTTTTATCGATTATATTGTACTGGTTATTAAGTGCAACTCTATGATTACTATATGTGAATACAAATTTTGATTAAGTGTGTAAATTGAGCAGTGTACTTAATTTAGTGATACAAATTACGAAATAAGTATTTACTGTTATTGTCAATTATTTAATACACATCATTATATGGTAAAATTTCTGAAATATTAAAATATACTGAAGACATAAAATATCTAAATGATCCCCATGTTAGGCATCTCAGATCTCAATCTAATAATTAATCAACTTCTTTAATCATAAAATTCTAGAAAATCGCCATTGACAATAAAAAATGACAACATGGAATCAAGGCAAACTAACATTGACAGAAAAAGCATTCCATCTTTTTTATGTTTTTTAGATGTCGACTGCATTCATTAATTACAAAATTTGTGGCAAGTCACGAAATTTTCAGGATGTTCAATATTTAAGAAGTTATTTCCAACTGCTCCATCAAAACATGGATAAATCATACTTGAAAAAATAATGTTTACAACGCAAAGGAAAGTTTTGCATACCGCAAATATATTCGTCTGAAAGTGAACCGTCATTCAGAATAAAAAAAACCTACCAGGATCCAGGATTAAATATTTCACAAAATGAATGCCGGAGGAGACTTTACATAATGAATTGCAACTTGCACGATTTACACGAAAAAAAAAGATTCTGGAATAGAGGGTCACTCGGATAGAATTGGGCTAATAGAGGGTTAATAATAGGCATACGATTACTTGTGCGTTAGTCAGGTGAGTCATTAAACAAATGACTCAACTGAATCATTTGAATCACCGTTTCACCCTCTGTTAGATGAACAAATGCTTCATATGCCATTTTGCTTCGAAATGATTGGTTTCTGAACAGCTGCTTCTCGAAGTTTTCTCTTTTTCTGCGTGGACATTAACCACGTGTAGAAAGTGCTTGAAGTGAGCCGAAAAGCTGAAAATATTTCCAAGTATTACTGAAGAAAAAAATCTACTTCTTCGGAATATAAGCGCCGAAATATGTAAATTTATGAATTGAAGATTCAGATTAATTACATATATTCATACAAGATTAGGGTGAATACATCTATTGCCCTGCGGTTGCGTCCGACCTCGTCAGGCGGTCGTCAGAACTGCAGTGCACTCGCAGTGCAGTGCAGTGCAGTTCGAAAATGAAGCACATGACCTCCCGAATATTGAATAGAGCATCAGGTCTCAGAAATGCGCACCAAAGTTGCTGAGATAGTGAGGAGACTGTGAGGAAATAGAAGAATTACAAAACAAAATGAAAACAAAAACAAAACACTTTCTGCCGTAATCGTCTGGGAGCAAAATTATAAAGGAATTATTAATTGCTAATATTGTGAAGTACACGCTGGTGCATTTTTTCCACATGAAGTGACTGAAGGAATCGTGTGGGTCAGAGTCCTGCATCTACCACCCGAGGAATTTGTTCCGTGTATCCAATAAAGGGGAGTACAAAAGTGCTGCCCTCCCGGCGCGTGCGCGTGGCGGCGGCGGCGGCGCCTCGGGCGACAGGTGCGTGGCGGCGGCACGGAGCCGAAGGGGCGGGGCGCCCTCGCGGGTTAATGAGGTCGGAGTCGGCCGTGTCGGGGACGGACCGAACCTGATAACGCGGGGCGGCGCGGGGTGCACCGGCCAAAACTGTCGTCGACGAGCGCGGCGGCGCCGCGTTGTGGTGCGGAACGGGACGTGGCGTGCGGATGGCGGTGGGTGCGGTGGCGGCGGTGGCGGTGGCGTGGATGTGCAGTGCGTGTGAGCGGAATACAAAGGGTGAGGCTGGGTGGGCGGAGACGGAAGCGAAGATGGAGAGAGGGATGAGAGTAGGAGGTGAGACCGAAGACGAAGTGGATGGCTCGGAGGTGTCGGAGGGCTCGGCCTGCGGTGGGTGGGCAGCGGCACCAAAACAAAAAAAAAAAAAAAAAAAAAACCCATGCATTCGTGCGGCCGCGTCCGCGCTCCGACTAAATCGGATGCACCTCGCGTGTCGCGCACACTTACGACTTGTCAGTCTTCGTGTCTCACGCATGCCGGCCTTTATACGATGCAAGACATCGTTTCCTCGGGGCCACTCAATGATGTGAATAGGGCATTGACTTTGGAAGTTGAAGCTCACATGTCGCTCACATTGTATAGAAATTGAGGTAGGCCTTACTCGCGAGATGGTTTGTAAAGATATTTTTTTTCGTGACGTTCACTTCATTTCATCATGATTTCCGCGACATTACTCGGCAGTACCATGCAATGGAAGTGTAGCAACACCTACGTAATTTTAAATTTATCTTTCAAAATTCATCTCGTACACATTTTCATGCAAATAAATATAGGAAATAAGTATTTATTTTCCTTTATTATCTAGGCAATAGCTTTTCTTTCTTATTTTTTATTGTAAATGAAACTGTAAATATGATTACTACTATAGATTTTGCACCCATCAATTTTACACACCCATCAATATTACGCACCCATCGGTATAGCCAAATCACGAGCAAGTTAGTAATTGTACCCCTTGTTATTGTTAATCAACATATTGCTGACATGGTTCCTAACATCGATATTTTCTTAAACTCTCAATGAATGATCGAATGACTGATTATTTTGTGGTATCGGACGCGTCAACTGCTATGGTCACTAATCCTGTAGATTAAGTGCGTGCCGTATCTCGAGAAGTGGCGTTGTTTATTCCCTGATACGAAACGTGAGATCCGCCACCAACCTACACTTTGGGATGGGCGTATCCTCTCCGGTGTCGTCGCGGGAGAGGTATCACCCGGCCAAGGTCTAGCCTGCCAAGTGGTCTCCTCGCATGTGCGACATAGGGTTGCATGCAAGTGTGTGTGTGTGTGGAGAGTGGAGGGGATAAGGATGACGATCATGCGTGATCCGTGTGCTATTGGACTGCTCCTGCATTCGCCGGGTATTGATTGGAGAAACCATTCCCTCAGAGAAACCGGTTTAAATTCTTCTTCTTCAGACAGTGGTTGGATTAGACCTAGCTATCTATCTGATGTGCAAAATCCACCACCGTTGAGACACGCAACCTAGGTTCCAGGACCTTCCTGTGAGAGACATGGCTGTAGTAGGGGAATTTTTGTCCCGATTCATCTCAGCCTCCGAACTCTCTCAATCTCACGATATGATTCATTACACTTTACATAAGGAATCTTGTTAACTCTCACTTGTCCACCCTCTTCCTAAAATAGTCACATTATTTTCAAAAACCGCCTTATTAGTATTCTGCCTACAATTTTAAAAGTTGTGGAACAAATGTGCGTCGTCAAGTTATTAATCAAAATATTAATAAAACATGAAAGTTTGGAAGGAAGAGAAAAGAAAATGAGACCACAGTTGAAAGCTGCGATCACTCCTACATTATCCCGGAAGTGTCTAGAAAAAGTTCAATGTACTGTTGTTTTGAATTTGTATTACTTCTTAGTATAACTGCTGTTTTATTTTAGAGGGTGTTGGATCTGTTGTTCAAATTAAAGATATGTTCTTTAGCGGAGTGTGTATTGGTGAGACAATGCAAACTTATGGTGGTCACATATGTTGCCTATCTCTTAACACTTTAGAACGGAGTAGCCGTCAATCTACAATTTCACGATGACGTAAGATGTAAATAAAATTACTCATTCACCGAAAAAATATTTAACAGTAGTTTACATCAGCAATTATCATATTAAACTAGTAAATATAAATACATATATCATTTTTTGGATTCCAATTTGTGGAACACAATACGTAAGATGCAGACATAAATTATGATTCACGATTTTTTGCGATTCTGATATAAACTTATTTCATTACGTACATAATGAATTTTGATTAAAACATTTTAATGTTTAATATGTCATTCGAAACTGGAACGAGGTTGCTGATAGAAAAACATATATTACCAGAACATATATTGGTATGTGTTGAACGACAATAATTTACGTTAGAAGTCACTCCGTGCGAAAATGCTTACGAGATGAGCTTATCTCAGATGTTGCAGACAATCCTCAACCTCAATGCATGAGATATTATCAGATTCGCTTTTTCAGTGAGACACTTGGACCCCTTGATTCATTGCTAGAGAACACGCACGGTGAGAAACTCAGCAAACATAACAGTACAGTAACTAAACGAGGCGTCTATTGTAAAACGTTTCATTCGATATTTGAATTCATCAACTCATTTCTATTTTCAAGATGGTAGGAATCCTCAAAAAAACAAACAAAAAAACAAAACAACTCTACTTCCTTTCAGCCACTACTCACAAATGCACACGTAAGTGCCAGGTAGCACTCGCAACTAGCGGCGAGTGCATGAACGCGAGTGAGGAAACGCCGGCAACTGGAACATATTACGTAAAATTTCCCACCCGCCTCAAACCTGTTCGCACGACTCGTTTTTGTAAATGGTGCATGCTCTTAGCAAAATTTAAATCTGATGTCACGTCGGGGGCACGTAGGCATTGCCTGCGCGTTCCCTCGCGCATGAGTGGCCTCGCCGCGACACCCACGGAAGCGGAGTATTTCGGAGAGCGACACCGGAAGTGGAACTCCTAAAATTAGTGGCGCACCGGGATGAACGTACGGTGCGGTTAAATATTGCGCGCCACTTCCTGCGCGTCGCCGCGCCGCTATAATTACGGGCGGCGTGGCGAGGACGCGCGCTTCTCCTCATCCTCGTCCAGGCAGGTCGCGCGCCTTTGTCACCCTCCGGAGGTTGTTTTTTTTAATTTTTTAATTTTTTTTTATTTCTTTAAATTTTATTTCGGAGTTCCAGTCTTTCCTGCTGCCTGCGACCAAATGTGATATCGTCAGTGGGCTGCAATAGGGTCACAATTCAAAAATATCAGGTGTTGAGATAAATGAGTTTGAAGTCTCACCATGTATTGAAATGAATCATTCTCGTACTGTAAGTAGATGAAAGGTTGACTAATTCCCAGTTCTGGATAGTGTTTTACTCAAAATTCGTAATTTTTGAGTTGAGCTATTATTGCAGTCGACGAGTGATATGTTTTCATATTTTCTAGTTGTTTCCATATGTCCAGTTTCAATCTTCAGAATAATATTTGTCCTTTTCCATCTTCTGTCGGTATATTTCTTCCTAAACGAGTGGATATCTGCTACCGTTGTTGTATTTACTCACAAGAACATATCACTTGTGAAGAACACTATCACTCCTTTATTTTCTTGCTTTCTAAGACAAAATGTATTATATTGTAATTTTTCTACATATTTTCTTATTTCCAGTTGTGATCTCCAATATTACTTTCCTCATCTTTCGGAGCATACCTTTTCATATTATCAGGAATAAATCTTTTGAGCCATTACTGTATTTAAGTACGAGCCATACCCCGAACGTCTGTATTACTTAACCAAATTGGACAAATTAAAGAAACAAACAACAAAAACTAAACAAAATTTTCAAAGATTACTTTTTTTATACTACTTATGTAGTATACAATACTTCCGAAACAAGCAATAATGTAACAATGCATAAGTAACAACAGAAAATATTGTAATGCGTAAGACAACGATTTTTTCGGCAGAAAAAAATCGTTGAATGGTCCTGATACCGAAAAAGTGGTTCATTCTTGATTTTATATCTAGTAAATAACTTACGTTCTGTAGTTAGAATCCACGTTTGGGGCTTCCTTGATGTTGAAATCAGTAGTGCCACTACACCTCGCACTTTCTCATATTATTTCTAATTTTGGAGGTTTGGAAAATTCATATAGTCCAATGACAATGAGACCTGTGGCATTTTCTAGCAGTTTGAGTTGGGCTATTATTGCAAACCACGAGCGATGTGTTTTCATCTTTTCTACTTGCTTCCATATGTCCAGTTCGAATCTTATTTGTCCTTTCCAACTTTTGCTCTACCCTAGGAAATAATTTTAAAAAATTGGAACAATTTTTTAAAAAAAATTGTAAATTTCCTTTGCTTCAAACAAAAATTACTCAACACTGCTCGTTTAAAAAAATGATATTACCTTATTTAAAGATTAAATATTTTATTAATATTTTAAACAGATTTCATGGAGGAAAAAATCTCGTTTATTAATAATATCGGAAGTTTTGCGATGATAACTTTTTGGAATTTTCGAAAATACACTGAGTTCGTCTAAATAAAATCAGCGACATTTTGCGTTTAATGATCTATCCAAAGAAAAAGTTAAAGAAAAAACCTTGGAATAGTTGTTGAGAAAATCGATTTAATTAAAGGTTTGAAGTCAGTTAAAAACCCAAAATTAATTTTCTTTTATTTTGCATTATTTTTAGGATACAATTAAATCGTTAATTTTTACCAAATGTTTTTCTAACAAAACTCATTCATATAAGAAACTCAATAAGAAACATTTTGCTGAAAGAAGTATTCGCCAAATAAAATTTCACAAACTTTAGTTATTCATCTTATTTATTATTTTGCAACGAATTCTATATATGTTGTGTAATTTGGAATTTTCGATCCATTTTACAACCGCCATTCTATTAATGTTTCTTATGTTGCAACTTACAGTACTCTGATATTTTGGGAATAGTACTACAAGTGCACGGATGATTTGATCAAATGTGCAATACAATTTTAATAACAATATAATAAAAATTAACATGTGTAAAACGAATAACTTAAACACAACAGAATCGAATATTTTATTCGAATACCGACGAAATATTCTTGAACGTTCAAAGACGAATGCAATGCTATTTTGGGCAATAGTATATTAAAATTCGAGAAGACATTTCAGCAATCACAGTGAAACCTTGATGTTTAACCTACATTGACTTCAAACATGACCATACATAACGGCGTCCTTATCTGACAGGATAAAAAATACCCACGGTAGACGACGAGGACTGTCTCGTAGAAAGTGTGTGTAATTGTAAAAAAGTATATCAAAAATCACAAAAACATCAACAAGTACAAACGACAAAAACTTTTTTCCCAACCTCGACTGATAAGAAAAAAAATATTTATTCATATTCTTTGTTACCACACTTTTTCGTGAGAAAGTTTGAAATTTTCTCCTTTGTTTTAATATAATTCGTAAGTGCATATATGAATAATAATTAATTATGAAAATGAGTAATGAAAACGAATGTACAATGATATTGTAAGTGTATACTAAACCTAAAATTTTTAAACTGTAAGAATATTTTAACTGTTTTATTTTAACAGATTATTATTAATTTTATACTACTCACACTAGGCAAGAACGTTTATAAAAATCATACTTTATTCTTTACATCACAAAATTATAAATTTGATCCTATCCTTATGAAAGTGTAGTTACAAATTAGGATGTTTCTATTTATGGAATTTTGCTAACAATCAACTAATTAGACAAACATAATAATCCATATTTGGTTAATGATAAATCTTATTGTTTAAATTTTAAAGAAATTATACAGCCCAGTGTTACAATGCAGTCAGCACAAATGACATGGGAAGATGCATACTTTTTATTCACCCTAGTTATAAATCATATTTTAACAAGAAATGCAGATATAATCGTTCTCGTTAACATGCAAGATGTATGTCATAGTACATATGCATTAAGATGGTACACCGCGACAAAGAAAACATGACCTTGCTTCATGCCTTCATGTTCACTTTCCGAGCATTAAAACAGTTTCTCACGTTTCAGACGATTAAAGCAATTTTCTGAGAGTTGGTGCGTATTCATTCATTAGTAAGACATTTTTCACTCATTCATTAAGCATCATGCCTCACACTATTCCCAATACATGGTGAAAATCTGTCATCACACTATTATCTCCTTTCAGATGCATCCACGTTTCAAGGTTTGTTAACAATCTAAAAATAAAAAACTAAGTGTAAAGGAATTTGATTTTACTACTAATTAATCATTCATTTATACTCCCTCCAAATATTCTATTCCACAAAATACATTTTCGGGGATCGTGCCATTTTCTACTAGTTTATTTGTCACATAGCGCCAACAGAAACTATTTACCCTTATTAAACAGAAATCATTTATGGGCTCCAATTCTGAACCATATGTTGATTTTCCGGTCAGTATATTAATGAACCACGTGGACTGAATGGCAGGAACGGCAATGACACAATAGCCGCAATTGTGCCCAAACTGAAATTTTAATGTTCACTTCGACAGATCGCCTTGTTTAAAGTATTAATGTTAATATGTGGTGACCATGATTGTTAGATGTTGTGAATAATAAAAATGACTTCGGATAGGTAGGATAAAAGGAAGAAGTTTGAAACCGGCCTCGAACCCGCTTTGAAAACGTGGGCCGTTTTTTTATCCCGGAACGCAGGTGTAAAACACTAGCTATGTAGTCACTACACTTTAGGCGGCCCTGCTCTTGTTTGCGTATCACAAGAACATAGTTTTTTATAAATTTTGAGTCATCAGAATTTCTAGAATTTCAGAATGTATTGTCTTTTGTCCTCAAATGACAAATTTATTTTATTTTAATTTTTTACTTTAAGCCTATCAGATCCCTTGAGGGCTAAGGTCTCTTGCAGAAGAGGGGATGTGAATTGATAACATCATATGACAGTTATTTAGGTGCAAATCACGAATAACGTTCTACAAGCCTGGAAATCTTTACATTTTGTTATGCGGATACTAAAAAAGTGTACAGTGAGAGCCAAAGAACTAGCATATATGTCATTAGTGCGACCCATATTAGAATATGGCGCGGTATGTTTGGACTCATACAGAATTTTGCAGCAAATGAATCTAGAAAAGGTCCAGTGTAGAGCATCAAAATTAACTTTCAGCGGTACCAAGAATAAATAGGTGGTATTAAAGTCGATTAGGGAAACCTACATATATCGGCAGTGCGGATCACATGCGCAAACTTTGGCGTTGGGAAATATTCATTTGCGAAACAAATCATTATTATTATTATTATTATTATTATTATTATTATTATTATTATTATTATTATTATTATTAATTATGTGCAGTGCAGGGGCGCTGTGGGAAACGAGTGTGTAAGAAAGACATTACAGCTCGGTGTTTCGCAGTGCGGTGAAGTGAAGTGGGGTGAAGTGGAGTGCTAAAGCCAATTTCTTAAATTTAATTGCAGAATTATTAATAAATCTTAATCTAACTCTAATATGTAAATTGAGTTTGTATCTGTTCTTGTTTGCAAGAAAATGTTCACATTTGGGCTGTTCAATATATATGGTTTTGTGGTGTTATTGCTTTAAGTTGTAATCAACAGTTGTGTTGTCTGATTCATAATCTAAAACTATTAGCCTAAACAACAACGGCAAAGGATACGCGAAAGCAGATAACCCTCCAACTTCGCAACACATCCCTTTTAGAAAACACGTAGACGGACAGAAGATTTTCCGTGTCTCTGACAGCTATTCAGCCAATCTTTTCGTCTATCAGCAACGGTGCTTGTTCCCACACACTGCATCGCCTTGTGAGTGTCTTTCCCTTGAAGGTATGCCTGCCGCTACCGGCCGTCACTTTTTTAATAACGGAGGCATCAAATGAGTTCCTTTATCACAGCCTAAAGAGTGCTCAATAACCTCACACGGCGCCGATCACTAATCACTATTTGACCAAATTAGGGCGCTCCCTGCTTTCCGGACATTTGTCCAGATTCCCGTGGGTCGGTTCGGCGGATTCACCGGCCCTGAGTAGTCAAGCCCGAGGGGGGCGCCAGGGTGCATGACGGTGCGGCAGGCGCCAGCCTTCGCGCAGGCCCTGCCGTTTCTCCGATTTTGCAATTCAACTGATGTTCGACTTGATGAACAAATTAGAAAAAGACAGATGGGTAATTACTGCTACGAACAACTCTGCGATGATGGTTTTTTTATTTCGGTTTTCGGTTCCGAAATAAATGTATTTTTAGTTTTCTTATAGTTCTCAGGGAGAGAGAAAACCCCTACTACCTTGCATTTAAAATAAGTATAAGCAATCAGTATTTTGTGAACTTTTTTGAAAAACAATTCAGGCATATTATTTGAGCGTAAGAGTTTTGAATTTCACAATGCTAGTACTTTATAACGCATTAAAAAAATATTTCGTTATTAAGTCGCATCAAACTTCTAGGTCATTAGCGACCACTATTGCGTGTAACGGTATGGTAACTATGCGGATGACACGATATGATAATACGGTTGAAGGACGAACACTATATAACAATGCCCGAGGCGGACTCGAACCCGCGATCCGCCGGTCGAGATCTCCAAGGCACTTAGCACGAGATGCCTTAGCATCTCGGCCACCGGATCGGCGCGAAACGTTTGTTAACGCTGTAAATAATTTTAAAAAAGTGTTTAAAGATATTCTCGTAAAACCTGTCATAAAGACATACTTTCATGAGACTTATACATTCTACAGAAGAAAAGAAAATATGCATCATAAACACGTATCTACATCAATATAAACCAGTACTAATAATTTTTGCATTTTCTGTTACATGTTTTGAAACCGCTCTAAACTGGTTGTTGGATATAAACGACTGACCCAGCCCAGGCACAAATCTACGACGACTTTTTTCTCTCTCTTTTTTGCTTTCTTTTTTTAGGTTTATTGTTTTTTTAAAATTCTAGTCTTCTTACACTACCATCTATAAAATTAATTAGCATTCCATTATATTGCATTTAGTACGAGAATTGAATTGAATTTTAATTTATGTCTTACATTTAGTTTATAGAAATACTACCTGTATTGTGCATTGTATGGTTATATACATATCCTGACTTAACATACAAGGCCTACGCTGTATTTATATGACAAATATAAATGGTTATTATTATTATAATATTATTATAATAATAATTATTATTATAATTATTATTGTTATAATAATTATTATTATAATTATTATTATTATAATTATTATTATTAGGTACGAATAAGAGATAGCACACAGCCAGTATTAATAGCTTCAGTTGTTCCGGACACGTTAACTCTCATAGTGATGTGAGTGTAGTATATGTGTTAGTCCAGGAGATGGCTGTGTTTCCTCTTCCGGTGCGATCACCCACCAACCTATACTTCAGCTTGCGAGGGATTTTCCCCTTCAGATGTGTCTCCCCAGATGAGCGCGGCTAATCACGATATAAACTCTAAAGCTCTTGACTGGTCTCCCGGCATAAGTGGAAGGGAAATGCTTGTAAGTGTGTGTAAGAAAAGAGGATAGGACAAGGGATTGGACAAGGAGGAAATAAAGATTGGGCGCAGTCCGTGGCCCGCGTGTAAAGGAACTGCTCCAGCATTCACCTGAAATTGATCGGAGATAACTACCAATTGGAGAAACCGTCAGCTGGAATTCTTCTCCAGACTGGCTGAATTCGCCCCAGGTATGTAGCTAGTGTCAAAATGTATGACTCAGAAATAGTGTGTGGTAAGAAAATATTATTATTATTATTATTATTATTATTATTATTATTATTATTATTATTATTATTATTATTAATAACAATCATAAGAATATGAATATAATTACTTTAGCATTTCTTAAGATAAACGCTGAAATTTATTTTAACAAAATTTGCGAACATACAGTAATTAAATCGCTTAAATCAGCTCGTACAGCAGTGAATAACATATTCGAAAACAAATGACATTTCCTTATAAAAATGTTTTGGGAACTAAGCAGTTATTCTATGCAATACCACGTGGTTATGATAAACTTAAACTTGATTTCTACATATTCTTAAAATATGATGATTTTGACCAAATGATATTTGGATACGCAACTTGTAATAAATGGTGTCATCTGTGCTCAGTTCTGTTGAATCCATGAAGGAAAATCCATACCAAAGTTTTCATGCTTTTTATAAGAAATAGGGAAGAAGAAATTTCAACGCAGATCGAAATGAATTAGATGTTTTCTTATGTGCTCCAAAAACTAAGTGTAACGACCTAAGCGCAAAACACCGGGATCACGTGCGGATATCCTGCAAACAATTTGTAACTTATTACTTGCAGTTGTGAACACATAGCTTACAAAATATGTTACTGAGTCATAAATGTTGAGAATAAATATTACTGTTACTTTATACGTTCGTGTTAATATACACTCGTGTAAAGAGATGCCTTCCACAAACCCATATTCAGACAACCCCCACCCCCATCTTTGAAGAGACCAAAGAATACTAGATAGCAAATTTATTTCTTATATAATGGCAACAAATATCTGAATAAATTAAATATTCAATTAAGAAAATTCGCAGTACACTGTTAGAAGATACATGAATATTTTGCCATATTTTAAAAACCTTCATTTCTATAACATTTTTTGGGGCATTATCTTAGTTACGTGGTAATTATCACAAGTTTAAAATGAAATTAATTGATGGGCTGATCTAACAGAAACTACGATGGTTTTTTCATACCAATGTAGCTCAATGTATTAAGTATAGCAGGCAATAATTTATTCTCAGTGTCTGAAGTGTTCATTGCAACATGTCTCCCAGAATGTGTCTGTTTCCTTCCATGAATACAATTCGTAGTCCGTAAAAGATACATCAGCTTCTTGCTTCAGGCTCACCATCACAATCCCTTCGAATGACAACAATCCCAAGTACATCACAAATTTGCTCTAGCAGCTCTTATGCTTTACACAACGGAGCATGTCAGATGACAGGAACTTCTCGGTTGCCACACATTTTCATACGTCATTCTCGTGTCTTGGGTGTCGGAGGGGGTCACCCTTATCTCAGAAGTTAGTTCCAGCCGTCACAGGGGAAGGCGTGTAGGCACAGGAAGAAGTCCGTTGCGACAACCGCTTGCCACTCTCGCCTCCACCGCCACCATCAGCTCTGCCGACCCCGCCGCTCCGCCATCTCCTCCGCTCCGCCCCCCGCTGCCCCGCCCGCCGCCGCCCGCGCTCCGCCGCCCCCGGCCGCCCGACCGCCCCGCCCGCCCGCCCGCCCGCCGCCCCGCCCGCCCCCGCCGCCTCGTCATCCCCACCGCCCAGCCGCCTTCGCCGCCGCCCACCCCCACCGCCGCTCAGCCGCCCAGCCGCCCGCAGCCCGGCCTTCGCGCCGTACTGCCGCCACCAGCCCCGCGTTAGCGGCACCAGGTGACAGTGACATCCAACCGCGCGCCACGGTGACGTGAAACACGAGGACTGAGAAGGGAGGGCTCCGGAAACACATCAGCCTCGCTTTATGCTACCTCCTGACGAGCGGATACGCAACATCACTACCGCACGCGTTAACCAAAAACTCTTAACCGGAAGCACGGTCACTGAGCGTCCTGGAGGTCCTTTCGGTTATTTCTGCCGGTCGACGCCGACCTAGCTTCAGGTTCACTTCGTGGGAACTGCCGAATATGAGAGATTTTCTTGATATTGATTTTCGTGATCGACGGGCAGTTTTCGACTCTTGGCCGTTTTCTATTAATGTGACTAGAACAAAGTCCGAGTGTCATTAAATAGTTCCGAGGTATTACAAGGTAGACTTTGAGATCAATGGAACATTGATGATGGCCTGTCGTAATGAACTGCAATCTGTTTTGTAATGTGGTACTCGAATACGCTTCATGAGATTCAGCCAGATTCTCAAGATACATGCAACCGACACATCTAGCATCACTGAAGACCAGACACTCCTTTCTAACTCATTTTGAGATTAATAAGAAAAATTAAATTTCATATTTTAGATTCGATCACTTTATGCTTAGAAAATCCGAAAGTAAATATTTCAATAATTATTTGAAGTGTAGTAGTTTGAGATAACTTTTCTACCGTAAGAGATTTTCATAGTAGCGTGCAGACTGAAAATATACCTTTTTTCGTTGGAGATCTTCTGGTTAGTACGGAACATCGTTGATGAGAAAAAATTATATTTGTTCTAATCAACCAAAAAACAAAAACATAAAACAAACATTAAATGAATATTACAGAGATTCGAAGTTCAGTTAGGAAAAAAAAGTCAGCTCTTAAAAAAAAACATATTTTTTTAAAACAAATTGGAAAGTAAATATTTTATTAACTTCAATTATTTTTTATTACGTCATTTAAAGCGTTTAATGACAGTTTATGTAAAAATGACAGGAAAAATGTATTTTTGAATTGTCAAAATATTGTTTATGCTGGCAACATATAGCTTATTCCGCCATGTTGTGAGTTCACAAAACTCTAATACAGATTTGGACAAATTATATATATAATTCATTTAATTTATTATCCATTGTAAAATACATTAAATAATAATTTTGAAATATAAGAGGACTGATAGGAGTGTCATTCACAATTGATCATTGCCTAAATGAATGCATTTGATAGTTTTTGCTTATTGAACTTGGGCGTCTAGTTTCATAGAAAACATATAACATCCTAGAAAGAAGCCATGCAAATGACCTGTAACAAACTTTGCTAATAGAAAAAGCCACCAAGCAGAGATTGTTTGTAAGCCTCTCATCTTACATGAGGGTGAACACTAATAAGACCAGTGAGCTTTGTGGGGTAGAGAGAGAAGCACTAGTTGCTTTCTAGACTTTAGTAATTATGTCTATTATTCGTCGCCGTAGATTTACTACTAGCCGTAGATTCATTACTCAACTGTAATATTTCTTCAAAATTGTATAAATATTTCTAAGTATATTCTATTTACATACGTTTAGTCAATTTAGGAGTTGACTTTCAAACGATGAAATAGGAATGTTCTATAAAAAAATAAAATTAGCATTTGCGGTCAGCCCTGGTTTGTTTCTTAGTGTAGTTCAGTAGTCTATTGGTTGCGAAGTCTCTCAGTTTAAGGTTATCCTGTGTGACGAAAATTGAGAGCTATTTTAATTCCATGTCAGCAATTTTCATGAGATAGAAATAATATAACTTGGATAATTATAGAAATTGGTGATACAGACTCCACAATAAACAATTTAGGTTGAATTTGTAACAAGGGTACAAATTGGACGTCAGGATTGGTACTTAAACTTATTTACTTTACATTTTTCTCCAGTATTAATATTGCTATAATTTAATAACATTACTTTATAATTTCTCATGATCGCCTCTTTTCACATTACAGTAACTTAAGATCATAACAAAGTGACTAAAAAAACATTTTGATCGTCATTTGGAATTCACGTTTATCTTTCAGTTTGTTGAGATCGAATATACCACTTGTACCAGAGGTTTATCTAAGAGGGCTTGCAATGAGGTGGGATATTTTTCGTAACTTAATTCTAAAGTGATCGATGACAAACTATTTTATCATTTGTGAAAAAAGGAAGTCATAATCTTTGGAAAATGACTATTTTCAAATGTGCAAATTTATGAAAAGAAGCATACTTTTTTTATGGAAATTCAAGTTGACTTTTTTACTCTGGATACTGAAAATTAGACGGAATAATTTCTGACACCATATTTTATTGCATCCTACAAATATTTGGCTTCAATATTTACAGTTGGGAAGTTCAGACGATCTTCAAAATAAGATTATTTCACACACACACACACACACACACACACACACACACACGTGCGTTCCGACCATGTTGATACCAGTCCATCTTCAATTGTCTACCACCAATCTACTAATCCTTCTACTACTATTACTACTCATCCTACTATCTACTTCCTTGTCATGGTTGACCCATTGCATTTGTTGGTCATACAAATATGTCAAATAAATGACTTGTATTAATGTTGTTGTTACAAAGTTAATTTTAAATACATACGATCTGTATCAATTTTTATTGGATCTAGACTCAAACCCAACACGTTTTAGTGAGAACGTACAGTTATATAAATAAAATAAATAAGACTGTACTAATCCTTTTTGGACAAAGGCCTCCTGTATCTGAACAGAGTTAGCTCTTGATCCCCATTAGATGAACTACTTCTGATGATTATATACAAGTACAATATTTTATACTTTGCGTTGGAAACATAAAATTCAATAGTACAAATCACAATATAACTATCCATGTTCATAAAACGGTGCAATGTAATAAATAATAATTTGCAGTTATGAATTATTGAATACTGATGTGCATTTATACATTGGTATGCTTCTTCGTTTATAAATACAATCCGCATTTTAATCAGAACACATCAACGGACACTCTATAACATTGGCGGCCAACCAATGCCAACTAGGATGCAATATCTTACTTCGATGCCAACTGTTTACTTGGTTTCAGTAAGGCGGACACAGCATGACTTGGTGCACAGAATGCAGGGAAGTTTCCATCTGTATGATTTGTATTATATGCTTGTGATCTGTAAACTCTTATGACGACACCGACTTGAATTTCGCTAAGTTTATGATTATGAATTTCGCTAATTTCGCTAAGACAATCAACGTGGACTACAAATAATATTTTAAGTCTTCATTTAGCCTCAAACTTATAGAATCATATAATCAGCAAAAAATATTTAGCATATACATATGTGATTAGTTTTAATTATTTTAACGTTTGAATGTTTTTTAATAATAGTTTTTTGTTGTAAAATGACATGTGTGATTTCTTGTGCTTTTGAGCTGTTCGCACGGACACCTGATGAAAAACAATCCCTGTGATGTGTGTTATAATTTCAATTATCTGTATTTGCATTGAAATGTGTTTAAGCAATTCAATTTTGACAAAAATCTTTGACACGTGGCTTAATCTAATGAATAGGCAAGTCAATGGTGGTATTTCAAATTCAATAAAGAGGGATTTCTAAGATTTATGAGGATGGTTGGTTATTTGATTCGACGTATACTGTCGGTAGGCAATCTATTTTTTTGTAATATTTTAGGAGGAAACATACTTTAGGCAGTTTTTACATTAGCTTTATTGTTATTAAAATGTATAAAAAATTGAGATTAGTGTTATTGATACTGGATAGATAATTCTATTTGATAATTTAAATATGAGGTAGGAAAAGGGAAATCACGCTTTGTCATTAGGAAAGAGGGAATGTATTATGTGGGAGTTTGTAATGAAGACCAAGGTGAAATTTGGAACAGCTTCATGTGAATGTAGAGCTCCGTGTGAATGTTGAATTTTTGAAAGAAACTCCTTGATATTTGCAATTTTTTTTCTGAAAAAGCAATTATTAGAACTTTTTTGCTCAAATAGATGAAAGCGTATTTATAATTAAGGTATTGTTAACATTTTTATTAAAAACCATGAAATTTAGAAAATCGCAAAAGTTCAAAAATCTTTGGAACATGCATACACATTCAATTATAACACAGAGATTTCTTTCACAGTGCAGATTATCCCTGAATTTTAGATCTTGAAATGATGTCTTCTACTACTTTTCAAAATCAGAGGTTGGTGAGTAATTACACTAAGAGGAGGAAAAGTTTCAGTATGTCACACATTCCCTCTAGTTTGATTGAGTGTTTAGAGAATTTAACTGAAGATAGTTTCGGAAACAACGATCGCAACGAAAAATTTTGGGGACATTTTTTATGTTCATATTTTAGCTTCATACCCTTTATGAGATCTATAGCAATTCTTAAAATGTAGTGGTTAAAGAGACGGCTAGTGTTTCAAGAATATACACCTGTCATTATTCTTTTAAAAAATTCCGAAGAAGGGTTCTAGTTGATGTGATATTATTCTTTATTATATGTCATAGAACTAAAGTTCTGATATTTGTGCTAATTGGAGGCACTTCGTAATAAAGCAAACCTCCTAGTCGTCATCAAAAATATCGCATTTTGTCACTTCTCCGAAAAAGTGGATAAACCTCTTTATAGGTTTTAACTTAGAGTGAAAAACAAATGAATTAATGCACAAAACATAAGTTACACAACACCAAAAATGTTTAGCAATATGTAGCGAAAGAAGTTTCGAGGAACTTGAAAACAACTTGATCTACCCTATGGCAGCTAATTTAGACTAGTATGAGTTCTAGGCTCAGCGGAAAGGAATACTCTCAGCTCAGCGGAAGGAAGGTCGAGGGTGTGGAAGATTCAGAAGGAAAGTGTGAGCTTGTGATTTACTTTTTATATAGTGATTATGATAATCTGAGTAGATCTTTGGGGACGTAGGATTTGATTATAGTAGAACCGTCACAGAATTATAAGATCGCGAACTAAAGCAGAGAAGGGAGCGAAGTTGTCATAAGTTTCCATTCATTGGAGATGCTGTCGCATTAAGTGGTACTGACGTTGTTTCAGTTCCTAATGCTAAGAAATTTTTCTGTCAATACCATTAATTCGAGCGTTTCAAATTTTAAGTGGTTCATGAAATCCAACTTCAGAAATGATTGTATAAAGTAGGTTTTTTTTTTCAAATGATATAACTGAAATTCACTTCTTTAATATTATCCTTCTCTCAAATATGTTGGCTCATCCAGAAAGTTGACTCCGGCAAGATGAGAGGACACAAAAAAGTGACAAACGCCTCAAATTTCACGGTTGTATGTGAAATAAACCAGAGTTGAGAATAGAGAAGGCCTCATCTATTTCATTTGGGATAAATAATAAATATACTGCTTATAGGAATTAATAATATTACAATTTCATTTGCAATCATTTAAAACGACACTTTTTGAAAGAGCTAACTGGATATACAGTTGTTTTGCAATGCGAATAGAAGGACTTTGAAGGTCGTGTATAAGAATATACTTCTGTTGTAGCGAGGTGCTGTGTCTTTATAACAGACGATTAAAATTAGTCATTATTTTTCATTGAAATCAATCGAAGTAGTATCTCTTCATAATAAAACCAATCTCCCTGCAGAACACGACAATGAGGAGCGTTCGCGTGGAGCAGGGACGGCATTGTTTGGGTGCATCGAACTCGGAAGCCCTCGAGGTCCCTGTACCAGGCCGGCGACACGCGTGCGGGGGCCCTTGCGGCGCTCGAGCCGCGCGAGGGGCACGCACGACACGGGCTCGGTGACCTCTGCGTGACGGCGCGTGTGTGTGGGAGGGGACGTGAGGGCACGAGGGCGGTGGGCGTGGGCGTAGGAGCGGCTTTCGCGCACGGCTCTCGCAGAAGCCCTCGCGCGCCGACATTCGAGCTGGCGCTGGTGGGCGGCGGGGGCGGGGGCGGGGCGGGGCGGTGGCGGTGGCGCAGGACGCGGGGGCGGGGGTCGGGAGGTCGGCGCAGTTGCGCGCTTTGGGGCTCCGCCCGCTGCGTTCGTGACAGCGCGGGCGGGGCTGAACCCATGGCCGACTTCTTAGGAGGCTGCTCGCTCATCGAAAGTGAAATTTTGACACGAAATACACTTGTATTTGATTATATTTTTATAATTCAATTAATGCACATGTTTAATGCGTATATATAATATATATATATAATATATATATTATATAATATATATATATATATAATATATATATCTAATTTGATTTGAGACCTATAGTAATTAAATAAATAACATAAGAGCGTGTTACCAGAGGGGCCATTCCCACGAAAGTTCAACCTGAGAATAATGTCGCAATAACACACTATTTTTAGTTGGTGGCGCGGAAGTGGTTAGGTTGCTTTGATTATTACTCTAGAACGCACTATTTAGGTCACTCTCTCTTCCGGAAGGATGGCTTTGAATAGGCGCCAATAAAATTGCTTGGTGCATTCTGGTTTGAAAATGCTATTTTGTTAAGTATCCTATTAAGTTGTGGAATATTTTTCTTTACATGGAAATTGCACGCATTCATAATATAAATTAGGATGACTTTTGGTTGGTAATGAGGGGGGGGGGCCAAGTGAGTTTTTAGTATGTCAAAAATATTAGACAAATAAACATAATCCAAAGTCCTATATTATTATATAAAACTATAAATACACATTTGTAACTAAGAAGAGTTTGATTGGCGTCGAATAGCGATGTTTTGTTTAATGCACTTATTTTTATGCACAAACATAATTATTAATTAATTTTCTCGTATTTAAATGTTAAGCTTGAAATCAAAACTTGAAATGAATCTCAAAAATTTAATGGAAACACTCATGCTTTTAAGCTGGCATTCTTGAGCAGAAGTGGACTACTGAAGCAACGCACAAGAAGTTTGCATTTAAGAGAACACACGTGATCGATTTTGCAATGTACTTCCAGGAGTTGTTTGCTACAGAACAAACACACTTTTATTTACTTTTAATTAAGTTTTAAAATGTTTATTAATGGTTTCTGCTCGTAAACCATCAATTACCGTATCAAATTCACGAGATCTTCCCGCATTTTGATGGCATAGCCTACTACAAACAAAGTCTTCAATTGTGTTCCCATTCATACAGTTGTAATACCGATGTAAGACTATTGTTGCTAAATAAACACTGACCCCAGTTCAGTCGGTGTGGCAATGCCCAGTTTTTTTGGGGTTTTTGAAACAAAAAAAAAAAAAAACAAGCTTTGAAAAAGAAAAACCCCCCCCTTGAACAAAAAAAGATCTTGGGGGAAAAAAAAATTTAAAAAAGGGGAAACCAAAGAAAAAAAAGGAAAAAAAAAAAAAAAATTATCCAAACCTCCCAAGTTGCAAGCTCTGGAAAAGTAGGCAGCAGCAGCCAATACTCATGTGATTGTTGCGCGTCTCTAGCACGATCGCTGCCCCCCACCGTCTGTCCAGTGCCCATCCCCGCACGACCCCCGCCACACCCAGCGCCGCCGCGGCCGCCCACCGCCGCCCCACGTCCGCTCAGCCGCCCCACGCCTGGTCCACACGCCCGGCCTCACGCCACCAACGCCCATCCCACGCCCGCCCCACACGACCATCCCGCCCAGCCCCCCAGCAGCCCAACGCCAGTCAACCGCCCGGCCCCCCGCCCCCACGCTCGCCTCGACGTCCGCGCCACGCCCACCCCAACGCCCCCAATCTCCACGCCCGCCATACTCCGCCCCACGTAATCGCCCGCCCCCGACGCGTCGTTCAATCATACCGTCGCGCCGGCCCAGCCGCACAGTCATTAGGGTCAACGTGCAAAAATAGAGCGGCCCGGTGCGGAAGTGGCGCGGCGTCCAGGGCGCGAGCCGCGTTGTGTCCAGACGCGGCGCTTCGCGTCAAACGACCGCGCGTGCGCGCGGGGGGGGCAGCGGGACGAACGCGGAGCAGAACCTTTGGGAGGGGAGGGGGGGGAAGAGAACGACCGAAACAAACAAAGAAGTTGGACATCTCATGTAACGTCTGCATCTTGTTAAGTTACAATACCGAGTTGCAATACGTCACCGTCATCAACATCAAAGTGTTACCCTTAAATTATTGATTGATGTTTGCGGGTGTGTGAACTGCTAAGGTTCCCGTGTTATTCCCGTAAGTGAAGAGTATATTTTTATTGTGGGAGACGGCCCTGCTGGACCGCGAGATCTGGCGCCCAACTTTGTCTTTTTGCGTGGATTTTCCCAAACCAGTATACCTTACTCAGCAAAGCACCGTCCAGCGGGGAAAAACTCCAGGCTCCCGACTGGTCTCCTGACATGTGTGGTAGCGTAGTGCATGTCAGTGTATGGGGCGAGGATGGGACAAGAAAGAGGAACATAAGATCGCGTGCGGTTCATGGCCCGTTTGTTAGGGAACTGCTCCAGTATTCGCCTGGTATTGATGGAGAAAGCACGGAACGCTACCGATCAGAACAGTCGGCCGCTAGATTTCTCCCCGGCTGAATTCGACCTAGCTAATAAGGCTACTGTCGAAAATCCTGTCACCGTCGGAACTATAACCCTAGGACTTTCCGACCAGAAGCAGTGGCATCAATTGGGGTCCTCAGCCAACTAACCCACTTGTTATGTTTAAAGTATCATTATTTAATTCCATAATTTGTTCATAGTACCGCCAACCATCACAGCCAAATAATATTGAAAACGTCATTTGATGGAGGAAACTGAGAGCGGGAAGTAATTATCTCAGGAGAGATAATTGGTGCTTGGTGCGGGCGGAACAAACGGGGAAAACCAAGTCCAAGCAAAGCAAGAGAGATGATGATCAAGGGTGATATTTAAACGCGCAGGAGACGATCACACAAATTTGCGAATGTCTGGGATGTGAAGCGTAGGAGATGAAACAAGGGCGGGAGAACGTGTGGGCGGAGGGAGCGCGCAGCAGGCCTTGGGAGGCGGCTGTGGGCGGGGCTGGGGCTGAATGGCTGAGCGCGAGCCATCCGCGGTCCGCGCTTCCGCTCCGCTCTCCATTCATGGTTCCGCCTCCGAGCGCGCGTGTATCCGCCCCCGCCCCACCCCGGCTCCGCTTGCGCAATTGGCGCTTGGCCCGCTTCTCTGCTGCAGAGCTTTTAAACCGCGAGCCGCGGAGCAGTCGCGGAAATCTTCCATTTCAACTACTGTATTCTCCAGGGAGTTTTCTATTCGTTCTATTTCTTCCTTTCTTTATCCCAATAGTTTGCCACTCAATTGTAATGGCTTCGTCGAAAATACACTGAAGGCTTTTTAGATAATTCATATGCACAATATATGTCACACTAAATTCTCAGTTTTCAATTACTTATCTTGCGGTGTTTTGAAGGATTCAAATAGAGTGTGTCGATGAAACCATTGATTAATAATATTGATAAAACTGTCGATGTTGAATTTGTTAACTTTCACAACAGGTAACTGGTTTACATATTGCTCATGTCATAAGTATTCATTTCGTTTCATTTGTCATGATTGTAATACAATATCTTTTGCATTTAAAAAATGAATAACGTATTTTATTGTCGCAACAAACCTCACTATGCAACGAAGCAGAAAATATGAGAACCACGCTGACCGGCTGTAATAGGGGAGATGTCTCCAAATTGGGAAGCCAACAGCAAAACAAATAGCTTACTGCTCGTCACAATTAAGGATGTGGCTCATTCAATTCACGTGGAAGAAGTGAGCGTTGATACGTGTAATAATACAACCAGAGCGAGGATATTAATGAAGGAAAGTATAAGTGCAGATGGGGCAACAGAGCACGCGCAATACGTGAACGACCCATTGATAGAGTTAAAGGCTGTTTCCATATGCTGCAAGAACCATACCTTTATAGAGTTTCCCCTTACGGACAGTTTGGTCATGTTATTGGCGGACGACAAAACGTTTCATTTAAATGATAAGAAACATTGATAATATACATCTGAGAGTGTGGAGGACCACTTGCCGAAGGAGGCAACAGCTACGCGAACAGAAAGAAATGATGGATCAGAGAACGTCTACGAAGCAGATCGCAATGAGGCCTGCCGGGCGAATGAGGGAATACCGCGCGGGCAGACGAAGGCAAGGAGGCTCAGACTGCAGCTGCTGGAGAGGCCGTTTTCGACTCCGGCGGCGGCACAGCGTATAGTCTGTGGAGCGTGGGGAAGCCGGGCGTGGTCGAGCAGGGTGGAGAGGGTTACACTGCGGGAGGTAGCAAAAGGCGGGGCATACTCAGGCGAGAAGGGACTGAGTAGATTGCGG
>BOPP01000002.1:15441771-15463238 GCA_017312745.1 Gryllus bimaculatus | reverse complement strand
TGCAGATCTACGATCGCGCCGCGTTCGAAGCCCAGCTGCGCCGCCAGCGCCGGCGGCGGAAATGGTGACCGATGCGGAAAAGGTGAGGTTGGAGACTGCGCTGGACGAGGAGGCGAGCTGCGTTGACAGCTGTGACCGGAGGTGTGGACAGCATGCAGCCGAGTTGAGGCTTCACGCCGACGACAGTGGTGATCTTTTGGGTGGTGAAACGCTGGCAGTGGCAGTGGCCCGGAGGCGGTGGCCCGCCGTCGCATTGGAAGTGACCGCGGAATGGTGCCTCGCCGCCGGAGCCCCGCGGGGCAGGCAAACAGAACCGGCCCCTGCAATTGAAGCATTACCGACCGGTAATTGAGGTCAGAAACGACATTACAATGGGCGTGTCATTTTACCGAGCGCGTGCATTCCGCAAGGCGGCGGGGTGCATAATACGCTTTGGCGGCGCCGGCGACCGACCGGCCCTCACACGTGCCTGCGGCGCATTGTTGGAGCGATGCAGTGCTGCGCTGACGCCGTAGGTGGTAATGCGATAACAGCGCTGCAATGAATACGGCGACAGAAAAATGAGGTCAGCAGTTGAAGAAGGAATGTTGATATTAGATAATATCAATTATTTTTAAGCTGTCAATGCCGTGTAATGCCAATTCATGTATGAATATGGGATATACAAGCGTTCTTAGAGGATCTTGAAAGTCAATTAAATTAAAATTATTTAAAAAGAAAACAAAATCAGGAAGAATTCCCTACGGAAAAAAGATTCTGAGTAAAGTGTTGCATGAAATTATTTTCCAAAAAGACATACTGGGCTTCTATTTTGGTCATGCGTAAAGTAGATTGTATTAAATTGAAAACTTTTGTAAAGTAACTTACGAAAAGAAATAAGGAAAGAATAAAAGACAAGAAAAAGAAGGTATAAAACGAACCGACCACTTGACAGTCAATTCTGCCGCTTGCGAAATGACTATTACTGTAAAAATTTGTTTACCCAGTTATCGTTATCAAAAACAGAATCAAAGTTGCAGAAACGTATAACGTAAGATCGGCGTGTCGTGATCTTGTATGGCAGTTGTATTGGAAAAGAGAAATTGTATGGTAATTGAAAATACATCGCACGTACTGTTGATGGATGAATCATATCCGTTGTTGTGTAATTGCGAATGTTTTGCCATGGATCCATGAAATATTGGTCAAATTCATACCTAGGACTAAATTCGTAAGGGAAATAAGCTATTACCACCAAACTAAACTCTTAAAGAAATCTGTATTTCATAGACTTTCTTATGAGCGTGAAATGAATACTTCCTTAAATGATTAGTGATAAAAAAACGTAACATTATCACCGGCTGATTCGTGGTTGTGGGTCTTCAGTGTACACACTCATTATTTTTCGTACAAAGAGCACCCAATGTGACCTGTGCACTTTCTAAATCGTTCTTCATTGTACACTTGCAATTATACCTCCGCATAATTTTAGTTCAATCCACGACATTTTAAAGTTGTTTTTTTTTTCAATTAAATAGCTGCATAAGGCAGATTAAAAAATATCAAGTTCTGTTGCAGCTCTTCATGAATTAAATAATACCCTCCAACAATCAAATTACAAGACGATAGTAGGTTCGGATTTGGTCACGAGAGCACGGTGGTTAGGACAATATTGGTAGGATGCAGGCTCGTAGGGCTGTGTCACTCGTTCAGGAAATTTTTCATAATATTCATTTTCATGGTCTTTTCCTTTTTACTAATTGATAACAGGAAAGCAATTTTGTATAGTACACCATGTTATTATTTTACAGTATAAATGTTATGACGTAAGAATTTCATCGTAATAACGTTTTATTGAAATCGTCTTTAGTAAAATTGTTTTACAAGAATAAAACTACTGAATGTTTTTGAAACTAATGGGGGGGGGTAGCATATCCTCCCTGTCTACCTCCTTGTGAAAGACGCCAGTGCTTCCTAAGCAAAACCTCCCATTGGAATTGTTTCTCCATTTTCAATAATAATCTGTCTACCGTATCTCTAATGAACCGATGTTCGGTGTTGACAGTTGAAAGCAAGCAACTGCTCACAGTCGTGACCTCCGCTCCCAAGGAGTAACAAGGTTGCCGACCCGGTCCGCAGAGAGAGCGCAAGAAAAATTCCGCCCCGAAAAGGCGCTAGCTGGCGCGGGCGGGCGGGCGGGCGGGCAGCGGGAGTCAAAGACCGGGGCCAGCGCCCGCCGCCCACACGTGGCCCAGGCCCGGGCGCGGTCGCCCAATTGCGCAGCGTCCCCAGGGGCGCCGGTTCGAGGCCCGCCGCGCCGCGCCGCGCCGCGCCGCTCGCCCACGGCCCCGAAGAAAGCGTGCCGCCGACGCCGCAATCGACGGCGCTTACACCGGCGATAGCATTGCCACTGCGGCTGTCACACACGCTGTCGCTGTCGCCACTGCAACCGCCACTGCCTTCATTAACTGGCTACAAAACTTATCACGCTTGGGTTAGATCTCATGACAATGGCCAAACCGTTGAAAGTGGTTAATGTGGGCGAGGAGGGCAAGTTTCTTCGCTGCTGAACGCATAAGACGTCATTGATACAACGATTTTCTCCTGTAGAGTTACTTTACCTTATCTACCGCGCCGTCATTGGTGCAAAGCGCTACCTTGCCGTCATTGACATCTCGCTCCATTTGGAACGAAAACACAATCCCATCTGATGAATTGTCACAGCGCTGTGACAACAACATTCCTACAAAACCAGTGCCATAGTACCTTAGCTGTGTTGTCACATACGTTGGATTACCTATAGAGGTTTCTTCGATGAGACTATCAATACGGGTCCTTGCTTTGTTTAAAAGTCAGGTTCTTTAACAAAGGCGTTTGTTTCTCAGTAATGATTTTTCATTCATCAAATCTCTTTTCTAGAGTTAACGTACTCTTTTCGAACACCTATTGAGTTAATCGTTTTATGAAGGTGAGCTGTAGTTATATATGTGTTAAGAGAGTTAGCTGGTGAGAAATTGGTTTCTATAAAGCATATTTAACTTGTAAGGGGTTAGTATTGTGAACTGGATTAAATGTTTACTACATTCTCTAGAGACTACGTGATGTTAAATAATAATAATAATAATAATAATAATAATAATAATAATAATAATAATAATAATAATAATAGTAAGTCAGCCCCGGCACGCGTCGCGGAGGCTGCGAGTTCGAGTCCTGAGTAGACATGGTCGTATTTGTGATTGTCCCTTCACCTCTCATCATCATCCTATCATTTCATAATTCACACTTCAAGGCGTAACAACCTTGTCGTAATGAGAGACACAACTGAAAAGCGGATCTTGGAAGAATTACACACGTTAATTGTGTAGCGTAGTCAGTAATGTCCATTAAGCCAATATTAATAATATAATGGTTTTGTAAACTATTATATAAAATTATTACATCAAATGCTCACTATTATTATTAATATTATAATTATGAACGCAATATATGGATTCTAATTCTGGATGAATTGCAAATGAAGATAAATATTCCGTGATATTCGTCCGAATGTAGAGTAATGGAACTGATTTTATTGAAACTGCGTTATTACTAAGACAAAATGAACCGATGAAATCCTAACATCTAAGGTAAAAATAACGAGAACTTTTCTTTTCAATTTCATTTTTATGCTCTTATGAATTTGTGAGAAAAGGCGAGTAATACCATCTTGTCTCAAGCAATATCAGTCAGTTGAGACCTCACATTGTGTGTCTAGATATAAATTTCATATATTTACGTCAGTGTTGCAAACATTTGAACAAAATAACGACTTTTTTGCCATTATGGAGCTCTGTATTGATGCACAAACAGTACAATATAATTATCATTAGATACTGGACTTGAAGATTTCCCCAACTATCTTTAGACTCGTTTATTCTTCCGTTACTCTTTTTTGACTGTTGTTTCTGCCCTTATTTTACAAATTGTAAGATGGCGCACCCAGAATTCCATTTTAAACAATAGTATATTCGCGGGGTGGGCAGAAATTGTTCCATCATTTGCACTGTTTAACTCAAAGCATATTTCTAGAATATCACCAAAACAGCTCTTCCAATATATACTTTTTATTTAAAACTATCTCTGCACGAACACTTACAAAGTGCATCGTTATATATTACATCAAACCTTAACATTACAATGCATTGTCCATTTACCAAGTGCAATCACATGATAGTACCATGAACCCCAAATCCTTGTGCCCATAGCAAACATTGTTCGTAAAGTAGAGGCACCATTATGTGAACGTTATTACGCTTTGTACATTTTTTGCAGTCATCAGATCGTTACAGAACTCTGATCACGAAGCAGATGTTGCAGAGTTGCACCTGCAGCGGCACCGTGGTGGTTAAGAAACTCAACCGTGCAACAGGATGTTGGTGGTTTTCTCAGAGATGTACCTCCAGCGTTGTCGGGTGACTAGTTTCGCAGAATGGCCACTCAAGAAAGTGGCATATCGAAATGCAATGGGCTGGTGGGGGAAAACAGCGGTAACAAAGAAAATAATTGAGTCTTGTTGGGCGTCCAAGGCAGTTCAAGTGCGCCGATAAATGAAAGATTTGCACCCTGCATTCCGAGAAAAGTCTGATAAAAACTTACGGAGAAGCCCTCCGGGAAGTGGTGACCAAAGACCCAGCGAGAGCGCCTCAGATCACTGGATTGTGGAAAAATCACAAACGAAGCAAACGATAGCAACAATGTCCAAAATACAAATGTCCCTTTTAAAAGTTTTATTTCCCTTCACAAACTGTGTGGTACAATACACCTGTATCATAAATAATTTTTAACTATAATTCGAAAATTGTTTTTAAGCATTACGTTATCTGACAAGATCTATTATTTAAATGAGACAGATTTGAATGAGGAATTAACATAATGCCGAATTGTTTTTTACGAAAGTTAATTAAATAACTTTGAAATAATATCCCTCGGTTAAGTGTTTTAAATAATACATTCTGCCATTTGTAAATACCTGCTTCGCGGCTTAAGGAAATTTGTCATTCAGTTTTCGTGATGCTAATTTGCATTCTAAATGGCACAGGTACTCGTAAATCATAACATATAAGTCCTTTGCACTTGCCTTTTTACCATATATGAGCACGATTAAGGCGAAAGAAGAAAATTAGTATTTCTTTACGACCGTCAAGCATATCATTTCTCCATAAATGGCATTATAAAGATTGGGACTTGTAAATAACAACAAATGCGATTGTGAGGAGAATGTGTCAACGCGATCGTTCGCCTAATGAAACTTTAAGTCATGTCGGATTGCTACCTGTTAGTGAAAGGTGCTCTTGACAAGCGCTAATAAATATTTCACATGCAATTTTCCAACAACCAAATTCGTCGGGAACAAAATTAAACGAATTCTCGGGACTAAAGCGTATGTTACAAGAGGAAAACACGAAAAGATACTTAATTGCAACACCACAAAATAAGCATCGTATTCATACTTTATACCATAATTGTTTCACTTTGTTCTCTTACCCCGTTGGAACTTCGAAAGTACGAGACAACTGCCTCCGGACAGAAAATGTCGGCGATTCCGCCCACTTTCTCGGGTGGACGGACGGGTACCCGGAGGCGTCGTCGCTCGAGGCAGCGGCGTGCGGCGGGTGCGTGGGGGGGGGGGGCAAGGAGGGTAAGGAGCGTGGGTCGAAGAAATGGCGGGACGAAGAGGGAGCGGGTGGAAGGGTGTGGGGGGCGGGGTGGGGCGGGGTTGGGCGGGGTTGGGCGGGGAGGATTCGGGGCAGAGAGGGTGGAGCGGGGCGGAGGTGCGGGTCCGGGGCGGAGGCGGAGGCGGGGCGTGTTGGGAGCGGTAGCAAGGTGGAGCGAGGAGGAGCATGAAGAGGGCTGGGGAGGAGCGGGACGGAGTGGGAGGGGGGGCGGAGGGTAGGGTGGTCGGGAAGTTGGCGGGGCGGAAGCGGGGAAGGCGGGGTGGAGGGGTGGTGGAGGCGGGGTGGAAGCGGCGTGAGGCAAGGGTTAGGCTCGGTTGAGGAACGGGGTTGGAGGGGAGGATCACGGGCGCGGAGCAGGGTGGGAAAGGGGGCGAAGCGTGGGCGCAGGCGGGGCGAAGCGGGGCGGAGCGTGGTGGTGCGGGGCGGAGCGGAGCGGGGCGGGGTGGAGCGGGGGGAAGGGTGGGGGATCAAGGCGGAGCAAGAAGGAGCGGAGAGGAGCTCGGGCGAAAGCTGGGCGAAGCGGGGCGGACGGGGCGATGAGGGCCGGGGCCGCACAAGGCACAAGAGGCGCGCGGTGCAGTGGCCCTGACGAGGCTCGAAGGCACGCCCACCGCCGCGCCATGCCGCGCCGCGACCGATTCGGCCTCAATATGCACGTCACTCAATTCGCCGCACAATGGAGGCGATGGAGCAAAAGAAGTCGAGCGCGATTCGCCGCGCCGCTTACTGCATTTTACGCGTTTCACGCTTTCCGAGCGGACGCCCCGCGCTCTCCCGCGCGCAGCACCTCGGACGCCGCGGCCACGCGATGTGTGGGCGCGCCCGCTGCCGGCGCCGGGACCATCAGCGGGGCCAGGTCGTGAATGGGAGCTTTGTCAATGGCCAGCTGCTAGCGGGGCGGTGCTCGCGTGAGATTTGTACGTGAACTACGTACATGTATCGTACTCGTATGTACTCTCGTGAATGGGGAAAGTGTTCGTTGGGAGGGAACGACAATGGAAATAAAATGCTGAAAATGAAGTTGACGAGTGGGAAACAAGAAATAAAAATACGAAATATAAATGACTCTCCAAATAATATTTGGTGTTCCGATTGCCAATAATTGCACGAAAGTTTAATGTACGAGTACGAATGCACGAGCTGTTTAATGTCTATTTTCATCTTTTGTTAATGATTTTTCTTTTCAATTATTATATCGTCAGCATTGATACCAAATACGCACTGGTTGAGAGAATAAACTAGAAGTTAATTCATACATTATACATCTCCGGTTTCAAAGGCTCAAAAACGTACCGAGAAGGACGTAAGAATACATATGTACGTGATTTAAAATTGTCAAATTAATTAGGGTACCGTAAAAATGATTATAATAATTGTAAATGAGAACTCCAAATTAGTATGCTTGATACTAAAGCGTTGATGACGCACAGTAAATAATAAAATAAATTTAAAAAATACGAATATGACATTTTATTGCCTGAAGAACTATTTCTATAATTATAGTGCTATGTACCTTCCTTAATGACTTTAGCACTTAATATGAGCAAATCTTTGGTAACAACGCATGTTAATTTAATTCTAATAGCCAGGATAGTTATTACGGCTACTAATAATTATATACAATATTGTTTACCTAACATTCATTCTTGTTTTTCTTCAAAAGTTAATCACAACACTTAAAACCGACATTTATAATGTGATATTTCACTGCAAACAGGAAACGCAGCAGTTGATATTAAAGACTCGCATACTTTCGCTGATTTACATACCACTGCATAATTTTGTCCACAGGGGCTGAGGTAACCCAACCTCAGCAGAGTCTCCACCATACAATTAACACCCATTATTTATGACTGAAGGCGAAAAAGATGAAGTAGTCAAGAGTCCGGCCGCGTGCATTCGCAACATTTCGCGACCGCGTGTGGCGGAGAAGCCGCGCGGAGCGATGTAGAGCGCGCTGGCTGCGCTGGCGATTGAAAAGGAAGCGAGGATGCCTGCATTAAGGAATGGATTTAAATCAATGAGCGGAGCGAGATGAATGGTCGCAGCGGGCGACTAATGAATAACGAGCAGACGGCGCGGCGGCCCGCGCTCCTCCCGCGTCGCTCGTTTTTGTGGCGCCGCGCGCCGCCTCCGCCGAGACGCTGACCGCCGCGCCGCGTCACCCACCTCATTTTTTTTATTTCAACGAATATCAACGATCTAGAATATATTACATAGAGTGGTTGAAGCGCCTCCATCTTCGAAGCAAATTGAAGCCATCTTTTTTTGCAGTCAAAGCAGCGCCCTCTGGGAAACAGTGTTCCAGCATTACGTTTGGCGGTGGTTACGGATGCTGATTACGGACGGTTACACCACGCCTCCTATGTTTTGACTTCAAAAAACATGGCGGCCATTAGTTCGGCGAGCCTTCACCAAGAGCGCTGAAACTACAGGGACAGATACTCTATGTAGTATATTCTAGCTCGTTCACGAATATTTACAATCTATTTCAAATTTGAAATAAGAAGCAAATACTCTGACAAATAAGTAACAATAACAAAAGACAAAAAATGAAAAAAAAAAGTTACCCCTACATGAAGTACATTAGTAATTTTCTTGGGACCCTTTTAAAATCTATAATAAAAAGATGATTAACATACTATTACATTGTTACGAGGATTAAGAATATGAAAATGTTAAAACAAAAAAACATAGATACATTTTAATTATTAAAACGGAGGGGGAAAAGAAGAGTGGAAATTCTTCCGATCAGAGTAACCGGCCGCTAAAATTCTTCGCCGGACAGCGACTGAACTTGCTCCAGCTATCTAGCTAGTTCCGAAAATTCTGTCACCGCCGGGACTCGAACCGGACTCCCTGTTGGAGGTATCGCATTGACATCAGTTGATGACCTGACCCACCTCACTCGGTCCATAATGTCGCCATCGCGCCATTATGGATGGGTGTTACGAAGCAACTGAGCTCAATGCTCCCGCAACAGCGTATGCGTACGCAAACTTCGCGATCGTTGGAAACGCCCATAACTGCAACGGCTGCTGAATTGCCACTCACCAAACGTCACTATCCGTTGGCTTCTCTCTTGAGGTAATTTGCATTAGAACACTATGTTCCAACACAAAGCAAATATATTATTCGTGAATTCTTGTAAACAGAATCAATCAGCAAATATTTCCTTCTCCGCCTATAACTTGTTCCTTGTTATAGAATACCGATTAATTTTCTGGAGTACCTTCCTCAAAGTTTCGCCAAACTTCCAATATCCTGAAGTCGCTTCTATTAGAGTTTTAAAACCAGAGGGTCACATTAATATATCCGGCCTTTATTAAGTGGTCCATTCTCTAGAGAACTCAACCCAGTCCTCCAATAACTTTGCGTCTATTATAACCGACGCTACATCCCTCAATTGCCTCTTTTTCGCGAGTTCACTCAACTCGGAGACATCTTTTTATTTCATAAGAGATTGATTGTACCGGGGTGATCTGTGTTTTCAATTGGAAGTGTACAAGTTGGAGTTGCCGCTTTCAGTTCGGGATAGTTTATCGAATTCAAAGCCGATTAGGATGTTATAGATCACCCCGGACATGAAGTAACTACTAAATGGATCTAAATATCATGGTGAGTTTATCCTAATATTTTTCTTTCACTAGTTGAAGTAAAATTTGCTATGAAGCTCAAAGATAATATTTCTGGATCACAAAATACTACATTCAATCATTACTCTATACTTGGGAATAATCGCACGTTAAAGATGCGTAGGCAGAGTGATTGGCTCCACCTGTGGCCTCTAATATTTACCCTTTCTGACACGCTCTCATGTACATCAAATCTCTATTCCGTATAAATCCAATATCTATCTCTATTTCCAAGGCCACATGTGTGGAATTGTTGTCACGAAGTTGTGTCTCGCTTCTTGTACGTATCCCTACTAGCTACTATTGACTCACTCAGAGTTTGAGGATCAATCACTTTCATTTTTTCCATTTACCTATCGTTTTCCCTTGATTATTTTCTTATTTTCATCTTTCATGCTCATCTCTTCTTCCTCTTTCACGTAGGATCTTTGCAAATGTTTTGATACTGTATCCCCGCCATTAACCTAATACATACAACTAATACAATGTTCGAAGCGAAGGAAATTTTAAGAATATTTATTTAGAAACCTTGTGTTTCATAAAAAGTTCGAAAATAACTCGCTACTTGCGTTGAATCTTTTAGAATTTCCGACGTCAAGTTAAATAGCATATAATTTTTCTCAGTAAATTGTATAAATAGTTTCTTAGGAATCTCATTTAAATGAAAACAAAATTTAAGTTTTTTTTTAGCAAAACATTAATTATAAGGTGCTTTCATTTCTAATGAAATTTTCCGCATGCACTTATAAATAATTAGTCCGCATTCAATACGAATTCAAGCGCCAGTCACTATAAGACTAAAACACTTTGCTTTGCAAAACAAGATGTTGATGCTACTAGTTTCCTTGAAATCCCTCAATTCTTGAGACGCATTAATCGTTTCTGTGTCCTTGCAATCTAAATCCGCCACATATTTATTAAATGGAGATGATTCCACCGGTCACGCGATATGTGAATTTGAAATCGAAGCCAACCGTCAAAAACAAGTTTTTCTTTCAGATTTCGTCCTCAGGCAGATCTCATATGTAACAAGGACGCAAAGTTGAACACTGTAGGATGGACCACGAATCCAAGAGATCGAAGTCAAGATTTTCTTCCCAATAGTGGGGAACGTTGGATGTGTAATATGAATGTGTAATTGAAATATAATAACGAGTAAGATTATTGAATAATGTGACATCTGTTTAAGACGATGTTTGCGGACATTTTTGAAAATTGATTGAAGTTTTACATCACGTTAATAAAAATTAGTACATCTTGTTTGCCTGCGAGTTACAAAGATTTCTGACTTATTTACCAAAATCCAAAATTTTATTATCATATATATTTCTCCCCTCATGGGAAAATCTCAATAAAAGCATCCGTTTAAAAAAAATTAAATGAGAAATTTAGTGTAATTGAAATGGCACACATCAATTAATGTCTACACAAAATATACAATGCACTGAACATAAAACCATTAAACATTGCTATCGTTGTGAATTACAATGAAACTACAAGCACGCAGAAGCAAAAATGCTGTTGAAAAACACAAAAACCATTTCCCAAAAGTGTCACTCACCTTGTTCAAATATAAAAAAATATACTCCCGTGTAACACTGCAATACATTTTTTTAAAATATGAAAAACAATCTTGCAAATTTCGCAATAATATAGTGTATAATATACCCGAGATAACAGTTCTTTACATTCCAAGAATGTACTCGTAAAAAAGGTTACTTTTCCGTAACTAGATGTGAAAAGCAAATACTTAATGACGTGCGGCTTCTTCCTTGACGTGTTGCCGCTGGAGTCAGCTACGTCGCAAGCAGTGTCGCACTGTGTCTGATAATTCAGACGGTTCGCGCAGTAGGAGAATGGACGAAATTACTTAATCAAATATTTGTATTTTTCAGTCAATATGCAAAACAAATATTTTTGTATTTTTTCTTGGTATGCACCAAAACCACAGGCACCTCTCACATAGCCGGTAACTACATAGTTTTCTTTCAAATTCTGTGCGCATTGAAAATTAGTAATATATAGTAGATTAAAAACAAAAGAGAAAACTAGTAGTACTGTAATACTTAGTTGTGTCATCCCCAAGTAAAAGAAATCCAAAAACACGAATATTCACCTACACCGAATAAAACGTAACTAAAAATAAGGCAAACGGAAAATAATACAAAAAATTCGAAATAATGAACCAATTTATTTTAAAATCTGTATCTGTTATTTAAATAGTAATATAAATAGTTAAGTATTTATTTTAAAATCTGTAATGTAAATAGTGTCTTTCTGGTTCATCCTAAGTCGTCCTAAATGTCTTCTTCCTTTCTAAATATTTACTGTTCCTTGCTAGTTTTTGCCAGCTTATTGTATTATTAAGATGTTCATCAGAAAAAACTTAGTTATTTTCGTATGTTTTCATTTCCAACGTCTAGTAGATTACATATTTTATTTGGTTTGCCTACATACTGCAATTAAGCAATGTGAATTTTTTTTTCTTTTCATTACCCATTCATTCACTTTATGTCCAGGCATCACCTTGTAACAACTGAATGAGGGCACACAAAATGATACAATTTAAGTAATTTACCTTTATATTAATCGTATTACGAGTTATCTTACATGTTAAATATTTATAATTTGACATATCCATGTATTGTTATTCAGTTTTTCCGTAAAGAACTGATTTGCGGTTTTAAGTTGATCTTTTATATCATATTAGAGAAGGACCTGCAGGAGTACAATGTTTTATTTTTTAAGTAGTCTTAAGAATCTTGAATATAAATTTATCAGTGAAAGCTACATGAAAGAGGTCTTTGCACATGTGGACAGTACACAAGTCTTAAAGTTCATGTCTTATTCAGCCTATTACTATAGCATTTTCACATGTATTTAGCTCATAAATGGCACCATGATGGGAAGCCCTGGAACTGTGTCTGCAAGCGCAAGGAGGGACCACACACGTAAAATATGTATTACTTCCTTGAGTGTGAGCGCGGACACTGCGAGTGTGTCAGCTCTCACACCCCAGGAAGTAATACGGTTGTTTTTTTGCCTCTTGGATTGAGAGACTGCCCAGTGTGCGGCGGGGATGGTGTTGGCCATTGTCGGGGGTAGCGCGCAGGGTAATGGGCAGTCTCCGCCGAGGCCGCCCGCCTCCCGCGGCGCCGTCCCTCGCAGACAGGCCGAGGCCGCCCCACTCGCCCCGCGCAACGCACGGCGAACCGGCCGCAGGGATCGCACCCGGGCGCATTTGGGGCCGCCCCAACACTTCCACTGCCGCCACCGCCGCCATCACCACCGTCCCGGCCACAATTGACGCCAATATCGCCGCTGCCATCGTCGCCACCCCCCCCACCATGACCGCCAGCGACACTACCGTCAACATAATCGCCGCCTCCATCGCCACCGCCTCCGCCTCCACCGCCACCGCCTCCACCGCCACCGCCTCCGCCTCCACCGCCACCGCCTCCACCGCCACCGCCTCCAGCGGCTGCCCCAGACCTGGCGGCTGAGGGATGCCGCCGCGGCTGCCCCAGCCACCACTGCCGCCTCCTACACCGCTGCCGTCGTCATCACCACCCCCGCCCCCACGGTCGTCGCGGCCGCCTCGGTCGTCACCGTCACCGCTGGCGTTGTCTGGGGCTTGTCTGCCTACTGCCCTTCACACGCGAGCGCCGCCGCCGCCGCCGCTGCGTGCTGCCTGGGGGCCGCCGGCGAATCGCCGGCGAATCAGGCGTTTCGCAAGGGCCATCCACACTTACTTTTTTTTCCCTCACACACGCACGCAGCTGCACGTACGCACGGCCATGGCGGCGGTGGTCGGCGAGGTCGCGGTGCGGTTTGTGGGGGTCTTCCGCGCCGCCGCTGGGCCTCTCTCGCAACCGGTATCGGATCTGTCTTTCTCTCTCACAACGCGAAAAGTAGGCTATTGTCGTTTGGGCTGGCGCGTGGCATTTTCTTTCTCCAAGTTTCTTACGTTCGCACGCAATCATATGCAGCTACGCAATGCTTTTTTGTATTTTCGATTTCAAGCAACTTTGCACCGTGTATCGCGGCGACACTACGTTACACTTTATATACACTTCCCAACACCAATGCAGGAATTCGAACGTACGGACTTTGCAGTGAGAATTTGGTTAAGAACATGCATTGAATATGGCATATCATCTTGACACAGCTGCTGTTCAGGTTCGAATGAAATGGAATTCACTAAATATCTTTAAGGTTTGGGTTTTAATGAAAATTTGAGAAAAAGCTAATATTGAGAAAAGACATTTCGCAGTTTTCAAACTAATAAATGACTTCAACTCGATGTTTTACTGTAACTGTAACGATTATAAGTAGCGTAGTATCACAACCTCATTTGTACCACTTTTCATACGCCGTAGCCACAGCCGTAGTTCGTGCTGCTCTCTACCGTCAGGTTTCCTTGCTGTTGACTTGGGACTTCACGCCCGTCTGTGAGCCAACTTCAACTAATAAAAACGTCGAATTGAATTTTCGGAGGTTTCTGTACACATTAAAAATTTATTTTTGTATAAATCCATTTTCATCTCGGACATTCTCTTCAATGATTAAATGATTCATCTGTCAGTTGTATATTTCATTTTTTTCGAAAAAATAATGTGTTTCCAATGTCTTGATGGCGTTAATTACGGTGAGGTTGGGGTGTCTACTCAAATCGATTTCTAAACTGATCACTGGTCTTTATAGTTTCCTATTCTCTTTCTTTCTAGTGTGAAACGATTACAGCTGCACCCTAGAATACGGTCCGCGTGATTCTTCCTTCCCTATTCCGTTCTCATTCCCATCCTAACGGCCGAGCGATGAGACAATCACCCATCCTCTTAGGGCCATCCCATTGATTCAAAAATCTTTAACGTACTCGGAGATCCGGAAAGCAGACACAACCTGAGTTTACAGAGGCAGTAAATATGTGGGTCATATCGGAACAACAACAGCAACAACAACAACAACAACAACAACAACAACAATAATAATAATAATAATAATAATTTTTAAGTAAAAGTATTTCATTATCACTATTCATTTTAAGAAGAATTCAAATTGATGTAAAACATTCATAGGGTGATAAAACATTAATTAGTTTACAGTACTATCGTTTTTAAGACTACGAACGACTAAAAATGGCAAAGAAACTACATGATCAATGATACTTCCATCAGAATCATGTTGTATTAAGCTCAGAGTAATGCATCAAAATGTTAGCAGTTTAAAAATATTAGGAACCAATGTATGAATATATCAAATGAGTATACTAGTCACAAGAGAAAAGTTTTAAAGTGTAATTGTGCTAAGCAAATTCCGAGTAAATGTGTAATAATGTAAGTCGTCTACTCCGGTGCGTTCTGTTCTGTCCTGAAAAGTTCTCGTGAGTATTCGAGCCCTTACTATTACGTACAAGAAAGTTCTCAAGAAAGTTTCTTATAATAAGTGTGGCGTGGGTGTTCGTCAAACAATACTGACACCGATAATGACAATTACGTTGTGTTTACGGATGCCAACTATGTTGTTTTAAGTACGCGTATCTCACGTGACAAACGAGTACAACAAGCTTTAAGTTTCACCGGCGACTCTTTGAATATGAAATTCTCTCAAGCACATGTTTACTGGTATCCATAATGAATGACACTGTACGTTCACAACAACGAAGAAATATGTACGTAATGTTAACAACATTCTCTACAATGCAGTCTAATAATAATTTTTTAATATAAAAAGTCTCGGTTGATCAGAAGACTGCGTTCTAGACTCGTCAACCGTCAACACAAGTCCCTCGTATATTTCACAGCCCTAGAGAACTGGAGCCAGTCGTCGACAGTCTGGGGTGCAATGCACAGCATTGGATTGGAATGAAAATTCGTTCGGACTTTTTGCTTATACTTAGCAGAAAGAATGTGAGAACTGCGTTGCATTCAGGTTGTTCACTTATGTCTAATACGCGATGTATTAGGGGTGAGGAGGTTCCTTGCACATCATCAAGATCGAGCTGAATAATAAATTTGAGTATTGGTTTATCGGTGATTTGTCATTGGCATTCAAAATAAAATAATTAGATGCGTATCTTTACCAATAATATTGCTTTATGAAACAGCAGCTTTCGATGGCATAGCCATCATCAACGTCAGTTACCTGCTGATTGGAAGCCAGAATACATCTAGACTGAGTCGTTTCGTAGACGTAGACAAAACCTCTTATTATTTTATTTTTAAGGAATTTGAAAAGAAAAGCAAAGACATCATACTGATTAATACGCAATAAAATATATAGCAATCATGTTTTATTACTGAACGTAACCTAAACTGTTCGATTTTGGAAGAAATGTGTTTGGGTAACCCAGAAACTCATGTTCCTGGTCAGTTCGGTGAATAGCAACCTGTTGGCCGCAACAGCCCCGATCCTGTCCCGCAACTGTCCCGATCGAAATTTTATTTTAAGTCAGTAGAACGATATATGATTTTTAATTCAACTTTTATTTGCATGTGAAAAACATCTGTTAAGTATTATAGATGTATTCCATCTAGAAAAATAAATATGTTATAAAGCAAGGTATTTGCATGTAAGGATGAATTTTCGTAGACACAAACTTTTTAAAACAATTTTTTCTTTATTAATATGATAATTGAAAGATTCAGATTCAAAATATTTTCCTCTGCGGAAAAATCTTTATCTCTCTCTCTCTCTCTTTCTCTCTCTCTCTCTCTCTCTCTCTCTCTCTCTCTCTCTCTCTCTCTATATATATATATATATATATATATATATATATATGTGTGTGTGTGTGTGTGTGTGTGTGTGTGTGTGTGTGTAATGATGTCCATTCTTGGGTTGGGTTTCAAGTTGAAACACAAGCTTTCTACATTAACAAGGAAGTTACTTTTGTTGTTACTTTAAAGCGACTTTTTTATGGTACGAGTTTAGAAATATAATTGATATTCTTATTACATTCACTAATGGTACTGAGCAGTTTAAATTAATGATTCTGCAAGCCCAACATTTCCATGTGAAAGAAATTCAAATAACTAGGTTTTGATGTATCTCCCCATTTGTGTATTCACCTCTAGGTGAGGCAGTGATCAAATAGCCTTGGGATTATTCTGGCTCATTAAAATACACAGCAAGACTATTACGTGCTACCAACGTTACAAACCCCCGATTATAGAAAAATATGAATAGTTTTTATACACGTGTCACTTCTAAACTCTTTTCATATTCGTACTGCAACCGTAATCGACGAAGTCACGATGACAACAAATTTACGCTTCATCCCACGGCGATGAACCCCATAAATTCTTGTTCGTTATTGAATTTTATCCGCAAAGTATGAATGGGTTCGCTCGTTAACTGACTCGCCTCCCTCATCTTCTTACTACAGCGGTCAGCAAACCGGACGCCGGCGGGCGGGCGGGAGCGTGGGAGGGAGTATCAGGTTTCGGAGCATCATCGCGAAGGTATGTGGGAGCGCGAGCGGGGGGGGGGGCATGCTTGCGTGAACGAGCTGCCGATCAGAGAGACCGAGAGTGAGTGAGAGAGAGCGTGAGGGGGGGAGGGGGGAGGTGGCACAAAAGGCGCTCGCTCTGTTGTGCGGGTAGAAACCGCGCCGCAGGGGATCTGAACAGCGGTGGTGGTGACGCAACGCGCACTCTCAGCCGACAGCCGACTACCTCTACGGGCTGCTCGCAGCGGGTCAGATTGACTGGAAGCAGGGATGACCATTTCTTAGTCGTATTTTTTATCAGGATACGTATTTGTATGGAACAAATTGTACCATACGCCGAGATACGACACACGTTAAAAGGAAAACACGCAGTACTTCGAATTGGTAGACATATTGGTTCAAATGCATATGTACAGCAAGCACGTACAACGATACCTTTAACAATGTTTTTCAATAAATGTTAATTTGAAAGTAAATACGTCAATAAAAGCTCCTACAAGATCATTTCATAACTTCGCAAGTGATGACGAGCAATGGAACTCAGTCGGAGTTGGGCAAGAGCCCGGGTGAGGGCAGAGGAAGCTTGAATTTCAATGACGGTGCGAAACAATCGCGAAAGCATTTCGGTCGAAATGGTGGGGTATGAATGGCTGAGTTCAGGTCGGCATAACCCATGGTAGGCACGTAGTATGCAGATGGGCTTTAAGGCTAAAACTCGTATGGAATTTAAAAAAATCAACCTAATATTGTGACATCACTATATAGTTAAGCCATGTATCAGTTGCAAACATTAAATGCCATAACTATTTACTGGTTGAAGTTCGTATTTAATTTTTTTTCTGTTAAATAAATAAGTAACCGTAATAGGTAATCGTAAATGGATTATATTAATGTCTTTCACGCTTCGAAATATGACTCTTTCATGAAGGATCTTGAAATGGAAACTGGATGGAAGGTTTTGTTTTCTCCTGAATGTCCCTACGGTTTTTGAATATTAATCGAAAGAAAATTCTGTGCATGGCAGTGTTTCACTTCAGAACGGAGTATACGAAACCTTGGTAGATGTATGATTTTCTATTAGATGTAATAAAATATTATTAATTTTTGTTTTTCAGTTGATTTATATTCTTACTTTGCTTTCTATATTATCTACCATCTTCGTTTGCAATTTCTTACATCTCTTCCAATAATCTTCGAGTCAATATTAACGTAGTTCTGCATTCCTTTCAAAATCATTTATTGTGAAATATTATATGGTTAAACAACCGTAATAGATATGATGGTTCCACATTCAAACGACTAACGTTATTGAAAAAGCTGCGAAGTAATGGGTGAGAAATCAAAAACTTTCGTGGAAAATGTTTTTCTTTATATCCTCATAGTTATCAATAGGGGAAACATTATTTATAACGTAAATTTAAGTTAATTTAGTCACGAAAGTTTAAAAAAGAAACTGTTGCTTTCACTTCAGCCATTGTTGCAGCAGTGAACCAATTGCAAAATATTTGAATCAATGACAGAAACATACAATTCTTATTGAATTACATTGTTTGACAGTAATTGTTTTCAAATGCAGTCACCCTTGAAATTGTAGCTACACAATGAATGTGGTTTAAAAGCGTATTTCGGAGAACTTACATTCAATTTATTATGAAAGTGCAAGTATAAAACTAATATTTAATGTTTGTCAAGAGACTTCAACCTTTGAAATGGAAACCATTTGCTTTCAAACCGCAGAAACCACAACGGAAGGATTATCATTCGTCATTTCAAACTATAAAGTTCAGAGAAGAGAAATGACAAATGAACTTCCTCTTAATTCTTCCGTTATAGATTAGACTACAAGTGATAAGTGAATATACTGTTATGGATCCACTGCATTGTATCCACATGGAATCTGCAGAAAAATATATTATTTTTGTGTAATAAAAGCCACGGAGAATAGACTAAAATAATTGCTTGTCCAACATTTTCCAAGACAGTGATCAAGCAAAAATGCCTTTCTATTAAATCGCAAAATTTGTAGAGAGAATGGAAGGAAAGGCCTGGTGGTGAAGGTTTCGCCACGTAAAATAAGGCATCAATTCAATTCAATTCTATTCGATTCGATTTAGTTCGGTTCCATTCAATTACGTACCTTTCCGTACGGTTCTGTTCCCTTCAATTCAGTTCATTTCAGTTCATTTTCAGTTCATTTCAATTCATTTAGGGTTCATTTTCAGTTCATTTCAGTTCATTTCAGTTGATTTCATTTCAGTTCATTTCTATTCGATTCGACCCGATCCGATCCAATACCAACAGACGGTACCAAATATATTCGCGCGTAGTTGTCGACCGCTCGCCGAATCCCGAGTAGCGTGGATGGGTGGCTTGCTATTTCCCGAGCGACGAACATCCGGTGTTCGCCACACCCACGGTTTGTCTGTCTTTTGTACACTTCATAGGAAGCGAATATTCGCCGACCACATCAGCCGCTCCAGATTGGACGAGCAGTTCTCCGCTTCTCAGCGAATACCGAATGTGTGGAACCGCCTATATTCGAATTTTTTGTTGTTGTTATTGTTATTTAGGGTCGCATCAACATCTAGGTCGTTAGGGAACACTATTGCATTTAACGGTGTGATAACTGTGAAGATGACATGATATGGTGATGATAAGGAGTGAAAGGACGAACATTAATACAACCATGTCCGGGGAAGGACTCTAACCCGCGATCCTTCGGTCCGAGATCGCGGCCGGCACTACTGCCTTCACGATCTCGGCCATCCGGACCGGCCTTTCGGATTCTTGTTTGTTTGTAATTCCAGGGTTCTTGGATATTGATCCATTGGCCCTTCCCCGCCGTGGAGTAACATTGCTAGACATTTTTAATTGCGTCCAAGAGGCTCCCAGTGTTGCCGGACTATTTCGACTCCCGAATTTGCCACCAGAGAGAGTGCCATAATAACAGTCTTAGTAATAATTCTCAGTTACTTGAATCGTTACCCAATGCGGAAAGGTTCAGCCTTATGAAACTGGAAGTACCATAAAACAAATTCTTAAGAGGGTTTAAGAGGCTCCCTGGTATATCAGAAATGCTCAAATTGTAATAGAAACCTATAAAACCTCTAAAGACTTGGATTCTTGAACTTTCCTCTCTTTCATCCTGCCTAGCCACTCGATTGTTCACTCGATTGTACACTCGATTGTACAGGTAAATCAGTGAATATTTTTCCAAGAAAAAATCAAGATATTATAAAGACCTACTTACAACTTCCTTAATTAGCTTTAAAACCGGTTCAAACATTCCGAAATTCAAATATATTTGAAATCCAAATATTTTATGTATCATTCTGAAGGACCCTTCCTGGATAAACTTTGTAATTAGTTTCAAATGGTGCAATGTATGTTCAAGTGAATATGAGATCTGATTACGACGGGAATTGTCGTAGGAGTATACTTTCGAGCATTGGGCAAGTTTTTACTTTCTTGCCCTTATGTCGTAAGAAGGAAAGTATTGCAATTAAGCGTGTGAAAAACTCAAATTCTCGAAAGAAAAACTTTTATTGCCGGCCCTGGTAACGAAAGCGTGGTCAAATCTTGCGTCCAGATAAAGTAAATTAAGTCTTCTAACACGTTGTGTAGTCAGAATTCATGTTTTGTGGGTTATTGATACCTAAAAATCGATTTTTGGCAAAATGTCTTTCTGTCTGTCGGTTCGTCCGTCCGTCAATGGTCAAAGCTAGCGCGTAAACTGTTCAGATGATTTTCTCTAAAATTGATATTTCTCAATTGATATAAACGACCTGAAGGTCCTGCGAGTTTAAAACGGTAATTTCGATTTTTGGGAGTACTTTTCGTGAAGCCACAAGACCATTTTCAAAATTTTCTTCAAAATTGGTCCAAGATATTGTGATTAAATTTTTTTCTTGGATAATATTAAAGACGCTTAAAAGAACAGTGCTGAACACATTTTTATTAACTTCCTTGAGTTTTTGAAAGTTGGAAAAGTTCACATTTTTTCGGCACCTTGCGTAAAATGCAATATTGAAGATAGAGATATTTTTCCTGAATGAAATGTTCTGTAAAGACAGATAATAAAACAAGGTTGTTTACACTTTTTCGAAAATATGAGCAGTTTTAGCGTAATTTTGCATGAAATAAGGGCAATTTTCAATTTTTATAAACCATTATTTTCTCAAAACCGGTCCCTAATTTATTCGCTACATTTTCTCACCGTATGTATCAAACAACGGTAAAAAATTTGGTGCTGATCTCACTTTCGGCGAACACTACTTTTGAAAGTTGCAAAAAGGTAACATTTCAAAACTAAAAAGTTCAAGATAAAGATTTTGGTCCCAAACAAAATATATTCTAAAAAATCAGCTCTTTAAATCAGTTAATGTACACGTTTTTGAAGAAACGAGTCGTTTTCGTGTAATGTGTGTCAATAATTGTGTTCATTATTCATAGTTTAGTGTAGGAGAGTGAAAGTTTAGGGCGGGGTTGGGACAAGGAAGAGGACGGAAAGATCGCGCGCAGTCCGTGGCGCGTTTGATAGGATACCTGTTCCGGCATTCGTTTATTGTTGACTGGAGCAATCTCGGAAAACTACCGATGAGAGCAGCCGGCCGCTAGACACTGCGACTGAACTCGACCTAGCCGTGTAGCTAGTGTCGACAATCCTGCCACTGTGGGGAATGGAACCCT
>BOPP01000002.1:15420868-15441765 GCA_017312745.1 Gryllus bimaculatus | reverse complement strand
GCCACCTCCGCCACTTCCTGGCTGCGTACGCGTTGCGGCGCGGCGCGGCGCCCTGCATTTGAGGTCGGCGCTTTCATAGCGGCCGGCCCAATAGACCGACCCCCTCCGGGATCGCGACGCCGGCGCCCTCTTATTAGCGCCAAAGCACACAGTAAATTGAGCTAGGGCTAGCTCAATAAGAAGTCGAGAGTCGATACTTTCTCGGGCGCCGATTCCAATTCCTTTGTGCGATCTTGCACTTTCTCCGTTTGGCAACTTCTTTTTCCTCTCGTATTATTCGCGTTATTAGTCCGGTTATTGCCTGGCAGCTTCCTCAATATGAAATTAAATGCTTTCTCGTTGATTAACGAGAAAATAACCCGGCAGCGGGTAGCCCGGTGGGAAGTTGGAGTGAAGCGAGGGAGGGAGGGAGGAATGCTCAGCGGCCCGCCACCTCTTCGAGCCGAGAGACGTTCCGCGAAGGCGGATTATACGTCCGTCGGGAGGGCGAAGCGGAAAACAAGTTAAGGGGCCGCCAACTAACGTTTTAATTAAAAAATATTGGAAGTTTGTGTGAATAAACATAAGGCTTATAACTGCAAAATGTTCATAATTCGTAATGTCTCTCATTTTTCAAGCTGCAATATAACGTATTTGTAATCAGATTGACAAATTACTTTTTTTAAACTACTATTTTATTCTTTTTTCAATTGTGAAATGAGTTACATTCCTGATATTTTGCCGTTTCATCTCAAACAATAGCTCTAGGGTGAGTAAGTATTCAAAGTTTTCGGGCACATGAACTACTACAAAGTAGCTTAAAGTTTCCAACTCATATGAGGTATTGTAGAGCATGTAGAATGTAGAGTAAATATAAGTTTGTGTGTCTGTAAGGAGAAAGGAGGAGTTGAGAATGAGGAAGGGACACACCTCTATTTGTTAAGGTTCTGCTGCGGCATTTGCCTGGTATCGATCAGACAAACCACAGAAAGCTACCGATCAAAGTAACCAACCGTTAGAATTCTCTCCCAGTCGATGGTTGAATTCGACCTGTACGAACCTTGTAATATCTACCATCAGGCTCGAATATTAGAACCTTCCGGTCTCCGACACTACAGCAACATAAGATGTGGTAACTGAGAGAAATCAGTAGTAATAAAGAGAAAGGAATAGAAAAGAAACATTTTTAGCATATCAATGTGAAATATTGGTGAGTTCATTAACATATTATTATTATTATTATTATTATTATTATTATTAATTTAATAATATGTGCTTACTATTTGTTAGAGAATTAAACGTTTCTCTTTTTTTTCGAGAAGCTCTTAGTTGAAATCTTCCCAAGGAAACTAACTTAATTGAAAGTATTTATTGTTAATTATCTGATCTTCAATTTCTCACTTAACATCGAGTATCACTTTCATTATAGTACATAACATTTTAAAGAATTTCTTTTTGTTTGTATTTTTCAGAATGTAGCATTCAAAAAATATTTTTCAACTTTTGCCCTACATACTCGAACGTTAAAAATGGCAGTAATTCTAGAGAGTGGCAATTAAATGTTAGAGACTGAAAAAAAACACGCATTTCATCTTTTTTAACATTAACTACTTCTCTATCTATATGGAATTTTAGCATCCTCGTATTTTGTCGGGACTCGACATAATCTATGCCAAAATTGTCCAAACCTTGAAAGTGCGTTATGTTAAAATATAAATATACAAAAAAAGTAGTACGAATTCTGTAGTAACAACAGAAGGCAGGTGGAACGCATCCTATTTCATGTGTAATGCCAATTTTTTAGATACTATGGTAATAACACAGATTTTTGAATATGCATGAAGTATTTATTAAAGAAGAAAAAGAAACTTAACAGTATCCAAAGTGTTTCTAGATTCTCTTCTCCTTGTCACCTTTCTACAATACCTAATACATCTGTTGATTTCCTTATTTACTGTTCCTGCTTCAGAATACATTGCAATCAGCAGTTTATTAAAAATGCACCTGACTGAGATTATGAAGGTAATAAAGCGAAACGAGAAGCTGGCAATTTATATGCAATGCTAGGTGAATTCATTAAATTAATTAACCGTACGTAAAATCATTCATAAAGGTACATTATTTAATTTTGTTCCCATGGAATATGCCCTTAAAAGATGACTTACGGCATGAAGAAATGAACTTGTTAACTTCAATCTCATAGAAGAAAAACCGGATCAGAATACCCCAGGAAAAAATTACTCCATACAAAGCCATTGACCTGCAATGTACAATCAGTAGGGTTTCTACTATGCAATTGTGGTATTATCATAAATATGTCATATATAATTGTAAATTAAACGAGTGTACTAAACGAGTTTGTTCTATCATGCAACATCCCGTTCTATTGAATATTATTACCATGACAAATTAATAAAAATAAACGGCGCAGTAAACATAGTTAGCATGTTCATTTTATTCAACAAGCCGAGCAGTCATGTCTTTAATCGACCTCTTAAAAAGATATTTACTGCCCGGCATATTTATGCCACCTCGCTTTCCATATGCCACTGTCCGAGCGAAGAACATCAATAAAGTCAAAAGGCAAAACAACGGTTAGCGGTTCCGAATTAGAGAGCGCACACGGCAAACGGACCTGCCGCTGGGAATTAATCAGTGGGAATGTCAGAGGTTGGAGATTCGTGTGCCGCGGCGACCGGGCTGGTCGGCCCACGGCTTACGTCATGTGCACGTCATGTACTCGGAACAGCCGCCGCCGGCGCTGCCGCCTCGACCTGCTCCTCGTAATCTGCCATTGCCACCTCCTGCTCCCGCCCCGTTGCCTTCTGGACCGTTCCGGAGCTAATCGTATCTTCCTCCACTGCTGGAGTAACTGCTTTGTATCGTTCGTTTGCCAAGTTTAAGTTAGTTGAAATGCCAACCGTTAATGAAGAAATAAAACATAGTTGTAAATTTGTTTAAAAATTAAAATTCTACGCCACTACTTTCGTCTTAGATAACAGTTCTGGAATAAGAGGTCTTCAGAGTTTGAAGCCTTACAGATTTGCCTCACAGATTTTCAAGTGTTGTTATACGTGTATCAACAATATTAACGGAGAGATACTAATTAGTAGCTTTTTCCATCAATGTTCTAAGTTTTCTTCCGGGCTGAAGGGCCGTGGTCTATTGGAAAACATATTTCCAGACGTTCCTTCAGCCCGGAAGAAAACTTAGAACATAACGCCGGCCGTGAAAGCCTACAGTGTTTTATTTTCCATCAATGTTAATTATGGATGTCAACAAATTTACTTATTGTTCACATGTATGAGCAGATTGTAAACAATCGTGCAATGAAAAGAAAGATTAGGTTTGAAGTCATGGCATTCGAAAGAGTTGAAGTTTCGAATGCCACGACTTTAAGGGCTCCTAATTCAAGAAAATATATATGTCCATAAATATGTAGTCAGTTTTACAGTTTTATGAAACAGATTTTTTTTAAATTACGAATCTCAAAAATTTTAAATTACTGAAAAATATATAATAAATCTGTAATATTCTAAACGTAAGGTTCTGTTAATTTGCAGACATTGTGGCAATATATTTATGGCAGGTACGCATAAAGAATAAAATCAACGAGAATGAGAAATGATAAGTAATTAACATGAATAAAAAGGTCACATTTTAGGGAGATGTCTGGACTATAGTTCAACCACTCCCACATTAAATCCCGGTTGATCACATATAAAGAATCTTGTCATCCCAGATGAATGTAGTGTGGCTAACGTTGAGTGTTTTAACAACTGTTTTAACACCGGTTTCAGATATCTACATTCCTCAAATAATAGCACGCGAACACGTGTAGTACCGATTACGTTTATTAAAGAGTCACTGAGATAAAATAGAATAGATCCTGCTTAAGAATAAAAAGGAAATTAAGAAAATACCATAATTTTTATTTATTTAAGTACCTAATATTTTATTTATTATACTCATACGTATTTGCGAATACGCAACTGAAGCATTATAGACCGAGAGGTCGTAGGTTCGACTCTCTTAGGAGAAGAATTTTTTAAACCAACTAAGCAGTAGAATCGTATGGCGTCGCTTCCTGGAGGAATTTTAAAGATTCAGTTTCCCTCATCAGTCGTGTTCGTGATTTCCTGAGATCAATTCCAGGTGGGTGTGCGAGCATTGCCTTAAACAACGGGTCCCGAACCACACGATATTCATTTTTCCCAATCGTGTCGCCACTCTCATTGCGTCCAGTCAATGGGCAAATTCTTTTTCCCTATATACGCTATTGCAATAACCTCGAGAGATGACATTAATACTGCGAGTAGCAGAAGTCAGGTAGTCACAACAATTTTAGTTAGATTCAGACTGTTCTTGAAATGCATATCTCGACTTTTTCTGCCACGCTGATATCTGAAGTCGAAATTCCTGGCACTTTATTTCAAATGCCACATTATATTTTTAGTACTAGATAAATAATGGAAAACCAATAGTCTCATTCCACACGCACCGAGACCGTAAGTTGGGGACAACCGTCAAGCTCGGCATTGGGGTCGACAGGGGCAATTGGCAGGGGTTGGCGGCCGTGCGTCTGCTGCAGCGACTGCAGTAACGGGGCTGTCGCACCTGCAGCGCGGCTTCCTAATCGCGTGGCCCCTGGGGGCGAAGGCGCAATTCCGGGCAGCCGCCGGCAAAAAGCGCTGGCTGCGTAATTAACCCCGTCGCCCGCACACCCCGCGCCCCCCGGAGACAGTGCAGCGCCACGCGCGGCCGCCGCGCCGCCGGCCAAAGAGCGAGAGGGCTTACGACCCGCAGTTGCCGTAATACCCCTTGGGCAGATAGATGGAGTTTCGGTTCTGGGGCACTCAATCTTTATTAAATCGTTTCCAGTTGACGTTGTTAAATTCGTATGAAAGTATTATTACGTGCAGTGGCTCAGTGCGTGGCACGCTGGATTTGAAATCGGAAGGTCCGGGTTCGATCCCCTGGCCGGCTATCCAGGTCGGAGTGTTCGTGGTTGCCCTCGGTTACAAGGCGAATGCTGGGATGGTTCCAAAATCCCACAATCACCTCCTCGTTCCACTACCCCACGTAACACCTCCCTCCGTCATCGGAGTCCTTTCACTTCCATCATCACCCTTTAATAATATTAATAATAATAATAATAATAATAATAGTAATAGTAATATTATAATGCTGTACATTTCTTCCTAAAACATATATACTGTTGTTACTGTTGGTGTTTGCCGTTAGAAATATCTAAAATTCCTTACGTTTCTGCTGTAACATAGAAACACAATTTTATTGTACTAGTAATGCCTCTCCAATGACTCTCCAACATACAGACTGATAACAATCGCCAGCCTTTATTACGCCCGTTATAAACGTTGGCTTGAAAAAAAAGTAATCTAAATGGTAGCACGTGTGGTAGCGCGTGAGGTGCGAACATGTAATTACATTGGCAGCCAGAAACAATTGCAATTCCTTACCTATTTTTAAACCAAATCAACCTGTTTAAAACACAATTGTAATTGGATTATAGGACTTTACATAGGCAAGTAAGAATAACCTTAAGCTAATCTTGTTTACTTCAAAATTGATTTCCAACTATTAAGAAATTTCAAATCTGCAGGATATACAAACTTTTGAACTCATAAAATCTAAATTACACCCTTATCTTCGATGTATCAACTAAGTTTCAAAACTATATTTGCAACTATAGAATTTTTCAATTCTGATCATTTAAAGCTGAAACATCAACAAAAATTCAACAATCCAGATGTACGTTCTTTACACCAAGAAACATTGTCGCTGAATTATGACATTCAGAGAAACACTTCTCAAATCACGTTGTTTGTTTTCAAAAGAATTTTTTTAAATTTCAATTTGACGCTGAGAAAATACCAAAAAATTGTTATATGGCAGTGTAAATTATTTTCATATTTTGAACCAGGTAAATTAAAGTTAAATTTCCGAAAAAATACAGTTAAAAAACCGTTTTTGACTGTAGAGGTGTGGTGGTGATGGCAGAGAACTTTCAATAATCTTATTTTTATGATAGAGTTATAGTTCACTACACATATATCATTTGTATTTAAAGAACTTTGGAGCATCTTATCCAGGGGTACCCTTTGTATGCAAACTACATTCACATAATATACTGTGAAAAAGGAAATGCTAGTATTCAGAAGGATAATATTTTTAATATCTCAGAAATATTTCATGAATAGTTTCTCGACATAATTCATTTTTGCATTTAATATATTTGTTATATTAGGTACAATTTGTATATTATTCATAAGTAATGAGTATTTGTTGTAGGTGGAATCGCAATACTGATTGTTGCAGAATAAATCAAAATTGATTGTCACATAATTTGTTTCATTTATTAAACCAAAATTCAAAATAACACAATGTGAATGGAATTCATTTCAATGCTGCGATGTTCAATATTGAGATTCACCGTGAGCTCTACTAGGCATGCGGAACGGTGCGCCCGCTCTAGGGAAAATTGCATTCTGCTTTAATGAATGGGTATCTTCGATTAAGAAAAGACATTTGATATTTGCAGCTCACGATAAAATGTGGAATTCAATTTTGGACTTGGTTAAATTTTTAAAGTACACTATATTTGTTTCATTTAATACTTTTAAGGAATCTATTTCCTGTAATATCACAAACTCCAAATCAGATCATTGAAGTCTAAGACACTACATATACACTACCCATAATTATAGACTTCACCACAAAAGTTTTGAGTTCGAGGCAAAAGTCTTATGTGAATATGATCCAACAAGCGAACAAAGTCTAACGGCAGAGCGTGAGTAAATGAAATGTTTGTAAACAGGAGAAGGCAACGTTCGGGTCGATATTACAACTCCGGCAACGAGTCTTCCTCTCTCACTCTTCAGATCCCGTGAATGAGGAGAAGTTTTAAAATTAAATTACTGTCTGGCCTTGGAATTTTGAGTTGTTTTGAACTGTTATACTAGTTACTCTCGCATTATAATTAAATTTCTCCAATTTTAAAATGAAAGGTCGATGCTGTCATACTTGCACAAGGTTGAGGGAAGTTTTGCATATCGCTTAGAGAGGAAGCTAAAGACGAGAGACTGAGATTTTGGTATTTTTGAATGGATATTAGAAGCTAGAGTTGCTGTGAGTTACGCAAGTACTCACAGTGTGAAGTGCTATTCAGGCGATTCATACTCTTCACTAAACAATAAGAAACTATTGGTACTACAGAAGGACATGGACCTTCTCGTAATAAGTTCACTAATTTCCTTGGTGTGTGTTTTTTTTTCGTACTTGAGAAAATCATGTTTATGTTATTTTTTTAAAAATAGACACATTTTACCAAATGTTGCTCGAAACCTATTGAAAGTTTAAAAAAATACATAACTCTATTGAAAGAACTAAACATGGACAACAAATTTCATTTGAAGAAAACATCTCTATCTTCAATTTTATAGTTTTAGGAAGACGCCGAAAAAAATCAAACATTTGCAATTTTCGAAAATTGAGAATCATCAGTGAAAATCAGACTCATTTCATCTTTATAAGTGTATATCACTCTATTCTTGAAAGAAATTTAAAGAAAAAAATTGTAGCCATTTTTCAGAAAATTTTGAAAATGTCGCACGGGCTTCTTGTTAAGTAACCTCAAAACTTCATGAATGTTTTTCAAATTGGCAGAGCTTCGACTCTGCAGACTGACAGGGTTTATTCAGTTTGGAAAAAGTCGCATAGATAAGGTGCTAGTGTTGTTAACATACATGAGACGAACAGACGGACGTACAGATAGACACACGGACGGACGGACGTTTTGAAAAAAAAAATAACTTTTTCAATATCAGGGGACCTCAAAACGTGTATATCCGTTGAAATCTCGAAATAGCTTTTCCCCAGCATTACATTTACGTATACAAAATGAAAAAAAAAATCCTGTATACAAAGAATTGTTCACTAAGTGAAAATGTGTGTAATTCTTAATCTTAACGAGACTTTATGCTATAAGGTTCGGTAAAAGGTGGATGAATTTCAAGGCGAAATTATGAAAATATCCTCCCATGTGTGTATTCTAGGCTAATAGTGTAAAAGTCCAGACAAATCATTTTTTCATTTTCGTATACTCCTAATTCCATTTCAATCCACTGTTGATGTATCTCTTCACATTGTTATTATCTCTACGTTCATCTAAATTGACTTTGATTAACATTCAAGACGGTAACGAGAGAGTCTTGCTCGCAAAAGATTATGGTCGAAAGAAAATTGACGCTTCAATATACTGAGAGTTCGGAAAACCATAAATTATTTTCTACATTATATATGACAGGAAATAAAGTCTCCAAAGGAAATTAATACTGGGGCTAAAAGAAAATGAATAACAATGTAATTGGTATGTAAATCAACTCATGTCGATTCTGTTAACGATAAATAATGTAGAAGTAAATTACTCAGTAAAAAATAATTACTGAGTAAGTTCCTTGTTTGATACAACAACGTATTCAGATACTTATTCAATCCATTCCTAAACTCTTGCAGAAAGAAGAGTATATTATAACGCATGGCGTAAGATGCGCGTTATTATATGTTTTATTGTTTATTTACATAAAAAATATACAATACAACAAAAAATCTAGGATTTGATCAGAGCCAACCATCTTAGCTGCACACGGTCTTTGAATGTACTTCGAAAAAATATGATTAACATGGTCAAACGGCTTTTTGATCTTATCGAACTTCTCAAACAACGCATTACATATTAAATACATGTATTGACAGATTGTTGAAAGTCTGGTTAAGAGATAATTTCTGGTATATTCGTTGTCTGAAATTTAGGAACCTATTCTAACAAGTACGTAAATTGTTCGAAACGAGAAATCGATGGCGGAAGGAACTAAATTAAAAACATGATGAAATGAACTATACTTTAAAAAAATATGTATTTCGAGTCTAATAAAACACAAGAATGCTAATGACTTTCTAAACAGTCACCCGTAAATACGCATCATTATGTGGTGAGTGTGGTAAGTTTCCGGTATGATGACACATTTCCGCAATCACGTAACGCTCAGAGAAATCGTCGACATAAATCATCATTTGTGGGGAACTTGCTTGCGGTTAAGATTTACTAAATATGTGAAGTAGATATACAGTTCACCTTTGAGTTTATTTTCAGTTGAATAATCATTGTTGCTCATGTTTTATCTCCCGATACTCTGAAATCAGGAAGTGAAGCTGATGATATCCATTTTTTCTTTACATCGCATTTATTAACTTTTTTGAGGAATATATTCCAAAAAGATAATGCGTATTAAAACTTATTTCCTTATCATTAATATCACTAAATAATTAATATTATATGTTTAACATTAAGATTTTCAGACTTCCTTATCTTAGCCTTTCCGGTGTGAAAATAACGTTTCTAATACAATACACACTATATCAAACGCAGAATTCATATGTGAAAGACCACAGCATAATTAAAGAAGCGCGATTCGAACAAATTTCATACTGGAAGACGAATCGTATTTCTTGGGCCTGTAGTTCACCAGCACGACAGCAGCGGTATGGAGACTACGCTGTTATCGCGAGTGACGTTACAGTTGCCATGGCAACCGCCAAGGCAAGTCGCATCTTGGAGGTTGATGCGCATTAAAAGTCGGCCTCCTTCACTTCAACGGCCGACCTGGTCGGTGGCGCAGTCATCCGGCGCCTTCGTGAGTTTCGACTGCCCAGTAGAGTTACGCGAACTTACCATTCAAAAACACACCAACGTTTCTATTAAAAGCAATATTTTTGTATGTGATGAAGAAAATAAATTTAAAAAATTGTTCGTATTTAAATAATTGGTGAAGTGCCACTGTACATACTTCCCCTGAATAGTCACCCTGTTGTCGCTATATTTTAGGCTTCCTTCATGGAGTTCTAAGTACTTCCTAACCTTTACACAAACGCAAAAAAGTGAATTTTAGTAAATAACGGAAGGAGCTAGACTTGAAAACCAAACACGTCGTATTATTGCATTACTGCATTCTAGTAATTTAAATCTCGGAAATTTTTTCGGGCAGTAAGGACACAACAAAGTAATGTCATAATTATATTGGAAATGTGTTCAATTTACTGTATTTTGCTTAAATTTCATATGTCAAGTGTACACAAGTATATTATTTTACTGCATTGTAATATAATGTTGTCATAAGGTGAAACTCTTATCGCGTCCCAACTGATTAATTTATTGTGGTTTTACAGCGCTTCAACTGCTAAATTACTAGTACTTTACTGCTTTCCGACATTTTGACATTGTTCGGTGAGAAATTTCGTTTTATTCTCTCTTCAAATCTTCTCTCTTTAACTACGAATGAAAATCTTTCCTAAAAATTAAATGTGACAAATATCACAGTTTAATACTAAATTGCTGTCAAAAAAACTTTAAATTGCTTATTACGAAAGCTTTTACAATATGTTTACCCAATAAAACTATTAACAGGTTGCTAACAAATGGTGAATAAGATTACAGTCGGTTATAAGGAATGTGGTAATTGTTGAAATAACAGTTTCTTGATAATTATATTTACAATATTCTCAAAAAAGGGTTTGAAGAAAGAGAACAGAAGACATATGGAAATGCACAAACAAGTAGAGTACTGCAATTTACAAAAGGTTCTAATAGAATATCCTTCTGAAACTGCTTTACAATTTGATGAAATCGGATTATATTCTTAAACTTAATACATGTATCTTTAAAAAGTGTGTGAATCTTTTACATACCGCATATATCTTTTGCGTTCATTTCTTATCACAAGGAAAAAGAAATCTACAAAAATGAGCAGCAATGAAAGGAAACAGTCGTGCCGAGTGAAGGCAACTACCGATTCCCAACTTCAAACGTTTGCTCGATAAATTTCAAGATATCTCCTTCGTTTCTTCTCTCCTCCAGAAGTCCGTTTTGTTCCTTCCCATTTCCTGTTCCTTTCCCGGAACGCAATGTGGCAGACAAAGAAAAGAATCGGCAACCAGCGGCAAACGGATATCAACAACTCATTACCGAACAGCGATTTCTCAAACGCAATTTTGAGACAAACTGCTTTCTTGTTTCTCTCCAATTCCGTATATGATCCGACACAAACTTCAGAACTAGAAACTCGGACCCTTCCTTCATTTTCTGATACGTCGTAAATTTCTCTCTTGTTTCTCCGCTCAATTTACGTGGTGGCGAATGTTTGATTTCGCAATTCTCTTCGAAAATGTTGGTACATTCAAAAGCAATTCACGTCTTGATTACATGTCATCTGTCACTTTTCCTCTCCAACTAGAAATTGGTAAGTCAGAATACGAAAATCTTTTTAACGTTGTAGTAATCCATATCACTGAGCCCATAGTGAGAATTCATGTTCGATGATGTGAAACTCTATTGACTTCATCGCTTGCAGAATTCGGATATGGGTATCCAGTGCTGAGAAACTCCAATTATCGTTAACACTTTCACCGGCCTTTAAGTTTTCTTTTCCAAGCCCATTATTACAGAAAAGAATCACAGACGCCTATTATAACGCGAATCCCTAGAAAAAGGCGAAAAAATGGCACCCCCGGATAAGATGGTCAAAAGTTCTCTAAAAGCAAGTGTCATATGACTAGTTATAATTCTAACATAGAAATAATATTTTTGAAAGGTTTCTAAGCCCCGTCCCACCACCCACACCGTTCGATAACAAAAATGTGATTTTTCACTTCTATTTTTCGTCAACTTACCACTCTTTTAAGTGATTAAAAACACGAACAAATAAGAAAATAATTTATACTGGCAGAAAAGCATTTTTTGGGGGTTTTCTTAGTTCAAAATTCAAATGCAAAAATTTTTTTGAAAAAAATAAGAAATCATTTTTACAGTGTCTTAGAACTCTGGAACAGGCTCGACGAAAATCTAAAATTTCCTCCCAAAACACAAATTTGTGTGCATTTTTTTCAGATTTTTTCGCTTGCTGGGCTGCATTTAAAAAAATTAAAAAAAACAATTTTTACCATTTTTCTACCTTTCAATCACCTTGACACTTTGAAAATGACTGCAACAGTTCTTTGAAATTATTTTGAAATTCTCGAGCACTCAAAAGTTTTTTGTGAAAAGTAGTTCGAAATTGCTCACTTTCAGAAATGCTCAAACGTCATTTTCTGAAGGAAAAAAAAGCTCCGAATGTATAAATAAAACGTTGCATATCAGGATTTCCTCGTCTATAATTTTCTTCAAGAAATTTCAGTTCTACCATTAGGGAACCAAAAATGAGAAATGTGAGAAAGTGACTTTTAATCGGCAATATATAGCAGGTGGAAAGAGGGTGTGACAAAACCCATACAGTTAAGGTAAAGAAACTAGTACGAGAAAGTCTGTGTCATTCTAAAAAACGACTCGTTCATTTTAACGATAACACTAGTAGTTAATAGTAGTTCAATGGCAGGAGTTTTTTGTCCCTGAGGTTAAGTTTCGATGTAATGATTAGACTTATTTAGTGTCATTTATTTATCATTTCTCTCTCGCGGTAACAGCCTAGACGTAACTGTGGTCTGTCTAACCACAAACTGTATAAGAAGCGCCTTCTTCATGCGAAAAAATATTTCTTCAGAGATGTCACTTGCTCAGAAATTACCCCGAAATGTCAAACCGGGAGAGATGGCTCAGGGCATCAACTGATGTCCCTGGTGTCCCTCTGACCGGGAGGTTCGAGGACCGTTGTCAGGATTATCGACTCTAGCGTGTTAGCTAAGTCAAATCAGTCGCTGCCTGTGGGGAATAGCAGCGGCCAGCTGCTCTGATCGTTAGTTTTCCGTGGATTCTCCGATCAACACCAGGCGGGTCCGAGCAGTACCCTAACAAACGGGCCAAGGACAGCGCGCGATCTTTCCTACCTCTTCCCCTTGTCCTTTCCTCACACTTAAACTAACATGCACTACACTACCACACATGCAGGGAGAGCGGTCGAAAGCCTAGAGCTTGTCCCGGCTGGGGCGGTCCACGCTGGTGGAAGATACCTGGTTGGGGAAACCCCATTAGCCGACGTTAGGTCAGAGCTGGATCTCTCCCCTTCAGCAGGGGGAGATCGCCAGTACCTCCCCGAGGAAGAACACACACTACACTTACGGGATTAAAGACAACACTTGTTGACGCGCCCGGAATGTCATTCAATCAACCGAAATGTCAACGCATCGGGTGAGCCACCACCAGCCCAAATCTGCTCAATGGGTCCCCTGTTCCGCGCTCCGCATTTTTTTTTTCCAATACGGAGGATGACCCGGTTCGCGGGGCATTTGGGCGGCCGGCGGGTCGTGGCGTCGGGACGACCTTGAGAGGCGAAATGACGAATGGCGACCGGACGCTGCAGCGGCCCCGATTTGGTGGGCGACGGCCGCGCTGCCGCGTTCCGTCCTCCTCTTGCTCCTTTTGCTTGCCGCTCGTTTGCCGCGTGTTCTCCGCAGCAGGATAAGGCGCGTGCCGAAAGCTGTAACGTGGGTGTTTGAATTGCAGTATATTTATTTTTCTTCGTTGTATTACAGAATGTGGGATTTTTGTAGAAAGAAATGTTATTTCCAGCATTAAAATTACATTCGGATGGCGTTTCCTGCATTCAACATTTGGCAAGTAGGGCAAGGTAAATTGGGTGTGTTGAAATAGTAGTATACTGTTACGAATGAATATATTATTATTATTATCATTATTATTATTATTATTATTACTATTATTTTGATTTGGTTGTTGTTTCGCGAATCAGCTATCATTGCGTTACGCAATACGTGGATTCCAGCGGGGCACAGACTTGATTATCGGAGTAGGTGCACATTACTCTTTTATTGGCGGAATCAGCAGATTCCATTTCTACACCCAAGGTTGTAAGCCCTGCGGAATGTAGTTAAGTGATAATGGTGATGATGATAAAATAGACACACACATAAACATAGACATCCACGTTTTGTTGTTATTGTTATTATTACATCAAAGTAATCGTGTTATTTCAAACTAGAATCACATATTCCGAAGATAGAAAAATTGAGAGATATCGATATAAATGCTATTTCTAACTATCATTCAACATACAGAATACGTAATACCTATTAGTTTTTATATACAATTTTATTCCAAGTCAATTCTTATTCCAATGCCACTTTTAATGTGTTGTAAATATGATTAGAAATTCTATTTTTGGATTTTGATATTTGAAAAAGTTTAGGGTTGCAGTAACGTGTTCTTTGCTAAACCTTTTTATTTGAAAACTGATCCACAAGAAGCGAGATTTTATACATTCATAGTGAGTGAATAGGGACTAATTTTATATCCAGGTGTTGAAAATGTTTTGTTTTGTATTACACTATAAAAGCTTAGGTGAGATTCAGTGAAGCAAATAGACACGCTGCCATTGTTTACATTCTTGACTGCAAGCACGCATTCGCAGCTCCCAGACGTATACTATTTCCCAACCGGTTAGGCGGCTCTTGAATTTTACGACTGGCCATATTCCAACTCCCCTGCTCCTTTGCTACGTACTTTTTACTACTTCTGGAAACAATGTACGAAAGTTTGGTGTCGTAGAAAAAGGCGGTCTGCGAAAATACGTGTGGATGTGAAATTTAATTCGTAATGTGTAGCAATGTGAGCGAGACGCTGTCGTGCAAGTGGAACCGGCTAACCCGGTAATATTAGAATTTTTTTACTTGTCTTATGGTTCTCACGCTTTTCAGTAAGACAACGTTGTATTAACCTGAACCTCCACGTCGATAAAATTGAAACTTTGTACGAGTAGTCGAATGCATAAATGCATTTAGTCAGAAGTGGGGGTTAAGGTGCGTGAGCTTGTAAGGCAATCTGAGATTTACATGTACAAGGACCAATTATTCTTATTGTTTGATACTTTACAACCAATTTTCACATTTTACAACTATACCGTTAACGGTTGTGACGGCTTACACAATGTGACACTTTGAACGAATATTTTCCCAGTAGAGAGTTAGACCGAGAAAATGTTAAAATCCAGAATTTATCTAGAGACTACAAGAACATCTGCGCAAAAAACACACGTAAATAGACCCCTCAAAGAGCTTACGATCCCTAATTTGCCTTTGAATATGCCTTTGAATTGGACATTTGAGAGCAACATCAAAGCGAAAATAGATTACGAATTTGGATGTACAAAAACATGTTAATAAAATATTTTTAAAATTGTAAATTTATTTATGTTGATTCTTCTTGGTAATATTTGAATTTTTCAGTGATAATTTGAAATAAAAATAATCTTACTTGTAGTGATACGTATTTAATAAAATTTTTTTAGAAATTAAAAGGTGTGCGAGATTCTAAGACACTATGTTGGTATTATTTAAAAGAAGACCGACGCGTTAAAAATATTGTTCTAACGCAGGCCTCGTCTAATTCAGCTCTAGGTGTCATTTATCTAATATTCAATGTAACTGGAGGACAATTCTTATATTATACGAAAATTGAACCTGCAAATTTCTGTATTTTGACGTAAAAATTCCTTGAGTTAGAATCCATGAATTTTCTAAATGTTTCAAAAAATTGAGGAAGGTCTGGCCTTCTCAAAGTTGTTCTCTCTTCTCGAAGCTTTCCTTTATTTATTCCTTGAAGAAGATTACTCCATTCACAGACACCCAATTCCGCGCAGCTCTTCGCGAGCGGGCGGGGCAACGCATGTTCACTCGTGCGGGGGCGGTGGGCGCTGCTGCCGTCGGCAGCCGCCCTTCGCAGGGCCAAGGGGACGCGAGGACGGACGCGCCGAGTGATACGTGCGGCGATTTGGCGGCCTTCCTAGCGAGCGAGGGACTGCCGCCGCCCCACCGCCCCCGCCGGCTCACCGCCCCGCCACCCCGCCGACCCCACCGCCCCGACCGAGCCGCCGCCCCGCCGAGCCACGCCCGCCACCCTGCCGCCCCGCCACCCCTGCCACCCCGCCTCCCCCGCCACCACGGCGTCCCCGCGTTCCCCCGCGTTCTCGCCACCCCCCCGCCCCCCCGCCACAGCGTCCCGCGTCCTCCGCCAACCCCGCCGCACCCGTCGCCTCTGCGGCCCCTTGCGGCCCCCGTGGTCCTGCTGCCCCGCCCCCCCGTCCCCCGCTCCTGCCGCCGCCCGAGCCCCCATCGGGCTGTGATAGGCGACGGCGTGTTCTTGTCGTTTCCCATTTCTCCGCGTCGAGAGCTTTCTGCCACAGCGCGCTCTCCTCTTCCCCGGCCGGGGAGCCGGCTACCAGAGATAATTCAGCGCGAGAGAGCGAGAGCGGGGAAATGCAGAACCAATAATCATATCGCATTATCTCGTAAGAGCGTCGGTAAAAACCTTCATCAGATAAAGGGACGTATTTGCTACTCGGCGGTTACGGTCTGGATTGGTTTACGAGCTCAGGGTCGCACATTCTCTAAACGGGCCGCCCTGCTATGCTATCGTTTGCGGATCCCTTGTTGGCAAATAGAACATACACAGAGGTGAGTTAAGATAGAATCTTGTGTACTTTGAAAATTAAGTTTACTATTTCAGAGTAATCACCGTTATTATTGTAGAAAACATTGAGAACAGTAAATAACATAAATTACATTAACCGGATGATCACATTTTTTTAAATGAAATGTGGCATGAAATAACAGGAGGGTAAAACTAGCATGTCATTAATGAGAATTCTGGTCTAATTAGATTACCTAAAAATCGTAGAAAATGAATGAACGGTTTAAATATCGTATAGTAGATAAATATGAGAGAACCCTGTTAATAATTTACATGGTCTCTTCAAATAAGAAAAAGTTCTGATTTCCGAAACCGATTGTAAAATATTACAATGTATATGGTGGGATTGTTCTTCATATTGTGAATACATACGTTCTTGAGCAGAATATAACTAAATTATTGTAATATTAAGGTACACGTAATGCAAGTGTTATCTCCTATAACAAATAACTTCATAATGCGCAAATCTCCTTTATCTATTTAAGTTTTCATTCCGATCCTTTTTAGTTTTGTTCATTTCATTCGTAATTTGGGTTGCTGAGATGCGGATTAATAAGCAGTACAAGCAAAATTATGGCAAAGATAATAATATTCAGTTAGCATCACACGTATTTTATAACCGAGCTTTCTAACCATTAGGCGTCACTCGCTCACCCCCACCAGCGGAGCATCTCGCCTGCCGGGACATGCTCTTGTCTCCATGCATGCGTGGTAATGTAGTACGCGTAAGTATGTGTGTAATTATTTATCTATGTGGGTGTGTTTGTGTAAGGGAAGGAGGAGGAGACACGGTTGAGGAAGGAAAGCTCGTGCGCGCTACACGACTCGTTTGTTAGGGTGCTGCTTCGGCATTCACCTGGTATTGGTCAGAGAAACCACGGAAAACTTCGACCAAAGCAGCCGGTAGCTAGAATTCCCCTCCAAAATTGAGCTAAATTCCACATAGGTATCTATCTAGTGTCAAAAATCAGCCGCCGTGGGGTCTCAAATCCAACGACCTTCGACTCAGAGTTGCTGTAGTAGCAATAGGTGTTTCTCTGAGGCAACTCAGACAACTTTTTTCGATTGCTTATTCTATTCAGTTACAACGGAATTACGAGGAAGTTGTCACGCTGATTCAGCGCCCTGTTATCACGAATTGGAGAAACCTAAGTCGGGAGACTCATGGCAGGCATTCCGAACTGATTTCTCAGCTTTAATTCTCATAAGAAAATTGTGCGCGTGAAATGCAGGAGAAATGAAAGGGAGGTGCTTTTTAAACCGCGAAACGAACATCACATCAACCGCTGGTGTAAACGAGTCTTTCTGGCTGGGGAGCGGTCAATATGATGTGGTTATCTCATACGATTGGGGATACTGGGAGTAGTTGTGTTTCACCTCTACTTTAAATATACTGTATATTTTAAGTTACTCAATCAATACATTTTAATGCTGTTCAGGTATTAGCTGAGGGATAACTATTTGGTGATTGACATTTCGTAAAATTACTGTCTTGTAGCTGGTGCCTACCCGTTTCATTTTGTCACGAGAAGGAATATTACCAACCGCCTCTTAACGCTCCTTGGTTCCACGCCCTGGGCCTCCCTAACCCAACGTTCTGGGTCAGACATGTTGAACGTGAGTTATGAACAAACCTGCAAAAGAGGTCTTATTGTGAAATGCAGTTCCGGAATGCACAAGGGTCATCACGACCCCAGGCTACGGTGCCGCGGGTTTCTGCTCTGTTTCCTCTCCAGCCAAGAGTGTGCCTCGGGGCTTGCAACCCGCCGCCGCCCGCCGCCCGCCGCCCGCCGCGCCACTCACCTCGCGGACCACCCGTGAAGATCGGCCGCGACGTGAAGTGGCTGGCGCGAAGCCGCTCCGGGATATTTGCCCCTACAATGAACTCGTATTACGCCAGGTCATTAATAGTAATGGGCGTCTAAGTGAGGAGCCAGGTGGGCCGCCTAGACCAGACGGGCGCAATCACTCGGAGCGATCCGGGGCGATAGGGGCGGCGTCGTGACCGCCTCGTCGATACCCATCGCGCCCCGCCTCGCAGGTGGCATGGCGCGCGCATGGAGATGCGGCCCGAGCGGCTATTTCTCATCCCCGCCCCCGCCCCTGACATGCGACTCGGGCGGGAGTAAGGTATTCTGTCAATCTCGTTCCGGACGCTATTTGTTTTGGCTACTGGACGATCGCTCAAATTCCTCTTATTCTACAATTAGCATTCTAAGTAGACGTAATCTTAATACTGGGGGGGGGGAGAATACCATTAACAAGACCTTCTGTACTCGCTATTTCGTCAAGATCCTCATGTCTTGGCTGCTGATTGTTAAAAATGTTCTCATTTATATAAGCATTACCACAAACAATATTTTTATAAGAAGCAATTATCTAGCTTTAAAGAAGAAGTCATTACTACGAAGGCATTCATCCAACTAGATAACTTGCGCCGCGTGTACACGCTGTTTATTGATTAATCATTCTATCTTTTCTTTCTTTCTTTCTTTCTTTCTTTCTTTCTTTCTTTCTTTTATTCTAAGAATTGTCAGTAATTTCGGCAAAAATGAGGGAATCAGACATCAACAAATTACAACAAATTAATTCCTATCTCAAAAGCCTATTGACTTTTTATTGTTACTTATGGAAGGTTGTTACGAGTAAGAAACACGCTCCCTACTAGTCTCCCAACACGTGTGATAGTGTAGTGCATGTAAATGTGTGTGTGTGAGAAAGTAAGAGGATAGGATAGGTCAAGGAAGAGGAAGAAAAGATTGCGCGCGGACTGTCGTCTGTGTGTTGGTGTTCTGCTCCGGAAACCGCCTGACACAGATCGGAGAAACCATCGGAAACTATCGATCAAAGCATATGATCCCCTAGAATTATCCTCCAGACAGCGGCTGAATTCAGCCAAGCTACGTAGCTAGTATCGAAAATTCGTCACCGTCGAGGCTCAAACCCTAGAACCTAGCCTAGTCCAGAGTGGCTGCAGAATCAGCTGCAAAGTAAAAATTCTAAATAATTAAACTTTAACAGTCAATTCTCAGAAATTCTCGGAATCGAAATAAATGAAATGAATTTTAACACGTTTTCTCAATTTCTCAATAACTACAAACATTTTCACTCAATGTATTATTGTTCGTTAATTAATATCATTTACATTTTATTCACACATGGATGTTACAAGTTTATTACACTATGTTTTAATTAATTCACCGGATAACTAGAAATGAAAATTAATATAGTGATCGTTTTGTTATTTTTTGTTTCAAAAACTTTTCATGTATTAGTCGGAAAATTGGTTTAGTTAATACAAATTATTATGGAGCTTATGAACTTTTCATGGTGATTTTGATCATTTTAAGACAACCGCAGTTTCGTTTGATCTAATTTCAAAAATAGTTTTCATTTATACAAATACGCTAAGAATATTTGCTTAAAATATGAATGTTGCCCTATTTTTATAATCTCCTGTTTATTCTTAATGTTATGAAACTTACAGGGCAGAGCTCGATTTACAGTTTCCTGTTGGAACTATGAGTCATGTCTATAAGAAAGGGTCGGTAGGCCCCTATACTCGGGCTAAACCTTCGCATCTAGTTTCAAACGGAAATTCAAGCCAAAGTAACAGGTTCGGAAAACGACGAGGCAAACGGCCAAAAACGACAGGATGGACAAGAACCCGGGTCTTGCGCCTTGAAACCACTACAAGTGCCTGAAATGGGCAGGAAGCACAGAACCATCGATCCCCATCTCCACCCGGCCAGGGCGCACTCATTCGAGCATGGGGCGGAGCCCAGTCAACGACCGGCCAAAACAAAAGGCGTCGACATTTCCGGCTAATCCGGAAGAGACAAACGAGGAGAGGTCTTCGCCAGCGAAGCGAACAGCTTGCCTAGCGGGGGGTTGTCTAAGACCTACAACGACAGTCGCATGGCTGCCTAGAGAGGCGTTATTTAACCGAGACTGTTATTGCCAAGCTTTCAAATTTAAAAACAATTCGCAAAAATGTACAAGAGGAACAAAATAGTGAAATGAGTTTTGAAAATTATATAAATGCTTGTTTTGAAAGGTACTATACGTTTATCAGATACTTTTTAATATATGTAGTTTAGATAAAAAAATGTTGAAGGCTTGATTTCAACATAATCAGACGGAAAATGATAAAAGTAAATCCATATTACGATGTATTTCAAAACTCATCGACATAGTTATTCACTTTTAACACTTTGTTGTGTTGATGTCAGTTCCTATACTAGACACGTAACTCGGAAAGAATTCAAAATAATAACATTTTCCCTCATCAGTGACTATTCTGTTCTCTTTCGACTTTCTTCGCAATTACCTCCACTTCTATTACCACCTTTCTCGACGCCACTGCGGATTCCTTGTCTTCTACAACCTCCGAGGGGCCTTCGCGGGTCGTCGTTCCACAGTGGGCGCG
>BOPP01000002.1:15361712-15409784 GCA_017312745.1 Gryllus bimaculatus | reverse complement strand
TGTAATTTCATACTCATGACGGAGAAATATTGCTTCACAATTCATCACAACGTTTTAAATCTTAAATCGCCTTGTTTCGCATGAGACATAAATGAACGTTACGAAATACTTTTCACTTAAATTTTTAAGTAAACCTACCCAGAAAAAATCAGAAAATGAAAGATAATTCAACTCAGATCTGTTAGAGAAATTAAGTTTCAAAATTCCACGACATTACTCATGAAATTAAAAGTTGCAAGATACACATTGTAACAATTTCTCTACCACAATCTCAAACATCTGAGAAGTTGTAGGAATGTAGGCCACAAATAATACAAGTCACCTTTGTTTGTTTGAACTTGCCCTTGATTATGCACCGCTATAAACGAAACGAATAATTACTCGAGACGATTCAGTCATAAATTTGAGTAGATAATTAATGCATTAGATCCGTAAATAATGGGACTTAATTAACGTCTCGAAGACACGCAGGCTTCGGCTCTCACGCGTAATTCGTAATTTGATTACATCCTGCGCATCTACTCCGGCGAGCAATGCACACAGCGCGTTGGCTTCCTGCGAGTCGGCGGGCCGCTAACGGCTCTTTGTTTCTGCGCTACGGGGCAGAGGAGAGGTCGGAAGCACCCCTGCTGCCACCGGCGCGCACGCTCGGGCAAAAACATGCTTAGACACACGAGCGTGAAAGCGTACTCGCGACGCACACCCGTCAACGCTCGCGGGCAGCTCGCCCTCTGTAGGACGCGCCAGCGGGAGGCCGCTCCCCCAGAGGTCACTGTGTGGGCCAGCTGGGGACACACGGAACAGGTGTAGCCACGAGGTGGTTTAGGGGCCTTTGAAATTCCAGAAGCTATGAAAGTTCTACACACCGTTTTAATTTATTATATATTTTAAAGAGACATTTTGCGAGAGCTTTAGTATTTTAAATTTTGTGCGCAGATTTCGTAGCTTTTAATATTTTTTAATCCATACAAATATATTTTAATTAAGGGATTCTTCAAACCATTAAATATTTTTGATGTAATTTTAGAGATATGATATTTTAATCGCAGAAATGAAATGTGCTTTTGAAAGTGAAATATCGACTTTAAAATTAATAAAAAAGAATAACTTAACTCATTTTAAAGAACTAAACGTTACCATAATAGCTTTAACTACAAATTTATAGAGATTTAATTACATGAATCCTAGCTCGCTTTGCAGCTATAATCCTCTTGGATTTCACCTTTAAAACGCAATTGACATCATTCTCCGTGTATTGACGTACAATAATTCCCAATAACAAAATCTTATTTTTTTTAAAATATTAAACTTCACAATAATTACCAGGGAGGCACTGTTGATAGTATTAAAATACTTGTATTTCTCGGCCACTAGTAATACGCCACCGAGAAGAGAAATGTGCATACATTTAGCACACATCAATGATACGTTTTACCCACATTAAATATACTGTATTACATACCGAAGGCTAGGGAATGACAATTACTAGTTAAATATGCGATTTGAACTAAAATAACATAAAATATTGTTTAAGAATAAAAGTATTTTCTTATTTTTAATCATTTCGTGCAAAATAGTTTTTTTCCAATAATAATGATAATGAATACGTTTGTAAGAAGCATTATTTTCTTAAGTATTCTAGTACTTCTTTCGGTGCTTGTACATTGGTGGGTTTCTTCGGACCCTTAGGGAGTTTAAAATGTTAATTTAATTGAAGAGTAGCTACATTCGATTGTGTGCCACCCAACCTTCAAATTCCTTGAGGAAATTGAAATTGCTACCGAGATCTTGTAATTAAAATAGTCGCTCAAGGAGCTTGTTTAAATACTGCAAAATATAATTCCTCTTACATAGGAGCCTCTGTGTTCATTTTTTTCACATTTCCTTTCCTTCTTTTTTGGAAAGAAAAAATGTTGTGGTTGGAACTAGAATTGCCTTTTCTTACGTTTGAAAGCGAGTGCTTAAATCCCTTTACAATAGGTTATTCAATGGAGATAAATAAGATTAACTGTGACTCGTTGTGGTTGGAGTCGATGGCCAGCAGTGCCTAGAGGAAAGTGGTGGCAATGGTTGTGGTTGTGGCTGCCCCTGAGCGCTCGTCCGGAACGCCGCCCGCAGAACAATCCGACCCAACGATCTTGTGCGGCATCGCGTCCTGGCAGAAGCCAGTGCGCCCAACGAGACAAGCTCAACATGTCGAAAGCCTAGGGATTCAGGATTGGTAAAATTTAATCTTTTAGAATGTCTAAGGCAGTAAGAAAATAACATTTTTAATATTAAATTTCATAAGCTCATATTGTGAAAACGAGGGTTCATTGCTCTTCAAATCTAAACTTACAAAAATGATTTGAATTATAAAAAATAAATGTGATACAGTATATATAACTGTGAGAAATTATATATAATCACAGCTCCAATTTAGGAAGTTTACAAAACATTTATTTGAGTTAAACACAAAAAGTTTACAAAAATGACATTCGCTATGAGATGCGTTTAGTGATTGCATGTTCTGATGAAAATCGTTCAAAATAAAGTTTGTTGACATGAGAGAAGTTCAGTGACTATTGGTATCAATATTACATTTTCATTACAATTCATAAAAATTTCTTTAAAAAAAAACATTCTTTCATTTGCTTGGAAACTGTCCTTTTGGTCGTCATGTTTTGATGTCCATATATCGTTCGTGGACTGCAACACTGTCAGTACTTGAAAAATACGAATTGTAGGTAACGATACTCATTTTAACACATTTTATAATTGTTCTTATTAACAGAACCCTTGTGAAACATGTTAGTAACGCTTACCCTTTGATGAATACAGGTATCACACCACTAAGTGCGTGATATCTGTAATTCAATCACCACTTTAACCTTATCGCTCAAGATAAACTCGCGTTATCTCGACACTTTTTCGAGTTGTTCCAGTATTGCAGCTCATGAGCATTTATTTTACCAGCGAATCCCATCAAGGAATTGTGTTCAGGTAGATGGGCCCACCTAGTGATAGCAGAGTTTTGCGAAACATCGATACATCGCCACAAGATTTCTTTGTTGATGAAAACATCTAAAAAACATCGATGTTTTAAATATGATGAAACACTTTGCAGTAAAATGCCCTGGTTCTAATGTGATACATAGCACATCAATATTAGCTTAAAGTATATTCTACCTTAAACTTGACTGCCATCTTTAATTTCTAATCAATGTTATTTGTAGTCAGGGTTCAAATTATTACTTCTTCTTTTTCTTCTTCTTCTTCTTCTTCTTCTTCTTCTTCTTTTTCTTCTTTTAGTGCCATACACTGATTAGTGCGTAGGCTAGTCAGCTCAGAAGAACCTAGCGCCTTCTTGTGAGACTTATTCTGAGCAAGTGTACCTAGGGTAGTTTGCCATTGCTTTCTGTAGTGGCGCTAGTGCGCCAATTTCGACGTTTCATTTTAATACCAGATAGCGCATGCCAAGATAAAATATCCGCAATCTTATCCAGTAGTTCAAATCGAAATTCTGATTGGTGCTAAATTGTTAAGGGGTTTAATTTTGCCAATATTAGCCAAGTGCCTTTCCTGGAATCTGTTTTACTTGCCGACAAGCGGTCGCATGCATGCCGGCGATTTTTGGCACTTGAAAAATACCCGGAATTTTGGCCCCTCAAAAAACTTTGAGCGGGTTTGAATTCGTGAACTAGAGATCAGTAGAATGTGATAACCACAATACCATCAAACCCGGTGATATTACCACTAACAAAAAAAACAAGAAAAGGTAACAACACTGGAGAAATGATGCGAATAGCAAACGGTTTCCTGCTACCTAAGGATCGACAAAAGTGACAGTTATGAATGGCTATTGTTTGTGAGCAATCCAAAAATAAAATAACAACAGGAAATTTTATTTTGATCAAGATAATTGTTTTTGAAAACATCTATGTATTTGCACAAATATATTGATCTGAAGAAAAATCGAAAGGAAAACATCAATGTTTCAAAATTTTGATGTTATAATATTGGTGTTATAATATTAATGTTTCTGTTAAAATATCGATGATTTAAAAACATCGATGATGTTTTGCCATTCATAGGTCCACCTCCCTTGCGGGTCCGATCGATCCCGCTAGGCGACCCTCCCCTCGACCGGCGCTTCCCCAAGCACTGACGGGGGAGGAGGGGGAGGGGAAGTGCGACTCGGCACTTAGTCCCCGCGCGAAGCCGGCGACCGAGTGCGAATGAGCAATTTTGAAGGAAGTTTAACTCCACCCTTGACGTCCGCCCGGGCGACTGCCTTTCGGTCGGCCGCACCACTACCCACGCAGCCCCCAAAGGTCGTTGACCCTGACGCGCGAGGCAATTGACCGCTGAGTTTATTACTTTTATATTCCTTCTTCCTCCCTAAACTGCTTGCGGAGACCTAAATTTATTAGATGTTCCATGTTTGTAATGATACTACTATGCGACTTTATCAAAATGTTCCATGATCAAAATGCTTGGAATAATTTCAGATTGATTTATGACACTCAACACAAGCAAAAGTAAATGTTATTTTTATTAATGACAAATATACCCAATAATGCCTCGCTATTGTAATGCTTTACAATTGACATGCTACTGGTCACGTAGTTGTTAATCACGTTCTACGCAAAGCCGTGCAAAAATTTCAATACAGTTCACACTCTACGTGATTTTCCGTCTCTCTCTCTCTCTCTCTCTGTCTCTGTCTCTCTCTCTCTCTCTCTGTCTGTCTCTGTCTCTCTCTCTCTGTCTGTCTGTCTCTGTCTGTCTGTCTCTGTCTGTCTGTTTGTCTCTGTCTCTCTGTGCTGTCTCTGTCTCTGTCTGTCTGTCTGTCTCTGTCTGTCTTCTCTGTCGTCTGTCTCTGTCTGTCCTGTCTCTTCGTCTTCTGTGTCTGCCTGTCTGGTCTGTCTTCTGTCTGTCTTGTCTGTTCTGTCTGTCTCTGTCGTCTTCTGGTCTCGTCCTGCTGTCCCTGTTGTCTGTCTCTGTCTGTCTCGTCTGCTGTCTGTCTGTCTGTCCTGTCTGTCCCTGTCTTCGTCTTGTCTGTCTGTCTCTGTCTGTCTGGTCTGTCTGCTCTGTCTGTCTGTTGTCTCTGTCTGTCGTCCTCTGTCTCTGTCCTCCGTCTTCTGTCTCTGTCTGTCTGTTGTCTCTGTTCTGTCTGTCTCTGTCTCTCTGTCTGTTCTGTCTCTCGTCCTGTCTTTCTGTCCTGTCTGGTCTTGTCTGTCCTGTCTGTCTGTCTTGTCCTGTCTGTCCGTCTGTCTGTCTCTGCTGTCTGTCTGTCCTGTCTCTGTCTGTTCTGTCTGTCTGGTCCTGCTGTCCCTGTCCTCTGTCCTGTCTTTTCTGTCTGTCTGTCTGCGTCTCTGTCTGTTCTGTCTCTGTCTGTTCTGTTCTTGTCTCTGTCTGTCTGTCTGTCTCTGTCTGTCCTGTCTGTCTCTGTCTGTCTGGTCCTCTATCTGTCTGTCTCTCTCTGTCTGTTCTCTCTTCTGTCTGTCTCTTCTCTGTCTGTCTCTGTCTGTCTCATCTCTGTCTGTCTCTCTCTGTCTGTCTCTCTCTGGTTGTCTCTGTCTGTCTCTCTCTGTCCCTGTCTCTCTCTGTCTGTCTCTCTCTGGTCTGTCTCTGCTCTTCTGTCTCCTCTCTGTCTGGTCCTCTCTCTGTCCCCCTGTCTCTCTCTGTCTCTCTCGTGTCTCTCTCCTCGTCTCTCTCTGTCTCTCTCCTGTCTCTCTGTCTCTCTCTGTCTCTCTCTTCTCCGTCTCTCTCTGTCTCTCTCTGTCCTTTTGTCCTCGTGTCTCCTGTGTCTCTGTCTTTCTCTGACTCTGGTTTCTCTGATTTCTCTCTCTCTCTCTCTGTCTCTCTGTCCTGTCTTCTCTCTGTCTGTCTCTCTCTGTCTGCCTCTCTCTGTCTGTCTCTGCTCTCTGGTCTCTCCTCTCTGTCTCTCTCCTGGTCTTCTTCTCTGTCTCTCTCATCCTGTCTACTCTCTCTCTTGTCTTTGTCACTGTGTCCTCTGTCTTTCTTCTGACTCTGGTTTTCTCTTGATTTCTCTCTCTCTCTCTCTCTCTCTCTCTGCGTCTGTCTTCCTCTGTCTCTCTCTGTATCTGTCTCTCCAGGGAGAAATTTCACAATCGTAGGGGCAGAATACGCGATGAAGACGTCTTAATAATTGTATTTCAGTGTGCGGTAGGTTACGTATAAAGCACCGTGACGTAAACCATCCTGATCAGGGTCCTTAGTTCTACATAAAATAATCAACGCGCGTCTATGTGCGCAAGCATATACACATTCCCATCGTACTATGCCTATATTCTTCCCGGAAGTGCAAGAAATACGTTTAATGCAATCGGAAAAGTTTTATCGCAATCGGATGAACGGTAGGGTAGCGCATTAAGCATTACTTGAGCGCTACTGCGGTATTGATAATAATTACTAAAAACACGTTGTTGTTTTTTTTTGAGAATATAGTGTGATCATAAGGGAGTCTTAATCACATTGTCAGTTATATTATTATTATTACTTGTGCATTCACAGCGTTTCTCTCGATTAATATACATTTCACAATTAGTAGTGCATTAGTAGTAAAAATCTTATTCTAAAAAAATCGTTCGAGATTTGTTCAGTGATGTCTATACCAACACTTTTTAAAAATTAGAGTAGTTCCTAATTTTCAATGTTTCACCTTACAAAATGCACATGTTCTGAAAATGTTTGTGCTAGATCGGGACAAACCACAAGTGATCAAAACACATGTCTTTCCAGTTTTTCGTGGTGGCAGCCTCCTACGTCCAACAGCATTCCGCGCTGTGTCCGGAGTTCCGGGTTCAAGACCCCCCCGAGGTCGGGGGTAAACGCAGCCGGGGTGTGTCAGGGGTGCCCGCGAGAAATGATGCGAGTATGTAAATGAACGCTGTCCAATTTGCAAGCACAGACAGGCGGGTTATTCGCCTTTCATCGCAACAGTGACAACCTGTCGTAAAGGTGTCACGTAGTTCCGAATTACCGGCAGTTTTCTCGTTAGCTCCACATTAATTATTAAAACTACTATTCAATGTCTCGCACTATTTGAGTTACTCTCTCAGAAGGTAGAATATGTACTCATTCTTATGCGTAATTCCGAACGTCTTTCAAAAGTGCAATTATGCAAACAAGCAGTCAAACGTTACTGTTCAGAAATTACATTGGATATTCAATCAACTGTGCCACCGTTATAACGATGCGAAGCAGGTACAAGTTACCTACTTCACTTTGTAATTTGCTTCAGAATTGGTAAAGGTTTCGAAGTAGTTGCTCGTGAGAGTGTTCAGCGTTCGTTACTTTTAAGTACAAAAGATTGGTGAGGTCACTGGCTGAGAAAACTCATAATGACATATCTCTGTGGCCTTTAAAACCGACACGTTCATTTAGAAATATACGAGTGTCAATGTGGCAACTCAATTACATGCAACTGCATTATCTCTTTTCCGTCAGTTTCGTACATAAGACACAACTTATTAATTATACAAACATATGAGCTAATGCAATGGTACTTTAACAGGGCAATAAAATGTAAGAAAAGATAAAAAAATCATAGCACTCCCATCGTAAGTTGAACTCTGGTAACAGTTAGGAGTTATTACACGCATTTCTAGCTTCATTATTTGTAAAAATATTTATATTTGCTTGTTAATTTAATTTAATTTTCAGTGACTTCAGTGAATCAGCACATACGTAGCTTAGCGTGACAAATAAGTAGAATCGTTTACAATCGACAAGACATATCAATAAATCATAAAATAACACGTAACAGTACGTTTTTGTAAAAGTAAAATGATATTACTTTTCCTGATAAAAATAAGACTTTTTTCAAAATTTCCATCTCTTATATATTGTTGAAACTTTTGTAATATTTTAAATCAAATTGCATTAAAAGTCAAGTGCAATAATGCAACCATGCGCAATGGTAGAACTGAGATGTATATGGTCGAAAGTAAATAAATAAAATATAGTTGTATGTTACATATGAAGAAAAATGCCAGTTTTTAAGACGAAAACCCACAATTACTTCACAAAAACACACGTGCAGTTTTGATGGCCAAGGTAGGAAGAGATAATTAAAAAAAACTCATTTTCAACTCTTTAGGAAAGTGGAAAATTTGAGTTTCTACTTACGGCTTTTATCATCTTTTTTCTTTTCTTTTTTATTTATTATTTTTTGTTTTTTTAATCATTTTGACTTATTTTCTTTTATTTTTCATTTATTTATTTAACAAACATTATTCAATAAATCCTCAAGTGGAAGAATACAAATGAACTGATTTCCATTTTCTCAAATGCATGGTTTTTAAAGCATAACATATTTCGAGTACATAATACAAACAAATCAAAAACTCATGCACGAAACTCGGATTTTAAAAATATTAATATTTTGTTTGTTTTCCTAAATTCTTTATAAAACTCCACAATGTTTGGTAGTGAACATTTGTGTATCTGTAGAAACGTTACAATCTCTGTATTAAAATTTTTAATTTGAAATATTTCATTCTTAGCTGACTAGATTCATCCGTTAGTGATTATATGAATGCCCGATTATCAAGTAAATCAATAGGATTTTTTAAATATGTGTAATATATTTTTCTGTAGATTTCACAGTTAAGGAACAAACTCAAACTCAATCTTCACAACCAAAATATAAGAATTCATATCTGAAATAAGTAACACACAGGACGACGCCTTCTTGAGGCTTTGCCGTTTAATGAACAACGAATTAGCTCTTAAATTAGATCTCACCCTCCTACTTTACAAAATAATCCACTTGTCTGTTTACAAGTCCATGCCCTGTATGATGTGGAGCTGCTCCGTCAGTACAGAAAAAACTTGTCGTTTCAGAACAAAATTATTCTCACTGCTGAAAGAACGTATTGGTGCGTTTTTAACAAGCCATTACATAAGGGGTTCTATCTGCCCATAATTGACCTTTGTATACCTATCATATCAACTCTTTAATTTTTACTTTCCTCTCCAGCAATAAGAATTTTTAAATAACGATAAACCTACGAGCATTGAAAAATGGTCCAATGCAGATTTCGGAAAGATAAATCAAACCTCAGAAAGAAAAAAAAAATGCCCGACTTTATGTAGCATTTCTCATCCGGTAACGTAAACTATTTCTCCGTTCTCGATTCATAGACATTTTATAAATATTAATTAAGGGCTCCAGTGGGAGTTCTATTAAGAAATTACAGTGTTAAGTTTGCTAGGTTACAAACTCTCTGACAACTCTTTAAAGCGTTATGTCTGTGTAAGAATTTTTTTTTTTAAATAGCACAAAGAAAAAATGAATCCATCTCATTTTCACGTTCTCCTCTCCAGACCAAGAGCCTTCGCCAGCTGAATTATCTCAATCCGCGACGTCACCGTACACGCGTTAATTAACGCAGCGGTATTGCACCGTCGGCGCTTCACAATGTCTACGTCGGCGGTGGCGGCGGCGAGGGAACCGCGTCCGTTGGGCCGCGTCGCAAGACGTGTCACAGCCGCCTCTCCGCCGAAGGCCTCCGTCCTTTAGGCGCGCGCCATTTGCATATCAATATGAGCGCGCGGTTTCTTTTAATGAAAGAGGCGGGAACCGGTCGGCGGCGGCGGCGGCGGCAGCGACGCACCCATGGCGCTTCCACGAGCACTGCGCGCCCGTGCGGCCGTCGCCGCGGTTAACAGGTTCTCCGACGTCCATTACTTAAAGAGAACATCTCAGTCCCGATGCGGATGGTTTCCGTGAATAAGTACCTCTGGTTAAAGAACATTGTTGAGGATCGAGAACATACATAGGATGAGAGAATTTACTTGATCGTTAAGCAAAACAATGGATGCGGTGTAAGGGAAATGATGAAAAATAAGAAAAGCTACCCTTGGAAAGTAATTTCAACTTCTTCCAGTAGGTATAATTCGTGCGTTCTAGAGAATTTGCTTTGAACGCTCTAATGCATCACAACTACTACCTTGATTTCGGAACTGTGCAAATATCTTTGATTAAATTATTTCAATTATGCCTATTGGTAGGACAACTGATTGGTAGGTTTTATAGATGTGAAGTGAAATTATTACAATTATTTCCCTCACACAAGCAATAAATATTATTAACTGGCAAAACAACATGGTCATGGGTGCTGATTAGTAAGTCGATTAAGAGAAAGCGATGAGATTCTTCTCAAATAAAGTAAAGTTGTGGGAAAGTTACGTTCACCAGAACTACAAGATCGCAATTTAGATTTAAAGAAACATCCTGAAGTCTGTTTCAGTTTCCCTAAGAGAAATTGTGGGGAAATTCAAACTTCATTACATCAAAATCGATATTCAAAACTTATTCCTTCGCAGTCATAAATAAAATACATTTTTTTGATCAGACCTTAAATTAATGTACGTTTTGTAATGTGCAATTGAGACCTTTCACCGATCCGTATAAACAAAAACTTGGCTTTGTAGTCGGACATTTTTTAAGGCACAAATTATTCAGAAGTAACTACTTACTAATATTGTGTTAAACATAGATCAAGAAATGCATTTTAGACAAATGCACGTAGCATGCCATCTGGGCTAATTATGAAATGCAGCGAACTACTCAACATGACGTAATAAAAATCGTTCATGCAGTTCGCAAATGATAAATGGTTTATGACATTACTCATTCTCAAGGTCGTAAGCTAATGAGGTCAAAACGTTGGAACCTTGAAATACAAAAAACACACTCTCCCACAGTATGTCGGCCGATAATAATGCAAGATAAAGAACAATCATTGCTGAACTCATTCCCAAGTGCAGGAAAGGCAGGTAAACTCAGTTTTAGAACCGTATGGTCGTTCGGGGATATCAAGATGCAACGTCATATTAGCTACCCGAAGGCGATGAACGCGTTTACAACTCAGGACGACAAGATACATTTTTTTTATCAAAAATGTTTTTAAATTATTTTAACAATTGTAAAAATATGTAATCAAAATATATTTCCAAACCTTAATGTAAGGAAAACACAACATAATCTTGGGGACAAACGATAACAAATTAGATGCAAGTGTATATACAAGAAAAGGAAAAAAACAAATTTTTAAATTATATTTTAATTTATTTTTTTATTATTATTTTATTTTTATTATATTTTTAATTTATTTTTTTAAAAATTATATTGTTGCAAGATTAACTATGGTGAGCTCGTCTTCCAATGTAGCTAACAGGTATCACATAATTGCTGCCCTATATAAAATTTCATGTGGCCAAAAATATTTCGCAGTAATTCAAAATTAGTTCGCATCATTATACAAAGCTTTGTCGGCTACAATACCCTACCATCTTTTAATGCTATCATCCTTCGTTCATTTCCCAATTATTTCACAAATATTTACTCATAATCTTTATTATTCTATAGTTACACTTCAAATTCTGGAATATAGCAATAAAAGCTTTACACTGCTTGCTCAACATGATTCTATTGGTATGTTAATTCTGTTTCAAAATTGTAATTGTTCATACCTTATATGTCAACAGAACATTTTTTGTGAACAGAAAAACGAATTTGGAACTTTCCTAATTCTGAAATACTGTGAAAAATTACTTGTTTGCTGTCAACAGATTAATCTAGGCAGGAACAGGCAGTTCATGAAAAAGGTTCCAAGAAAAGATACGACTTGCTGCCAGTACCATGCAGTCGTTTATTACATAACGGCATCCTCAATTCACTTTACAATCATTTCAACAATATTTCCCTGTTTCGTACAAACTTGTCAATTCCAACAACGGTAAAAATGTTGCGAGTAACTGACACTTTTTTGACAGTGTAGTTTTGTTTATTCTGTGGGTTAATTTACTGTGGCACGGCCATTGTCCGTAGTTCCGCCACCATGTATTCGACTGAGGCGTCCTTTGAAGCCTAACCCGAGCGAGTCTAGGAGACCTTAGAGCCGGAACACCCTTGGGCGTCCCCTTAAACGCCTGGGTGGGATTCTCAATTTCTGCGCCAGATATAGGTCTCATTTATCTATATCCGATCTTTCTGATTGGGCGATCGTGAGATCTTGTTAGGATTGGAAATTGGCGGAAGGCTTTCATTTTGTCGAGTACCTATCAGAGCTTTTTTACATGCCACAGGCATGACATGGCTATAGTGGAATTTTCTGCCCTTATAAAATCCACGTGCCTCAGTCAAAATTAAACCCGCACACTGTGAGTTTAGAGGCCAATGACCCAAACACTCGCCCACTGAAGCGCGCTAGTGTAGGCATAATTTGTTGGAAAGTCACCTTCCGCAATGTACAATCCTACCTCCTGGCGAATCCCGCTCAACAACTCAGCTAGCTTCGCGGCCCTGTAGTCACATGCGCGACTCTCTGACCGCGGTCGACCCCCTTCCCTCGCCGTTTCTCTGAAATCAGAAACGGTGCGCCGGCGCAGCAGACGGAGCGATTTCGCGAAACCGCGTCAGACCGCGCCGCTTAACCGCCGCACACCGCATCGCGTCGCTCATTATGCGCAATCTAGCCCGAATCTGCAGCTTTTTTAATTTAGACGAGCAAGCGAGCGAGCGAGGGAGCGGACGGGTTCTTGAGCGGGAGGGGAGTCGAAGAGGGGGAAGCACCGTGGCGGTGGTGGAGGCGAAGGCGGAGGTTGTAGCGGTGGCGGAGACGAAGGCGAAGGCACACGAATGCGGGGGCGGGGGTGGCGGTAGAGGCAAAGACACAGACGTATGCGGAGGCGGAGACAGCGCTGATGGCGGAGTTGGAGGCAAAAGTGCAGTCGTGCGCGGTGGCGAAGGCAGTCGCATGGGGAGGCAGAGGTGAGGGCGAAGGGGAAACAGAAGAAGGCGGGGGCGATCGCGGAGAGCGAATGGCCGAGGCGGACGGGTGCGGATGCAAAGGCGGAGGTGGAGGCAAAAGACGGCAATCGAGGCGGCGGCGGAGACGCAGGTGATGGCAGAGGGTAAAGGCAAAAGTGCAGTCGTGCGTGGAGCGTTGGGCGAAGGCAGACGTATGGGGAGCCGGAGATCGAGGTAAGGCGGAGGCAGAAAGAGAGGCAGAGCGGCTGGCGGACGAGTGGGAATGCCGAAAGGCGAAGGCGGAGGCAAAGACGCAACATAGGCGGAGACGGAGACGATGGCGGAGGTGGAGGCAGAGCTGGTGGCGAAGGTGAAGGCTGTAGCGGTGGCGGAGACGAGGCGGTAGCGGAGGTGAAGGGGAAGGCAGACCTATGCGTAGGCGAAGGTGAAAGCAAAGCGCGGCGGTGCGGTGACGGTGGCGGCGGCAGCGGGGCAGACGTGGGCGAGAAGGGGATATCCCCATCGCCCCCGCAGCGTGACGCCCTTCTTCTCGGCGCCGCCGAATGCAGTCAGGTACATCTCCCCTAATTTAATAATAAGGCCTCCAATTAAAATAGTGCGTTCGCTCCGAGTGGCCGCGGCCAGCTCGCCGGTCCGGCCGTCACTCGAAACCCGTACAGCATGGAAAGCTGGGGAGAAAAAGGGCCCTTTTTAAGAAACGGAAATGCGTCATAGAGACTATAAACAGGTGCGAACACGGATACAAGGCCTCCGGAGAGATGTGCGGCGGAAATGTGTAATTAGGCAGGGCCGCCAATTAGGACCGAAGCAATTATAATGTGGGTAACGTACACCGGCAGATAAGCGAGTTGTGCAGGTGTGGAGGGAACGGCGCGGGCGGGGCAGCGAGAATCGCACGGGATATGCTGCGGAGGGGTCAGCAAGGGTGTGCAAATAGCGGCGGAACAAGAATAATGGTTAGGATGGTCAAGGAGACAAGGCGAACGGAAGAATGTGACGGGTTGACTGGCGGGGCGGAAGGTGATGGCACATGAATTGCCGTAGCTGATACGGGCAACGCGGGCTGGCAGTGGGCAGTGGTGGACCGTTGTAATAAGCAGCGGTGGTGATGTTGGAGTGGGGGGGGGGCGATGGGTGTGCATCCGCCGTTTATCTCGCATGCAGACACTTCCTACGCGTTTAGTGTTGAGCTTGTATGAGCCGCTCCTTCCCGGTGGATGGACGGTAGGTGTTGAAAGGAATGAGAACCAGGGAGGAAGAGGAGGAGGATGGAATTAACTTTGTGAACAGCCGCGTCGACGTATGAATAAAAGGAGAATAATGAATGTGCTTTACATGTTGTAAAGTAAGTAACATGAGTCGTGCTAATCTACATAAAGAGCATGTACATAAATAGTGGTCAGTGTTGTGAAATGGGGAAAGGGTCATTATGCGATATTGATTTTATGTGACGTGTACAATATTTTCACATTAATAGTTTTCATTTTATTCAAATATGCGTACCCTAATAATTGTATGCCTAAAAACTCTCCAAGTTAATTATCAAACGTAGTTGAACAATAAAATTTAATTTTACTTCATAAAAATGTTAACTAATCATAATTAACGTAAGATTATTTAAACCTCACTACTAAATTAAAAATATTATCGCGAAGGAATTTTAGCCTTTCATTTCTTTTATCCAACATCATCATGTCTTGTTCATATACATTCACTACAGCCATTGAAAGGGTAGCATAATAGACAATTATATCAACGATGACTGGAATGTGTGTTTTCTCTTGCATCACATGTCACACACAGGTGATGACGAACACACACACACACACCCGGCCTGCCAGAGCGAAGCAGACACCTCTTGCTTTTGCGTAATGAGGCCGGAGCTGCAACTTTTTGCACCCCGGGAGGTCACGATGAACATCAAGAGGCGGATTTATTCGAAAGAACAATGCGAAGACAAAGAGGGTGATATGCGTCGTGAGCGGCCATTAATCTACCTGGAGACTAACGGGAGTCGCGGAGAAAAGAAGAAACGGGAGGAGAAGACCAAGAACGCTATAATGAATGAACGCATGATGCAGGGTTGTGCCGCAGCAATCAAGCACCTTGCAAAGATAGAAGAAACGGGCAGTGCGCTGTCTTTGCAGGAGAGTAACTGTCGTTTGAGTGGTCGCTATCATTGCATGGATAAGTAAGCGTTGTTCTTTTTATCTGTACACGTATGCTCCGTGGCTCGACGACGAGATTCCACTATTCATTTCAGGAGATCCCACGAGTCAAAATAATTATGTACACATTCGCTATGATCATTATTTTTTTTCATTTTCCTATACATTTAACACGTCTGTAACAATTATTAGTTCTGAGTGCAAAAAGGATTCTACATGTTTTAAAGAGCCTTGTAAGCCTAGAAAGTTTCAATTTTTTTTATTTCTCTTTTCTAATACTAGCAGTGTTTACAACAGCGAGGTAGTTGTGTTTCACAGATCATTATGTATACTAATTTGTTCGTAGTTTAGTTATCAGAGTACCTGATTGATGGCACGTTTACTTTATATCGAGGAAATTTATATTTGCAATTGTTTGATTAGATGTTTGATATATCAATCTACCCGGTTAACGTCAACTACACAAATATTAACTATTATTATTCAGTAAGTATTATAATTTACGCAAGAATGCCACACCAATGGCTTTTATGGATTCGTAATTTACCGCTCCTAATAATAATCGTCCACTAGATGCTTACAAATAAGAGGACACATATTCAGAGAAAGAATATCCTTATAAACTTATAGTATTGGAGTAACCTGCGTCTGTCGACAAACGTCTTGTCCCTTTCCCATCGACCAATTGAGGAAATGAGGTGTCATTCTATGTGTGTCAGTCTCCTGGAAGCGAACTATTTTTTGTTGTTGTTGCAAATATGTTCAGGAGATTCTACGAAATTTCTCCAAAACCGTGCTTCTGCGTTTTTTAGCGCTGCGGTGGCCACATGAACCAGCCCGGTCGCCACCACATGCGCCTGTGATGACAGATAAATATGACTCTAGTGAGGCCTATGATATCCAGGAGATGATTGTCGAAGGTCGCTTAAGATTTAACGCAGCTGCTTACGGTATGGAGTTCAGGGCTTGGATCTCTCGGAATGAAATTATCTTTTGATAGGATAATTTTAAGTGTAGAATATACAATAGCGCTAATGGGCTAATGACCTTCTGTATTATAATTCCAATTAAAAATATATATTGTAAAATTAATCTATAAGAATGGAACAGTATGATCTGGAATAGGAACTTACAAAAGTATACATTTTCTTTAATGAGCTATCTGAATGCACAAAGAATGTACTCTTCAGTACAACTATTCTGGGAACGTTCGGGTTAATTTTTCCAACACCGTATTTTGGGATGGGAAGTGGCTGTAGCCTCAAAAGAACATTTGATAAAAATAGTTGCGATCACAGGTATTTTGTATTTTTTATTAAATTATAATTCTTAGTAGATTATTTCTTACGTACTGCGCCCGGAGATTAAAGAACGAGACAAATGTATGTTTAATATTTCAACTAAACAATAAATACCAATGTGGAATGCAATGACTATGATGAAATATTAATAAAAATTAGAAAATCCCAATGATGATAACGCAAGGTGAGTCTGAATGTCTGTTTATTATATTTTGTACAAAATTTATGTTAAAATTTATTTAATTTTAGTTTTATTTTTTATTTATAGTTATTATTTAGTGATGCACCTGAAGAAGCAGACAAATCCCATAGTGAAACGTTGTGCCAAGCAATAAAACACTAATTTGAAATTTACTGTCTTTAATCAATAGTCACTTATTTTCTTTTATTTCATTTATTTATTTACAAGTTGTAACAATGTACAAATAATGTTGACATTATTTCGCAGAAGACATAGTCTTGTGCGCGATCCTGCAATGGCTAATCATGTATCATATATGTCTACCTGTTTCATTTATCAATTTTTGAAGAAAAAACAAAATTAAAGAAAAATGTAAATTATAAAATGAAAAATAATATAAAATATAATATAATTTGAGACATATTTAGACATTATTCTTTAGTCACTGCATGTGTTGATAGAATGATTGAATTACTGAATCATTGAAATCAATAATCTCAAGGATCTGATACGCTTTCGTTGAACTCGTGTGTTATAATCACAATTTTTGAGTTCTGTACTCAACGCGTTGAATATTTTGTAACAAATATAATAATGCCGACGTCTACTAATTTCTTTATGAATATTTTTCGGAATGATATCTGTGTTCGTCTTTGTCACTGTAATAGTTTTATAATCATTACACATAGACTCAAAGTTTGTTAATAACGATTTTTCTATATAAAGTTTCTTCAGGCTGATTATTTTATTTTCTCTAAATATTATTTCCGATGGAAATAGTTTGCTTTTATAATAAATGATCTTTATAATTCGTTTCTGTATATCAATTGACGCTTTCATATTATTATCGTAGGCTCCACCCCATGCTACAATACCATAGGTTGCTATGGACCAAAACAATGCATTGTATATAGACATCAATTGCTTAGTATTGAGTATAGTTCTCAACTTATAAAAAAAAATAAATCACGTATCTAACCTTTTTCACAGTTTGTTAAATTTGATGACTCCATTTCAAATTACAATCAATATAGATCCCCAAATACTTAGCAATCGATGTTCTATTCATATCAGGACAACAACAATAATTAGTATCGCATGAAATTTTATGTATTTTTATCGAACAATCAACAGGAATGCTATCTTGATAACTACCATAAGTTACATAAACGTTTTTTTGGATATTGAGTTTTAAATAATTATCTTTTGTCATGTAGTTATCAATTTCATATTTTGTTCGGCTCGCCCAAGAATCTCAGGACATGTTTTGCCTTTAATTATTACAGCTGTATCATCTGCAAATGATACCAATTCACCTTGAGTCAATATTCCAAAAATATCGTTTATGTATAATATCCAATACATTAATACACAATACTTAACCCAATACATTTAATAGACGGAAATAAAGACAACATAATTAACATACTACACTAGACTAATAATATGTGAAGTATCATTTAATACGAATAACTCAATTTCGCAAAAAACGTGGGATAGCCCCGTGTTGTATTGATTCCTTCATTTGATCCCCGCTGAGCCACCTTTGCTGGTTTGGGGGTGTGAGATGAAGGATGCGTCCAGGTGGCTAGAACTAGCGAAATGGCGAAGGGGCGGCATCGATGCGCCCAGGGGGGTGGCGGGGCCGGGGAGGGGGCGCTAATCGAGCACGCCCCGTCGCGACGATCGGCAATTAGCGGAGCGGCGTTGGACAATGGCCGCCGTGACGAGAGGAACCGATTGTAATCAGCGGGCGCATCGCGAGCAGGTCGCGTGAAAGGGCCAGCGGCAACACAACACACGTCACGAATCGCGTCCTACCACCTCGGCATTTGGAATCTTTTTCGCAACTGAAAGTTAGCAAAATGTTAATGCTCTTAATATATCATTTAATTCCCTTCGTCAAGACCATTTTAACATATTTTTCTTCACACCTTTTAAAGTAAATGAAGAAATAATGGTGTTCATTGATATTTCGTTTTTCATACTTTCATACATTTTATGATGATTTAATTTGTATTTTTTCTGAGTTGAAAATTATATATTTGAATTCAAATTCAAACTTTTCAAACAGAAAAAGTGCCAAATTAAATCGTTAGATCAATATTTGATCAAAACTCTATCAATATTCAATTTTTCTGTTTTTCTACATTATACCTTCAGTATTCAATACCTTCGGTTCATTATACCATAGTTTCAGCCGAGATCTTGGAGCAATTCATATTAGAAATGATATGCTGAGGTAATCGCTATCACAATATACACGATTTTCTTCATTATTATCCATAAAAACTCATTCTTCTTCCCACCCCTGAACCAAGTACTTTGTTATCAGTACTCGCCTTCGCTCGTGTGTGTTGGTCGACAATTTTGATATTTTTTCAACATCATTATGTAATGCACATTATGTAATGTCTATTTAAATGCTCCCTCTGAAACGAAGTGCCTTAAAGTATTGTATTTATGCAGTAAAGAGACGACAAGAGGAGACATAAAGATTCTTAAACAGGTTTTGTATCCTCGTCACAACCGTTGACAAACTACAATTATATTATGACATAAACACAAACTCGTTGGTTCAAGCACATAATTTATTCTTGTCAACAAAAGCAAAAGTGCATGCCAGGGAAATACGTGGGATTGTCCTGAATGTAGACAGGATGAACTTCATGTAAAACTCTCGAGTGCAGGTGAAGTTTCCAATGAAGTGTGTTGTTTGAATATTCCGTAATAGAGCAGTTCTATGTAACTTTACCCATCCCATTCCTCTTCCCTACATTAATTTCCTTCACCTGTATGCTCTCAGAGTTCTTAAAATGTAACTCAAGATTCACACTAAATCATTTATATATTAAATAAAAATTAATATAATTAATAAAATGCATTAACTAAACTTTTTATAGACATAAAATGTCTATAAAGGCGCATTTAGAATAAATAACATTACTTTTCCAGTACATATACAAACATTAAATTTGTGACTCATTAACGAGATGATTCAGACCCCATTTTTTGTTGGATAAGTCCTCAATTAGCGTCTAATATTTATTACATTAATATATGTCATTTTAACAAAAAATTGTTGTCCAGAAATTCCAAGTCCATTCACACATCTTTCAATATTCTAGAAGTTTTCTGAAACTGTCAACACTCTGGGGTTCTAAATTATGAACTAATTTTGATAAATTAAATTTTTACCGCCACGGACCGACTCAACACCAATATCAGATATATTCTTTATTTACCTTTTTTCCTTGCGGAGTGAATAAGTTAGGACGAAAATTTCGGACGAATTGAATTTCAGCAGAATATTTGGAAAGGATTGTTTTGAATGCCAACAATATGATTTGTCACAGTGTGGATCCTTCGAAATGTTTGAGTAGATATCAATGCAAAGAAACTATTCTCACACACACAAGTTAAAGGGACTGGTAAAATTGTATTTCAGCCACTACCCCGTCTCAGAATCACAGGCCTGCAATATTTCTTTTCGGCAGCACGGTGTTGAATACGTCTTGAAACCTAATTTTAGAGCTCTGAATGAAATCTTGTTAATTTTTCGTATCACGTATTTTGCACCATGCATAAAGTTAAAATTGATTATTTTAGTAATTTTTTATGGTGCTGTTACTGTAGTTTAAAATAAATACTAAAACAAATTACTAATATACTATAGGAATTCTATTTTCTCCTCCGTATTGTTAAAGCTAACGCTGTTTCGATTGACGTTTGTTCTACAGGCGAGTATTATGTTAATTAAACACATATCCATGCTCTTCTGTTACCATACTGTGATGTTGAAACGTTTTTTTATCAAGATGCGTTATGTATAGTGACTTGTGTAGATTCGTATTATGTAATTCTTCTTTCATAAATCTGACCATTGTTTAAAATATATTTATTTGTTTTGACGTTAACTACGGCCTGAAATAATAATTTAATCATTCCCGAAACGTTGCTATTATGTCGCACATATTTTAATATATTGTAATCACATTGTATTTTTATGTAAAACAGCTACCCAAAAACAATTTTCTGTCTATAAAATAAAAGATCAAATACAGTTTGACAAAGTTGTTAAATCTAAAATCAGAAAAGAAAATAATCATTTTAAGACACAATGAGAGAGTACTGATTCGACGTTAACTACTTAGGCAATTAGTCCTGAAGGTGCAGTGTGTTATGTCAGCTTGCCCCTTTCAGAAATCTTCCCTCAAAGACGCACCGCCCTAACTGGGCAATTTTTAAACCCCCGCTTGGTCTACCGTCATGTGTGTTTGAGTAGTGCATGTAAGTGAACGAGTGAGGGTAAGAGGGAATAAAAATGAAGAAGGAAACACTGCGCGCAGCCTTATGGTCTGCTTGTTAAGATACTGCCCCAGCATCAGTTTGGTATTGCTGTAAGAAATCACGGAAAACTACCGGTTAGACGAGCAGAATTCTCCTTCATTCAGCGCTGGAATTCGAACCCTTAATGAAGCTATTGTCAAAAATTCGCCACCACCCGACTCCGAATCCTAAATCCCCCTGGTCAACGACGTATCAGAGTTGCCGGAGGCAAGCGGTTCCAGCCGGTGCGAGAGGAAGAAGACGACTAAATTCTAAGAGAAAAAAAAGTACTAAAAAAAAGAAAACGCGCCACGACGATACACGGACGTAAGTCAGCACAACAGGAACAACGAACGGCAGTAGATAACCAGAGGAAGGGGAAAAAAAAGAGAACGCAAACGGGCGGTAGGCGGAGGGGTGCTCTGTCCCCGCCGCCTTCGCCGCCTAACGGCGACCGGCGGAGCGCCGCTCGCCGCAATCAAGGCGGCCTCCCGCGGCGTGCGCACGCGCCCACAAAGGCGAACTGGCGGCGGGGGGCGGGCGGCGGCGGCGGCGGGGGCGGCGGCGCGGCGGCCGTGCGATTCACGCATGGCGGCGGACCGGCGCTGCCGCCACCGGGTCGCGCGCCCTCGACTCCGGCCGGAGCAACGGCCCGGTCGAAGGACGCCGCCGACGCCGGCACGCCGCGCTCTGTCGCGGCGCGGCTTCCGCCGCCTGGCCGGCCCCGCCCCCTGACGCCCCCGGCTGCGCCCTGCCGCGCCCACGCCCGCGCCGCTCCGCTCCTGCTTCCGTTGTCGTTTCTGTTACCCGCTTGCCGCCCAGGCGACGCCGATTCAGCGGGCGGCGTTTGGCGTCGTCTCTTCTGCAAACCTGCGACTGCGGATGGATTCGCAAGTGTAGGAGGAAACGGTGATGAATCATCGGTGCATCATGCTATGTTCACTCTGTATCGCTGCGTCTCTTGAAGAATTCTTATTAATTTACCACTATTTCTTCAATATTTTTTAGCAATGTAACCGTTTATCAAAGCAATTATTTTCTCTTTCTGTCCGTGACCGTTTATTTGTACATTGAATGAAATTAGTTTGTTCTGTACACAATTTTCAACTCAATTGATATTGAATTTTAATTTAACATTTACGTTATAGAATTATTCGGGATTAATTTCACGGTTTTCTAACCAGTCAGATTGTTCTTCAAGGGTACTTTAGTACCCAAACTACTAATCCAATTTTTATACACATTTGCTTTCATCAAACATGTCAAAGTATTGACTAGACTATTTGGCCTGCCTCTTCCGTCCGGACTTAAGGTGGATAAGCGTATCAATTAATGTCACGCAGTACCTCTGTCCGGGAGGTCCTAGAGCTGGAGTCCCGACTGTAGCAGGATTTTCAACCTAGGTACATAACTTGATCATGCTATGCCTTTGTACGGAGGAGAATTCTAGCGACCTTCTGCTTTGATCGGTAGGTTTGTGTAGAGTCTCCGATCAACACCAGGCGAATGCCGAAGCAGTAGCTAAGAAGCAGGACCGTGGACAGCGCGCGTTCTTTCCTTCCTCTTTCTTGTCCTATCTTCACCCTTTACTTTCACACCCTTACAATTCCATTAAACTACCTCACATGTTGGGAGATCAGTTGGTAGTTTAGAGCTTGTCCCGGCTGGGACGGTGCCCCTCTGATGGGAGATACCAGATACCAGATGGGAGTTGGGGAAAACACCACAAGCCGACCGGTACATCAGCTCCGGATCTCACCATCCAGCTGGTGTATATCACCGCCACCTCCCGCGATAAACATACACTACATATACGGGACCGTACATGACCTTAGTAGTTGACGCGCTCCGGAAACACTAAATCAATCAATCATTCCCGGCCTTCTCCTTCCCCCTCCTGGGGGCGGCGCGAGCGTCGGCCTCCTTCTTCTTCTTCTTCTGTCCCCCTTCCGCATTCTGAGTGTCTGGCGTCTTCATCCCCCTCGGCGCCAGACGCGTCGGCCATTGAGAGCCCGCGCCGCGCCGCCGCCGCCGTCATTAGCGTCACGATTCCCGGGCGCTCGCGCGTCGCAAATTAGGACAATGATCGGCAAATGACGCATTGAATCGTGCGCGCGCTCTGTTGGAATGCGAGAACGGGCGGGGAGCGGGAGGGATGTGTGCGGGAGGCGGGCGCGGAGAAATGATTGGGTACCGCGAAAGGAGAGCGAGTTCTCCTCGCGCCGGCACGAGCAGGCGGTGGAGGCGGCAGGTAAGTGTTGCGGAAGTCAAGTGTTGTTTGCTGGTGGCTCAGGGCACTAGCTGATGTCACTGCTGCGCCTCTCACCGCGTGGTCATAGGGTTCGAATAGCGCCATCTTCCGTGATTAAAAAACAACAACAAAGAATGGACAAATGTTAATATATAATTAATCAGACGAAACCAAGGAGCTATCGATCACAGCAAGAATTCTTAACCTGGCAGTGGTCGGCATCAGAATAGATGTTTGGCTGGTGTCGACAAAACTACCATAATCGCCGGAATAATCTAGCGCCTCCTGGGTTTACGAAACATCGGATGGGGTCTCGCAGCAACACAGGCTATTTAAGGCAGTCGAACTATTTCTTAATACACCAAAACATGGGTGTGTGGCCAATACCAACACCCCTTGTTACAGCGGATATGCTAAGCGAAACAATTTTTGGACTAATCGGAAGACGTGAACGTCGACCGTGATTGGAAGATGTCTGGATTGATTGATTTCAGCGCATCAACTAACTGCTAAAGCCATTAGTCCCGTAAATGTAGTGGATGATTTTATCACAGGAGGTGGCGGTGTTCTTCCCCGCTGGATGACGAGATTGGCCACGACCTACGTCGGTATGCAGAGTATATCCCCAAACAGATATCTGCCACCAGCGGGGCACCGCTTCAGCCAGGACACGCTCTAAGGCCAGGACTGGTCTCCCGGAATGTGTCATAGAGTAGTACGTGCAAGTGTGTATGTAAGCAAGGGGTGAAGATAGGACACATCGGAAGATCTGAAAAAGGAGAGATTGAGAACAGTTCGTGGCCCGTTTCTTAGTGTACTGCTCCGGCATTCGCCTGGCGTTGATCGGCCAAACCACGCAAAACCACCGTGCAGAGCAGCAGACCTCTAGAATCTTCCTCCTCCAGACAGCGGACGAATTCGACCTAGCTACGTAGCAAGTGTTGAAAATCCCTCCACCGTCTAGACTCGAATACTAGGACTTCCGGTGGAGTGATGGCGCGGCTGCTTGGGCAGAGGTGACGCAACGCCGGCCGGTACGGCAGCCCCCAGGAGGCGCGGAGGGTGGTCGTGGTTGGCGGCGGCGAACCGCCGACCGGTCTCATTCAAGCGAGTGGTCACGGACGCGCGCCCAACACGCCGATAATCAATGCGCGCTCCTACAAGACCTGCCACTCGCACGTGAAATGTGGGCGCGGGGCCACGTACGCTAGGCCACATCCATTGCCTTTCCGGGTAACTTCGGTGTTGTATCTCGACGATAATCGTCTGGAGAAATAGCTCTCAAGAGAAGTTATGGCTTGGGGAAAACAGATTCTGACAATTGTGCAAACGAACCAAAATCATGAGGTGGAACCACGCAGGTAGTTGCAGTCAATACGTCGTCGAGGGCAGTTTTCCTTTGTAATGATTCGTGAATTATTAGTTTAGTGTGACGTTTTAAATTTTGCACTAGTCATAATAGCGCACGTTGGATCACTCCCTTTATTTTTCTTCATTTTTACTTAGGTGACCTATAGGATTCAAGATAAACATTAACGATATTCCGTCTTGAACAAATATCTCAACATCACTTAAAAGTAATAATCATTTTTCAGTGTAATTCCACGCTAAGGTAAAGGAAAATAAATTTTTAAAAAACTAAAAGTTCTTGCCTAAATTAGGAAGCAAATAGTAGGTTGTTGCGGCCAAAATGAAATATCTAAGTTGATATTTCAAAGGCAACCAATGCTTTTGCGGCAGCTAACACATAATACGCCTTTAAGTTTGATCATTTTCTAAAAGGAAAGAATATAAAAGGAAATGAAATTCAGCATCATTTCTTAATATATAGTTGATCGCATGTATCAAAGAAGTGATTACTATTGAAGGAGAATCAACATGTTCATTTCTAGGAATGACAGCAAAAATTCATCTGCTGATTTTGTAATAAACAGCCAAATACTCATTCTGGATTATTCATAATAAATTTACATAATTATAGTTTGTTTACATTTCTTTTAGCTGCCGTGCCTCTTGCCGATATCTAAGAGCATATTAACATGTATCTTGCATTACTTAAAAAATTACTATATCAACAGATGATTGCACTACTCACGTACATTTCTGAAGTGGACACGTATGCTTGCTACCTTAAATAAAATCTGAGAAAATATGTGCACCGTTTTACTGGTTCATTCAACTTAAATGCCGTTAGGAACAGATTTCCCTTCGTAGAAGACTCTTTTGCCCAACGCACACTCACACCCTACGATCTTCTGCGCAGAGGACCTATTTATCCCAGCTGCATCACGCACAAGCCTGACCGACTCACCTCAGCCGCCAAAGCAGGCGGCCACAAAAGCGCATTGGGGAGACGAGAAATTTCTTTTTCCCTCCACAGTAAGTCTAGGAGGGAATTATATTATGACAAAAGGAAATGACGTACTCGTATTTTTTCTATTTCTTTTCCTTCACTTTCGACTAATAATTCATTTTTTACCTTTTTATGTCATTTTAAACGTATTTTCCGCAGGTTTAAGTGATTTTAATATAATGTTAATGGTACATACTTTAATTAATATTTACGAGGTTTAAAAATATTCCTCACAGAATTCGTGAGAAGACTATTCGATTTCTTCATTCAGAAATTGTAAAAAAGCCATTGTAAGTATGTAATCTAAGATTCCTGTGACGCCTGTCAACCCCACTGTCAGTTCGGACGTTTTCGCGATAACAATGTATGTAAAGACAGAGATTTCCTGGTAAAGAACAGCCCAAACCAAAAGTTTGCAACCTGAGTTCAATTGAACGAAAGGAAGAAGAGTTGTTTACATCAGTATCATATCCAACAGCTTGAGTTATTCATCTAAACTCGTTTTTATCAAATTTTTCACGTCATTTTTCTTTGTTTTTAGGGAATTTTTAAAACAGTTCAAGAGAATTTTATTGATCATTTTTGGCGATGTTTTAAGTACATTAAAATTCGCCTCCATACATCATTCATTCAACCTAAGGCGAGGTACAGAGCAGGACAAGATAGGGCAGAGTTAATTCCTAGTGTGGGCACAACTCCACTACAACAATTCATGTTCTATCAGGGGCACACGTCCACGGAGTGAGCTCCTGAGATTTTCGCTTTTATTGCCCCCCCCCCCCGCCACTGCACAAAACAACGGACCGATATCCGGAACCAGTCGGAACTCGGTTTGCCCTCTCGGCAACCATCCCATTCAATGCCTGTGTGGGGCCGCCCCGCTAGCTCAGAGCTGCAAGCTTTCCAGGCCATGACCGAAGTCAATATCATCGTGACATGACGCGCCACTCACATGCGCCGAAACACCGAGTCCCTCCTCGTTGTCCAGAGTATTGGACCACTGCCATGACGAATCCGAGAGCCCAACTGTGGGCCACGCAAATTAAGGTCCGGACGGCTCGGAGCTCCCATTCCGCCTCCTCACTGCCTACACTGAAAGGCTAACGACGTGAGTAACGCCGAGAACCTAAGCAACCTGTCGGTAGGTAATTTCTCGACGAACTTTTGTATATGGAATCCAGAGCGTTTCTAAGAACCTGCTTCACCCAATCCTGCCCAAAGGTCAGCACGCCAGGGACCCAACTGGTGGGTTACCGGGTTGAACCGGCACCAGGAGCTTCATCATTGCCTACTCACTGCGCTCCACCTTGAAGCTAACGACGTGAGTTTCACCGTGAAGCGAAGGGTCCGGGCGGTCGTCTACAATCTCTCCCCGAGACCATGCCTACCAACGCAGACACAATTCCCCCCCCCTTCCCCGAGCGAAGGGAAAGGCGTCGGTCGCTTTCGCGCGACTGGTTCGCGCGGCCGCTAATCCCGCGTCGCGACGCGCCGGCGACGGCGACGGCGGCTGGCCCGTCCGCGTCCGCCTCCACGCCGTGAGCGCGCGCTTTGTCGACGCCTCCCGGGGCTCCCGCCCGCTCCGCCCCGAAACAATCGGGCCGGGCTTGCGCGCGGCGGGCGCGACGGGCCCCCGCCTGCGGGCTGGGGCCGCCCGCCCGTCCCGCCACGCACAGTGGGCCTGGCGCGTACAGTGTCATTCCTATTGTAGTTATTTTACTTGTTCTCAGCTTTACTCTGCGGATCATTAAAAGCCCGAACGTAATTCTTCCAAAGTATAATCACACATGTGAATCATAATATTTTATTATTTATTCAGTGATGGAGCGCTTATAAATGTGTATTTTAAACTTTAAAGTTGTTTTTACATTATTGTGTTACATTATTATCCTTCTCAGATTATTGTCATGTGTGAAGAATTGGTACTGACGCACTCAACCAACACTGATTGCCTGTAAACAAAAATATTCTAGCATTTATCCCCCTCTATCTCTTCCTCCCCATTCTCTCCTCGCTTTCTCTCTCTTCCCCTAATATTTAAAGGAAAGTCTGTCTATATAGAACAACCGGGACAGAACCTTGTAATTGTGCTACTGTTGGATAAAGAATTATCTCCTCCCCCAGTCCAGCAAAAAAGAGATTTGATACGAGACGCTCGCAGATTATTATGTAGGGAGAAATGCAGGTGCACAGCAACCTGCAACCCACATTACGCTGAAATGCACTTTACTATTGTCCATAAATCGGAAAATATAGCCAGGGCCATCCGGCTTTCCGCGTCCTCAAAGGTAAATAAGTTATGTTTCTTATGCCGAAATCTACACAATGAGTTCTTTTTGAGGTTCTATTTTACTTTTTGAAGGACATCTACTCCGTAGCACGATTATGCAGAAACGCTGGAAGTCCAGTGTCAAGCTATTTTCTCTTACAAAAAATTATTTAGTTTATGAGTTTTAATTTTAGTTATTATAGTTTAATAGTTTATTAAAAATGCTATGTTTCAGTAAAATGTTAATTAATTCCTCTTTAGCAACCCTTTCATCTATAAAGTGGCAACGGCCAGGTTCCACTGCTAAATATAGATTATTTGAAGTACCCTCTATTCATCGGAAGCAGAGCTGCAAGTCCTCGACTGAGCGTCGAAGGAAAGGAAGTTCTAAGTGTGAATACCACCAGCGTAAGATTGTTTATGCTTATTCATTTGATCGTCAAAATTCCAGCAACTTTTGGATAATTCTAATCACCGGCTCAGATCAGTCGGTTTACAAACTTATTCGGGTCAGTTGCGAAAGAACTTTAATCACTGACCAAGAAATACGCTAGCAATTCCAAGATTTTTCTTAAGATTGGGTAGCAAATGATAATTCCTTCCTTTTCTATCCTAGAAAACTGGGGGAAAGCAGAAAACACATTTGGATTGTACTGGACTGCATGGACACTACTGTGTCTAGACAAAAGGAATTTCTATTGTCAATCAAGATAACACTTATTTTTTTAAACAATGCGATTGTAACAGTTACAAGGCCTCATTATATCATAACGAATAGGGCTCAAAAGAAAAATACTTCATATCTTATTACGAAATTCTTATATTTTAATCAAAGCGTGTCTAATATACCCATCAAACATATCTTTCGTTAGTGTTATAGTTTACACAGGTAGAGATAATTACATTTGAAATAATTTTTTTTAAACTTTACATATTTGCTATCAAAATGACTTTGCATAAAATTAGCCAAATTTATCCATATTTGGATAAGTTGAAATTCACGAGCTAAAAGAACTGAAAATATTTCATTTTTGGGTTGCGAGACCCTTAAGACAAGTTGGCAACAAAAATAATTGACTTTTGTTGGAAAATTATGGTGTTGTATATACAATCTTTCCTAGTTCACTCGCTGTCATGAATCTCCATAAATCTGTATCATAGAGTGCTTGAAGAATGTTTTATTTTTATGAACAGTGTAACAGCACATCTTATGAGAGACGCTTCGTTGTTTTGCTTCCTGTTCAATCGCTCATGATCACATACCATAACTGAAAATGTGAAAAAAATAGATAGAAGTATCTATATCATTTCACGTTATCATTCTACAGACGTTTATTCTCAAATTACTTCAAATAATATTATTTTATATTTCAAAGAAATTTCCTCGACTGTTACGTTTGCCCTGATAGGCAAGAAATATGGAGCACTGGGCCCTGCTGCCGCTGCCTGTACGCGCCCTTCGGTTACCGGGGGCTGTTCGTTTTATTGCCCGACTTTCGTATTATAAAGGGCGAAGAACGAAAAGTGAAGTACCATACAGGGCTAGCGTGCACCTGGAGCCAGTGTTGCCAACGTAAGAGTTTGTGTGTGAAACGACCCGGGTAGTGGTGACCTTGCCCGCTAAAGGCAGGGAGGGAGGAAGGGCGGGGGGCAGCGATCCGGATGTTTTGGGGTGAACAATATAGGCAAGGGCGCGCGACTCCCCCTTCGGGGCCCAGCTGACGGCGCGGCGGCCCCCAGGGCTGCGTTTTGGGGCGCGGGGGGCGACGGCGGCGGCGGAGGGCGACGCCGTGGCCGAAGTGCTCCGATGGCCGTGCCCTCCCACACGCCCTTGCGGACCGCCCACGGGAAAGTACGAGGGTGCTTTAACCTCGCAGTACACGCGAGTAGGGTGCCGTGGAAAGTGATGAGATGGGCATATTTACATGAGCGCGGGTGGGGGAAAGCGAAGTAGCAAACGCTTATGGAGAAGGCGATGAGGCCCGCGGTAAACTTACGACTGCTTCAGAATGTTATGAAAGTGCTGGACAGAAAGGAACGTTTCTGCTTTAATAATCCACGACGTTATGTAATTATTAAGAACTCACGCGACTTCATTGTTAGTTGTTTTCATTCCATGCCAATATGCTTTTTAACAAAAGCATTTTTGGATGCTGAATTTTATTCTATTTATTATGTATTACGAGAAGATAACATGTTTTTATTACGAAAGCTCGATTTTATTATCCTCTATTGATTCCAGATTACTTTTACAACTTGGAAACTAAAAATACATTGTAGCCACGTGCATTGATGGATTTTGATTTTTAATGCTCACAAATCTCTCGATGGTATCTCTTGGTCAAGATACTTAATTGCAGTATTTTATCAAACAATATTAAATTTGTGATTTCTATTTCTTGTATAGTACAGAGAAAGAATTTTACGCATCTCTGAAAACCCGCGATTTTTGACCGAAAAAGTAGTTTGATGGGTCCCCTGAAACCAAAAAATTAGGTAATTCTGGTTCTTATAGATAGTAAATTACTTCCATTAATTCTTTGGATGTGAAAATCCACGAATCTTCGTACCAAAAAATTGTTTTTCGGCAAACTCGATCTGCCTCTGTAAGCAATACTAGCGCCGTAAATAGAATAAATAGATTTTTACCGACATTTATAGTCCTCTATCGATTTGGCTAATATTGCTGCCGCTTGAATTAAAAATCGATATTTTGATTATAAAGGGTATTTTCATGTAGCTGCGAAGACATTTTCAAAATTTCCTCAAAGAAGGTTCAATATTTTACCCAAATCAACAAATGACGCAGGTACTATTTTCGTTGAAAACTATGCATTTTCAATACATAGAAAACTATGCAAATTAAACAGCTTAAAAAATTTCGGCGTCTTGTTACAACCACAATGTTGAAGGTAGATTGTTTTAAGAACTATCATCAAAATTAGAAATTTACAAACGATTTTTAATAAAACTTTAGAGAATTTAAAAAATGGAAACGCTCAACTTTCTTTTTGAGATGCTGAAACCGTTCGTCTGACAACTTTGACGTTTGGTGTGGTGGAGAGGTGAAACGCTTCTGGACCGTAGGCAACTGACTTCGAATCCGAGCGTGGTCCAAACATATTTGCTAGTTGGAGACACGTTTCCGATTCACATAATGTGATAATATTGTGTGCCTGTTACAAGAAAGTTGAGAGAGTACTTACGGTTGTAACACCACTCGCTTAAATTTGCGTGGATAAAGAATCAGGTTTACTGTTCTTCCACAATGTGTCCATTGTGACAGACAGGACATCTGAGATTACTACAGGATTCTAATAACATTCTGTTTACAGATCATGTTACTAATAGTTTGTAACACTTCTGAATATTTAGCAATACCATGACGGATATCGGAGTAATAATTAAGATTTTTGTAAGCATGATGTGAACTAACACTTAACATCACAAACAGACCGCGCAATTTATACAATAAAAAATTAATGTATGTTGAACTAAACAAATTTGCAGTAAAAAATAAGAAATTGACTAATAATTTATTTGTTACTTTTACAATAGCATGTCGCAATTTTTTTTCCTCGTGTTGTTTATTAATATTTAACGAGAAGGCAGTTTACTCGAAAATTGTTCACTAGAACAATAATGCCCATAAAGTGTTTAACCGAACTATTCCCTCTCATTGGTTGAATTCAGTAAACTGATATCTTTGTAGTTGTAATTCACCATGATTGTCTTCTTTTAGATTCTCAGAAGTCTTTTAAGTCCGTGAAATTACAGCATAATGCAGTTTCTGGAATAACACCTGGCTGTAAAATTGCTCACTATAAAGAAGATTATACGTTTGACGCAGTTTCAAGTCATGACAGGAACATGTACAACTTTCCAACCTCGTGGAAAGTTATAATTTTGCAAAAGACGTATGTTTTATAGATATAAAAACTAATCATTCTTTGAAATTTAATATATTCGCCCATTACAATAATTCGAAATGTAAAAAATTCGTTAAAAATTAACATTTTATTATTAATGTTTCTTTGAAATTTAATAGGAATGCCTATTACAATAATTTTAAATGTAAAAAATTCGTTTAACATGAACATTTTATTATTATTTTTGTTTTTTCTAATTTTGAGAAAAATATATTTCTCATGGATTGCTTGCAAGGCACTTAATCTTATGAAAATAATTTCATTCGATAAGTTCTTATTCTGATTTTCTGTGAAAATATAAATTGACGAGTTCACTTACTTTTATTGCGTATTATTTCAACATTTAGTGTTTCTCCAAATAATGTTCCTCACCGCATTACTTGGAAAGACGCTTCAAATCTGTTCCTGAACCCCTTCCTACTACAACTACAACCCGCACTGACCTCCGAAACTCCCATTCGCAGTGGTCGCCGAAGGAGCGGTAGCTTCGCTCGCATTTGCCAACGAGAGCGGTCTAGACGCGGCGAAATTGCCCCCATTGTGAGTACAAAGCTGCACCGCCGCCGTTGCCTCTCGGAAAACTGCCTCTTTCATCGCTCTCTCTCTTCCGCCTCCGCCTTGGCCATCACCACCATCAACACGTGCGATACCGGCGGCGCGGTGGCTGGAAGGAGGCATGGAGGGAGGCGGTGGCGGTGGCGGTGGCGGTGGCGGCGGCGGCGGCGGGGTCGCGGAGGTCAGTGCTGCGAGGGGCAGCTGGCACATGTGACCGCGCTCTCCCTTAATTTTCTAAGGCATCCTCCTCCCTTTCTTCTGAGTATTGTTCCCTCCTCAAATCCCTGCAACTCCTTACGTAGACTGCTGCACCTTTTGTGCCCCGTCTTGCGGCCCTGGCCAGATGAAAGCCGCAGGCAGGGGCGGCCGGCGCGCGCGCCGCGGCGGCTGTAGTGGAGGGGACGTCTTGGAAGTGGATGTGGTGGTGACGGCGGACAGTGGCTCCAAATGCCATGGAGGAAATTTTTTGTTAGGAAGAAAATAAAGAGGGAATTTCGTGTGTTTCAACGATAACATTAAACTAATATTGCTGTTTCGGATAGCCGAGATCGCTAAGGCAGTAGTGCCGTGGCGATCTCGGACGGAAGGATCGCGAGTTCGAGTTCCGCCTGGGGCATGGTTGTGTGTTCGTGTCTGTAAACATTTGATAGTCCATCAAACAACATTGGGGATTTATAACCCTAGAGTGTAAAAATGGATGGGGCCTCGGTGGGTACAAGTGGCGCATTCCCAAAAATGTCCCGTTCACATACACTTTTTTTCGAGGTTGCTGTAATTCAGGGTAGATTTCCATCCTGTATCAGTATTTCTACTTGAAAATGGAACGAAAAAAATAAAAAGAGACCATCTAATTTACCGTTGTCCGTCTTTGTGTATTTTTTCTCAAAATTTTAATTTATTTCTATTTTATTTTTTAAATAACATTTTGCCTTCAAATCGCCATTCCATGACCTCAAACAAACAGGTTTTGCCGATCGATGTTTTTCCTCGACTCGTCTGTCAGTCCCTTTCGAACCAGTGTGCGGTGACGTGTGCGAGCAATGGCGTTGGAGGCGGTGGCGGCGGCGACAGGGAAGCGTGCGAGGTGTAAGGCCCATTCGGAAAACGTCGACCGCTACCTGACGGTCGCGCGCCACCTAAGGAGGGTGAGACACCCCAACCAGCACACTTGCTGCCCCCGAGGGAGTCAGATGCACCCGGGGAAGGCGCTTCGAGGGGCGGTTTGCTCTCCGGCGGGTGCTCGAGATGCATGACCCTTTGAGTGAAACGATCCTCAATGCAGACGGCTCTTTAAGTGTCTGGATCTGCCCCTGGCATCTGCCTCGCATTCGAACGGCCGTGTAACGATTTTATTGATTGTGTGTTGCATATTTTAAAATCACGATGAACTTCCGTAACTGTCGACTCAACTATTAAAAAATAAATCTCTTAATACTTTGGCAAATATATTTTTTTTCCTTTTTCAGAAATGTCAGAACAGACATCTTCAGTGCAACAGTTCTTTACATACTACCAAGAATATAAAAAAATGCTGACTTCCATAACACATGTGAATAGAAAATGTTAAATGTGAGATCATCTTTGGAGCCTCAATATCGCATGATGTCAGCTGTGTTGTAGGCAGTGATGGACTGAGTATTAGAATTCAGCCGGTACGCGCAGTATCAGAACAGAGAGAATAATACAATAGAATATTTGCATTTTTAGTGAAAATCCAAACTGTACCATTGGTTTTTAAATTTTTGCCGAGTTTGTGAACATGTAGCGCTACCATTGACACCTCTTACAAGGATACAAGCTGCTTAGTCTTCTCTCAAGCAGCTCATGTTAAACAGCACGATTTTGCTGTATCAATTTTACGAGTTGGTAGAGTCTTTCGAAATAGGCGTTGTCTGATAATGCCGGAGTGCCCAACACAATATGTTCAATGGATTCACCATATGTTTTACATGTTCTGCCCTTGTCTATCATATTCTTCATTACATCGTTTTTGTAGTCTTTGGTTCCCCCTGTCTTCGATAGCCATTACAAAACTCTTCAGTCTCAATAAATAAATATCCACTTATTAACAATGCAGAGATGTAACTTTACCAATATGTTGATCTTTCAGAAGATTGAGGACATTTCTGTGCAGGATTTTGCCCTTCCAACAATGTAGTTAGCTATTTTTAACTACATGGATTTGTAATGTTGTATTGTATTGGCATGTTGACAGTGTTATGATGATGATGATGATTATTATTATTATTATTATTATTATTATTATTATTATTATTATTATTATTATTATTAAGTAAAATTGAAGCCGTTCCTAAATTTAAAATAAAGCATTTAAACCAGAGTGTTAAATTTGTAAATCATTCATTTGACAATAAAATGTATATGATAGTGCGTGAAAATTCTGTTAGAAATAATTAAAGAACAACTACGTATCGCATAATATTGTTTAATCACTAAACGTATAAAGTACTCCTTTTTCTGGATGTACATTATTCTTTCAGGATGAATATTTTGAATATATATTATTAATTCATCTCGAAAGTAAACAAACTCTTCTTATTAAACCTGAAGTTTGAATGAAAGATTCTTGACCAAGATCCCATAGCAAAAATTACCTCAAAATATATTTCATCATGTTATATGCATCATTTTATTATTAAGTTGTAAATCTGTCACTTTTTCTTGAGCAATATCTACAGGTCGTACTTTCGCCCAAGAATTTTAACTGATGAGTTAATTTCCAAGGAAGTTTTAAATTTCCAAAGCAATAACAATTCACATGTGTCGTTACTATTTTAATGAAATTGAAACAAGACGAGCTAGAAACAACGCGGACAGTAAAACGTTATTCATTACAAACCCGAGCGCTATTTTAATCAATTCTTCGGCACCTTCACCGTAATGGATGCGAGCGTTCAGGACGGAAACGAGAAAAATGCTCGCGGCGGGAAGGGGCGGGTGTCGTAATTTACAGCACGCGCGCGCGCGGGGACGAGGGCCGCTTGACGTAGACACAGGTTTTTACGACAAAGCGATGACACTTGGGGCGCCGCGCGGCGGCCCCGCCCCCTTCAGGTATACGTCAAAGCGACAGCTCCGATCGGGCGGCGCGAGGCGAGTTTAAGAGGGCGGCTCGCCCCCGCCCCCGGCCCCCGCCCCGCTGCGTGCGTATCTCGGCGCCTTCGGTCACGACTCCGGGCCGCAGTATCGTTAAGTCTCACCCCATATCCACCCCGCCCGGCCGAGCTCGAGCTCTCACACACAACACATCATCACTAGACGCCCACCTCCATAGCCGCGCCGACGCGTTTCGCGGACCAGCAAGCCTTTACTGGCTCGGCAAGCCTGTAACAAATTCTCGGCGACCTCCCCACAAGGCTCCTCTCGCCGCCCGCACCCCCTCCCACTCCACGCCGCGGGTGCAGACGGGGGAGCGCGGTCGTTTCCATCCACCGCGCGCCTCCACGCGAGGCAGGCGCATATTTTAGTTTCGGCTAGTGCGGACCTCGGGACAGATGCAGTGCGCCGCGCTACAAAGGAACCAAGTTCCTTGCAGGAGAGAGGATCCTCCCCCGCGAGAAAATAAATGCACCGAATCTCGTATTCTTGTGCTTAGGATTTAATGCCGCGCCGAAGACCCTGTCCCCTCGCAAAGACCTCCCGCCGTTCCTTCAACGTGGCGGCTGCCTTCTGAACGGCCGCGCCGCGCCGCAGTCGCTGTCTCTCTCTCTGCGGCCGAATCGCATCTGCTGCGCTTATCGCTCGCCTCGCCCGCCCGCCTCGCCCGCTCTGCCGCCCGCGCGGCGACACAGTGGGCGGCGGAACACGAGCACGTGACTGTTTATGACGGAAGCGCTGCAGCAGCGCCGCCCACGCGTCGCTCCTTCCGCCACTTCGCCGCCCTCGCTCCACTCGCCGCCCGAGTTTTCTGCGGGCGCGTCCTCGCGTATTGTTCAAGCACCAACATCGGCGCCGCCGCAGCCGCCGCCGAGCCGCCGCGCCGCGCCCCGCCGCCGGGGCGGCGCTCTGCTCGGCATTCGCGTCGCGCCGGAGACGCGATCGGGTGCAGGAATAGGATAGGCAGCCGCCGTTCTAATTTCTATGCTCTTACGAGCTATACCGAGCCCGGCGGCGGCGAGGAGGGTTGGCGAAGCGCCGGCAGGGGTGGCGAAAATGAAGACAACGACTTTGCGGCGCATGATGGAAGGTGCGAGGAGGGCAAGAGAAGCTTTAGTTGGAAGGGTGCAGACTGACGAAGGTGAGTTACGCTGAAAGTGATCTCAATGAAGGGGAGGCGAGGGGACGGCAGCTCGTGTTGAAGACTGCACCCTCTGAAAAAGAGATGTGGCAAGGGCATGGGCGGGAATACTCAAGACCCGCGCATGGCTAATGAATGCAGCGGAGTTATCGTTGATAACCTGCGGGAAACTGAGTCCACCAACTGTCTTGAAGACATTTTCAGAGTAGAATGGTGCTGCTAAGCTTTTTTTTCGTGATAAGAGCTGATAATAATATTAATAATAATACTAATACTATTAATATAATAATAATATAATGTAAAATAGTCCAAGTGCACTATTTCTCGATAAATAGTGATTGAGCCCGCGTGGGTTGCTCGTTCGTGTGGTCTCGATATGGCAAATTCGACGACAAAAAGTAATAAAATGCACGATACTTCTAACTTTCAGAGCCCAGAAATCAAGCGAAGGATGTATTATCTGTAGGTTATTAACAACACCATTTCATTCCCTAGTTTCAATAATTCCTCCAATTTGTTGATTTCAGAAGCCAATTCGAGTAATGCAGGTGAATAAAAATGTCTGAGGGCATTTACGATGCAGTCACTGGTTCTTGAATTGCTGGAGGGGAGTTATAAACCTCCAGAAGGGTTTCCAGACTTCAAGAACCGCATTAAATCATCAGTCTTTTCGAATGTGGAAAGAACCTTCATCGATTTTCAGCCGTTCACTGTTCAGCGTTCATTTTTCCGGGGTTGAAGTATGCATTCATCCAATGTATAGTCACGATTCAGTTAAATCAAAAAAAAACAAAAATAGGTGTTCTTTCGGTACGGTCCCGTTAGGATCGGCGCCGTGACGGGAGGCGACGCGGGGCCGGTGAGGGGAGTGAGGGCGGAGGGGGGCGGGGCGCGCCGATGGGACGCGGCGCTGGGGTCGCCGCGCGCTCGAGGTGGCGCCAAATAGCACCCCATTAGGCTGAACGCACGCCGCTGCGCTGCCGCTGCCTCCGCCCCGGGGCCGACGCGTGCGGCGCGCGGATCCTCTGCTCTGCCGCCTTGATCGCCTGCGGATATGAAGGCGCCCGCCCGCCCCGGCCCGCCCCCAAACGACGCCTCCCGCAGGATTGGAGCTCTGTTTCTTGCTGTCATGCGCACCTGGCAGCGCGCCTCGCTTCTGCTCTTCGTCGGCTTTCTCTTTTCTTCGTTTTTAATGTTTTTGTTTTCATTCTTCTTTTCTCTTGTTCTAATCTGCTTTTATCCTTTTATTATCTCTTTTCATTCTCTCTATTCGATACTTTCTCCTGTTTTGTCTTCCATTTCCATCCTTTTTATCCTGCCTTTTTATCGTGTTTAGTCTTCTTCTATACTGGTTCAGTTTTTCTGTTCTTTTCTGTTTATACTGTTTATTCTTTTTTTCATTCTGGCGTATTCTCTCTTTTCAACCTGCTTAGTCTTTCATCTTATCCTTAAATACTTTTCTCAAATGCATGTATTCTTGTTTTCGTCATATTAATTATTTTGTCTTGTACTTTTTACTTCTTGAGATTAAAAACGATTTTGCTCGTATAGAAATGGAGTTTGAAACATCTGTATTGAGCATATTTTTCTTCATCGTCTATTCATTGTCCATCCAATCTATCTATCCTACATCTCTCTCATTTTACATGTGTAAGTATTATTTACGATGGTATTTTGGGTATAAACAATCATTCTGGTGTTTTTAGTTAAGCGACATGAATTGGTTTTAACATTTGTATCCTCCTTTCTCCCTAACACAATTTGAGTATACGCATCTTGTTGTCAATTCAACAACATTACAATCTCTGATTGCTAAGAGCATGAATGATGATCGAAACGAAAGGTTTTTCTTGGATAGGTGTCGAGATTGCATTTTATACGTATGACTCACTCTTTTTCTGTTTCTTTAAGAAATTCATCTTGCTTCTTGGGTGGATTATAAAAGGTGACATTCGTCTTTTATTGGCTAAGCAACTCTAGTTTGTCTCGGGGATTGTCCTGGACAGAATTTTTGTTTCAATGACCAGTTTTCTTTATGTATTTCACATGTTTGGCCTCATTCTTCCTCATTTTTAACAGTCTTTATCAAAGTCACTTTCCGAAATCGGATATCGAGGTAGTATGGACTTATTTCAAACTGTCTTTTCGAGTTAAATAAGTTTTACATTAATTCAGAGATGGTATCTCTTTCCCTATTGATTACAGTCTTGAATCGCGTTTGTACACAAGTGGTTTTTGTTTAGGGAGTCAACTAGAGAAAGCAATGCTTTGTCAATATTGTAAATGGACGAAGAAATGGCATGGAAATGAATTGGAAGACAATTTGAAAAGGAGAAAAACTATTCTTTGACTCTAATTAAGGTAGAATCCTAATTATTAGAGAAAGTATTGCATTTCTACGCCTCACTTTTCATCGGCCGCTAGACGTTTGTGGCACGTTTCAATCACACTTTATTTATATAATTTTATAAATAATCAATTTTTTGGTATTTATAATGCATAGCAATTTCAGATGAGGAGTGAGTATCAATCATTTACAAAGATGTTGGGTGACCGCCATGTTCATCTGAAACTCAAGTTAACAGAAGTTTCATTATCGTTCCACATTTAAAACGTTACATTCTTGGTTTGTAATGTTACTTCATGACGTCATTCATTCACACTCTTCACTAGTGTGTCTGGAAACTTCTTTTACAACAATGTGTATTTTTCCTGCTGGAACGTCACTCTCGCGTTCCCATACGCTGGCCAAATTAAACCGGAAAGCAACCATAGCCGAAAAGAGCGACCTAATGGCTCATGAGGCGAAATAAGCACACTTTCATGTGGAGCTGAGTGAGGTACTTTGTGCAGCATGCGAGATTGCCATGGGGGCGGCGATGCACGCCGACGGGCCGAGGGCGGGCCTCGTGATTGGTTGCGAGCGCCGAGTTCATTCGACCCGGCTGCGATTGAGCGCTCCGCCCACCAAGCTCTGTATCCACGGCCGAGGCGAGGGGCAGGCCACCCGCCCTCCCTCCCTCTCCACCCCACCCCACAGCCGTTATGAGGCGTCGGCGTTGCTCGGCGCGATACAGCATTATCTCTCGACTTCCGGCTTCAAAAGGGACGCCACCCACACCCGCGCCGCCCGCCCGCCCCGCCGGCTCTTATTTTCGCTCGCGCACCCTCCCTCATCCCCACCTCTCCTCCATGCCCCGACTAGCCGCACTTTAGCCTCTCGGCCCCGCGGCCGCCCGCGCAGCTTTATTTTCGAGAGGCGGGGCCAGCTTCTGCCGCCATCGCGTTGTTTCCCTCTCACCAAAGAGTCTGCCTCCCTCCCCAGCCCGGCCGGGGCCGGCCGGCCGCGCGCCGCGGGAAGGTGCGCAAACGAAGTGCGAAGCGCCAAAACGCGCGTCGCAGAGATAACCTCATTCCATTTCCTTCTTCGAGCGTTAACATCCTCCGCCTCCGTCGCGATCGCACTCAACAGAAAACACCATTTTTGTGGTGCTGAGGTATTAACTCGACGCAAGTCTGGGTTGCTCCTGGCGGCGATGGCGGGACGCCGTTGTAAGACTCTAGTAGAACGTGTATCGATGAACGTGGGTGACGAATATTTTCATTTGGATTTACTTCTCGATTTAGTGGGTATAAGAGGCAATTGTTGATATCTTATCAGAGCAGATAAGCAATTCAATATGCGCGGTTGCCTTTCTGAATAATATAATTAATATAATAATAATAATATAATATAATAATTCTAAATTATTAGATAATATATATTTTGGCTATAATTCCATTATTTACAAAGATATTTTTTTCCTAATTCTATAACAGTTTTAAAACAAGTCTACATCATTACGATATGCATGTTATGTTAAGTCATCCTTGCTGTTTCACGTAAAGATGAGGTTATAATTCTTAGCTCCAGAATGAGAATTTAGATATCAGAAGTTTCAAGCAGGGGTGTTATCTCCCGCTCGAATCACCAAGACAATCACTTGGAAAAATATTATCTTTAATGTAGCATCATTTAACTTCACAAACAACTTTATTCATGTTAGTAGGCAGAAAAATAATTAAAATCTGAAAGGTTTGCGGAATTATGTTCAATGTCACCAAAACGCTTGTGTGAAAGGAGAAAAGTAATTTTCGAATTTTCTGGCATTCCTCTTACACCAAGAAACCAAAATACTATGAACAACTGGAAAATATTTTCTCATTGTTTGTTTGAACAAGAAGTTTTCGGCGGAAGAGCTGGGTGGAACTCATCGTTTCCGCATCCGCGCAAGAGGCATAACAGAGTTGGCAGGGAGTAGGCGCTTGGCCGGGGCGTGCCCGCGCGGGCAGTGGGAGCAGTTTTACATGTGGCTCGACCGCCGAAATAAAAATGGACCAAAAAGCTGGGACGAGGCGCCTTGCTGGGCTTCTTCCGCCAATCTCCAGAGCTCGGTTTTGTTATCATCTCGTCGGCAGCGAGGCCAAATTTTTGAGGGCGTGATGTGTTATCTTATCGGGCTCGCCCCGCGGGTGTCAACATGGTATCAGCGCCGCGCGGCCGCCTCCTGCAGTCAACAATGCGCCTGTTCCGCTGCAGCAACGCAGGCGGAGGCGCAGTCTGAGGGCGGAGACGCAGGCGGAGGCGAGGCGGGGGGAGGCACGGGCGGAGCGCGGGCGGAGGCGCGGGCAGAGGCGCGGGCGGAGCGTTGGGCGGAGGCGCGGGCGGAGGCGCGGGCGGAGGCTGCGGCGAGGACGGCGGAAGGCCGGGCGTGAGGCGCGGCGGGAGCCCGCGGGTGGGGCGCGGGCGGAGGCGCGGCGGAGACGCGGGCGGAGACCGGGCGGAGGCGCGGGCTGAGGCGCGGGCTGAGGCGCGGAGGAGGCGGCGGGCGGAGGCGCGGGGAGGCCGGGCGACGGCGCGGGACGGAGGCGCAGCGGAACGGAGGCTGATGATCGCAGGCGGTGTGCAGGCGGAGGTGCAGGCGGATGGGCGCAAATACAAGTGGAGACGAAAGGCGCAGGAGAAGGCGAGGACGAAGCTGAGGAATTAGGTGGTGATGAGGGAAAGGCGGGAGGACTCTCGTAAGTGGAAGCGAGATGGAGGCAGTGGCAGAGGTGGTATTGGGTTGATTGATTGTTTGATTGATTGTTCCAGAGCTTCCGATCAGGAAGTCAACAACGATCATTAGTCTCGTACGTGTAATGCATGCATTTCGCTCGGGAGTGGCGGAGATCTCCGCCGCTGAATGGTGAGATCGGCGCGCGACCTCCGCGTCGGTAGCGAGATTTCCAACAGGTATCTGCGACCAGCGGGGCACTCGCCCCAGCGGGGAAGCTCTTAGGTTTGTCGGGTCTCGAACATATGTGGTATGTAGTTTTTATTTAGTGTGTAGTTAGTGTGTGAGTAGGTGTTGAGGATGGACAAGAGAAGAAAGGTGAGATCGCGGCGGTCCGTGGCCCGTTGTAGTGCATACTCCGGCATTTCGCCTGGTGTTATCGGCAAAACACGGAAAACTACGGATGAGAGCACCGGTGCGATAGAATTCTCCTCCAGACGGCGAACTGAACTCGATGTAGCTGACAGCTAGTGCGAAAATCTTCCCCCTGTCCGGTTCTCAACTTGAACCTCCGGTCAGAGGACTGCAGCGGACATAGTTGGTGCCCTGAGCATCCTCTCTCGGTGAGGAGGCATTGGGAGGGGTAGATGCAAGATGGCAGAGTGAAATTGATTACGTTGTCGTTCTTAGTTTCGAAAGTGTGTATCGTATTCCTCAAAGGGCGATGTTACCTCTGCGCTCTGGAACGGTCGGTGGAAGCGAGATTTCTGCATTTGTATGTCTACACGTCGATTTCGCGGTTTTCCCCCTTCTGTAGTATTGTTTCCAGATGAGGAAAAACTCAAGCTTCCGGCTGGTGTCCTGGCAAAGTGGGGGAGTGTAGTGGCATGAAGTATATAGTTTCTTATACGGAGAAATAATGTACCGCGAATGAGAAGGAAATATATGTGCCGCGGTATGTTGCTCGTTTGTTGGGACATGTTCCTTATACCTGGTATTGGGTCAAATAAACTTCGGAAAACTACAATCACATAGCAGTTGAAGCCTAGTTTTCTCCAAATGGATGAACTTGGCCCAGTTTATGTAGTTTAGTAATTGAAGATCCCACTCATTAGACTGGAACTTCGGTCTCTCCGGTGAACATTGGGCTAAAGGGGCTAATAGGTGGGATAGTAGCAAACAATTGGGGAAGTTGGGGACGGTGGGGTGACGGTGGAGAGGAGAAACGAAGCGAAGAAGCAGTAAGAGTTTCGAAGGGGTGGCGGAGCTTGCAGTCAAGACGGGTGGACTGTGTGGCGGAGAAGGACGAGGATCTTGCGTCCCGAACAACCGCCTCGTGTCCGAGGAATCGTTTATCTGCAAATTTTTCTCGTTACAGGCCGACGTGATTCGCACTGAGAGGACAAGTCGGCAGCGGAGGAGTGGGCAGGGCGGGGTGTGTGGGATGGGGGAAGGGAGGGGGGCGCAGGACCGGATGCATGGCCGCGCGCCGGGGACGACTGTGTTTATTTGTCCTCATAAAAAAGAAGCCGGAGAGATTGAATTTTCGAAAGACGGCGCGTTCCTTTGCGGCGCTGCCGTCATTAGGCGATGCCCCGCTGAGCATTATGATGGCTGCGTTGCGGCGCAGGGGTTGGCCAGCGCGGGGCGGCGGCGGTTAGCGACGGTGCGACGGCGGTGGCGCAGCGGTGGTTGAGCGGCGGCTGGCGGTAGTGGCGGGCGGTGGCGGCGGATAAGTGGCTGTAGCGGTGGCGGTGGCGGTGGCGTGGGGCGGCAGTGGCGGCAGCGGTTGATGCAGCGGCGGCCGTTGCGTGTGGCAGCGCGGCGGCGGACGGTGGTGGTCGAGCGGCAAGAGGTGGCAGTGGCGATGGCGCGGGTGGTGGCGGTGGCGGCGGGGGCGGCAAGGACTGGGGGGCCGGCGAGGATCCGGGGGCTGAAACGTGGCGTGGACACATGGACGTACACTGCAATCGCACTGGACGCGACATAACGCACATCGTGGGCACGTAATTTTTTAATATAAAATGTTCTAAACCACACGTCATTAACCATTCTACATTTGAATCAAAATAACAATAAGTGCGAGACGGAAAATATATTTTTTCTTTAGATGAAATACGAGTAAAAATATAATTTCTAATGCCTAAAAATGAATGGCAAATTTGTGTTCTTCTCGTTTTCAATTACTATCACCTGTATTTTTTCTTGTCAAATCATCATTTTTGCACTTTTTTTCACTTTCATGTTTACAAATGAAGTGACACATAAATAAAAAAAAGACATTAAAAATAATCGGTTGTTGAATTTACTTCTCTTTGAAGGGAATGTCCCTGTGAACTTTATCCAGTACAAACCAATTCGCTATTAGCATATTTAATATTGTATGGCTTGTTATGAATTTCTTTAGAAACTCGTTGTTTCTCAAAGCTTTGAGCTCCAAATCAGACATGCAGCTACAATACACAAAATTAATGAGACTAAACAAATAATTTACAGTTAAAGCCAATTAATATATATCTTTAGAGAAGGATGATTAGGAAAGTATATTCGTTCAAAAAAAATATTGCCCCTTTCAGACTGGCTTCGAAGAATTCATAGTTTTAATGAAATAGTTTTTTATCACCTTCACTCTTGAAGTGATACAGTGCGGAGTATTCATCGTCTCCAGAATTTAGTTTTGGCAACTTTGTCAGAGAAAGTTTATGGCGGACGATCGACAAGCAAATGTACCACAAGTCAAATGTTAATAAATAGGTATCGTAACATCTACTCCCAATATATCATTAATAGTTTTATAATAATATACAGACGATGTTATTTCATTATTTATTAACATTAAACTGAAGACCCATTTATAAATAATTTCAAGTATGACTTCCAGACCTATTATATGCTCCGTGAAATATTTGTTCTGGCAATATTAACGTGAACTACATTCGCATTAACACAATCGGAACGAGAATTTTTTTTTCAAGTCATCCTCGAAACTTTTTGTTTTTCTATGCTAAACATTTTTCTGAAAGCACAAATGCCATGATGAGATACACTTTTTTATTTCTTCAGGGAGGAAGAGCTTCTCGTGGAATGTATGTTTTGGCTCCCAAAAAACATACTCGTACTTCAGATAGAGGTCTCACTGGTCATTAACAACACATTCCACGGAAACTGTAAAATCTCTTCACTGTTTTGGGACTTCGAAGTATAATGGTAGGTGTAGGGTTTTTGCCCACTTCTTATCTTTTATTGAAAGGTTTTGGAATTTATTTTTTCAACACTTCAACATTATTAACTGTGCGGATCCTCAAAACGTTCGTAGTTACAAATTTAATTGATAATTAATAGTCCTTTCCTAATGAAACCTCAGATTTTTGAAGAAATAAGTGAAGTGTAGGAGCTTGTAGAGCTCAAACTGAAGTCAACTAAACTCAATCTCTTGTTTAGAAATAATTGCACATTGTACTGACTATTTGACAGATAATGTTAAAGAATATACTCTTTTATGCGACGATAACAAAGGATTTAAAAGGATACTTTCTAAATATTGAAACTTCAAAAAATTGGGAAATAAGAATACGAAAAATAATTGTATGTACCTCTTTTAAAGGGTGAAGTTCTTTGTTCACTTTTTTACCATACTTTGCTCTGTTTCAGGTGGTAAACCGCTATCCCTCAAAAAAATCAGTTCCTTTCCAGCCTTCCAAAAATAACTGTTTCAGAATTTATTTTTATTTAATGTTTTTAGTATTATAGTTATTATTTAGTATTTATTATTAGCACACTTATAAAAACTCAGAACTTTGTTTTCAAATAAGGACGAAACAGTTATTTATCCACCAAGGCCGTGACAGGAGTTCTAATGATCGAGTGGTGACAAAAGCTGAGGACCTTTACCTTTAAAGAGGGATTTTTGTCGCCCAAGCTTTTTAACACCAGTTAACAGCCGTGTTTCACACACGATTTTATTTTTTAAAGCAATTTTAATAATTGAGATTTACGTATTTAATAATCAACAAGATATAAACTTGGACTTGGTTTGCCTTTTCATATTTTCCTTCCATAATTCTCTTTCTAATTCCCTCTCATATTTCTCTCCATAAGAGAACATGTAGCGTAATACAAGTTTTCCCTCAAAACATTTTTCCTTTCAATCAAGTGCGTTTTGCAGTGTATATCGAGCCCCGTATCCAAGGCAAGAACAAGCAATAACGTATCAGTAAAAAAATAGTATTTATAAAAGCATAGTAATCTGAAATAGCATAGTGATCTGTTGGAAGCGAGAAGAAGCATTCCTACCTCAGGTTTTCTCACATTTATCTGCTCGTCAAGCACTTAAATTTCAATTTTACGTGTTTGAATATTTCGATGTCACAAAAAGTATACACAGGTTTTTTAAATTATCTTTTTTGAATGTTCGAAATATAATTTTGTAATTAAGTTCGGAATGTGTTGGTGTTGTCACTATCTCGCAAATATAATTCAGGTGTACAGTTGGTAGTTCTCTTTTTTATCGTATATAAAATTACGAAGTTGATTGACGGGGAACCGGCTGACCTTCCGGTGTGTGTCAGTCATTCCAATGTTCGAAGGTCCTGTGAATGTACTCCTCGGAGGTTAAAGAGCCTTCGAAATATTTCATTTTGTTAGAACAATTACGACCTTTGTGTGATCGCAAAACTTGCAGATAAACATTGTTTTGTAACAGAACGGAAACGTATTCTTTGTATTGACCATTTAAATACATGCTAGTAAATTTTTACCTTTCTATTCTTGTAACAATCGTTGCTTGATTACTAATACGATACAACAAATTATTTTCGATACTGAATCAAAGAAAAAATTAATGAAGTGAATGATGATATTCGAAATTAATATAAAATACATTCTTGTCATTACCATACGTAAATCATTTAGCATTACCTAAGATTCCGGGAATTAGGATATGTTTTATTTTCAAAATAAATACGCCTCAGCAATTAACAAAAACATGCCCTTATTATAATGTATATTAAAAAATTCAACTCGTGTGTTATAGCAGTATGCCTAGAAATTAATTTCAGATTTCGTTTATCCTGAATATCCGTCAGTATAAAACGTTAATAATGCTACACCGAGGCTTCATATGCGGTTGGGGGCTGCCCGATCAACTACACGCTAATAGTGGAGTGAATGGCTGCGTCGATAGACTGCGTGGCAACCGGCAGCCCGCGGGAACGACCAGCCGTATGGAGAATTTTTACAATTCGCGCGATAAAAGAGCACTGCCATTCATCGTAGCCCCCACCCCGGTGCCGTGGGGCATTTGGTGGTCAAAGAGGCGAGCCGCGAGGTCGAGCAGAAACTAGAAATGCCTTTAAGCGAGATTTACGACTCGCCGATGCAGTCGAGGTATTTTATAGGTCGATTCTCGTTAATATTTATTAAAGACTGAAATCATTGTATGAATGTGGCACACATTTTGTCTACAACTTCAAATGTTCAAAGAATTAATGAGCTGTGGTCGGGAAATAAAATCTTTATTGATTTTTGCAATGGCGTCATTATATATGATATAAGGTCAAAGAGTAATTCAATTTCATAAAATATCAAAGTTCACTAGGTCACTGGAGACGCAATAATGTTAACGAGAGAAACAACTCGTAAATGCTAGGTCACAACTTCTGAAGGTGCTCTTTAAATACTCTAGCAGCGGCGAATCTTCTTCAAATAAACGGAGTACAAAAGTAATAAGACTTGGGAGGTCAGGATGTCGCCGTCTGGATGCACCTGGTTTGGAAACCTACTTGCGTTCCGGCGCTGCTCACTGCGGCGTCAGATTGGGGTGCGGCGGTGGGGGCCAAAGAGAAGGCCTTAAAGCGCGATGGCAGCGATTCAGAAGGGATCTTTGTTGATGATGATGGCAGTAACATTGGTTTGAAGGAATTGCCGCCAATAACAACGTTGTTGGCCGCGTGGACATGGTGATATTTTGAGCACTGGTAGCAGAAACGATGGCAGAATCGGAGAAACAGTTACCGTTCAGTTGCTATCGCTGTGGGAGTGAAATAGCTGTTTTAATGAAACAAAAACGGAACTGGTAATTGCAGTTCTAAAGACAATAGAAGTCACACATTAACAACGGTAAGCGAACTTAATAATAATCGGCGGCAGATATGGTGTAATTGAAAGTCGTAGTGGTTTTGGTTGTGCTAGTGCATTCCAGTCGTAGTGGTGGTGCAGTAGCAGTAATAGGAGCAAACGCAGTGACAGAATTAGGGGCACTGGCAATATTAAGGGCAGTGTAAGACATAGAGACATACGCATTATTCGGAAAAGTGACAGTGACATAGGCAGTGAGAGTAATACCTGAACCATCACCATTGACAGAGTGTTTTAATGACAGTTGCCACGTCAGTTCCATCGCCAGTCGCAACAGTGTTAACTGCGACAGTTGCAGAGGCGGCAACCGCCGGCGAGGTGGCAGCGGAGGCTGCAGATGCAGCGGTGGCGTCAGAGCCGCGGGCGAGGGGCGGCGGGGGCAGAGCAGGGGGGAGGCTGCCATTGTTATGCAATCAAACGCGCGTTTGTCCTCATCAAACGCTTGTTACGGGGAGGGTATGGAAATAAGCGGCGCGCCCGCTGCCCGCCCGACGACGGCCAGACCGCCGCGCCGCGCCAC
>BOPP01000002.1:15325833-15356846 GCA_017312745.1 Gryllus bimaculatus | reverse complement strand
CCCCGCCCCGCCCCACTCACCGCCGCGCTCTCGCCCCGCGCGCCGTCTGGCCGCGTCTGCTCGCCACACTCCGCTTCAACGTCCGCCGCTAATGCGCTCGCCTGCAAGGCGAACACTGGCCGAAACGGGCTCAATAGCGTGCAACATGGGCCGCAAAGATGGAGTAATAACAATTATTTTTTCTTATTCAGTATACATGCGTAAATATACAGAGTAATATACAGCGAGTAATATACGGAGCAATATACGGAGTAATATACGGGAGTAATATACGGAGTATGTACGGAGTAATTGTACGGAGTAATGTACGGAGTATGTCGGAGTAATGTACGGAGTAAATGTACGGAGTAATGTAACGGAGTAATGTCGGAGTAAGGTACGGAGTAATGTTACGGAGTAAGGTACGGAGTAAGGTAGGAGTAGGTACGGAGTAAGGTACGGGTAAGGTAGCGGAGTAAGGTACGGAGTGAGGTAGGAGTGAGTACGGAGTGGAGGTACGGAGTGAGTTACGGAGTGAGGGTAGCGGAGTGAGGTACGGAGTGAGGTACGGAGTGAGGTAGCGGAGTGAGTCGGAGTGAGGTAGCGGATGAGGTCAACGAGTGAGGTACGGAGTGAGGTAACGGAGTGAGTACGGAGTGAGGTACGGAGTCGAGGTACGGAGTGAGGTACGGAGTGAGGTACGAGTGAGGTAGCGGAGCTAGGTACGGAGTGAGGTACGGAGTGAGGTACGGAGTGAGGTACGAGTGAGGTACGGAGTGAGGTACGGAGTGAGGTATCGGAGTGAGGTTACGGAGTGAGTACGGAGTGAGGTCGGAGTGAGGTACGGAGTGAGGTACGGACGTAAGGTACGGAGTGAGTACGAGTGAGGTACGGAGTGAGGTTCCGAGTGAGGTAGGAGTGAGGTACGGAGTGAGGTTACGAGTGAGGGTACGGAGTGAGGTAGGAGTGAGGTACGGAGTGAGGTTACGGAGTGAGGTTACGATTGAGGTACGGAGTGAGGTTACGGAGGAGTACGGAGTGAGGTACGGAGTGAGGTCGGAGTGAGTACGGAGTGAGGTACGGAGTGAGGTACGGAGTGAGGTATCGGAGTGAGGTACGGAGTGAGGTACGGAGTGAGGTACGGAGTGAGGTACGGAGTTTTGAGGTACGGAGTGAGGTAGGGAGTGAGGTACCGGAGTGAGGTACGGAGTGGAGGTACGGAGTAGGTACGGAGTGAGGTACGCGAGTGAGGTACGGAGTGAGGTACGGATGAGGTACGAGTGAGTACGAGTGAGGTACGGAGTGCGGTACGGAGTGAGTAACTGAGTGAGGTACGGAGTGAGGTAACGGGTGAGGTAACGAGTGAGGTACGGAGTGAGGTACGGTGAGGTAACGGAGTGAGTACGGAGTGAGGTACGGAGTGAGGTTACGGAGTGAGGTACGGAGTGAGGTACGAGTGAGGTACGGACTTGAGCTTCAGCGAATCATTGAGTCGGTTACCGGAGTGTAGGTGAGGCTCGTACGGCGTGAGGTACGGATGAGGTAGGAGTGAGGTAGGAGTGAGGTAGGAGTGAGGTAGCGGAGTGAGGTACGAGTGAGGTACGGAGTGGAGTACGAGGTGAGGTACGGAGATGAGGTACGGAGTGAGGTACGGAGTGAGGTACGGAGTGAGGTACGGAGTGAGGTACGGCATGGGTACGGAGTGAGGTACGGAGTGAGTACGGAGTGAGGTACGGGAGTGAGGGTACGGAGTGGAGGACGGAGTGAGGTAGCGGAGTGAGGTACGGAGTGAGGTTACGGAGTGAGGTACGGAGTGAGGGTACGGATGTGAGGTAGGAGTGGGTACGGAGTGAGGTACGGAGTGAGGTACGGAGTTGAGGTACGGAGTGAGGTTACGGAATGAGGTACGGAGTGAGGTACGGAGTGAGTACGGAGTGAGGTAACGGAGTGAGGTACGTGAAGTGAGGTACGGAGTGGAGTGACGGTGAGGTACGGAGTGAGGTACGGAGTGAGGTTTACGGAGTGAGGTATCGGAGTGAGGTACGGAGTGAGGTAGCGGAGTGAGGTACGGAGTGCGGTACGGAGTGGTAGGGAAAGTTACGTAATGCGGGTTTCTTTAGTAGTTTTCTCGTACATATTTTACTTAGTATAGAGAAATGGAATGGGGATGCTTTGAGAACAAAACGGCAAAAAACGGGGGCAGGAAGCGAAGGGTGCCGCCACGCGCGGCGGAGCGCTCGAGCAGCGGCTTCAGACTAATTCTAACGAAAGGATTCGAAAGGTGGAATTCCACAGAACACACTGTGAAAAGAAATTGGAAATGCAGCCAAAAAGAACGGAACGAGTGAGGAGGGGAAAAAAGACTAAATCCCAAGCACTTTTTTCACTACCAATAGAAGAAGCAACCAATGATTGCGGAGCCACGAGAGCGCGATTTAACTGGCAGTCTCTTCCTCTACAAATTATTTTATTCGCTCCGCGAGATATTGTTGGTTTCTTGTGAGTAAATGTTGCATTTTAGAGTATAATTGGCGTACTTCTAAAATGAGAAGTGGATGAATATGAAACAGTCCGGGATCTCCAAATTCTCAAGAGGATCCTCAGCTCAAAATTTCCACAAACTGTTAAATTTTGAATTAAAGCTGCGGATCAATACACTTGCTGTGGAGCGGTTTACGCTTGAAAGTTTTATTAGACATTTTAACTTATTAATTGGCTACATTTACCAGATAACGTATGTTAGAGTTACTTTTGCCTACATAATGAAATTATTTGAAAACATTGGGATTTTAAATCTCAAATTACTTGCTAACAAAGCATGCTTATTAATCTGACGTAAAATTTTACTAATATTTCACTTACACACATGGTGATTATGCTAATAGATTTAATTCAGAAATGTTCATATTGTTAACTTTTACATCGCAAATACAGCATTTATTTCTGCTTTTTATTTTTTTTAATTCTATTGCTGGCTCATTGTCACATATCATGGCATATATTGGCCCGGAAGAAAATACACATTGTCGGCATGTTTCTTACATTACTCAAAAATTTTTAATCGTTTACGAAAGCAAATAAATAAACCTTAAATAAACCTTAAATAAACCTTTACCTATTAAAACACAGTATTTAGAGGTAAAGATATTTATCTGAAATGACTTTCCTCTTAACAGATTACTCAAAAGTTCCTCTGAAATATGTTGGTAACGGCAGCATATTTAACATGAGTTTTAACATGAGCTTTAATTCTTTATACAGGGTCATTCGTATAAACATACATGAACGTATGCATATGTTACACACACATGCATACACAGGCGATACAAATTAACATTGGAAATCTATGGTTTATAAGGACATGACATCGGCGATTAATCAGTACAATGCAACCTCGTACTTCCGTCACCGACGGAGATTCAACCGGATACTTCCATCTTCTGCAGATGAACCTTGATCTCGTGCGTTCATTCACAGCAGCAGCCATGGTCGTAAGCCAGGCGCGAGAGTTGGCGTGTGTAATGGATGGGCCTGGCGCCCCGGGCGGCGCCGTCGAGGGGTTAGAGTGAGGAGGGGGAGGGGCGTCGAGCAGCCGAAAAAAGGCGCCTCCCGGGAGACCTGGCTGTGACTTCCTGAACGCACTCTCACAGCCACGTCCGATTCGTGAGAAGCAATTCGTGCCTTTGCCGGCCAAGACGCTCGCTCGTAATTCAATTGGGTAAGTTTTTCTCACGTGCGAGCTCACACCAGACACAACCGGAGTCCAAGGGCAAAAATGTGGAGTTACATGTGAACAATATTAAAAGCAGCCGGTCCGCTAGCCGAGATCATGACCCAGGCAATAGTGCCGTAACGATCTCGACCCGAAGTATCGCGGGTTTGAGGCCCCCCTCGGGCATTTTGTATCCTTGCACATTTTGTGTATTTGTGTTCGTCCTTTCACCCCCTATCATTTCCATATCACGTTACTACTGTTGCCATACCGTTAAATGTAATAGTGGTCGCTAATGATCTAGATATTGATGCGACCTCAAATAACAAAAAAATCAAAGCAAGCGAAAAAGCGAAAAGAAGTAATTTGATAAAACGTTTGTTAGAAAATGACGGCATGGTGAGATAATAATTGATAAAAAAATATTAAAGTTAACATAATGAAATAACTTAGAAACGATGAAACATAAAAAAGGAAACAGAAATATTTTTGAGGTGCCATTACTATTCTAGAGATACAAGATTCAAAAACAAACATTCCAAGTATTGCATAGAAGAGCATTACGAGATACACACCCACCAGGAAACTCAACGGTCGAGTCCTGAGTTCACCTAAGAACTGTGATTCAGGGAGCTTTATGACCTAGGAATGCTAGACCAAACGAAAAGAACATTTCGCTCCTCCTCCTCCATTTAAATTCCGCTGTCTCCATTCTCCCCAAAGCATTCTCCAGAGACTTCAACATTGATTGATTGATTGATGGACTATTAAGATGTGCGCGTGAACTATTAATGTCGTTAATCTGGTAAGAGTAATGCACATTTTACAGTGGGAGATGGCAGTGATCTTCCCAGCTGGTCGAGATCTGTCTCAGATCTACGTTGGCGTGCGGGGCTTTTTCCCAACTCGACGTCTCTCACTACGGGGGCACCGCCTCAGACCGGAGATGGTCTAAGCTCCTGAGTGGTCCCCCAGCATGTGTGGTGTTTAGTGATCTAATTGTGTATGTGTAAGGGGTGTGAATAGGACTTAAAAAAGGAAAGAAAGATCACATTCGGTCCGTGGCCGGTTCATTAAGTACTGCCCCGGCTTTCGCCTGATGTTGATCGGAGAAACCACGTAAAACTACCGATCAGAGCAGCCGACCGCTACAATTCTCCACACAGCGGCGAAGTTCGACCTTGCTGTCTTGTTAGAGACAACATTCCGCCACTGTCTGGCTCGAACTCTAGAACCTCCCAGTCAGAGACACTGTAGTGACATTAGTTGATTCTCTGAGTCACGTTTGCCGGTACTCTCAACGTTCTCGGCGGTTTCTTCAATTCATTCTTCACCGTTTTCGACGCGTCCTAGACCGTCCTTTAAGTGTCTTTGCGGTCTCCGACCCCCTCCCCTACACGACATTTTCGACACCTCTTCCAACGATTCAAACACCTCTTCCAACGACTCCGCGCTCCCTGCAATGGTCCAGACGCCGCCTCAAACCTCCGCGATGCCTCCTTCGAAGTTTGCAATGCCTCTTGCCGTCTCCAACGTCACCTTAAATATTCCTGACTCCACCAAGGTTCCTGGAAGTTTCCTTTAACATCCCCAACGCCACCTCCAATCTCCGTTATCCCTCTTGCAACGTCCACGTCGCCTCTTTCTACGACCCCGATAGCTCCAAAGTCCCCGACGCCACCAACCTTCCTGACGCCTTGAACGTCTCCGTCACCTCCCTCAAATTCTCCGACGAATCCAACGTCCTCGATGTATCCCACGTCCGCGGCGCCTCGTCCCTGAAGCTACCAACGTCCACGTCTCCACGCTCCAGACACTTCCAACGTCACCGACACCTCCAATGACCCAGATGTCTCCAAGCTTCCTGACGCCTCTAATGTCCCCAACGGCACCAACGTCACTGACGTCTTCTCCAATGCCGTCGACACCTCCTCCGACGTCTCCGACATGTCCTCCAATGTCCCTGATGACTGGTTCTTCCCTTACAATGCCTCCTCCAATGGTCTCATCGCCTCATTCAAGCACACTCACTCCTTCTCCTCTGCCTACAACGCCTTCCCCACCGCCCCGCCCAATCCATGCTCTCTTCCATCGTATTCTGCACTGTCTCCATTGCCTCTTTCCCACCCCGACTTCTCCTCTGCTTCCAAGTGTCCACCCTCGTGGCTTGGCGCGCCTTCTCCGTCGTTCCCCACGCCTGTATCGAGAAGCCGCCACCATCTCCTCCTCCTTCCTCCGCCATTCCCTCCGCTCCTCCTCTGCAGCCGCGAGTAATTGAGCGCGAAGACGCGCCTTCGCCTTCTCCTTCTCCTCTGTCGCCGCCGCCGCCGCCGTCGCAGGGCCGACGGCCCGTCTCGGCGTCTGACGAGCCGCAATTGGCGGCCGCATAGCTACCCGCTGACGCGACGTCGGCAAATTTAGCGCCGACCGGATGGACGGACGTGAGGAAGCTGTGCTCCACGACCGCCGCCGTCCGCTTCTCCCCCCCTCTTTCCTCCCCTCCCCTCCCGCCGCCGCCTCCACCGGAGACGAGGGGACCCGGGAGCGGGCATCCTCCGCCTGAGCCTTTTATTAACGCGGCTACTAAATTACGCACTTAACGGCCCAGAGACAATCGTCAGTGCGCGGCCGAGGACGGCGGAGGCGGAGGCGGACGCGGGGAGCGCGCGTGGTCGCTCCGCTTGACTGAAATATATGTGTCACACTGGAGTGCTTTTCCTTGCCGAAGGACATTAGCCGCAGTTCTGTTGAGACGCGGATGCGCGCGCACGTTTGGGAGAGAGCGCGTCGCGGAGGCCCTTTCACGGACCCCGCGATTCGCTGCTGGAGGGGGAGGGCGAGCGGGCGAGGGGGGAGAAGAGGAGGGGGGCGGAAGGATTGATAGGCGAGGCGGTAGGTGAGCAGTGAGTACAACACAAGAGATGGGGGAGAGGGGCGGGCGGCAAACAAGAAAGAAAAGTGAAACAGGATTTTATATAGCCCCGTGAATCTAAGGGAGTACTGAGTGGTGAGGATTGTAAATGGATATCATTCTGAGAACGATTAATGGCGTTCAGACCAATTAATATTTAAGGTTATGAGTTGCATGGTTGCTGATCAGGGACGAATTCTGAGGGTACTAAAGGGACAAGAATGTCATGTTTGGAAACTATAAAATGATGTAGTCAAATTTATTTACACACAACTAATTTAGGAAACTTGACAGAAATACTTTTTGCAAATTGCGTATTCTTTTTCAAGTTTCTTATGTTTCTATTATTTACAAAAAATAAGATGTCCTACTAAAACAAATGCGTTGAATATTGTAGAGCTACGTTTCTCTAATGCTTCCAATAACCATCTACTCTAGTAACGTCACTGATTGGCAAAAAAACGTGGCGTCTTTTTATTGCTCCAATACTAGACTAGGCGATGGCGACGGATTAATTAAAAATCTTTCTGATCTACCACAAAATTACGTGTTTCGGAGGTTGAATACGATTAAACCTCTCAACGCACCCCTGGCCTTGTGTCTCTGATCGCGTGTCCACCACCTGCAACCTAGATCGAGTTTTCAGTTAGAGGACGCCGTCTACATTGCGAGGGGCTTAGCAGAATAGGGCGACTCGTTGCGGGGAGGGACCCCCTTTTTCTTCCAATGACAACAGTGATGGCAGCAGCAACCTTTACGTAAACAAATATTTTATTTTCTCGAAAACTGTACCGGCTTCGTTTAGTTCAGAGTCAACATCGTCACTGTATCTGCGACTCTACCCTGGAGGTTGGGATTGGAGTCCCGAGAATAACGATTATCGATAATAGCTACGTCGAATTCAATCGCTTTTCAGAGGAGAATTCTAGCGTCCGCCTGTTCTGATCGTTAGTTTTCCGAGGTTTCTGAGATCAAAACACAGTGAATGCCGGAGCAGTACCTTAAGAACGGGCCACGGACCGCGCGCGATCTCTCCTTTCTCCTCATTGTCTTTTCCTCCTTGCACTCACTTACATCCAAAACACTGCCACATATATTTGAAGTCCAGTCGGGAGCGTGGAGGCCGAGTCAGGACCCCGCCGAAGGTCATGTCTGGGAAAAACTTTGCAAGCTTACGGCCCGTAGTTCGGTGCCGGATCTCTCCACCCATCGGGGAAAGAACCGCCATCTCCCGTTATCCCTCTATCTAATCAATAAATTAATTTAATCCTGTTAACCGAGGGCAGCTCTTTGTATCGTTGTAAGACCTTCCACCTCTGCGTACCGGGGTTCAAATCTCATGGGAACGTGTAGTCATTAGTAGGGACGAGGCTGATTTTACCGGTCTCTTCTGTTTCCCCGCCTCTTATTCCACCATTGCTTGAACGTCATTAAAATCACCAGAATGTATCGAGCGCAAACTGTGGCCCGTTTGGAAAAAAGCTCGAGTGTTCACCTAGGGTTAATCGGAGAAACAACCGAAATCTATTTATCAGAATAGCTGGCCTTTAGAATTCATCACCAGATATTGGCTTAATTCAACTTAGCTATGTACCTGATGTTAAAATCATCCACCGACGGGAATCGAACCGAAGGACTTCGCGGTCAACGAATCCGCGAAGGCATCGGCGTCGTCACTGAGCTATCGCATCCCCAAGTCCGTGGCTGCTCTTTTTGATCCGACGGTGGCGGTGGAGGCGGCGATGGCGGCGACGATGGCCACCGCCATAATGTACACATGGAGAAGATTGGACAAGGATGAGGAAGAATAGATCAAAGACAATCTGTAGCCCGTTTGGGAAAATTCTTCTGCATTCGCCTGGTGTAGATCGGAGAAGCTATGGATCAGAAGAGCTGTCCTTTAGATTTCATCACGTCAGTGGCTGAATTCGATCCAACTATGTTCCTAGAGTTAAAATCATTCACCTTCCAAGGTCGAACCGTAGGACTTCGCGGTCAACGATTCCGCAAAGGCATGTGTGTCGTTAGGTGAGCATGTCGGCATGTGTGTCGGCATGTGAGCCGAAGGTCCGTACTTCTCTTTTTGATCCGACGGCGATGGCGGCGGCGGCGGCGGCGGTCACCGTCATAACGACGGGATACGCCCGTCCGCATGCGCCTCCTTCGAGGAGTGCGATTGCGGTGCGGCGGTCGCCCGCGGGAAGTAGCGGCTTCGCGGGCGCTTCCTTGGGTAATCGAGCGGAAAATTCTCGTTAGGATATTCCGCTTCCCGGAAAAGGGACGGACGGACGCGATATATTTCGGTGGTTAATATCGTGCTACGCTGCACGCGTCGACTGCGAAGACTTGACGACTCGTTACGCGAGATGAGCGTGCACTGAAAATTTAATATTCCGGAACGAGAAGTTGGGAAAGCAAATGGAAGTGGAAGACCGGATGGAAAACGCAGGCGCATGATGATGGGGCCATTCAAAGGGGGTAGAAATGTAAACAGAGGAGATTCACGCTTTCAATGTTACTTGTTAAACCTCTGTAATTAAAAGAGTATCTGGTATAAATTAAAAAAAAATGCATCAATATACGATACGATTATAATGAAAATTTGTATGTTAACTGCTAAAATATGATTAAAAGTTCGATTGTTGTTCCCTTCGGGTAATATATAATTGTAAACAACGATCTGTGATAGTTTGTAGTTAACAATTATTAGTTTCTGACTCAGAAATATATTATGCTTAAGACGTACCTAAATTAGAAATATTTTATTACGATTTTTTTTCAGTTCTAAATGTTAGCGCGAGTTTGGAAATATCGAATGTAAACGCGATGTAGTTCTCAAACTCGCGAACCTACAGGGAAACGCGGTAGCATTTAGAGGTTGCGTAAAGAAGTTTCATGAGAGGATTTGGTGACATTTCTAAGTTTACCAGCTTACAGTTCCAGCATCTTTGCATTTTGAAGATATTCCAATGTCATTGTAGGCAAAAATACTCTTGTTGAGAATAGTTATAATGTTGGGCTTCCTCATTTATAAAATTATTTACCAAGGATAATAAAAACATTTTAGAAGTATTTGAAGCATGCCATGATGGAGAGAGAGGTGTCATTTGTATCGTGGGAGTGCATAGACATTTGGCAATATTTAGGGGTCATCATAATTGAAAATGTTGAACCTCTTAATCCTCATACATTTACATGAGACGTACTTCTAGGATATGGTATTTTCACCTTTCGCCATTATATGAGTTTACCGAGTGATACTCATCGCACCATACGTATCATCTCAAGATTCATACATCATGATTTATTTCAATGATAAACGTAAATGAAACACTTACAGCAGTTGTAATGAACTCGGATAATGAATCCTCGGTTATAGTGAACATAAAGTCACTGGTTTAGATTCACTTACATTACAAATAAAAATAAGAAGATCCGGTTATAGTGAACCTGAACCTCGGTTGCAGTAAACCTCGGTTATAGAAAATACAACGACCAGGAAATTAATTCATATAAAAGAATATATCACCTCAGTACCACAATTCCCAACACAAGGCCGCTTGAAAGAAAATATCGCTCAAAGGTCATAATCGAAAAAGTCTTCCCTGAGGTGAACGTAGCGGACCGGGAATGGGAACCACACTGCGACAGCTCAACAGCCTCCCGATACCCGTCGTGCCGCGCGGAGATGCGATCAGTTTTGATAGCCGCTTGCGCCTTGCCGCTACCCAAAGGATCTCGTTTGTTATTAGGCGAGTAAAAGGGCCTTCCGAAAGGGGGAGCGGTGTTCCAACAGAGTAAGTGGCATTGAAAGGTTTCAAAATTGAGGTACTTAGACACGGAGGACAATGCAAAATTAAGTGTGGAGAGAACACGAACTCTGGAGAAGGATCTAGTTTTAGAGAAATTACTAATGAAAAACGTATGAAGCAAACAATTGAAAATTGTTGATTTTTTAAAGAATAAATAAAGATAATTAAATTTTAACATTAATCTAAGAATGTATTTTCTGTATATCTATATGTACTAATAAAATCAATCATTGTGGAGAAATTCTATTTAATTTTGACATCCTCAGATATACCAAACATGTTAGTACCAAGTTCACTATAAACGGAGTCGACTGTATTTCGTACTCATTAGGTACAAGTAGTTAGGTAATTTATTTAAAATCTATTTGATTTACTTTCGTTTTGTACAGATTACAAATGCCCACAAAATTTGACATGAAATCGGGTAGCAATGAAATCTGAACCAGTTCCTCCATACTCTTAACTAAAATTGGTATAGTGCCAGAATTCTGGGTCCAAACTTCAAATTTCTCCTTTTTCTTTTGCTCTTTAAATTGGACATATAAACCCTGTTTTTCAAATTTTAAACTTAAACAGAACATGTTCTTTTGCAGTTTATAGATGTACATTTTTCAACATTTATTTTTGCCCAAATATTGTTTTATCAGTTGTCCCAACAACTGTGGGCCTCATATCTTCTAAACGGTTCACGATTTCGAAATGCAGTTTTCTCTCAACAATGAGGAATCAAGAGGGCAAGTAATAGGCTGTTTAGATACTTTGGTATTATTTTATTAGTTTTCGAAATGTAATTATCTTTGATGTTTTAAATGTAACTATATATTTTTCTCACTAGCAATGGATAGATCCTAAACAGTGGGATCCAGTGGTGTATCATTTATTAATGTTTCGACAATAAAATAATACTTTCTGGCAAGTTATTTTAAATTAGACTGATAAAATGGCCTTTAGTAGCCCTTGCAACTGTCGCCTCTGGGGAAGGCGACTGTGGCCTTCCGTTCGCGGCATGAAACAGCCTCGACACTGCGAAGGCCACCTTTCCGGTTTGTCCTACTTCTAGTGCAACATCACTAATCTTGGCTTCCAAAAATCGCGGAACACACATTTCGCTTAAATGGGAAATTACAAAATGAGTGATGATTGATCGAGTGATTATGGGGTGCGAACTGGTTTGCCTTCCACGCAACAATCAAGAGGCGAGAACATTTCTGTCCTTTGGGGGACTGATATCAACCAACCTAGGTAGAGCGTTTCCTTCAACCTCAATTTCAAACTAGTACATTTCGTTATCGATTACCGGTCACCTTTTAGTTGTCACCATAAAGTTTTCAGATTTCCGCCAAAGGTTTAAAATAAAATGCGACCACAAAAATTATATAATTAAATATAGAACACGCAATGCAGCCACAACTAAACAATATTATGTTAGTAATATTTTTAAAAAGATTTAAGGAACAACTTACGAAATGATTTTCTTGAAACAAGTAGAAGAAGACAATGCTCAGTGACTGATACATAAGCATATGCCACTACCTCCTGGATATCTGAAAACAGGTGAAATGTTTAAATAAAACAGCTGGTACACATGTCTACATATTGATACTGATTAAAAATACTCGTCAAGCCTACGAACCTAGGGCTGCACGTGGACTACTTATTCAGCCACCTTCCTCAGGCCACCGCACAAGGGCAGGGGGAGGGAAGGGGGGCGGGCGTGAAGGGCAGAATTTCCCGAACTTGCGCTCCCAGCGCTCATGTGCGAAATCAAGGGCGGCCGTCGCGGAACGGGCCGACGTCGGGACCGAAAGTTAGCGAGTTCCGCCAGGCGTGATTTGCACGTAGGAACTACGGGCTGCGATTCGGAGCTAGCGCCATTAAGACGTTACGCACTGACTCTACGCGCGCCCCTGTGAGCGCAGAGTGCGTGAGGCGGGGCCGAGCCGCGGGCCCAACGCGAAACGTCGGGGGGGGGCGGGGGGGGCTCGGTGCGGTGGGGTGGGGGCGGGCTGGCGGGGCATGCGGGCGGGGGGGCGGGCTGATCGGTTATGAGGAGTATGAGGCGCGGGAAGAATGAGCGGTGGGTTGTGGCGAGAAGTTGAGGCGGGCTGTACGGAATGAGAGCTAAAACAGGTGAAGAAGAGGATGGGACAATTGCAAGGCGGCGGAGAGAGCTGGCGCGACAGGGCGAGATGGACGGAGCGGGCCCGGGTGGGAGGCTGGGGGTGGGGCTGGCCTGTGTGAGTGGAGTGGCTGAGGGGCTAGCAGCGGTGCGGGGGGCTGGCGGGAGAGCGGGGCGGGAAGCGCAGGATGGAGCAGGCGGGGGCGATCGGTGCGGGGGGGGGACGGAGCGGGCGGGGGGGAGGCGGGGCCGGGAATGAGGGACGGATTGGTTAGGAGACGGGTAGTGATCGGGCGGGACGGGGGGCGAGCGGCGGGAGTAGGGAGGGTGGAACGGAGCGCGGGCGGATGCGGAACGGGCAGGGCGGAGGCGGGGCGGGAGAGAGTGTGGGGGCGCGGGCAGAACGGGCTTGGGGGGAACGGTGAAAGGTCGAGCTCGGGAGCGTAGAGGCGGGGCGGGCCTCGAGTAGCGGGGAAAGGAGGAGCGTTGACAGGAGGGTGACGCTAATACCAGCGGACGACGCGCGCGGACGCTCCTGTTTCGCTTAAGAGTGGCGTTAGCAAATTAGTTGTTATGACGAAGCAACACTGCCAGTAATCTTGGTTTGTGCTGAATGAACGGGTCGCCGAGTTTGGAGTGGACAGACTGTAGTGGGAGATATGCTAAGAGAGGTACAAGCTCACATGGAAAACCCAGGTACGGTTTTCATCGGTACTCTGAATGGAATTAGATGGAACTATCGCATAGAGAGGTGAGGCATATACCTCCAAAGGAATTTCCTGAACAACTGATCAGGCTTTGAAAATGTATATACATCATATTTAAAGCACGTTAGATACTCTTAAACGATGATATGAATTACCAGCGTATTTTGAATCTTTCTTAATAAACTTTAACGTCTTCATTCGTTTTGCAGCTATTGTGATATTAATTTGTTGTCTACAGTTGAAAAAGGATAAATGAAAAATAAATAAAAGGTTAATTATTAAGCCTGAATTATTTACTTTTTTTAATATTTAAATTTTTTTTTATAAATAATAAATTGGAAATGATTAAAAACCCATAAAATGAACTGATTTTTTTAATATTATTAATATACAACAAGGTTTATGTGGGAAGGCCAAAACATATTAACAAGTTTTGCTTAGTAATACCCACACTTCAGAAAAAGTATCTAAGGACGGCTTTTGTTCACCCTACAGAAATGAAAACGTGTCCGTGGGTATTCAGCATCGTCTATATGATAAAGAACACAAATAATTTGGTTATTACTGCTGAGCATATAAATATTGAATTGACTTCTGTTCCGAAATTTTCATATACTTTTTAAATTAAAATAGAATACATAAATTGTCCTTTCTTCTAGGTCCGTCCTCAGTTTGTCAAATCGTCGGTCCTGATTATATTGATTACACTCGATGGATTTCTGAAAGGTTAGGATACTGAATGAAGCCACGTCAAGACAAAAGAGCCCTCGTAAAAAAGAAGAAAAGTGTAAAAAGGGAGCGAGAACTTCTGGCAAGAAAAGCGGGCGCCAAGAATAAAGGAGTGGAAGTAATGTCTTCGAAGGGAAGGGACAGTGCGCGGAGCACAGCTTCGGAGAGATGAACGAGGGCTAACCGAAGCGGAAGGCGGCGGCGGGGGGCGGCGGCGGCGAGTGGGTGGGTGGGGAAGGCAGCGGAGCTGGCAGGGAGAGTGGAAAACTGGAGAAGTCATCGTGATCAGAGAGAATGGAGTGGAGGAGAAAAGAGTGTGGAGTTTGAGGACAGAAATCAGAGGGACGACCTCGAGGGAGGAATAAATGCATGGGACGTCTGGAAGAAAAGGGATGTTTAGGATGGGGGCTACGATCGGTTTTGTGCGGTGACGAAGGGATTGTAGCGAAGCGTTTGTATCGGCAGTGGATCGCGTCACATCCAGCTAAAGGAGTTTGTTGCAGAGGTACGGGGGGAGATTGAGGACAGGCGGGGACAGGGATAGACTGCGATGGGGATGATTCAGCGAGGTAGTTGCGGGTGTGAGCGGGTACGGGCGGGGCAGGGTGAGAGGGAGGGAAGTTGCGGGCGAGTTGCGAAGGTTGTTGGGGGCGAGGGCGGTGGCGAGGGCGGGGCGGGTGCGGGGCGGTGCGGGGCGGCGGGGGGGTGCGGGCGGGTGCGGGGCGGGTCGGGGGCGGGTTGCGGGGCGGGTGGCGGGGCGGGCGTGCGGGCGGGTGCGGGGCGGGTGCGGGCGGGTGCGGGGCGGGTGCGGGGTCGGGGTCGGGCGGGTCGGGGTGCGGGGGCGGGTGAGCGGGTGCGGGGCGTGCGCGGGGCGTGTGCGGGGCGGGTTGCGGGGCGTGTTGCGGGGCGGGTGCGGGGCGGGTGCTGGGCGGAGTGCCGGGTCGGGTGGCGGGTCGGATGCGGGCGAGTCGGGAGGGGAGTGCGGGCGTGAGGGGGGTGGGGTTGTGCGGGGCGTGGGCCTGGGCAGCGAAGACGAAGGCACGGTAGCTACGCAGGCGCGGGCGGCGGGTGAAACAGCCGGAGGCGGGGGGGGGCGCCTTCGCCACCTCCGTGACAGGCAGGTGCGGGCGGGAATGCGGTCGCCCGCCTCGGGTGTCGCCACCCGCCGCGCCCCTCCACGCCCCAACGCCACTGGCATTTACCAAACTGTTCACACAGGTAGGCAATAAATTCATATCGGAAGACTTTAACGCTGGCCTACAGGTAACGTTTTCTGATCATACTCGCAACGTCCTGGAAACCTCACCTTCTTGCTGGACCACAAAACTGAAGAGCCTCAAGTTCTTTGCGAATTAATTCAACAAAATTCAATTCTTGGAATTTGAGGTCTATTATAACGTTTTGTTTCAGTAATGTGTCTTGATTTTAAAGTACTGACAAAAGATTGTACGTAGACTACTTTAGTGAAAGTTTTCAAATTTGCAGCGGGAACTTCTCACCACATTCATTCACGGGTATTCTGATTGATAATCGCAATGTCAAACCGCGATGTTAACGATGTCATTTATAGGCTCCATCATTTCATGAGATATTTCTGTTTTTATTTCTTTCAATCTGGTTCATCTCCGATTCTAAAACTTTTCCCGTACCATTTATCAGCATTCCATCACATCACGGGCATTTTGTAGCCAAGAAAGAATATGGGATGTTTATGTGAAAGTAATTCTATCCATTCCATCACCTCTTGTACCTCAAAACACTTCAAATTTGTAATTTAGTCATCTGAATATTCTGCTACTCATGTATATATATTTCAGCCTCAAGAACAATTTTCTGCTGAGAGTACTAATTAGTGCCATTTTGTGTCATACCATTTGTGCACCTTGTGAAAATGGAGTAATGCTTGTTTATCACCAGTAATAATCTCTCGGATTTACACTACTACAGATAAACGAAGTACATTATTCTTTGCAATAGTGTTATTAGATATAAGCTATATTAGCCAAAGTTACATTTGCATCATAGTTTTGTGTTTGTGTTTTATGACGTATGCTCATTAACACTGCCATGAATTAAAGTATTGCAATTCATAACAATAAAACGCGAAATAACACCAATGCACTTCATTTATCACAGTTTGGCAAGTTTGCATCGACTTCGTCCTCGCATTGCGGCATCGCGTCGTTCATCAAAAGTGATAGTCACCCACTCTAACATTTAGATACAAAAAGATGCATGCAATCAGTAATACTGCAAGGAATGCACGATATGCAAAGTAAGCATGACTGCTCTCTGCATTCCAATGAACTCGTGAGGCTGGAGGGGGAGGGAATGTGTATGGCACGAGTTCATTTCTTACTAGCACTATCAATCCATCTGTATGAATATCATTATAGACTGAAGTCGTAGGCTTCCGCGGCCAATCATGCAAAAGATCTTAGGTGTCTGGGTGACGCTGCTTCGAAAGCTCTGATGCCAACCTTTCGACCACCTTGACATGGTCGTCCTCACGGCAGACCAGCTCAACAAGATGATCGAAACCTTCGGCACCACACCCTTTGAGGTGGCGTCACCTGGACAGCCAAGATCATTAGATTATTATAAAATATGCACATTTTCCCCTGTGTATTATATTTACAATGAAGCACTGTTAAAGTAAATTCATCTTCATCATATATCAAGAGTAAGATGTTGAATGTCGTTGACAGCTCTCTGTGGCATTCTAGACATTGTACATCACATGTAATGTTGTGGCAGAGTAGTTTATGCAATTTCTAATTGCTTTGGCATTTCAGTTGTTCTCAAAATGCAATGAACTTGTGCTTGAACCCGCAAATATTATTTAACAACTTTAACAATAATATGGGATGCTGTATTATGTTATGTTCTATGCATTACGATACTTATGTTAATGTAATGACGGGTGAAACCATAGCTGTCTGTAAACACCTGTTATAAAACATGTAGTCGCTAATAACCTTAGACGTTAATGCGACTAAAAATTAAGATAGAAAAATTCTTTAACAAATACACTTCATGCCAAAGAGTCTCCCACACTTCATGAAAGTTCAGAATCGCGCATTACAAGTAAAAAGAAATTTCAGATTGTCTAAATGAACCACATTTTCATATAAAATGCATTATCATTTCCTCAACGTTGAAAAATGTGAGACCGACTAAGTTAATGTGTTCGTAGGTGCCAATATTTATAGAGTCTTTTACTTCTTTCAAAATATAAAAACATTTTTTTGCCTCTGGTCGGGAGCCCCAACGGTCACAAGATTTTCGACACTAGCTTGTCAGCTAGGTCGAATTCAATCGCTGTCGGGAAAAGAATTCTAGCTGCCGACTGCCCAGATCGGTAGTTTTCCATGGTGTCTCCAATTAACACCCGGCGAATGCCGGAGCAGTACCTTAACAAACGGGCCACGGACTGCGCGCAATCTTACCTTCTTCTTACTCGTCCTATTTTCACTCCTTACACATACACTAACAAGCACTACACTACCACATGCCGGAAAATTGGTCGGGAGCTAAGAGCTTGTCCAGGATAGGGTGGTGTCTCGTTGGTGGGAAATACCTGGATGCGGAAAACCCCACCAGCCTACAGTAGGTTGGCGCCGGATCTCACCATACAGCGGGGAATGACTGCCGCAAACTCCCGCGCAAAACATTCACTACACTTATGGGAAAATTGACCCTAGTAGTTGACTTAACCGGAATCACTAAGAATCAATCAATCAACCAATGTTCATTTACAATTTTCTCATAAGCAGTTGTGTGAACAATTATTCATGCATCTATTTTGTACTGTTTGTTCAGTCTCATTTGATCGCTTGATATACGAAAACCGCACCCTCTGAATACTTCTGCAAGTGGACAAACGAATCGTCTACATAAGTACCACTTTTTTTTTCAAACTGTTGGAACAAAACTGGCACCCTCTCACGGACGCCGTTGCCTAGGGCAAGGTCCCTGGCATTACTTTCCCCACCACCGTGCACGCCACCGAGTGAAGTTGCCGCCGACACCACCGGTTCGGCCATCCCACAGAACCCGAGTCCGCGTCGCCTTCATCACGCAAGTAATTTCAACCAATTTTCGCATTCTCGATCTCGAAGCGAGAAATCAATTGCCTTGTTACGTGATTATCCGCTGATATTAGGTGTCAGGTTTCCTTATTTGCATGCTGAATTCATTTAAATATTTTACACCTTCGGCTATTACATGGTTATCTTATAAGTATATTTATCTTTAACCTTTCTGGAGATTAATATCAGAGTGCAATAATTCGCCCTAATCCTTTTTATCCGTTGATGCCCAAGAAGGAGAAGTACGTCACTTCTCCATAAAGATAATCTGAAGAGGGCCTTCCTACAGCGAACAATGCAGACACGGGGGGGGGGGGTGCCCCTTCCGAAAGATCGACCCGGGGCCGTCCATTTCGGGCGAGAGAAGCGCAAGGGATGGGGCAGAAGGTTGGGAAAGGGCGAGAGAGGAAGGGGGGGAAGAGGGCCTTGCAACAGCTGGCACAAGACAGGGCTTTGATGCTACGTTTTCTCCTGATCCTCCTCCATTTCCACTCCTTTCGTCAGTAGCCTCTTCCGTGTCGCCACGTCGTTTTCTCCCTCCTGTTTTGGTCAATGCCATCAAATCGCTGCCTATAACTTTACGGAAAAGTTCACCCCACCGCTCCTACCGCCACTATCACTGCCCTCGCATCCCTTTTTCCTCTCATCACAACCATCTCGCCTGCAGTTTCAGTTACCTCTCTCAATTCAGGTCTCCCGTCCATAATCGTTTCGTTACTTTTTCCACCACAAGATTTGCTTCATCTTCCGAGGCATCCCTCCTTCCTCCCTTCCTTTCCCTCCTTGTCCCTTGTCGTTCGCCACTTCCTTTCGTCGTGAGACTCCCATCACTTCCACCTTCCCATTTCCACCACCACTCCTCTTTTTTACCGCGCGACCCAGCTACCGTTGCCGTCGCCGCTGCCGCCTCTCTCCTGTCTGCTGTGCTGTCTGGACCAACTTTTATTGCTCTCCGTGTGCTCGGCGGCGGAGGCGGCGGCGCTACGTGGGAAGGCCGCGGCGGCCGTCTCAGCTCGAGGACCATATGGCGGCGCCTGACGCCTCTTCCTCCTCTACCACCGTTGCCCGAGGCGGGGCGGAGCGGTGCGGGGCGAAACCTTGCAGAGCGCGGTGAAGCGGGGTGAAGCGCTGAGGAGCGGGGTGAAGCGGGACGGAGTGGGATGAAGCGGGGAAGAGCGAGATGAAGCATGGTGGAGCAATGCGAAGATTGGCGAATAGGAGTGAAGGAGGGCGGAGCGGGGTGAAGCGGGGAGGAGCGGGGTGAAGCGCAGAGGAACGGGATAAAGTGAGCGGGATGGGGCGTGGTGGAGCGAGATGGGGCGGGGTGGAACGGGGTGAAGCGGGGCAGAGTGGAGTGAAGCAGGGCGGAGCGGGGCAGAATAGAGTGAAGCAGGGCAGAGTGGGGTGAAGCAAGGCGGAACGGGGTGAACTGGGCTGGAGCGGGTGGAGCTGGGGGAGCGGGGGGACCGGGGCGAAACTGGACGGAGCGGTTGGAGCGGGGAGTGGGGGAAGTGAGTGAGCAGGAACTTTTGTGCAAGGAAGTGAAGAGGAAGCACATCGAAAAGCATAAGGCAAAAAGAAAAATCCTGCACTTTAAACGAGGCACACAGAAATCCACTTCATGGAAAGACTGCAAAGTGAAGAAATATGGAAAGGAAGGAATTTAGAAGAAATGTCTTGTAATATACATGATTAGATTCACGTTGTAGTCCATTACATGTCTAAAGCTACATGACATTAAAATATTTATATTATTCTTAAGATTTCGGCGTTGGAGGTTATTTTCTGTCTTAATTTACAAGTATCTGAAGTGTATGTTATTTCCTTATCCATAAAAAATATATGCTAATTTATTTGCTAACTTTAGATTTCTCAGAATAATGAATTAATTTAGTAATACTATTACGTAATAATTCAAGAACTAAAACTAAGTAAGAAAAAAATCCTTTTATATCAGAGTAACAGATCTAGTTGTTTGATGTACTTATAATTGTACTTGATCTGTCATCATCATGAAATTCAGTACAATTACATTTGTTGATTTATACGCATATCATATATTTGTTGATTTTTGGAGTTCGTATGTAATAAAAATTGAAACCTAAAACGATAGCTGGCAAGTAAATGGAATTTACATTTGTGTAAATATTAGTTTGAAAAAAAAAGTGGCTGAATGAACTTTGCGAAAAAAGCCAATCAATTTCAAGAAATTTTTCAATCAAGAAGGAATAACAATAAAAAATTGATATAAACATAAGTTATTATTGGAATATAGGAGATTTCAGATAACGAGGTATTCCAGTTGTAGTAAAAAAAAAAAATCTTATAGATGCATCTTCGAAAGCGACAGCGAATATTTTCCAAATACTCATACTGAAGTCTCACAATCTGAACGAAATCAAATACGTCAAAAGACACGCAATTCTCCTGTGGTGAGACCCGAATGAGCAAGAGCGTTTGTTTTGGTACGAATGCCATCACCGCAAACGCAGAAGTCGTGTTGCGGTAGTCCTTCGTAACATCCAGTTCCTCGAAACCCCACTGAGGGTTGTTGGAGCAGTTTACCGCAGCGGAGCGCGGCGGTGCGGGTTGTGGCGGTGGTGATGTGTTTGTGATGGTGGTGCGCTCGCGAACGGAAGCAAGGCGTAAAAAGCCTCCTCCCCTGGCGGCAGGCGGAGAACAAGAGAAAAAACAAGAGCACGGAGCGGAGGGGCAGGGGAAGGGTGGGCGGGCCTGGAGGGGTACAGGCGGAGGCGGGGCGGGGCGCGGGGTGGCGGGCGCGGCGGCGCGGAGTCGGGTGTAAAGAATTAATGCCTGCCGCGGCTTCTAAAGGGGACGCTGCGCGGCGACAATGGGTGGCACAATGCCGGCCGAGGAGGGGCTATTGCGGCGGCGCAGAAGTGGCGGCGGAGGATAGAAGAGAGGAGAGAGCGGAGTTGGAGGAGAGTTGGAGGCGGAGTTGGGCGGAGTTGGAGGCGAGTTGGAGGCGGAGTTGAGCGGAGTGGAGGCGAAGTTGAGGGGAGGTGGAGGCGGAGTTTTGGAGGAGAAGTGGAGCAGAGGTGGAGCGGAGGTGAGGCGGAGGCGGGAGGTGGAAGGCGGAGGTGAAGGCGGAGGTGGAAGCGGAGAGGTACGGAGGCGGAGCGGAGTCGGCGGAAATCGAGGCGGAGGTGAGGCGGGAGACGGTAGTGACGGCGGAGGGAAGGCCGGAGGCAGCGGCGGAAGTCGAGGTGGAGGCGGCGGGCAGGTGGACACGGAGGCGAGGTGTGGCGGAGGCGTGGAGGCGGAGGTGGAGGCGGAACGCCGCGGAGAGGCGAAGAATGGAGAATGAAGGCGGAGGTGTTTGGGGCGGGCAGGGTGAAGTTCGAGGTAGAGGTGGTGGCAGGCGGAGTGGAAGGTAAAGGGAGCGGAGGCGGAGGTGTAGGTGGAGGCAGAGGCGTTTGTGGTAGCGGGGCGGCAGAACGGCGGAGGCGCGCGGTGATGGAACTGCCGGTAACGGCGCGGTAGTTGAGATTGATGCGCTGGATTTGCAGCGTTTGGAGGTAGAAGTGACGGTGGTGGCGGCGACATTGGCGACGGTGCGAGACGAGAAAGGAGAAGTGATGAAGGTCAACGAGCCAAGAGATTTGAGTGAGGTAGAAGGGGTGTGAGAGAAGGTGACGTGGGTATGGGTAAGGATAAAAAATGTAAAGAAACGGAAGTGAAGGTGGAAGTTTATTCTTTACAATTTGATACAGCCGATGGTCCTGGAAAAGTAAGGATGGTGAAGAAACAAAACGTATGTAGTATAAATAACTATCTAAACGATCTAATATTACAGAACTGCAACAAGGAAATTATCAAGGAAACATGTATACAATATATTCACAAAGAGAAATAGGAAATAACTGTTCTATATCCAACTGAGTGGTAAGATTCGCAGGGTTGCAGATAAGTGGATATTTATTTTGAGTGAAAATGTAGCTGGTCTTATTTCCGAAGAAGAATGATATTAACATGTTCGAATGCCGTGGAAATAACAAAAATCACAGCAATATAGCAAAATCTGCCAGAGGAGGATTAATAATAGAACAACGATCGATGAGAATGAACAATGAGAAATTGAATTGTAAGAAAGAAGGAAAGGAAAATTGGAAAAAAAAAAAATAAAAATGAAAAAAATAAATAAAAGGTTTTTTAAATTATTTTAAGCCTGAAAAAATTATTTTACTTTTTTTTAAAATATTTTAAAAATTTTTTTTTTTATAAACTAATAAATTTGAAAATGATTAAAAACCCAACTAAAATGACTGATTTTTTTTAATAATTATTTAATAATAAACAAGGTTTTTGTGGGAAAGGCAAAACAAATTAAACAAGTTTTTTTTGCTTAGTAAAATACACACTTCAGAATAAAGTATCTAAAGGCGGCTTTTTGTTCACCCTAAACCGAAATGAAAACGTGTCCGTGGGTATTCAGATCGTCCTATATGATTAAAGAACACAAATAATTTGGTTATTACTGCTGAGCTATAAATAATTTGAAATTTGACTTCTGTTCCGAAATTTTTCATATACTTTTTTAAATTAAAATAAGAATACTACAATCTGTCCTTTTCTTTTAGGTCCGTCATCAGTTTTCTAACATCGTCGTCCTGATTATTTGATTACACTCGATGGATTCTGAAAGGTTAGGCTACTGGAAGAAGCCACGCTCAAGACAAAAGAGCCCCGTAAAAAAGAAGAAAAGTGTAAAAAGGGGACGACGAAACCTTACTGGCAAGAAAAGCGGGCGCAAGAATAAAGGAGTGAAAGTAATGTCTTCGAAGGAAGGGACAGGCCGTGAGCGCCGACAGCTTCGGAGAGATGCAACGACGGGCTACCGAAGCGGAGGCGGCGGCGGGGCGGCGGCGGCGGGAGTGGGTGGGTGGGGAAGGCAGCGGAGCTGGCAGGGAGAGTGGAAAAACTGGAGAAGTCATTGCGTGATCGAGAGAATGGAGCTGGGCGAGAAAAGAAGTGCTGGAGTTTGAGGACAGAATAGAGGGACGACTCGAGGGAGGAATAAATGCATGGGAGTCTGGAAGACAAGAGGGATGTTTAGGATGGGGGCTACGATCGCGTTTTGGTGCGGTGACGAGGGATTGATAGCGAAGCGGTTTGTATCGGCAGTGGTCGCGTCCATCCAGCTCAAAGGAGTTTGTTGCAGAGGTACGGGGGGAGATTGAGGACAGGCGGGGACGGGATAGACTGCGATGGGATGATTAGCGAGGAGGTGCGGGTGTGAGCGGGTACGGGCGGGGGCAGGGTGAGAGGGGAGGGAATTGCGGGCGAGTTGCGAAGGTTGTTGGGGGCGAGGGCGTGGCGAGGCGGGGCGGGTGCGGGGCGGTGCGGGGCCGGGTGCGGGCGGGTGCGGGGCGGGTCGGGGGCGTTGCGGGGCGGGTGCGGGCGGGTGCGGGCGGGTTGCGGGGCGGGTTGCGGGGCGGGTGCGGGGCGGGTGCGGGGGGGTCGGGGAGAGGTCGAGGGCGGGTGCGGGGCGGGTGCGGGGGCGGGTGCTAAGGCGGGTGCGGGGCGCTGCGGGGGCGTGTGCGGGGCGGTGTTGCGGGGCGTGTTGCGGGCGGGTGCGGGGCGGTGTGGGCGGGTGCGGGTCGGGTGGCGGGTCGATGCGGGGCGAGTCGGGAGGGGAGTGCAGGGCGTGAGGGGGGTGGCGGTTGTGCGGGGCGGGCCTGGGCAGCGAGACGAAGGCACGGTAGCAGCAGGCGCGGGCGGCGGGTGTAACGACGGAGGCGGGGGCGGGGGCGCGCACTTCGCACTCGCGTGACAGGCAGGTGCGGGGGGAATGGGTTTCGCCCGTGGGGTGTCGCACCCGCCGCGCCCCTCGACGCCCCAACAGCCACTGGCATTTACCGAAACTGTTTCACACAGGTAGCAATAAATTCATATCGGAAGACTTTAACGTGGCCCTACAGTAACGTTTCTGTTCATAACTCGCAACGTCTGGAAACTCATTCTTTGCTGGAAACTGCAAAACTGAGAGCTCAGATCTTTGCGGAATTATTCACACAAATTTCAATTCCTTGGAATTTTGAGGTTATTATAACGTTTTCGTTTCAGTAATAGTGTCTTGATTTTAAAGTACTGACAAAGATTGTACGTAGATATTTCAGTGAAGTTGGAAGTTGTTCATAATTTGAGACTGGAAACTTCTTCACATTCATTCACGGGTATTACTGATTGATAATCGCAATGTCAAACCGCGATGTCAACGATGTATTTATAGGCTCCATCAGTTCATGAGATACTTCCTGTTTTTTAAATTTCTTTTCAATTGGTCATCTCCGATTCTAAACTTATAATTTCGCGTACATTTATCAGCATTCATCACATCACGGGCATTTTGGTAACCAAGAAAGATATGGGGATGTTTATGGTGAAAGTAATTCTATCCATTCATACTTTGTAACTTCAAACACTTCAAATTTTTGTAATTTAAGTCATCTGAATATTCTGCTACTCAATGTATAATATACTTTCGCCTTCAAGAAGCATTTTCTGATGAGAGTACTAATTAGTGCAATTTTGTGGTCATACCATTTGTGCACCTTGTGAAAATGGAGTAATGTTGTTTTATCACCAGTAAATAATTTCGGATTTTACTCTACTACAGATAAACGAAGTACATTATCTTTGGCAATACGTGTTTATTAGATATAAGCCTATATTAGCAAGTTACATTTGCATCATAGTTTAGTGTTTGGGTGTTTTATGACGTATGCTCATTAACTGATGAATTAAAGTATTGCAATTCATAACATAAAAACGCGAATAACACCAAAGCAACTTCATTTATAACAGTTTGGCAAGTTTGCATCGTATTCGTCTCGCATTGCGGCTCGCGTCGTTCATTCAAAAGTGAAGTCCAACCGGCACCTAAATTTAGATACAAAAAGATGCATGAATTAGTAATACTGGCAAGGAATCACGATATGCAGAGTAAGCTGACTGCTCTCTGCATTCACCAATGAACTCGTGGGCTGGAGGGGGAGGGAATGTGTATGGCACGAGTTATTTCTTTTAACTAGCACTATCAATCCATCTGTATGAATTCAATTTGACTGAAGTCGTAGGCTTCGCGGCAATATGCAACAAGATTAGGTGTCTGGTGACGCTGCTATCGAAAGCTTCTGTTGCCACCTTTTCGACCCTTGACATGGTCGTCTCACGGCAGACAGCTCAACAGATGATCGAAACCTTCGGCACCACACCTTTGGAGGTGGTCACTGGAAGCAATCATTAGATTATTTATAAAATATGCACATTTTCCCTGTGTATTATATTTAACCAATGAAGCCTGTTAAAGTAATTCATCTTCATAGGTCTATCAAAGTAAGATGTTGAATGTCGTTGACAGCTCTCTGTGGCATTCTAGACATTGTCATACTGTATGTTGTGGCAGATAGTTTATGCAAATTTCTAATTAACTTGGCTTTGAATTTCGTTGTTCTCTAAAATGCAATGAATTGTGCTTGAACCTCGCAAATATTATTAACAACTTTAACAATAATTGGGAATTGCTGTTTATGTTATGTTTCCTTTGATTAGATACTTATGTTAATGTATGACGGGGTGAAACATAGCTGTTTGTCAAACACCTGTTATAAAACATGTAGTGCTAATAACCTTAGACGTTATGACTAAACATTAAGATAGAAAAATTTTTTAACAAATACACTTTCATGCCAAAGAGTCTCCACACTTCATGAAAGTTCAAGAATCGCGCATTACAAGTAAAAGAAATTTAGAATTGTTAAATGAACCACATTTTCATATAAAATGCATTATCATTTCTAAAGTTGAAATGTTGAGACCGACTAAGTTTAATGTTTCGTAGGTGCCAATTATTTATAGAGTCTTTTACTTCTTTCAATATAAAAACATTTTTGCTCTGTCGGAGCCCAACGGGCACAAGACTTTTGACCCTAGCTTGTCAGCTAGGTGATTCAATCGCTAAAGAAATTCTAGCTGGGCCGACTGCCAGATCGGTAGTTTTTCATGGGTGTCTCCAATTAAACACCCGGCCCGAATGCGAGGCAGTAACCTTACAACGGGCCGGACTGGCGCGCAATTTACCTTTTCTTACTCGTCTTTTTCACTCCTTTACCATACAATAACAGCACTACATTCTACCACATGCCAGGAAATTGGGTCGGAGCTAAGAGCTTGGTCCAGGTAGAGGTGGTGTCTCGTTGGTTGGGAAATACCTGGTGCGGAAAACCCACCAGCGCTACAGTAGGTTGGCGCCGGAATCTACCATACCGGGGGAATGACTGGCCGCAAACTCCCGCGCAAACATTCACTTACAATTATGGGAATTGACCCTAGTAAGTTGACTTAACCGGAATCATAAAGAATTCATCAATCAACGGGCAATGTTTCTTTACAATTTTCTCATAAAGCAGTTGTGTGAAATTAATCTCATGCATCTATTTTGTACTGTTTGTTCAGATCTCATTTGATGCTTGATATACGAAACGGCACCCTCTAAATACTTCTGCAAGTGGAAAACGAATCGTCTACACAGCAACACTTTTTTTTCAAACTGTTGGAACAAACTGGCACCTGCTCACGGACGCCGTTTTTGCCTAGGCAAGGTCTGTTTACTTTCCCCACCTGTGGCATCGTCACCGAGTGAAGTTGCCGCCGACACCACCGGGTTTCGGCCATCACAGACCGCGGGTCCCCCGTCGCTTCATCAACGCAGTAATTTCAACCAATTTTCAGATTCGTGATTCGAAAGCGAGAAATCCATTGGCTTGTACGTGGGATTATCCGCTGATATTAGGTGTCAGGTTTCCTTTTATTTGCATGCTGAATTCATTTAAATATTTTACACTTCGGCTATTACATGGTTATCTTATAAGTATAATTTATATTTTAACTTTCTGGAGATTTATATTCAGAGTGCAATAATTCGCCCTAATCCTTTTTATCCGTTGATGCCCAAGAAGGAGAAGTACGTCACTTCTCCATAAAGATAATCTGAAGAGGGCCTTCCTACAGCGAACAATGCAGACACGGGGGGGGGGGGTGCCCCTTCCGGAAGATCGACGCCGGGGCCGTCTTTCGGGCGGAGAAGCGCAAGGGATGGGGCAGAAAGGTTGGGAAGGGGAGAGAGGAGGGGGGGAGAGGGCTTGCAACAGCTTGCACAGACAGGGCTTTTTGATGCTACGTTTTCTCTGATCCTCCTCTTTCCACCCTTTCGTCAGTAGCCTCTTCGTGCTCGCACGTCGTTTTCTCCTCCGGTTTTTGGTGCATGCCATGCAATCCTGCTATAACTTTACGGAAAAGTTCCCCCACGCTCCTACCGCACTATCATGCCTCGCATCCTTTTCTCTCATCACAACCATCTCGGTGCAGTTTCAGTTACCCTCTCTCATTCAGTCTCGTCATAATGCGTCATCGTTACTTTTTCCACAAAGATTTGCTTCATCTTCCGAGGCACCCTCTTCTCTTCTTTCCTCCTTGTCCCTTGTCGTTCGCCAACTTCTTTCGTCGTGAGACCCATCATTCCACTTCCCTTTCCACCACTCCTCTTTTACGGCGCGACCCAGCTACGTGCGCCGCCGCTGCGCCCTTCTCCTGTCTGCTGTGGCTGTTCTGGACACTTTTATTGCTCTGCCGTGTGCTGGGCGGAGGCGGCGGGATCGTGGAGGCGCGCGGCGTTCAGCTCGAGGACCATATGGCGGCGCTGACGCCTCTCCCCTCTACACCGTTTTTGCCCGAGCGGGCGGAGCGGTGGGGGCGAAACTTGCAGAGCGCGGTGAAGCGGGTTGAAGCGCTGGAGGAGCGGGTGAAGCGGGACGGAGTGGGATGGAAGGGGGAAGAGCGAAGATGAAGCATGGTGGAAAGCAATGCGAAGATGGGCGAATAAGGAGTGAGGAGGGGGAGCGGGTGAAGCGGGGGGAGGGGGGTGAAGGCACGAGAAGGGATAAACCGAGGCGGAGCGGGATGGTGCGGCGTGAAAGCGAGATTGGGGCGGGCGGAACGGGGTGAAGCGGGGCATGAAGTGGAGTGAAGCAGGGCGGAGCGGGACGAATAGAGTGAAGCAGTGACGAAGTGGGGTAAGGGGGCGGAGTGGTGTGAAGGGGGGCGGAGAGGAGTGAGCGAGGCGGAGGGCGGGGAGAAGTGGGGTGAAGCGGGGTGGAGTGTGGGGGACCGGGGCGAAACTGGACGGAACGGGTTGGAGGGGGTGGGGAAGTGAGTAGCAGGAATTTTGTGCAAGGAAGTGAGAGGAAGGCAAATCGAAAGCATAAGGCAAAAAGAAAAATCCTGCCTTTAACAAGGCACACACAAATCCACTATCAATGGAAAGACTGGCAAGGAGAAATATGGAAAGGAAGGAATTAGAAAGAATGTCATTGTAATGTAATGATTAGTGCAACTGTTGTAGTCCACTACATTCTAAAGCTACATGCATTAAAATATTATATTATTCTTCAAGAATTCGGCGTTGGAGGTTATTTTCTGTCTTTAATTTGCAAGTATCTGAAATGTTATAATTTCCTTACCATAAAAAATAGATGCTATTTATTTGCTAACTTTAGATTTCTCAGAATAATGAATTAATTTTAGTAATACTATTTAACGTACTAATTAGAACTAAACCTAAGTAAGAAGAAAAAAATCCTTTTATATTAGAGTAAAAGAATCTAGTTGTTTGATGTACTTATAATTGTACTTGATCTGTTCATCAATCATGAAATTCAGTAATAATTACATTTGTTGATTTATACGCATAATCATATATTTGTTGATTTTTGGAGTTCGCATGTTTAAAAATCTGAACTAGAACGATAGTGGCAAGTAAATGAATTTTACATTTGTGTAATATTTAAGTTTGAAAAATAGTGGTGAAATGAACTTTAGCGAAAAAAGCCATTCATTCAAGAATTTTTTTCAGATCAAGAAGGAATAACAATAAAAAATTGATATAAACATAAGTTATTATTGGAATATAAAAGATTTCAGATAACGAGGTATTCGTTGTAGTAAAAAAAATCTGTAGATAAGTATTCTTCGAAAGCGACAGCGGAATATTTTACAATCCTTATATGAAGTCTAACAATCGGAACGAAATCAAATACGTCAAAGACACGCAATTCTCCTGTTTGAGCCCGAATGAGCAAGAGCGTTTGTTTTTGGTACGGAATGGCATCACCGAACGCAGAAGTCGTGTGCGGTAGTCCTCGTAACATCAGTTTCTCGAACCATTGAGGGTTGTTGGAGCAGTTTCGGCAGCGGAGCGCGGCGGTGCGGGTTGTGGCGGTGGTGATGTGTTTGTGATGGTGGTGCGCTCGCGAACGGAAGCAAGGCGTAAAAAGCCTCCTCCCCTGGCGGCAGGCGGAGAACAAGAGAAAAAACAAGAGCACGGAGCGGAGGGGCAGGGGAAGGGTGGGCGGGCCTGGAGGGGTACAGGCGGAGGCGGGGCGGGGCGCGGGGTGGCGGGCGCGGCGGCGCGGAGTCGGGTGTAAAGAATTAATGCCTGCCGCGGCTTCTAAAGGGGACGCTGCGCGGCGACAATGGGTGGCACAATGCCGGCCGAGGAGGGGCTATTGCGGCGGCGCAGAAGTGGCGGCGGAGGATAGAAGAGAGGAGAGAGCGGAGTTGGAGGAGAGTTGGAGGCGGAGTTGGGCGGAGTTGGAGGCGAGTTGGAGGCGGAGTTGAGCGGAGTGGAGGCGAAGTTGAGGGGAGGTGGAGGCGGAGTTTTGGAGGAGAAGTGGAGCAGAGGTGGAGCGGAGGTGAGGCGGAGGCGGGAGGTGGAAGGCGGAGGTGAAGGCGGAGGTGGAAGCGGAGAGGTACGGAGGCGGAGCGGAGTCGGCGGAAATCGAGGCGGAGGTGAGGCGGGAGACGGTAGTGACGGCGGAGGGAAGGCCGGAGGCAGCGGCGGAAGTCGAGGTGGAGGCGGCGGGCAGGTGGACACGGAGGCGAGGTGTGGCGGAGGCGTGGAGGCGGAGGTGGAGGCGGAACGCCGCGGAGAGGCGAAGAATGGAGAATGAAGGCGGAGGTGTTTGGGGCGGGCAGGGTGAAGTTCGAGGTAGAGGTGGTGGCAGGCGGAGTGGAAGGTAAAGGGAGCGGAGGCGGAGGTGTAGGTGGAGGCAGAGGCGTTTGTGGTAGCGGGGCGGCAGAACGGCGGAGGCGCGCGGTGATGGAACTGCCGGTAACGGCGCGGTAGTTGAGATTTGATGCGACTGGATTTGGCAGCGGTTTGGAGGTAGAAGTGAAGGTGTGGCGGCGACATTGCGACGGTGCGGAGACGAAAAGGAGAAGTGATGAAGGTCAAACGAGCCAAGAGATTTGAGTGAGGTAGAGGGGGTGTGAGAGAAAGGTGACGTGGGTATGGGTAAGGATACAAAAATTGTAAAGAACGGAGGTGAAGGTGGAAGGTTATTCTTTACAATTTGATACAGCCGATGGTCTGGAAAAGTAAGGATAGGTGAAGAAACAAAACGTATGTAGTATAAATAAGCTATCTAAACGATCTAATATTACAGAACTGCAACAAGGAATTATGCAAGGAAACATGTACTACATATATTCACAAAGAGAATTAGGAAATATGTTCTATATCTCAACTTTGACTGTTAAGATTAGCAGGTGCAGGATAGTGGATATTTATTTTGAGTGAAATGTAGCTGGTCTTAATTTCCGAAGAAGAATTTGATATATTAAATGTTGATGCCCGTGGAAATAACAAAATCAAGCAATATAGCAAAATCGCCAGAGGAGGATTTAATAATAGAAACGATCGATGAGAATGAACAATGAGAAATTGAATTGTAAGATAAGGATAAAAAAAGCAATTAACAATGAAACTACAGAATATATATTATATATATATATATATTATATATATATATATATTATATATATACTACGTGTGTGTGTGCAATGTTGTGTGTGTATACAACGGAAACTTAAAA
>BOPP01000002.1:15307430-15317846 GCA_017312745.1 Gryllus bimaculatus | reverse complement strand
TCTCTCTCTCTCTCGCTCTCGCTCTCTCTCGCTCGCTCTCTCCCTCTCTCTCTCTCCCTCTCTCTCTCGCTCTCCCTCTCTCTCTCCCTCTCTCTCTCGCTCTCGCTCTCTCTCTCCCTCTCTCTCTCTCTCGCTCTCGCTCTCTCGCTCTCTCTCGCTCTCGCTCTCTCTCTCTCGCTCTCTCTCTCTCTCTCTCGCTCTCTCTCGCTCTCTCCTTATTCGCCGTTCCCGGAATTCTAGTTCGATTTGGCGCTGCTGTCCACTTTCGGGCGCTTGCGGATGAGGAACGAGCTGTGGAGATTTATAGTAATTTTTCCCATTCTTTTTATTTAGGAGTAGATTAGAACTCTCAAAGCGTTTCTTGATACAGAGCCGAACTTAAAGTACTTGTTACGTGGATGCTGGGTTGAAGAGTTATAGTTTAAAAGGCGTATTAAAGTAGTATGTGATGACGGGTATTTGCTTTACAAATACACAAACCTGAGAACGACATTAAAAAAGCAGTGACAACTATGGACATCAAGAATGCTATTATATGAGATATTTATTTCTATTAAAAAAGGGAACATGTTTTGCTCAGTTTTGTGCACGAGTATCTCTTTCAACTCACAAATCACATTCTACTCTCAGTTTTGTTTCTGTTCAATGTGTATTCGAGTGTCTGAAAATAATATTTTCCATTTATGGCTACAGGAATATTTTATTTTCCAATTTTTTTTATTCTTTCCTACCGTTATGTTAAAGTCTCTTTCTGGATGTCCACCAACACTTCCCAGAAAGAGCAGCAAACTCTTGTGGAGAAGATAAATATTCTGGCATTCTTCTTCCTTTCTAAGAGCTTAATCAAATTAATTTGTTTTCTCTGCCCACAAGACACACCGCAAAGAATGAAAATGTTTTCTACTGGCCGTCATGAATAAGGTGTCTGAAGTTGGCATTTATAGTGTTTCAGAAAATGTTTGTTAATTCTTAATTTAAAAGTAGTTTTTTTAAGAGTGTTATTATCGCAACTGAGCAACATTTAAATTGGCTTCAACTGAACAACGTTTCAATTAAGATCGTCATATTATTGAATTTATGACTTATTGAAAGTTATAAATATCTATTTATATGAAAGATATATAATTTTGCGCTCGTTACCAAATATTTATGAAATTATCAGAAAAGTATATAAAACAATTCAACCTTAATTGTTTTTTTTTTCAGGTATTAAAGTTGTTCCATTTTAATATCGTCCAAAAATTTAGACTACTACAGTGGGTAGCCGAGATCAAAGGCGGCAGTGTGAAAGAGTCGTGGATTTGGATCCCGTCTCAGGTATTGTTAGCTTTTGTGTGGTTGCACGATGGTGCTCTCCCAAAGTGTCCAATTTCAACCCACTGCCTCTTCCCTAAAATACACAACATTATATTATTTCCCATAATATGCTGAGTATAGCAACGATGAGTTTCCTGGATAATTCAGCACCAAAAATAATAGAAACTCTGACCGAAATGGAACTCCCCAACCTCTAGTAGGTGTGGCAAGAGTGAAATAGCCTAAATGAAACGTTAGCGAAAGGGCCCAAAGAAGAAAAGCGTTCTATTTATAAGTAATTTGTCAATTCCAAAACCTAGTTTGCTAATGACTTCTTAGATCAGGCTTTCAAACGGATGAATTAGCGGTAATGGGTTGCTGCACGACTTGAAGAAAAACAAATTACTACAATTGTTTATATTCGTAATATTAAATAACATGTTTCCACTGCGACCTTAAAAAACAAGTATTTCCATTATCACTTCCTATATAGAACCAACCCTGATTGTATATGTTTCTGTGCGTACATGTTTGCGTGCGTGTGTATGTGTGTGTGAGTATGACGGAACGAGGTGTGTTTGTATATCACAGCGTGTTACACGGTGTTCACAAAGCAGACGCCTCGCGAATCTGGTTAGTTTTGTGTACCATATCCCTCTGGCGCTGCGTGCCTCTTTAAAAGATTTAGGGCTGTTTGGAGGCCTAAATAAGATCGAAATTGAAAACAAGCTCTAACTAACCGGCCATTATTTCCATCCCGTCGGACGCCGCTTTTGTAGGGCGCGGTGAGCACTCCGGCCCTCGAACCCTTTCATCACCACGTGTGGGGCGAGTGAGGGGCGGGAGCGAGCGGGGGCCGGGGCGAGGGAGAGGGAGAGGGAGAGGGAGAGGGCGAGGGAGAGGGCGAGGGTGAGGGCAGTCGTATTAGCCCCCAGCGCGAGGCTGCGAGGGGAGAACGGGGGCTGTTTTGAACACAGCAACACTCGCCGACTGCTTCAGAGCAGTCAGGGTTTAACCAAATCAACAGGGTTGTGGTGAATATCGTATCATAACTGTGTGCCACTTGCCTGCAGCTAAACGGGAAGCCAGAGAGGTAGATTTAAGGAGCAGGGTCAAGTACAAATTGGAGTTCCAGCCTCTTAAATTAGGCCTATGAAATGCATGTTATCGATTGTTAATCATTACGGGTTTGACCTTCATTTTGTTTTTCGCCATAAATGGGTTCCAGAAGGGTGACCAATACATTTTAAAACAACATCATTCGTTTCTGAAATTGGCTCTTATTTATTCTTCAAACTTTTCAAAATAAATATAATATTCTGGTAAGGATTAGCAATTCTTATTTATTTGATTTTATTCCAAAAATCATTTTAATTAACAATTTCAGTACGAACATGTAATAAATTTAAAAAAATCTAGAATACTGTATGTATTTCATAGACCTACAACATTATTTTTCAGTATTTGGAAGTACTTACAATTGAATATTAATAACCATCATGTGTATTTTATCTTAACATTATCTTTAAGTCGTCAGCAAAGAATATCCTTTTTCCCCTTGCCGAATGGCACATCGGGCTCTGTGAACACACACACACAAGTTGCCCAGCACGTGACCGCCTGAAGGAGGCGGCACCGCCCCCGCGCTGCTCTGTCGTGACGGCGCATTTCATCGCGTGCCCTGGCAGCGCGAGCGCCGCTTCGCCGGCGGAAGGAGTGAGCGGAGGGCGGAGGGCGGCGCTTCGCGGCCGCGTCGTCAGCAAGCCATCCGCGGGCGCCCTCCGGGGGCGCGGCCCGCGCTCACTGGGGCTGGCGCTGGCGCCGGCGCTGCCACGGGCTGATCGCCCGATTAAGTGGGCTAATCGGCCCCGAGACACTGCGTCAGCAGGCGGAAACGGGGGTGCGGGGTGGGGAAGATGTGGTATCAGCGGATGCCACGGCGACGACGGCGGAAAGCAGACAGAGCTGCAAGTGGTGACGGAATTGGCATGGAGACGGTGCTTGAGGAGACAGTACAAGGTGAAGGGGCAAAGGAGGAGGTGGCGGAGAAGGTGTGGCAGAGAAGGAGGTGGCGGAGAAGGAGGTTTGTAAAGGAGGTGGAAGTGACGGAGGTGGCGGCAGAAACGACGAGAGGGAGACACAAATAGGTAAGGTACACGGTGCTTGCGGAGACAGTGCAAAAGGAGGAGGCAGAGGAGGAGGTGACCATGCAGGAGATGGCATTGGATGAGGTGGCGGAGAGGGGGCTGGCGAAGGATGTGGCACAGGAGGAGATAGCAGAAAAGGAGGTGGCAAAGAAGGAGCTGGCGAGAACGGAGGTGGCGGCGAAAACGTTAAGGGGGAGGCAGGAATTGACGTGGGCATGACGCTTGAGAAGACGATGTAGGAGGTGTTACAGGCGGAGTTCGCACTGGAGGTGGCGGAGAAAGAGGTGGCGAAGATGGAAGTGGCGAGGAAAGAGATGGCAGAGAAGAAGGTAGCAAAGAAAATTACCATAAATAAGTATACAAATTCTCTCGGCACAGTTAAGATTGAGTAACTTTCTTTGCGAATATATTATCTGAATGTATTCCATAATTAATTTTACGTGCTGAAATATATTTTATTGCAGTCATAATTAATTTGATTTGTCCAAATACGTCCCCTGCATCGAATTTTCTTCGTGATGTCGACGGAACAAGAACTGAGCGGGTTGCCTTTCTAGTATATGCAGGCGCTTAGCGTCAGACATGCTTAAGGCAAAAGGAGTGATTTATAAGGAAAGAGAACTCTCATAATTTATATATGAAACCGTGGTCCATTGGTTTCAATTACAAAATATTATGAATCATTTTTTCATTGGAAATATTTCATTAAAAATGTGGAGAAATTTGGACCTATGGCATAAAAAAATTGTATGCAGAGACAGTGGTTGCCCTAACATCAAATTCACTTTAACACGTCAACTGTCAATTATCACAACAAAGATATGGATTTTAGTGAATATCCATAAGAACATAATATACCTAAAATGAAATATAATTTATGTTAATTGCATGAAATCAATTGTATTATCTTTAAATCTAGGAAGTGTTTCTAAATTTCTAATCAAAACACTTTCAATAGAAGAGAAAATTGCAATATTTACTTTTTTAAGATAAACTAATAAATAGCAATGCAGGAGACAAACTAGTTACTCTTTGAATGTCAAGATCACTCACATGTATTTAAGAAAGTATTTTTCTTCTCAATGATTTTGGTTTATACGAAGTTTATCGTATACGTGCCCGAAACGATGTCTTTAACATAACATTCACCCTGCAGACACTAAATGAAACCCTGCATGAATATGTATTATTCGTTAAAATAGATTTATTAGAGAAAGCGTTTTTCATTATCTGTTGCTCTAATAATCGGTAGTTGTAATAAATAATTCTCTTCGATATTGAATTTCCTTTTCTGATGACAGTTATACTTATACACAATTATTGAGGCGCAAGGAAATTCTGCTTTACGTGATATAGCGTGGTTTATGGAAGGGACAGCAAGAAAGAAACGAGTGCACGCGGCTATTACAACCAGTCGCAGTCATTCATTTTATTCCTCCCTAACGAGAGACATGATTTATCTCATTCGCTGTGGACTCACATTCCGACGCCAATGTAAGAATGTATGGAGAACGCTTCCAGCATGTGTGCTTGGGTTTCTGCGCGTAGGCCAGTGGACAGTTTCTTGTCTTCTGCATGTATATAAATGTATGTAAGAGTAAATTGAAGTTCTAATTTTCAGAGAATAGAAGAAGGTTAACACTGCAATTCATAAAACCCTGAATTCTTAGCTGATTGTCTGACATAACCGTCCTTCTTCCGGCCCCAGTTATTGAAACCGACTTTTTTTTTCGACAGTGACCGAGAACGGTACATTCAGACCATTCCAACACACCTTTCAGGGAGGCATGTTGCCGGTTTAAAATGTAGGCATCGGGCTATTCTAGTTCTTCAGGATTGATCTACAAGATCCAGAGCGCCATTTGAAGCACAACATTGTAGCCAATTAAATTATGTTGATTTCGAAGCGATAAGAAACCTCACCTTGTACGTACGTACCGCCGCGACACTCTCTTGCGTGGCGTATAAAGATTTCCCCAAATGGCCACTCGCCTTATAGGAGGCGCGTCTAAAAGGGAGGAAGTGACTCTCGGCAGTCTCCGCACGCGCTTAATATGCGATCAGAACAAGTTACATGCCTCGTTCGCTTGCCTTATGAAGTGAAGTAATCTTCCGAGACATCTCGTGGACAGTGATTCAGTTCCCCCTGCACGAGCTCTTCATTTCCTGCGCCGTCGGAAGACGCGCGAGCGGAGGCGGAACGGGAGGCAGAAGGAGTCGGAGGCAGGCAAGAGAGCGAAAGAAAAGTCGACCGGGAAGTGACCCGGCTGCCGCTCTTCCGGCGCGACGAGCGGCCTTCCCGCGCTCGTAACGCAGCGCCGCGGGCCAGAAACCGAGGAAACGGCCGTGCGGACGTGCGTTTCGGGCAGAAGGGTCGAAGGGTCGGGAGGTGGGCGGGGGGGGGGTTGAGAGCGGCGGGGAGAAGACGAAAAAAGAGGCTCGCTGCGCACCTGGCCAAGCGCAGGGTGGCGGCGACTGGTGTGGTTTACGGCGTTAATTCCGGGGTGATATTCATAACGCGGTGTGAACGAGCCTCCGCGCGGCGAGGGTGTTTACGACGCCATCGGGCAGGCGCCGCCGCCCCACAGGACGGTGAGCAGCAGAGGGGAGTGGAGGAGGCGAAGGGAATGATGAAGGTGGGGGGAGGAGTGGGTTGTGTGAGGTGGAAATTGAGGTGGGGGTTGAAAGATGTAGCTGAAGTGGAGGGTGTCGGACGGGCGTGAATGGGTGGAGGGATTGGTGGGATGAGGGAGTGAGGGGGTGGAGCATGGAGGAGTGGAGGGGGTGCGAGATGGCAGGGGCTGCGAGGAGATGCGACGTGACAGCGCCGGAGAGGCAAGCCAAGAAGCCCCGCGGACGCCACGAGAAACGTCCCAGGCGGAGCGAACGGGAGGGAGGGGCGCGGACAAAAATGTACTCAGGCATGATCCTAACCCGCAAGGATAGGAGGTCGGCGCAGCCTCCGACCCAAGCAGCCAGGGCAGACGTGACGACGGCGCGGGAAGCGGGGCTTGACGGTGGAAGAGCGCAGCCCGGGCTAAAGTGAGGGTTGAGAAGTCGCGAGAGAGAGTGGTAGCAGGTGCCAAGAATGGAGTGGTTGTGAGGTGACTACGACAAGGTGACGGCGTTGCAGTGAACGAGGCCGAGGAGGGTAGAGCTAGCTGAAAGGAGAATGACTTGGAATCAGTTCAGGACGGGAATATATTCCGAGATTGTGGGAAAAGAGTGAGAAAAATAATGAAGGTGAAGGTGTAAGGAAGGGTGACACGCTAGAACAAAATTATCGAAAGAAGCTCCATTAACCAAAATAAAATGAGCGGTTTTATGTAAATATATGAAATTGATGGGGTGCAGGGATGCCTTTTTGCATCAGGAAATAACAACTACTCTCAATGATATTATATTGGTGAATGCATTTGAATAAGTAATAATTGCTTGTCACTTTAAAAGCATAGTATGAAAAAGTAGCAAAAATCTTGAGAATATTACAAACCGTGTAAAAGAAACTGAACAATATTTTGACGTTTGCAATATGACGTATTGCAATAATATCAAAGAGATATATTATAATGACGTACACAAAAGGCATATTGATAAGCAAATATAAACAAATCATAAATTAAATACTGCGTATACTACGAATATGGCGAAATTGTGGAGAGCAATTAAATACCTCACACCTCAAGGTGAGCCGATGGTGATCGAGATTGTACAAAATGGATGAGTAGATATTTTCAAGAACTTATCGACCCGTTTGTATTTAATTGCTATCCACAAATCATTCAATTCGACTTCTTGTCGTTGCCAACTAAAACGTCATTTAAATCATGATTGCTTTCTCAACAGCATCACCTCCGCATCAATTGTAGTTTTTGTAGTGCTACAACCACATCCGAACGCTGTTGTTGCTACTGGCACTCCGCCCCCGTCCTTGCTCTCTGGTTTCACACAGACACTTCTGGCGCCGCCACCATCACCAACGCCGCCGCCACCGCCTTCCCCGCTGACGCCGCGGTGCCCGCCATCCACCACCACCGCCGCAGCCATGAATACCACCACCAGCACCACCACTGCTGCCACCCCCGTCGCCTCTCCCACCGTCTCCGACCTCACCGCTGCCACCACCGCCGTTTCAGCTGCCGTCTCCGCCATCGGTGCTACCGCCGCGCCGTCAACTCCGCCACCACCACCTCTACAGCCGCCTCCATCACCTCTACAACCGCATCCACCGCCCCAGCAGCAGGCGCCATCTCCGGCGCCGCCCCTCAGCAATAATTCAGCGCCGCCGCCGCCGCTGCCTCCGCCTCCGCCGCCTCTCAATCTGCGAGTCGTCGCCGTTTTAGAGGCAACAAACCGCGCCTGCCGATCGAAACGCGCCTTTAAGAGCCGCTCTCATTCATACTGGAGTGGTTATCAGCCCAAACTGCGCGCTACTGATTTTGCCGATGCTGCTGCGACCGCCTGCGCAGCCATTGCAAGCTCTCCGCGCCGCTCCGGCCGAGTGATTTTGAGCGAGTGCACGTCATCTGCCATTTCTTTGATAGAGATTTCGCTCCTCTGGCGGAAGCAGCATTCATTAGGCTGCACTCGCAATTTGGGGCGAATGCAGTTGAACGCGTCCCCCACCCTTCACCCGACGTGATGTTGCGGGAATGACAATTAGCTGGGGGAAAGCTTCGAAACTTTTCATGTTGATGTGATAGTAATTTGACAGTAAAAATGAGATAATGTGTTTTAAGAAGAAAAAGATTTGAATAATGAATTGTAGGTTATTTTCACGTGATGAAATTTCAAGTGATGAAATGTACCATGGAAATTCTAGAAATTGTTTTTAATTGAATGTGAGTTTCTTAAGTGTGATAAGAATTCTGTTAGATGTGTGTATAGAGATGTTACCCCACGAAAGGACTAAATTGACAGGTCGGGAAACAAAGGAACGTCACGTCGTACAATGGCATTGCAGTCGCTAATAAAGTGACCCCTTCTTAGTCTCTTTTTGCCTACTCTATATTGCCAAATAGAATGTTTGTGACCATCAACATTCACATTCCCCAAATAAAATTTATTGCTTCTCTAACGCTATGTCCAGTTCCCTTTTTATGATAAAAATGCTGTCAATACCTTTTATTATTTTAGCGATATTATCTTATCGTATTTTTGTTGCAGTAGGATCAACTGTGACTAAACATTCAGTCGTTAAACTCGATTGACTTCAAAACGCATGAATTTTACATTTAACTAATTATCTACAAAACTACTACACTTTCAACTTCAAGTAAATAGAAGTCTTTAGAAATCTTTTAAGTAAATAGAAGAGTAATAATTTATTGAAATTCACAGAGATTTCCATAAAAAATGTTTCTTAATCCAACGACTCTAAGTTATTTAGTATTGAGTTGTCCAAACTAACTTGTCTTGATGTATAGCGCCCAAAGTATTGGCAAAGATCTGAAAAAGTGGTACGAAATTCATCTGAGCACTACAAGGAGTAATGCAACTTTCGACCCTTACAATTAAAACTGATGTCAGAATGGTTACTTGACGTAATATATAAACAACTACTGGTTATACTACGTTAATAAATCCATTAGATGAAGGAAAGAATAATTCTGTGTTGTATAGATCCCTCTCTGACTACTATTCCACACTCTCTACTGTTCGCGCTTCTGCACTACTCCACTGCATGGCGAAATTTTTAACACGTTTGAAAAACGCATGTGGAAACACAAAAACAATACTTGTAAACATTTTACCTTCCTATATTTTTGTAATATTAGGTAACCAATACAGAAAAAGAATTAAATTTTACCAAAATGCTTTTCACAATATTTTCCTCGAAGAGTGAAAACGCGATGTGAACACCAAAACAATAATACTATAATCATTACCTCCTGCTAATTCTTGTAATATACGTAACCAATACAGAAAAAAGAGATTGAAATTTTACCAAGAATGCTTTCAAATATTCCTTCGAAGAGTGGAAAGCAAGCAGTTGCACCCGGAGGTGCTTGTAACAGTTTGTTGATGCGTGCGCCATAAGGGCGGTCCTTTGAGTTCTGCTTCAGAACACCCAGAGGGCGCATCGGGACTGGCTCACCTTGAGACGGTAGGCGAATACTGGTCGGGCACGCGCGTGGATTCAAAGTAGTTTCTAACGAGGGCGAAAACAAGTATGATTATACGAGTAACGCGGGGGGCGGCAGGGGCGGGACGGTGCGGCGCGTAGGGAAGCGTGGGGCCGGCGGAGGTAGACGGGCGTGGGGCGGTGGGCAGCTGGGGGCTGTGGCCGGTTAGGCGGCGGGCAGAGGGCGGGGTGAGTAGCGTGGGGGTGGATGGGGCGGCGGGAGGCGTGAAGCGTGGTGGTGGGGGCGGCGGGCTTGGCGGGGGTGGCGGAGGTGGGGCGGATTGAACGGCGAGGGCGCCGGGCAGCGGCGGGACGGGGGGCCGGGACGTGGCGAGCGGGAGCGGCGAGAGGGCGGGAGCAGCGGAGGACCGTGCGGCGCGGGGCAAGGGCGTCAGAGCGCGAGATCTGAGTCGCGCCGCCTTGTTTGCATTCGAATTTGGTCGACTCCCGCGGCGCTCCGCAGCGGCCGCCGCCGGCGAAGTTGCTCGCTGGTCGGCCACGGGAATTTGCTTTATCCACGCGCGCGGCGCGGTGACCGTCCGCAAAACGCTTTGCTCGCGCGACCGTTGCCGCGGCGCGCCCGCCGCCCGCGTGGAATGCGAAAATCGCGCCGGCGCTCTCGCCCGGTGAGATCGAAACGCTTTTTTCCCCGTTTCTTTTTTTCTCATTCTTTTTTGCCATTTGTATTTCTGTTTTTGTGCGCTTTAGGTTCTGTTATTTCCCCCCACTTTATAGGCGGCTTGTTTTTATTACGGGCTTTTGTTTTAAAATCTCGAAAACATTTTTAAAAAGTTAGTGTTGGGACCAGGGGGGTTCCCATCTCCCCTCCCTTTTTTTTTTTTGTGTGGG
>BOPP01000002.1:15275561-15289245 GCA_017312745.1 Gryllus bimaculatus | reverse complement strand
CAATCGATGTGGCGTTTATTGACTTTCGCGCGAGGCGAAGAAAAGCCGCCGCAGATTGAGGAAATCGGGATCGACTGCCCCTCCTTTCAGCCCCCTCCCTCCCTCTCCTCTCCGTATGCCGACAAGTCTTCCTCCGCTGCATCGCCCGCGTGGCCGGCGCGTTTTATATAGACGGAGCGGGCGGGGACACGGGACAGGGGCCAGGCCGCCGCAAGGAATCGATGCTATTCTAATTCTGCGATGAATGATTGATCTGATTTTACCCGCGCGCGCTCCCTTAGAGTGCTGAAGGTTGAAAGGTGAAATGAACTAAAATCATCGTAGAGAATATTTCAAGATTACGAAGTACGATCAGAGCAACAGATGCTTGAATATTGTGCATGGTACGCTAGAAAGTAATGACGCAGAATCGCTTTTTTGTTGGTTACTTCTGGAGGTTTCCCTCATAAGAGTTAGTTTTGAAATGAATTTTTGCGCTTTTAATAAATACTGTTTCACTGCAATGTTACAAGTAGAAACGTTTAAAAATATTTCTAAAAATAAGAGTTTATTCTTACACAAATATCATCAATAGTTGCCCTTTCAAAAGTAGCGAATAACGTGCATGTTATACCCGAAAGTTACATTTTATTTAACATTAGTACCTTACTAAATTCCATGCATTCTGTTTCCAAGATACTGGAAATAACTAATATTTTACAATACAATTTAAATCATTTTAAAAATTGCATACAATTAGACAGTAAAGTGGTCACAACATGGATTTCAATTTCTGAGTGGGCCTTCGATTCCATTTGACATAGCCGTAATTGAACCAGAAGCGGCAACTAAACATTTTACGTAAATTTTATTATTTTTTAGTTGCCATCATCATTATTACACAATTATTTACCTTTTGTGTTTATTAGGAGATTGAAAGAGTAAATTAGTATGTGGATAAAACGGTAGGATAGTAATGATTCTTGTAACTTGATATGATCCAATGTGCACATTTTGGCGTGCGCAAGAAAACCTCATACCCAATCCACGGCGAGCACAGTTGCGGCTTGCCGCGATCGCTCCGGCGCGCAAACAAGCGAAGAGAAAGTGCTGCTCGTTAGGCAGTTATAATCCCCTTACGGAGCGCGCGCAATGGGAACAATAAACGCCGCTGTTGCATTACTTTCCGCGAGGCGCGGAGCTTTAAATTATAACCCGAGCGACGGCGGCGGCGGCGGCGGCGGCGTCGCGTTGCCTTGACACGAGGGTCGGAGCCGCGACCAACGCCCAGTCTCAGTCGACACCGCTCGCGCCGCGTCGTGGTGGCTGGCGCGCTCTACGCCTGAGACGCGGGCTGCATACCACACAGGGGCAGCAGCCGCCTTCGGCGGGGACATTCTTGTTAGAAACTGTTATTTGTGGTTCGAAAGTTAGTAACAAATATAAAAATCATATTGCAGTTGTCTGGCTCGTCTATTTTTAGGCATTGGAAGTAACATAAAAATTATCGATAAACACATTGGTTTATTTTTTGTTTCATTAAAAAAAATAGAATTTTTGTCGCCAATGGGATGAATAAGATAATTACGATTCTTTTAAATGTCAGGGAAAGAGTATAGTAATTTATAGCGTTCCGCCAATGTAATCGTAGTTGCATTTAAATCTGATATTACAAATATATATTATATTTATTTTACTGATGACGATGCATGCCGAATCCTTTGGATATCTAGGAATTAATATATGCATTATTATCATTATAACAGCTTATTTATTATGATAACTGATATCTTACAATTCTAGTAATTTTAACATTACCATTTTCCTAATTACAGATAAAACAAATTCTTCCATGTGTTTTTCTTCCCCTGTGAATATATTTGACGATAACATGCGATTCACACAATACTCCACATTGAAAAACCATCAAAAACATGAGTTTCTAGAATCTTTTCAGACTATTCTTGAGAGAACCAGCTAAGGATTGAATTTTCTTGTCGAGAGGAATCAAAATAAATATTTATCACTTCTGCGATAAGTCACCCAAACCCCGCTTAGTTGCCTAAAAACAGCAAAAGAAATGTTTACAGAAATTTTATAGATTCTTGAGGATGGGTCCGAAAAAATGATCAGTTCCCTGCCAGGAGGCCAGACATATGAAATGACATATCATTTGTTTCGGTGACAGACGGACATAGGATTGTCGATTACTATATTAGGATAATCTGAATGGTTAGAACTTTGAATTCAAATTGCAATCAAGCCCAGTTCGAGTTGCTTGTAAGCAAGAAATTAATAAATTTTACAATCAGTGTAATCCAGCCGCACCTGTGTGTTTTTTTTAATACTATAGAATTGACTAAATGAATGCATATAATGCATTATTCTGTGAAAAACAAATACTATACTTATTAAAACGTTATAAATCATTTCAGTGAAACTTCATCTGTAGCTGAGAAAATAGTAGATTCAATGCCACAAAGTGGGGCAAAAACCACAAACAGAAAAAGGATTTGGAATAATTCCAGCATTTTTGCTGTGACGGAAATAATTAACTTTCGCACAAATATCACATGAACTGAAGTCAAACTTTTGGAAGACTGTGCTAATGAAAATTGGTTTTAAACTATTGTTCATTTAATTTCTTAATGTTATTTGTGATATGTTTATTATAACATTGTTTTTATGTAAGGGTCTTGTTTCTAACAGGTAATATATGATATAAACAAAACATTCTGAATTCATTCTCTAGGTCATCTCCTTCCATGCTTTCTTGAAACCATTCATTAGGTAAGCATATCAATTCGTTTCATAATGAATGGGTGTGTTAACATTATGGAATTTTTCGTCATATTGTGGATCAGCACATTGCAATGACATGAGTCTGATGAGACGGAGTGATGAGAATTATTGCGTTATTTTGTTAGGATTTTGTTTTAATTTTGATTTACGTAAACGTAATGAATGCAAAGTTCCCACCGGAATGAGAGGCAAGAATGTTTGATAATCTCAGAGTTCATAGAGATGTATTCAGTTGTCACGAAAGGTTTGTAACTCTTGAGAAAAAATAATAATTTACAATATGTACTCCCAGGTTGAAAATGTTCTTGAAGACTCTTAGGATTCAGAGCAATGTGGTTAACACAAATCTTGTGCTAGGAAACTGATCCCATGATCATAAAACGTTTAGTAACAAGGTTTTGATGTATTTATCAAACCCAGTTCTGTAACTTTTTGGTAAATATTAATTTATTTATCAACAAATGCATTTTATCTCAAGAGTGTGGGTAAGTTGTCTATTTTAATATAATTTATTTAAGGTCACATCGAAATCGTAGTTGTTAGCAACAATTATACATTAAATACCAAAAAAAGTTCATTATTTTACAAAATTGACTTCCTAATATACCCAAATTGATAGTAAATGAAGATTAGAAGTATTAATTGAAATTTTTATGGTACACTTCCTGCGTGCTATAGTTATTTGATCACTAAGCACTTTTCCAAGCCAGTGTTAGCACTGAAAAATCACGAGTAATTTGGAAATTCCCGTTCATTCCCCGAATGCGAAGAAATATGGAAGAGACATTTATCTGGAATCTGAAGTAGCTCAGCTTTCGACAGGCAAGGAGAGAAAAGTGATACAAAAATTTTGGATAGAAAAAGAAATATGTTTTTGCGTTACACCGCGTTCTTTGGGTCACACCAGATATGTTGTTAAACACTGCAATTTTCTGAAAATTGCTGAAAATTTCGTGAGTGGAATAGTCAAATTAAAGATACTTTCGGTAAAGTACTCAATGTGTTGAGTTAAAATAGTAAGAAATTTGACAGTAAATGTTTATATTGCAATAAAATTAATTTTATTTCATTTCGTGACAATGTTTTCTATCTGTTAACTTTTAGTTCAAACAATGTCGTATGAGTTACATAAAAACTTATTGTCTATAGATGAATTGACTATTTTGATTCCCTAACTCGTGTAAATATATCATTAGAGACCCCGACTGAAGTCATAAACTTCGTGTCAAAAACATTACAATAGAATCTAACTTTTTTATTTCCGTTCTCACAACACACCTAATTTTCAAGAAAAAATGGAAGAAAGTAAATGCATCGTTATGATGTATTTCTCTGTTTTCTTCCTACTTTTGAAGGTGAATGTAATAAATTGAAATCACTTTTCCTTACGTGCCTTAATAATGATATCGTTATTCACCCAGTGTTAAAATATTGAAAATTGTTTAACAAACTGGAGAAAATTTCAAATTGGAAATAATATTGTGGAATAAACAGTTAGGTAATAATTTTGCCAGCACAGTGTTATATTTTTATCGTGTTCCTACAGGATATCGCGTAACAACAAAAATGGTATTATAAGTTTAGGCTGAAAGCAACAGCATATTCATACATGAAAGTACGACAATTTTTTAAACCTCAGGTGGAACGTAAGTCAATATTGAATGTATTTGATGGTAGATCCATTTAAGTTTTGTAAAAAAGGTAATGCACTTTTAATTTTCTTTTATTTATTTAAACAAAATTAATTGAAGAATCAGTTTGATGCAAAACACGTCTCATATTTTAGAAAATATCATTTATTTCTAATTTTCTTGGGAAAAGAAGTGGACTTCATGAGAGATAACGACGGATATAAACTGAACAAACTATCGCACGGTGAATTCGCTTCTTCTTGGGGTTGTATATCTAGAAGTGTTGTAACAAAAAATTTAATTGCCCTTGGTAGTGCATGAGGTCAGTTCATTGTTTCTTTGATTTATATTACAGTGCGATAAAATCGGTAAACAGAAAGTGAAACAGGAGAGTCCTTATTTGCACATACATTCCTTTTCATGCTCCACAGGAAGCGTTCAATGACTCAAGTAGCCTTTCTATTTTATAAACTGAACTCTTTACACAAAATTTGAAATATTTATGACAATATGTATTTTTCGTCGCTTCTATTTATTAAGAGTTGGCACTGTAACAGTTCTCTAGTTCATTGCGAATCAATGATTTTTTTGTAAAAGGAAGAGACACCCGAGACATATATTTTTATATATATATATATATATTTTTGTAGCTGAACAAGCGTTATTTTTTTTTTGTTTTCTTCATTTTATTTTTTTGTTGTTTAACTTGTGTTTTTTATTTTTATAATTTCTTTTTTTTAACGAGTTTTTAATAGTTTTTTTTATTTTTAATCTTTTTTTTTTTAAAGTAATTCCCTTCTTGTCTTTTTATTTTTTTTATACAAGATCGCTTGTTTTTTTTTTTTTACGATATATAATATATATATATATATATATATATTCACCTTGGAATCGCGTATTGTTACGAAAGATTTGGGCAATGTGTTGAAAGATGAATAATAGAAAACAATTTTTTTTCAAAAATATTTGTTCATCATTGCACACGATAAAAAATATATGTTTTGTAGGAATTTTGAGTGAATCAGATGTCAAAAATCAATTCAAACTCGGGGCTCAACTAATAAAGGGTACCATTGAAGACTCAATCAGATGTTTAACTTGTTTTACAATTTTGTTCACATTGGCTCCTCGGATACCCCGACGGATTGGAGATAATAACATAAACAACAAAGGAATTTCGTTTTTTTTTGAAATTAGTTATTGCTTTTTAGTAAAATATTTATTTTATTAAGGATGTTGATACATTAATTCATATTATTGTTAACATTGATTAATTCATTATCATATTCATTCATATTAAATATTGATTAATTATCTCCTATTATATCCAGTATCGTGCATCTTTTCACTTATCTAATTATGCATTTTTCGCAAATTTTCCACTCTCAAATTTCGTATAGGGAAGCTTAATTTCAAACTGTGTAAGAAATACATTGATCCTAAGATTGAAATTTGGTGATACACCCCGACTTTCACATTTCTCTATTCGTAAATAATGAAGCTTAGGAGTTATTTATTCTCAAATTATTTGGTATGCGGTGGAGTGTGCATATCGGTTGAAATAAATGGAACTCATTCAAATTCGAAAAACATTGAACTTTTCAATTCCACACTTTTAATAAGTAAATTTAATAATTTTCCGCTCATTAACTATAATGTCATTTCAGGTTTATAGCAAAGAGATTTGATGTCTTCTACAAAGTGAAACATTGTTTGTTCTCGTATAGAGCACGTGTAAAATATAAGAAACCGAAATCCGATCTTAAAGAAACTTGATATAGGGCCACAAACACCAAGGATCTCTAATAAAAAACGGAGCTTCCGAAAAAACAGATGACCTTGTCAAAAGGTCCTAGGCTGTTTCTCTGGTGCTATTGGCGTCAACACACGCGTTGTTGACTACCAAAGAACTCTCGGATGTCTTCGGTCACAGGAAACCAATCCTGTAGATGTTACAACAAAGGAATGCTCCTCTGTCCAATGAGTATTAGTAGAATTCTTTAAATGTCTTCTTTTCAAGAATCCTAGTCCATTGTAGAACATTGATTCCAATAAACGCAGAACGGACAAGGCAAGCTGTATAAATCATGAAGACAAAGAATATAATTGTATTACCGTTGTATAATCCTCTCTACACATAATATCCTAAGGAGCGATGGCGATTTTTTTCAATTCGTGAGAATCCAAAGACATAAACCCACGCAAGTGTTCTATCGATGAAGATAAATTATTTACCAGTCCTGTATCAAACAGATTTTAGACGAAAGAATATAGATATGCAGATTACGACGTAGTGAACACGTAACTACAAGAAAAATTACGTTACCTCATAATTCGGAAAGTTTTCGTTTCTCAAAGGGTAACGAGTTGTGTGACGTAGGTGATCTGTGTGGGGACACGCGTTTTGGGAGACATGCGGGGACAAATAAAGAATGTGTGGAAACAAGTAGAAAAGGTGAGGGTGGGTGGGGACATGTAGGGGACAGGTGGGGTCCGAGTGATGAATCTGAAGCAGTATTGTACTAAATGAGACTTTTTGAACCTTCTATCACATTGTTTTGTAACCTTCTATTATATGTTTTCGCTTTTCTGAATTTCTTAGCATTGTGAATACTTATCACATAAGTCAAGTGTTTTCTATGCTTGAAAGACCTGAAAGAGTTGTTCTTAACTTCGACTCATTAGCCAGAGTTTGTTAGAGTTGATGCGATGTAATATACGGTTCTTTAAGAGCTATGATGTGTAACATTTAATGTCGAAATGGGACACAGGTGACACGCGGGCTATTCTTGCGGTCATCTCACGAAGGCCGACCATTTCCACATCCTTACCTAATTGCCGTTGCTGAAGGACACACGTGTGCCGTCTTTTATTCGGACAAATGGTCCTTCTCCTGACTACGAAATAGAACGTTGAAACTTTTGAACATGGAGGCTTCAGCTGTGTTTTTAAAGAAAAGTGACCGTGGTTAAAATCCCTTCCTGTATATAGACACGCTAAGTAAAACTGACAGTTTTGTACAAGTTACTTTAATAAGTTATTATAACGAATCACTCTAGATCGTCCCACAGATTTGAATGAATTTTAACCACCTAAATCGTTCTTCATCTTGGAATCGATCATAGTCGGCTTTCTAGGTTGCCGCGCCTCCGAAAGTATGTTCGTGTTCAGTGTTGAGATTTAGGTACAATTAACAACAAAATAATGTTTGCAAATAAATGGCCCCCTTGAAACATAGGTCTCAAGGAATGTTTAATAGTTAAGAACATTTTATAAAGGAGATAGTATACACAATATCAATAATCATATGATTTTCTGCTATCCATAACGAATTCGGAGATTATGATTATATTAAGAACAAAAATTGGAATGAAATGTCTGTAAAATGAGTTCCACACAGAACATAATACAGTGGAAACAATTGTATTATGAAGATTCAATGTAACACGCATCGTGTAAAATTCTCTGATTTGCACGAAATTTTATCAGTCAGATCAACCCTGTTCAAAACACATAAGTAAAATTCTAAGCACAAGGAAGAATTTAAAGTATTGTTTTGCGACAAATACTATTTAAAAAAACCTTTCGTGACCTGACAGCGCGCCTCAGGGGGGGGGGGATCGTCGGCCGTTGTCGGCTCCTCGGTCGTCACTCGTATGCTGCGCTGTGGCACTGGCGCTATCACCTTGTAAAACTGGGAAGGTGTAATAGAGAGCATGTAATTGCATGCATGAATAATTTAGGAAAGACCGGTATTGTTTTCATTGTTTAAATAACTCCTGTTCACATGAAACTTCCTGTTTCGACCAAAACTGACGGTCAAACCCGGCGGCCAAAACTGACGGTCCAACAGAAACATTTCGAAGGTATATAATTCCACAGATCCATTAACTTAGTTCAGACCTTACTTAAGTATTTCATTGAAACGAAAAATTTAGAAAAACACAACTAAATTGACAACTTCAAAAGAAACTAAAATAGTATTAATAATGTGAAATGTACGAATTTCCCGATTTAGTAGTGCACTTGTCGTAAAATCAGCTGCTGCGATTTCATCCAATCAGGAGCTTATATGTCGCTACAGTGACGTCACTATGGGGACGTTCCGATTGGATGAAACCGTGAACAGCTGATTTATGTCAAGTGCACGGTTAAATAATTCCTAGTATAGACCTTCACCCTTCCTTTTTCCTAACTGATCCTAGGGAGAAGGTGGCTTTTCTTAGCGATGATCACCCAGGATTCTGGAACACCTCAGCCCATCCTCGCGGCTGTCGCGGTGGGAGGCACGCCCGCAAGAAGGACACATCCGCTCGTCGGAACATCCGGTGCGGCCCACTATGTTTGCGGCGGGTATGTTTGCGCCGCGCCGCCTTCACTTCAGCCGCTGCTGACAGTCCGTGAGAGAAAAAGTGATGATGGTGAAATCAGCTGCGTCGACGGTATGAAGATGACGGTACGGGGAGATGTGGCTCAGGCATCAACTGATATCACAGCACTGCCTCTGATCGGGAGGTCCTAGATTCGAGTCACGACGGCGGCAGGATTTTTGACGCTAGCTTGTCAGCTAGGTTGAATTCAGTCACTGTCTGGAGAATTCTAGTGGGCGGCCGTTCTGATAGGTTGTTTTCTGTAGTTTCTCCAATCAACAGGCGAATGCTGAAGCTAAATCGTAACAAAAGGACCACGGACCGCACCCAATTTTTCCTTTCCCTTGCTTGTCCTACCCACGCCCCTTACACACACTTACACTTACATGCGCTTCGCTACCACACATACCAGGAGACCGCTCAGAGGCGTGGGACGTGTCTCGTCCGGGACGGTGCCCCGTTGGTGGGAGATACCTGGTTGGGGAAACCTCGAGCTAGCCGACAGTAGTTCGGCGCCATTCTCCCGAGGATCTTCCCAAGATCACCGCCATCTCCCGGGGGGGAAACATTCACTACTCTTACAGGACTGATGAACTCAGCAGTTGATGTACCCGGGATCATCAATCAATGAGATGAAGGTGGTGAGAATAAAGATTGTAGAGATGGTGGCGACGACCGTGATAAAAGGGAACGAAAAGTAGTAGTGACCAGATAAATATAGTATATTTAAACTAATCGTCGAGGTAAGGCTGTAGTCAACATAAACGCAAAGGCGATAGTTACGGTAGGATAAAGATTTAAATGGTGAGAACGCTGATATCGGTGCCGTAAGTTGTTTTGGTGGATATGCGAATAATAATGGCAAAGATAACAACCGCAACGACATACACGGACCCGTATACGGCCATGGTGACACACGCAACGTCTTATCACCACAGTGCCATTACCAGTCCCATTGGCAGTGGATGTGTTTAGCGGAGGCGTCATGGGAGGGGCGTTGGCCGTCACCGAAGGCATCCGTCCTGGCGCAAGCGCTGCCAGCGGCGGGCGCGGCGGGTGAACGTCTTCGGGGGCCGTGCGGCCCGAATGAAGCGCCGAGCTCTACGCAAAGCGTCCGGGCGTGCCCAGACAGCAAGCGGGAAGGCGGGAGGGCGCCCACTCGAACCCACGTGACGCGCCGCGCCAACGCCAAAACGCCGCCGGTGTTCACACCCTCGCAGACAAAGCGCGCCGCCGCCGCGTATTTTCTCTCGCACTCTCTCTCTCTCTCCTCTTCTCTCTCTTCTCTTCTCTCTCTCTCTCTCTTCTCTCTCTCTCTTCTCTCTCCTCTCTCTCTCTCTCCACTCTTCACACACACACACACACACACAATACATACTGTCTGCTCTCTCCCTTACTTCATTTCACTTTCTCACTCACATCTCTCCCTCCCTCTGTTTTTCACTATGCCACCAGCGACCAGAGCGCGAAGACGCGCTTCCAATTTCGAGACCTTGGGACGAGAACCGCCTACTAGCATAGTTACCGGTAGAATAAGAGTGCAGAAGGACATTCTGAAGTCATTCTGGACGACCCTAGTAACAATTCAATGACAATCCTTAAATGTAAATCGATCAGAATCACTATTACATCATGAGCATGAGAAACATGTTACTTAGCTATCTTTTAATTTTTTTATTTTCTTTAGTATCTTTTTTTTTTTTTTTTTTTTTTTTTTTTTTTTTTTTTTTGACAAAGATTTTTGTGTAACTGAATTATTCATTTTTTTGCTAAGTTTTTTTTTTAATCCTTTTAAAGCTCTGTTATAAAATATCGTAATTTGTGTAAAATAGTTTTTTGTTTTTTTTTTGTAATTATTTTGTTTACGTTAAGCATCTATATACCTACTGTCATAGCGGACAGTTACTCGATATTCTCGATAACGATTTTTTTTTTGACATAAGACTCGATCTTAGTAATTCATTACATGTCATGTCATTTTTATCCTATTTAAATTTTTCCTCGTTTTCAAAATATCGATATAGTAAAAATCGTTTTAGTAAAAGGGCAGATGTGAAATATTTCTTAAATTCATATCCACCAGAAAATAAATATATATATTTAATCTGTACAAGTTATCTTAACCCCATTCAACGAATACAAAAATATATTCTTCGACCTAACTTGCAATACCTAAAAATACACATTGACTAATTTTGTTCCTTGAGTAATGATTCGTGAGGAAATTACCGATGCTGTTAGAATGTTCCCAGTATAGTTTAAAATAAAATTAAAATTTTTAAACAATTATCAACACCTAATTGAAACGCAAATGATCTCAGACTTTCTGGGAAGGGACCGTTGTCACATTTTCACGAACAACCATTTATCCAACTAATAATTCGTTGAGAAACTACTGTCTACGGTTTAACTCGATGCAAAGCACTAATTAATTCCTCATGTACTTTAAAGGTTCCCCCTAAACTGTAATATTAATTAAGTGGACCACTAAAAAATATTAATTGAAACAGAAAACCCTGCGGACTCGAAACATGAACCACAATTTCCCGTGTCGGCAAGCTTACGAATTGAAGCGTGTCCGCCAGCCCACACAGCCGGTACTGCGCTCAGCAACAGAGGCAGATTATTTTAGACTTCATGCAGAACAGGACAATTAAAATTTTATCTTGATAATCGCGTATCTTCAATTATACGGCATTTAATACTTTGTTAAAATTAATTTTGTCTCGTACATTTTTATGATTAATATTTTATCCTGCCAATGGTTTCAATACTACTTCCCCTGACGTCCTTTCCGGCCATAAAAACCGAGCGTGAGGCGTGGAGGCGGAGCGCGACTCCCGCCTCCTTTCGCGAAATCCGTCGACCCGAAGAGCGGCGCGGAGGCGCGGCGGCCGAGACGTATGAAGTGTGACGCGAGTCGCAGCCGCCTCCGCCGCCGCCCACCGCCGCACAGCTGTCGCTACCGCCATCGCAATCGCCTGCCGCCACGCCACCACAACCGTCAACCGCCACCGCCACCGCCACCACCCCCCGCCATTGCCACCCCACCGCCACCGCCGCCATTTCACACCCCACACGCCGCCCACCGCCAACGCCATTCGCCCTTGCCTCCGCCACCGCCCATCGCCCACTGCTCGCCGCCGCCGCCACGCCCAACGCCATCTCCCTTGCCTCCGCCACCGCCATCCCACTGCCGCCGCCGCCGCCACCGCCAACGCCATCCCCTTGCCTCCGCCACCGCCATCGCCACTGCCGCGCCGCCCGCCGCCACCGCCACCCATCGCCCTTGCCTCCGCCACGCCATCGCCACTGCGCCGCCGCCGCCACCGCCAACCACCATCGCCCTTGCCTCCCACCGCCATCGCCACTGCCGCCGCCGCCGCCGCCACCGCACCATCGCCCTTGCTCCGCCACCCGCCATCGCCACCCGCCGCCGCACCGCCACCTGCTGACGCCCCACCGCCACCGCCGCCATTGCCACCGCACCGCCACCGCCACCACCACCGCCGCCACCGCCACCCCCACCACCACCACCCCCACCACACCGCCGCCGCCGCCGCCACCGCCGCCGTTTGCCGTCGTCGTTACCGCCGGGTTTTACCCGTCCGCTCCCAGATGTGTCATCCGCGCGCAGCCGTCCGCCCAAACAACGTCGCTCCCGCCCGCCCGCCCACTCGCCCCCGGCGCCTTGCGACTCTCAGCTCCCGCCCCGAGACGGCCGCGAAGGAAACGGAGTAGAGGCGGTCGAACTGGGACAGGGATGATGTTGGGGAAGTATGGGATGTGTCGATGGAAGGAGGGATCCGTGAATAGTTCAGAGTGTTAGCTTTTTTTGCCAATGGTTGCGTGTACAAAGCTCGCGTCACTTCGTCTTGTATTGTGGTGGACTGGTTTGGAATTTGGTAGTCGTCTTGAATGTTTTCTCATCATCGTCAACATCATTTACGTTATTCACTCATTAAATCATCATTCACATAATTAATCCCTTGTTTATAGTTATTGTTTGCGGAAGCGTCGATACATCACACTCCGCACCACCCTCATACTGAAATAATGCGATGAAATGGAGATGACGTGCAGGAAACTGGTGTTTCGTGCAGCGAAGCCGATGATGATGGCATCGCAAAATATTGATTGATTTTGCTTGTATCAATAACGTTGAGCAGCTCAATCTCTGTCTCATTCCTATAAACCCTATATGATGATTAACACTATCACTAAGCTTTCTGTCATGATTTCTTCTTGGCATGCATCAACATTCCTTTTCAGTTCCGTTTACTTTACAACATTTTCTGCCGTCAATGATCCAGGAGATTCCAGATACCGGCTAAGTAGCTCAGGGCATCAGATTATGTCATTGCCATATCTCTGAGCGAGAGCCTAGATTCGAGTCCAGTACGCTGAAGTATTTTGATCACCTAGCTGGGTCGATTTTCAGCAACTTTCTGAAAAACAACACACCCGCTGCTGTCGGGGATGCTAGTTTTCCCTGTTCCTCAACACCAGCGAATGCCGACATCAGTACCATAACAACGCAACTATTTTTTCTTCCTCTCCTAATCCTATCCTAATCCCTAATTTCCACAAACCTACACTACGTCTCTACATACACATATGACAAGAGACCAGATGGGAATTAGAGCCATAACCAACTGGGTCGGCCTGTCACCTAGTGGGAGATACCTGCGTTGAGAAATACCTCGCTAGATCACCGCCACCTCTCGTAGTTGAACTAGACTTACGGACTAAATGACTTAGAAGTTGACGCGCTCAAGAATCACTAACCCCTCAATCAACGAGGTTTTGAAATCAGATTGCGCTACACTTAATTTCGATCCCCTCTTTTACATAGTACACTAATCAATCCTCCAGATCACGACCTATAACCACACAACTAAT
>BOPP01000002.1:15247849-15270061 GCA_017312745.1 Gryllus bimaculatus | reverse complement strand
CCCACCCCACCCCGTGGCCCACTGGCCTTGTGGAAGGTCGCCTGCCTGCCCTCGCGGTCTGCCCGACGACGACGCCCGCTGCTTTCTCACGCAGACTCCGCCCGAGAGCGCATATTTTTGTCGTCTCTGTAAATGAGACCTACCGCAGGCGATGGAAGAGCTTTCCGTCAGGCAGCAACTTCGTTAATAGTAGGAACAGATAACGACGGGCACATTCGGAGCGGTTAGGTGGGTTGATGAATGGAGTCGACAAAAACGAATCCAAGAAAACGATTGGATAGAAACCAGCAGGATTTTCCGTGATGTATTCTTTGCAACATTCAATTAACAGAAACTCTTTTTGCACTCTTTGATAATTTTATTTAGTCCATCTCTCAACACGATCTCTTATTTCTTCCTGATCGGAAAAGGACTCGCCAGGCCACATACTTTTTTTTTGTTCGTTTCGGTAAGTCTTCATCTTCTCAGGGTTGCTCTGGAACCAGTAGGATAGTTTAAGTAAGATTAACTCACACTCACGAAGAACAAGTGTTTTAAAAATTAGGAATTCAGACACAAAAATCTTAGTACGAGTATAATACAGCTGGTACGTTTAATCTAACCATATCACATTCTAAAACAAAAATAATGGCATTTGTTGGACCTCTGTCTCCGAGAGCTAATATTCATATCATAATCTTATTATTGAACACGTTTATAAGTATTTTAAAATACTAAGGTTGTCATGTAGGGTCAAATGGCGAAATCGAAAGCAAATTTACTTGTTTAAACCGAGAGAGGTGGCTCAGTGTTGTCACCGGAAGGTCCTAGGTTCGTTTCCCGACAGTGGCAAGCTTTTTCAGCTTGTCTGCTAGGTCGAATTCAGTCGCTGTCTGGAGGAGAATTGTAGAAACCGTATGCTCTGATGATAGTTTTCCGTGGTTTCTCCGATCAACATCAGGCAAATGTTGGAGTAGTACTCTACCAAACGGGCCACAGACCACGCGCCATCTTTCCTTCTTCCTCCTTATCCTATCCTCACCCCTTACGCATACTTTCACTAACATGCACCACACTGCCGCACATGCCGAGAGATCAGCTTAAAGCTTGTACCGGCAGTTTCCCGCTGGTGGGAGATACCTGGCTGAAGAAAACCCAGCTAGCCGACGGTAGGCTGGCGCCGTATCTCGCCATCCAGCGGGGAAAGACCACCACCTGACGAGAAAAAACCGGCACTACGCATACGGGACTAATTACCTCAGTAATCGACGCACCCGGAATCACTAACAACCAACCAACGAGCTCGCCTAACGTCTGGGGACACCACCCATCGAACGTAGAAAAACAAGACCTTAAGGAGACCTTGTTGGAATTCTATAAAGGAATGGCAATCCATGCCTTGAAATGTGTCAGCAAAAGTAGGGTCATAAGAAAGAAACTTAATGAAAGAAGAATTCTGGCCTGTGAAATATATTTTTTTTAAATACGTAGCCGGTTACACCTTCATGGACAAAAAAGAGAAGTGACGACATTCGAGAGACGTTACGATCCAGTAGGCCGAATGCCTGAAGTAGAAGAAGAAGAAGGAGAAAATGAAGAATAAGAATAAGAATAAGAAGAAGAAGAAGAAGAAGAAGAAGAAGAAGAAGAAGAACGACAAGAAGATGATGATGATAATGGTGACATACACGCTTCAATATTGTCACAATCATGTGTTTTGGGGAGGAGATAAGTACAGGTCCAGTCGACTTTATGTTTTCTTACAAAGTATTCTTTTTACAATTAAGCTGAATTAAAAATTTCTCAGAATAAATGTTACAAAGGGTTTTCACCGGAGTTTTTCCAATAAAAGTATGGATTTATGATAGGAAGGACACGTTCTAAAGCAGTCAAAGAGATTTTATTTCGTTTGCCAAAGAGAAGTGCATGATGACGATTCTAACATTCAGAGGTGAGTTTCACATGTTTGACATCATTATATAAGATATCCCAAATACCTATTTTTTTTGGAAAATACAAATGTTTAACCTTGTACACATCCTAGAAATTTGTCACATTTATTCTGTGACAAATATATATTTTTATATATATATATATGAGATATTCGTTTGAGATTCAGTGATTTCATTAGATATTTTCATTTATCAAAAACTTTATTTGTGAGTGCATGTCCTTAGTTTGGAGGGGGGAGTGACCCAAGCCCCCCACACATTTTTGGTGCGCCACTGCCTTTGCAACAGGGCAATTGTACCATGAAGAAGAGAGAAAGTACAGGAAGGCATTCATCAAGGGAGCGTGCTATTAGCTCTCAACTACTGCGCGAATCTTCCTCGATCGGCAATGGCTTCAGCACGTACCCTCGCAAAATCCGTGTTAGGCCCACGCTTTCCGGTGACGCGGCGTCAAGTGGCCTCGGACACAAGCACGTTTCGCCTACGACCGCCGGACGCCACCTCCGCTGCGCTGATTTAGCTCTTTACGAGGTACTGCATGGTCCGTTCATTGCAAATATTATCTTAAAATAACTTAAAAATAAGGAGAAAATAACCTAACTCAAAATTTGTATTAAATGTTTACTTATACAATGAAGTTTATAATTTAAATAATGTTTATTTACATAAAATTATGTTTAATATAAATTCTTTATTTTAGGAGGAAATGAAATCCGTGGCTCCGATCTTCCAACCGTCAGTTTTGGAAGGTCGAGGAAGTTACCGAAGACCCGTGCAATGTCGAGTTCGAAAAACAAGAGTCCATTCCAGTAGTGAATTTCTTCATGAACTGATGATAAAATAAAAACTTTGTGTTAGTGTGACATTGTAAAATCTTAAAACATTCATTAACAAAAGCCAAGAAAAGGAAACAAAATGCCTAAAAATGACAAAAAACGATGCAAAGATCCAGGAAAATAACCTAAAAATTGAAAGATGGCAAAAAACTGACACACAGTGACCCAGTAAGTTTACATTTCTATCGCCCACATGCCGTGATAAACATTCATTTACAAGTGAGTTACGTCAAGAATTCACCAATGAAAAGATGACTTATCATAATCCGAGCATTGCTTATCACTCATGCTAGTATTATGACCTTTACATATTTACAATTTTTTCAGACATTTACCATTTATAAATGAGGCTGCGTGGGTTGCATGTACCCCACACGGAAGGTAGCATCGCATGCTCTCTAATTAGAAGGACCAATGTTCGTTTTATTGCCGTCGACAGGTTTATAAAAACGCCGCAAACACGACTGAGGTGCCGGCAGCAGCAAGGGGAAATCGCGTGTACATCAAGGCTGCTCAGGGACACGGCACGCGGCGTGACGCGCCGGGAGTTTGGGGTTCCCGTGATAACGAAGTGTTCCCGTGATAACGAAACGCACAGAGCCGCATCCTTACCACGAACCTTGCGGCAAGAATCGCTTCCGTCTGATCCCGTGACTGTCCTCACTTCCGAAGGATTAATACGAAGGGTATTGCAGCGCGAATCAGCAGTGGTATGTGTTCAGACAACTGTTCGGAATAGCGAGTGTAGTTGCGTTAGCGAATCACCATAGGTAGTGGTGTTGTACTTTCAATTTGTTATGCATCTGATTCCACTCGCACCTGTCCACCACCGATTCCACTCGAGTTCAGTCTCGTAATGTCGCCTGTTGTGCTCTTTGCCGTACGGTTCGAAATTATCTGTTCGGATCATTCTCTGATACTGTTTCATTCTTTGATACTGCTGTTGTCCTTATAAAAGACGTGAGATATTTTTTCTTGTCGATTGACTGCAAATAAATTATCCGTGACATTGCCCATTTGTTGCAATTGTTTTTTAAACAATATTTGTGGTACTAGTTGGCAGAAAACGTTCTTTTACGAATTATCCTTCGCACAAATATCAGCGCGCCGCAATATGCAATATTGGTGGTCGTCATATTTTCTCGGCCGTGGTACTCTCTGAGCAAAGTCGTTGATAGGGTCATGAGCGCCCTTGGCAAGATTTGAATTTTGTGCTCCCAATACTTTTTTTCTAGGAAGAGAAACAACACGTTAAGGGGAGACATATGTGTCCCCCTGACGGTTGCGAAGCTGACAGCAGCCAACCTGGCCAGCGCCTGTCTACGATGCTGTCTCTGAGTAACAATAAAATGATACAATCTATTTAATACATCAAAATTGGGCTCGTAACCATAGTTGGTCTATCAGAACGAACAGGAGAATCGGATTTCTCAAATGGATTACCAACCATGAACCTTTACACTGACCAGTGGGTCTTTGCCAAGGAATAGTATCACCTGTGTGGTATCGACCTTGACAAAAGCAGTCAACAAATCAAGCCAGTCTAGTGAACCAGAACAAATATGGTACCCGAATTGCAGATTCCGAACAGATCAGTCGTATCAAGACACACAAGTACAACCACATCCAGATATCTCCAATGACCAAGGAAAAAAGCTACTTTGAACGTTGTCGTCGAACCACAGCAGCCCTCCCGCCACTTGTCGAATTGTTTAATGTTCAATTACAGCCGCTAACGCAAAGCTGTCCTTCCATTTCGACCGAGTGCGCATGTCCGCTGCTTAGCAAACAATGCACAGGCTGTCGCGGGGAGGGCAGTCGCGGAGGTCGCTGCAAAAAGCAGGCAGAGCGCGCAGTGGCAAACCGTGCTTGAGGCTGACGTCTCGCAACAGCTTGCGGCCCGCACGGGGTTCCGTATTCATCTCCTCTGGCAGAGCATGTAAGATCGGCCTTCAGTAAAGAAACGGTCTCGCACATACACTATGTGATCAAAAGTATCTGGACACGTGGCTGAAAATGACTTACCAGTTCGTGGCGCCCTCCAACGGTAATGCTGGAAATCAATAGGGAGTTGGCCCACCCTTGCCCTTGATAACAGCTTCCACTCTCGCTGGCATACTTTCAATCAGGCACTTGGGGCAGCCCATTCTTCTCGGAGTGCTACTCTGAGGGGAAGTATCGATGTAGGTCGGTGAGGCCTGACACGAAGTCGGCGATCCAAAACATCCTAAAGGTGTTCGATAGGATTCACGTCAAGACTATGTGCAGGCCAGTCTATTACAGGGATGGTATTGTCGTATAACCACTCCGTGCAGTATGAACAGGTGCTCGATCATGTTGAAAGATGCAATCGCCATCCCCGAATTGCTTTTCAACAGTGAGAAACAAGAAGGTGTTTAAAACATCAACGTAGACCTGTGCCGTGATAGTGACGCACAAAACAAGGGGGTACAAGCTAGCCCCCTCCGTGAAAAACACGACCACACCATAACACCATTTTGGACGTGTCCAAATACTTTGATCACATAGTGTACCAACAACATTTACCACCACGCCGTGTCTACAAACACTGAGAGAAAAAATAGAGTATATAAATATTACCTCGAAAAGAAAGTGAAGACAGCTGTTCCATTAAGAAAAGTTGCAAGATGTAACACAAATAAAAAAAATAAATTAGCAAAGAGGTATGCTCATAGACCAAGTAATCTAGTAATACTTCCATATTCAACTTTGTGGCGACAGACATACTCCTAAAAGATCAAGTTTTATGTAACAAAGAAAACTGAATCAAATATGTACCTGAAGAAAAATACCGAAAATAGATTTTCTGCAAACCGTTTAACGGCGTTGATTGTAGAACAACAACAGCTAAAGCTGGTGGTGCTACAGTATGGCAAAGACTTTTATGTAAGTAGTCACTTTACAGATCTCTTTAGTCTGAACTACCTTTTCCGTATTTGCGCAGCTTCTAAAGAATTTTATCATTTTTTCTTAATTTTGGTCCACTAATTGTAGAATGAAAATATTACTTTAAGATATTATAAAAGAGTAAAACCAGGTCCTATACATAAATTTTTATCGAAAAAATTTGGAGCTGTTTTTGAGAAAATATCACACTCACATACATTCACCTGCGACTATTCATATATGTAATTTAAGTAAAATGTTTAATTTCGTTGATTTTAGAAAGAGCAATATAAAAGAAAGTATTACAGTTTATATTTGTAACTCGAGCTGTCAGATTAATAGTTGACTTCGAACAATATTTCATTTATTATTTAAGGCTCTACTAAATCCAAGCATCAAAGAGAAGGAATAATAAAAAAAAACAGAATGGTATTTAATATAATAAAGGAATGTTTATTGAAGGTTCATGTTTCCAAATAAACTTTATTGAAATTAATTAACTTTTGACAAATGATATGCCTAATTTAAACTGAAAAATAATTAATTGATTTTCCGTTCATATGACGTTTGCTACTCTAAAGTAGGTGTTTACTGTCCAGCTTTTAACTTTCTGTAAAATGCAACATTAAATGTGAATGGACAAAAAAAGTTTATTTTGTCAACTTTCCTTATCTAATACTTTAATTCTAAACAAAATTCTTATTTTCGCATACTTATTTCTAAGTTTACTTCATATATTCTTCTCTGTAGAGAGCATAACTATTTAAGACGACAAAGAAATTGCATTGGTTTCTATCAAATTGATTTGACGAAACGGAAAGACATTCACAAAATGTATTCCAGAAGATACAATCACAACTTGTGCAAAACACAAGTACAGAATAAATACATCTACGTTAAACAACTAAATCAACATCTATTTTACCCCGTCGTGGCGCGTATTCATGAATTCCACAAAGCAGTAATTACAACAAGATATATTGATCCGTTTAACTCGTTACAGTGCCAACTTGCATGTGTTCCGCTGGCGGAGAAATTAATCGAGGAACAGATGCTGCGAGCAAACTACGTTAATAACCGCGAGCCGTGTGATTCGGAAGCAGAGAAGCAACTGCCAGGCGGCGTTGGCGGCGCTGGCGGCGGGCGCGGGGCCGGAAGCAGAGGCGTCAAGGGGCGTGGCTCTTTACAGTGCTAGTGCTCCGCGCTGCTGGCCGCTGACAAATGCCGTCTCCCCACGTGCCCTCCGGTGCAGGGATGCGACATCGATGTTGATGTGGTTAAAATAACGTTGTTTTAAAAACATCAGCAGCGATGTTGCATTTTCTGTTGGCGTTTTTCGTAGAAACATGGATGTTTTAAACGTCGATGTATCACCGCCGATGTTGTTTACGGCATCGATGTTTCTTTCTTTTCCAATCTTTGTTTCCGAATGAAGAATTCTCGTAATCACAATACTGTAAAAGTTAATATAAGAAATAATAACTAATGGTAACACTGTAGTTTATGTGTCGGAACCAAAGGTGCGCTGTTAGTGCAACCTTCATCGACCTAACTTTCTCGTCCAAGATGACCTCCATGCCCTTGTATTTAGTCTTTCTGCATATTCATTTCGCACATTGATATTTTGTCAACAAATACGCTGTAGACATAGGGTCTGACCCTTCTTCTCGTACCCTTATTCGGAGAAGTAATAAACACGAACACTGTCACACTACGAATATCACACTTTCGGGACACCAGATGGGAGCTTAGGGATTCTCCCAGCTGAGGCGATACCCCGCTAGTGAGTGATACCTTGTTGGGAAAAATCCCTGCAAGCCGACGTATGCCGGCACCCTATCTCGTCAATCAGCGGGAGAGGATCACAGCCTTATCCTACAACGAAAACATGCACTACACTTACGGAACAAGTGACCTTAGCCCTTGACGAACTGTTGAACTGATGATACTGTTCAACTCCAAGTCTCAAAATCAGAAATCAAACCAGAGTTTGAGAAGAAAAAGGAACAATGTAATTAATTTTATGTAAATGTTACAGTATATATAATTTTATACACCTTATGTTTGCAAAACTTACTAATTTCTTGAATTCTAGTTAAGTTTATTCTGTCTGATATGATATTTAATTAATTTCTCAGCTTTGTCCAAACATTCAAATTTCCGGCAATCCAAACCGGAGCTGTTCCCGTTTAGTTGGAACAATCGGACTTACACTATATTTTATTCACGTTTATGAAATAATTCATGATTCCAGAAACATACGAGTACTGTTCGTGTGCACTGCTACTTCAAGGTTGTATTCGAAAATATTCAAATCAAAAGCAGTTTCCCTGCTCCTGATCATTTGTATAATGCCACGAACATTCTCGATGTCCAAATGAAACGGACAACATGGACAGGAACAGAGCGAAGTAATATAAATAAAATTCGTTTTCGTAACTGCGAGGACCGGAATCGTGACCTCCAGACACAACAGCAGTTATTCTCACGGCCTACTCACGAATTTCTCCGGTTCCGACCATAGCAACTTGTCTCGTCTGATTAAAGGACAGCTACTACCAATCGCCACTCAGGGTTCTGACCACGACTCATTTAAACGAAGTGAGAAATGCCCTCCTCGTCGAACGGCGATTTTCAGCCCGTTCTGTCGCCAAAACACGTGAAAGCTTTTTCCGCAAAACCAGTTTTTCACGTCATCGTCGGCTACCCTTCAAGGACGAATACCAGAGCGTGTTTGTCTGCAGAGCCATACTGGTTTCGTTTAATAAGTGGAGGCCGCTGAGAGATGGCAGGCCTTGAGATCAAATATTTTATTTTTCTTGTGCGTTGGGATATGTAGGTCTCTTTTGTCAAGCTAGCTCTCGATCTTAACAAATGAAATCGAATCTTAACAAATTAAAAGAAAGAATCATGCATTTCGAATGTTTCGGAAGAGGAAAGGTGCGGTTACACGAAAGCGACAAAGTCTCCAAACTTTCATGAAATTATGAGATACACTTTCTCCGTGAAAATGCGCCTGAAATTTTTATATTCTGTTTAAAAAAAGAAATTAAAATGCAAAAGCGATTATTGGCCCCTTAGTCACACAGACTACTACTCTGAACTACACGAATTCTGTTATCTCACGGTGTGAGCAAAAAAATGAAGGAAGATAATATATTTTCTCATTCTGTCACACTGCAAGTCCTTAAATTAATTTTGTATTTTGGTATCTGAAAATAAATCTTTTTTTGCTTAATTGTTTTAATGCAATATTCCTGTAGACTGGTTGTACTTGAAAATATTAGAATCATACCTGCATTTTCCTTAGATACCAAAATTACCTATAAAATTTGCAATTAATATTCTAGTTCAATTCTTCCTTCATTAGGGGATAAACAGAAAATATTCCCTAAACAGTTTAAACTAGAAGCACTGCCAGGAGAGGACAAATATGTTAATTCACAAAACACACTTAATTTATGTAACTAACGAACAATTTATCTTTCTTAATAGAATAAATTTATAATTAAAATCTTTAAAAAATTGAAGAATTAAATTTAACATACTCAACGATTCGCAATTACTAAATAAAAAAAGTTCTTAAATATGGAAAGAAAAGTAAGCTTTTCTTAAAGTGAAAGAGGAAACTGAAATCGTGAATAAATTTTTTGCAGGCCTTCATTTTTACTAACGCAGTGTATATCTTCTTAGACCTATAGGCTGACTTACGTGTTTTGGTTTTGCTTATAACCTTTTCCCATTTATGGCTGTAGTTCTCTGACTAAGAAATACAATGCAATGAATGTGCCGTATAATCTTTGAATGATGTGAAGTCTTGCAAAACGTTGAATAAAGATACAAAACAGGGTACAGTAAAATGTCTGAAGCGGTCACCATTGGGTTTGAAAAAAATGGTCGTTAAATCTGGTGGACGTTTAATGGAGGCTGTTTAATAGAGGTCGTGAGCGTACATCATCCATTTTTTCCTGTTTGGAATGTGTTTGCGATCCAGTAATGTTAACACATTATAATTTACCCTGAATATACCAAATATGGGAGACTACTTTGCGCGTTCGCATTTAAACAATACAAAATAATTCGATTCCCGATTTAAACACTTTTGTAGTTCGTACCATGGTTTATTACTTTTCATTCGTACACTTGATTCCCTTCTGGATTTAAAACTGCATATTTACGCCCTGAAGGAACTTTAGAGTACGCATGACAATCATCTGTTATCTGAAACAGAAAATAATTCTCCCACAAGTAAACGATTGTAAGTATATCTAATCTGACGATGCGTTCCGTTGCAGTAAGGAAATGAGTCAATGGTAATATGCAGTGTTCGTTTTCTTGTCGTAGTGCTAAGGCTAATCAAATGTACAATTGCAAAATTCTCTAGAAGTAGTGACATTCTAATACAAATTATTCAACGGAATGGTTCTGGCCAGTGTCCGCGGGGCCACGTGACCGTTTACAAAGGAATATTTTGCATATGGTGTAGGGTAAAATTAATTATTTTTATGACAAATATCTGTTAATATTTTCATGACAATAATTTGTTAAGGTAACCGCTTAATCAAGATAGCCGTTTCGGACGGTTCCATCCAACTTAAATTTTCTGATTCTACATATATTATGAAGTAATGCATTACGATAAAACGTGCCTGCTTTTAATTATATTCGACTTGAAATATGCTACGTTATCAACGCTAATAGCAATAAATCAACAGATGCAATTTCAAGCAATTACTATTTTCTACATAAATTTTCATCGTTTGTTTCCGGAACTTTCTAACCTTCGAACAGATAACCAAATACCTTTTCAAATGAACCTATCACAGAGAAAGGGATGAGTGATATTTAATCTGGAAGGAGAATCAGTCTAAATAATTTAGTGTAACATACTATATTGCGTGTTTCCATTAAAACTTAAAACATTTAGTTAAGACGAACGGTACCCTCACGTTATTTTAGTATTTTAGAATACAACCTTGTTTTTCAAATACAAGGTAGTGTACAACAAAAACTACATCATTATAATGAAGATCAACAATTTGAATGACAATGAAAAAATATGTATAATAATAGTAGTTAATGCAATTATGTACTTTATAATATTAAGCTTTATAGCTCAAGTATACTATGGGCTGAATCAGAGCGACGTTAGGAGCGAGTGATTAAATTCGTAAGAATACAATAAAGCAATATTATAAACAAATTGCACACACTATTTTTTTGTGCATCAGCATAAAAGGGAATCAAACTTAATTTTGCGAAACAACTTTCTTGTGACGTCTCGGGTATTTCACATCTGTACGAGGAAATGGTGATCGGCTGTTCCGTTCACCTTCACCTCCACACGATTCTCTCGCTGCGATTGGCTGAAAGTGTGATGACGCAATTATTCGTGCCATAATCGACAAATACGTCATCATCTGTGCCGTATGATATACTTTTTACTAACGATTTCTTGGAACACAAAAAGTCGTTTACAATGCTACAATATAAAACAAGTTTGTATACGGACGACTGTGTCCAAACATGAGCTCTGCATTATTATTTACGACAAAACATCACGAAAACCGCGTGTAGGAGTGTGCTCTGGAGGCAACTCACCCCATGTAATCCCCGAATTTGAAAAGAAAAGCACTACAGCCTTGAAACATGCTTACCGTCTGATGTCATCACCAACGAAAACTTCCCACATCTGGAGCTGCGCGCTCCCTCCACCAATCGAAAACTTTTGGCGCGCCTTTCATAACTTCCATGTTCACAAGCTTCTTCGATTCACGTCACATCTTCGTAACTCAACGGGCGGTTGTGAATTTGGCAGACACTTCCAAGAGACTGCTCCCAAACCGAACGCAACTGTCGGCGGTGCTTGTCGCGAATGAGCCGCACACCGTCTTCACGAAACACAACCGTCACCAAAGTGACAAGAGGCGGAGCGAGTCAATGGCAAGAAGCATAGTCCACGTGCGCTGTTCTGGCTTATCAGTCACTTTCCCCCAGGAACGCCTTTTAAACTCGCCAAGTTCTACAACAGGAAGTATGGAACCTTCCGTTTTAGAGTGAAGGAAGAGAGAAAGTAGTTATCGTAAATTCACAAACTGAAGGCAAATAATTAATTTGTTCGTATCAGATGAAAATGGCATTAAATCTATCATACAGAGTATCCCACCGACTAAGGGCCACTCCCGAAACTTCGAAACAGTTCATGATATCGAAATGCCGTTTTTGCTCAACAATACGTAATCATGGATCAAGTATTACGTTGTAGAGATATTGTTTAAAATATTTTTAGTTTTCGAGAAATTTAATCATCTTTGATTTTTAAAATGGAACCATACCCTTTTCTCACTCATCATCTTCGATTTTTTAAATGTAATTATAAATTTTTCTCGCGAGCAATAGATACGTCATAAAGGGAGGAATCCAATGATGTATGATACGTTAATATTTTGATAGTCAATTGAGTATAAACGTAGACCGACGCGTCATTATAAATTAAACGAACTGTAAGTTGTAGCAACTTGCAGTTTTCTATAGCAGCCCTTACAACTGTCGCCTTTAGGGAAGGTGACCTTCGCGGCGCCAGCACTGTTCCCGGGAGAGGGGAGAGGCCCAGAAGTTCAATTGCAAGGGCTGCTACATGAAATATTGCACGTTTCATTTAAACTCACATGTCTAAACTACAATTTTATTCTCAAATTACTATCAAAACATTAACATATGTAGCATCATTCCTCGTTTTATGATCTGTGTATTGCCTATGAGAAAAATACACAGTTCCACTTAAAAATCAAAGTTGATTAAATTTCTCGAAAACTAAAAATATTCAAATAATATCTCCCCAGAATATTACTTGCCCTAAAAAGAGAGAGAAACAAAATATTTCCTTCTCAATATTACAAAAGACAATTATGTACTACTGATAAAATATTGCCCTCCAAGTTTTAAAACAAATTTGAGATCTCCCTTCAATCATAGGCTTTCTTATCGAATAAATTCCAGAGAAAAGTTCAGTAGGTTTTGGTAGACACGTGGCTCAAAGCTAAGACTTATGGAAGCTACGTGGCCAATGTACGTGATTGCCAATCAACCCCGGTCTTCCCTATAGCGGTAAATAGTAACTATCATTATTTTGTGTTCAGTTAATTTTGTGCAATAAGTCCGGTTAAGTCGTATCCCTTCACGAAAATTCTTAGATGAATGAAACACATTGCATTCTGATTTGGTAAGCACCAAGTAATCACATGATGTAGAAAAAACAAATTGTTACTTGAAGAATGAAATAAAAAACCTTGGATGCCGGTCCGGATGGGCGACATCGCTAAGGCAGTAGCCATCTCGGATCGAAGGACCTAGTAGTTGATGTGACCTTAAATAACAAAAAAAAAGGTTGGATATGATAAAAATCAAAAGACTAAGCTAGTTATACACTACTGTATAGGATTTATCATTACAATATTACCCATGGCCTAAAATTCATACATGTTTATAAAATATTATAACTTGTAATATCATTCCTACAATTGCATTTGTCGTATTAATGCTTTTTTTAAAAATCATAATTTTTTGGCGTGTAGGCCAACTCGGACCACGCGGACATCTGACTTCAGCAGGTGTTTCCTTCAGCAGGTACCTTTGTGTGTGTGTGTGGGGGGGGATCCGCACTTTAGCTGAAACCCGATTTTTATCTCCCAAGTTTGTTAGCCCTGGCGGTACGGGAAATGAAATGTTGATAATGATGATTATAGTGAGGGATGAAAGAACGGCACACACACACACACACACACACACACACACACACACACACACACACACACACAATATATATATATTATATATAATTATATATATAATATATCATTATATATCAAATGGTTGTCGCCTCTTATTCTTCAAGTGACATTCAACAAGCTCGATTTTTTAAAAATCCAAGTAAGGAATTCATTTTCCGCCAGGACTCAATGCACAGATACAACAAACATGTATTTTACTTCCATCATCTAGCACACTCCTCTGTCATAATCTTTTAAAGAGGCCCAACGTACATTTCCATATCCCAATCCCAAGCAATACCCTTACTTTCGGAACCCCTGAAACTTTCTGAGGTCCCGTCTTTGGAAAACTCGGCATTTAGAAGCATGCCGTGTCGTGCCCGGCCGGTAATCTTGCAGAGGCCCGCACGCATTCGCGACGAGAGGACACGCGCGGCATCAGCCGAACAATCGGGCAACAACGGGCGTGGGGCACGGGAGGGCGAGGGGTGGGGGGCCTCGGGCCAGGGGCGAAGGGCGGAGCAGTAATCGAGTCGCCGTCCTTGACCCCCCTTCGGGCGTCCGACGACGGACGGCGAACGACGGCGTGCGGTGCGCGGCCGGCTGCGGCTGCCGGTGGCGGCGGCGGTGGCCGGCGGCGGCGGTTGGCAGCGCGGGACGCAGACCAAAGCTGTTCCCGCTGGATCTTGCAGACATCCGCCGCTCGCAGACGCTGCAAAAAGTAACAAAAAGGAAAAAACACCTGCGGCGCGAGCGGCGCGCCCAGGCGGCCGCCCAAATTTCGGTAGGTTACGGAGCCCTCAGCCCCGCCTCGCCAGCTTTGGCCCTGCGCAGGCACTAAACAGTTGTCTTGCAATTTGCCCTCCTTGTTATAATCGATGGATTGATTTATAGATATGTAATTTTAATCACGCACACAATCAAGAGGACCCATCGCTTTTCTAAACAATGCGAACAGAAACATGGCCGCGTGTACGGTGCGGATCCAAGGGAGACGTGGGCCCTTGAGAACTACGCACTCCTCCCGTCAAAGGCCTAAGTAATTTTTATAATTTTACTCAATGTTTCCAAAAAAACTAACCATATATTAGTCCCATCAACATTGTGAATATTATAGTTTTTTTTTTATTTTTTTTTTTTTTTTTTTTTTTTGATATATTTTAACTAATTTAAACACACATTATTTACAATGTTCAATACAGGGGGTTAGATGTGAACTGAAATTTCCTCCCCACCCCCGCGGAATATTCTTTCTGAATCGGGATTCCCCTGATAGAGAAAGTACGCCTCTTTGCAAATGCAGGTCCATTTTTTACAGTACTTTTCTGCCGAAACAATATTTAATAATAATTGTTTTTCAGCATTATTCTTAGAACCCGGTTTCGTTTGTGAAAGTATTCTCGCCTATTTTGATATTCATACATTCCGTCAAAACAATACATCGTTTAATTACTATTTACACATTACACATTTAAAAAATGTAAAAAATTTAATTGCCATTTTGGCTTGGCTTTGGTTGCGTCTGAGATACCGAGTTTTCTCTGAATTTTAGGAAAGTGCCGAAAGAAGTATCTCCGTTAAGAAAATAATACATATGTTCTCAATTTCATATTCCACTGTCGTATAACTTTTCTTTTTACCAATTCTATAGATTCACGTAAGTCGAAGTGCACGTTCGTGGCATATGCGGATTGATGAGTCATTACGTCCAGAGATAAATCTAAGCACTGCACACAGAGTATATGAGCAATTTAACCTACTTTGAACGATGAACGATACGACGGAAGAAATAAATTTAATATCGAAAAAATTGAAATAAATATCAAAGGTTCATAATGTAGCGTAAAACAATATAAATCGATGTATTTCCATTAAAATTATGAATGCTTTTTCCTTCGATTAACGGATTATTTGGCAACAAATGTATTTCATCAAAGTAGGGTATGCATTAAGTAGTGTTCTTCGTCGAGGTTGACAATAAAATTTTTAATGAACAATACATTTTTGATTGAAAAGAAGAGATTGAAATCGCTTTACTTTCTATACAACATTTATACTTTCAAGTGAGAAAACGAAATTTGTAATATAACAAAACGCATACATACTTAGTAGCATTTAATGGCTTTGAGGTCTAACAGGGTAAGGCCACCAAGAAAACAGCACCTCCAACACGCTCCCACAACGCACAACGTGCGCCAATTAGATCGTTTTTCTCTCGAGGCCGCGAACTCGTCGAGGCGACATATCCCCAGGCGATCACGCGCGACTGCGCGTCGTAGTTCTTGTATGCGTCCGCGCCCGGCCCCGCCACCGCCCCCGCCCCGCCCCGCCCCGCTCCCCGCCCCGCCCCGCCCCGCCGCTCCGCGCCGCCCCGCTCCGCCCCATCCCGCTTCGCACCTACCCCGCCTGCCTCAACTCCGCCACGCCCCGCCTCGCCGCCGCGCCGCCCCGCCCCGCCTTGCCTCGCCTTCACCCCGCCCCGCCCCGCTTCCACCCCGCCCCGCCCACGCCCCGCTCCGCTGTTTGCGAGCGCGGCCTTCGCCACGTGACGCGCAGAGAAACTGAACGCGCGCCGCTTCTCACGTGCGCAGCGCCGTCCGGATGAGTCGTCGACGCCTCGCGCAGCCGGTCGGCGTGTTTGGGCTCTTGACAACGTCCCGTCCCGGCCGCTCGTGACGGCTTGCGGCCGCCCCTCGGTCCGCTGCCCTCCCCTGGTCACGTGGCTCTCGGTGGCACCGACCACTGGGGGGAAAAACCCGTTATGCAGGCACTCGGTTCCGGCACCCAAAATACTCGAAGGAGTCCGACGATCGGAGTTAATTATTCTCGCTGATTAACTATAATATGAGCTTACTAACAACAACCGCTATAATAATAATAATAATAATAATAATAATAATAATAATAATAATAATGTTTAAAAAAGACGGACTCCTGGCGCAGATGGTCCTGTGTAGGCATGGTCGTATTTGTGCTAATCTCTTCATCCCTCATCATCGTCCTATCACATCTTAGTTCACAGACGAAAAGCTGATTCCCATAGTTATCGTTATCCCATCGATACAAAAGCGTCCCACGTTCATCGTGTAGCGTAGTTAGAAATAGCCAATAATAATAATAATAATAATAATAATAATAATAATAATAATAATAATAATATAAATTGCGCCAATGAAACATTTTTCTGCAGGGAAATGAACAATAAATTGGATATACATCGAGAAGGAGCAAACGAGAGCAAGTCAGAGGATGAAGAAGTATTGAGGGGAAGAATATAGATACTTGCGTTGCCAAGCCCACAGTTGGCTTATTCGAAAAGAAGTAAATGATTTGATGAATCCTAATAATATATTCTTCTTTTTATTGTACATATAACTCACTATTATTTCGGCTTAAAAGTTTTTCCCGTAATACAGCCAACATTGTTGTCATTGAATCAACAACAAGGGTTGAAACTTCTGTAACGTAGATAATGGAAAATTATTCGGTACGTTCTCTTAATGTACAAGTATAATATAATATCATCAGTTTACAATTTTTGTACTTGACACTTGCTCACACTACTACAATCTGGACGGCCAGGTAATACCAGTCATTAAAATCGTATTCCGTAGTAATGTATTAGTCTGATTAATCATAATATTCCACAATTTACACTGTCAGTAGGATAAATAATTATTTAATTTTGATCACAAAAAATAATTTACTATATTAATCATTGCGTGATAAATATTTATCTCCTACTAATGAATCATTCATTAAAGTTTAAAACATGAAGTTGATAGAATTTATTAATACATTATAGTCAAAATGCGGCCAAATATTCCAGCATATATGGTGAAGTAAATTGATTCCCCAACTTTTAAACCAATTAATGAATATTAAACGCTTAAAATTGCAATATGCTTCATTAGCTATAAATCATTGTCCACCTCTCTTGCAAATGTTCTAATGCAGACTTCACCCCTAAAATATGTTTGTTTTCACCATTTAGTAAAACGTTTCGTAAGTGATATTCCTGTCCTGAAACAAGATTAGTCCCACATACAAGTATTTGGGTAGAGTTAGAGCAAGTGAACTGTGTAATAGAACCCGAAAGATGGGTAAAATGCCATTTTACTCGTATTATTGTTACGATTTTAAGACTTTAAAGAATAGGGATATCTTGAATGTACTACTGAAGTTGTTTTAGAAGATTTTCATATTGCTTTTTTTACCTATTATAGCTTCTGATGTCTGTACATAGAATGTTGTCTTATTTTGTCATATTTTCTTCCTTTTTCGTCATTTTTTTCTCCTGGCGTTGATTTCGATCAAGTGGGAAAAATAGCTACAAACTTGGACAAATAATGTTCCATAAATTCAACGAAAGGTAGAAGTGGAGCGCTGTGGCCGTTTTAGCACGGGTAACTCGAATGCTGGAACAGGCAGCTTTGTCGCAGGGGTACCCGAGAACTCCCGATCCGACAACAGCACTCGTGGGATACGGAGCGAATCCCACCGGGATAGTGAGCGAGTCCCCTGGAGCCTTCTGCGAAAACGGACTGGGCCAACCGACACCGTAACCTAACGATTTCCATGCGAGCAAATAAAAAAACAAAACATTTTCTTAGGTGCGCATCAAAGACCGCACCGCTTAGGTGCGTACCAACAGAAAATGTAATGATGGTTTTCATCAACTTTTTTCAATATTTCAATTTAGTTGGAATAGAACAAAAATAGTCTGACTTTCAGATTGTTCGTTGTCCTTATATTATAACTCAAAATTTCCAAATGGCTGCAAGTGAAAATTGTATAATTTAACCGCTTCAGACGTATAAAAAGCTGTAGTTGGTAAGCTAAAATTACCATATTTAATTCCGAAAAGGTATACATTTTGTGAGAAGAGGTTCAGGACGTTCGATTTTTCTACTAGCCTTTGTTGCATTTTTTGGACTGTTTTAGTTTATCTACGGCGCATTTTGCCCATTTGCAACAAGCGAACCCGGACAACGCACAGGCAGGGAATGAAGATCTCCATCGGGCAGGACGTGCACTTATAGGAAAAGAAATACTTTTAGTACCTTACGATCAGAGGGTTGTTTTAGGGGGATGGGAAGTGAGCATTTCAGTGCTTGGCAGGCAGGGTGGCCCAGTCCTTGTCGGGGCCCAAGGCAGAGCGCCCCTCGCGAGCCATCGGCTCAGACAATGACAGGGAAAGAACAGTCGTCAACGCACATGGCGTGACGAACCGTAAACCCAAATTTGCTTTGTTTGCTGTGGTCTAAAGCTTGTTCAACCGCCATGAATATTGAAATTGAGAGCTAAAAATGATGTTCGAGGTATGAAAATATTGTCGTGAAGAGTTACACTTCACGATAACGATTTGATATATAATTATATCCTACGTTAATTCTTTTCTCTTTATGGATTTTACAGTATGCCTCGTTCTTTATGGGGTGGATCGATGTGTGATCGTGGTTAGAGTTACAAAAGCTTAATACACATATCACTATTTTTATCGGCTATAAAACGAAGTTAAGAACCAAATACCAACCTTTATAGCGTAATTTTTGATTGTGATCGTTCTCGCCCCCGTGGCGACACCGCGTAATCTTAATGTACGAAAGCTGCCCTGGAGGTATCACAGAAAGCTGATGGAGAGATGGCTTCTCGGGAGTGTAAATTTTACGTCTAATTCCACCATTTGTTTTCTTCCAAATGCTGTTCATATAAAAGCAAGGAAGCTTACTTGTAACAGAGAGAGAGTTGCTCATCACTTTTTATATATTATGGCAAATTCAAGAAGATGAGGAATATATTTCGTGAAATTGAATATTTGTCACTCGCTGTCCACCAAGGCAGTGTTTTAAACACGATGAAAATAATGCTTATTAAGAAATAGTTTTTGTGGACACACGGAGGAAGTCCAATGTTAAGCTGCAATCAAGCCCTTCATATTGTTAATGTACAAATGTAACACCGCCAAACGAGCCGGAACATACGCGTACTACGAACTAACATTTTCGAACGTATAGAACAAATCAGGAACAGAAAATGTATTCCTCCGTTCAACATGAGAGTCAAGTGAAGAAAGGGATTAATTCACAAGTTATGAACAGAGAGGAAGACTTCCTCAAAAGGGTATGTCTCCGGAAGATATGCCATTTCCACATAGATGATTACACCGAGCCAAGAGTATAAAGAAATAATTGATTATTGAAGATGTGAATCCTCCCATTAATAATAGGCTTTATCATTTGGTGATGAATTCTGATCTCGCCCATTACCAATGTATTGTTTATGCCACCCAAAAATAACAATGAGCATAAAATACAGAAAGCTAGCACTTATTTAGAGCGATGAAGGTGTTAACCACCAGGCACTCTTGATTTGTAGAACCTTGCAACAACCGCCATCTAAGAACCAGGACTAACCACCTTTTGCTGGGTTGCTCACAGATCGGACCTGCGCGCGTGTCCAAAGAGGTAATATGATTGGCGGACAAAGAATGTTAGTGAAAGTCCACGTCCTCCTTCAGGGAGGTAATGAATTATTGGTAGGGGTTTCAAAAAATTAAAATTGGAGCATTCATATGACAATACGAATATTGGCAACTCGACCAAAGCGCATACAATATACAGTTTTATAAATAAAAATTCAACAATGGAGTTTGATGAAATATGTCTGTCTAGTTCGCCTACACTTTGGGTGCCATCAAAGGTTTTTAGCGGAGCACCGAACTAAGCTGCCAGGCGTCGTAGGGCTGGGCGTCGCTGGTATAAGTGTGCATGCTGGACCGGCCAGGGTAATACGCGTCAATTAGAAATCGTATTCGGCGGTAGTAAATGTAGTTAGTCTGATTAAGTTCTTGACATTAATATTCCACAATTACAAACTGGGTCCAGTAGGATAATTAACTTATGTTATGTTTGGATGCACAGGAAGAAGATAATTTTACTATACTTATATGGTGGGTATTGTGTGTTGATGGTGGCGTGAAAATAAATAGATGAGTTCGTATACTCCGTGTGCCTACTAATAACGGAACTCATTCATTAAAGTTTAAAACCAAGTGAAGTTGATTAAGAATTTATTAATACATTAAATAGTGCAAAATGCGGAGCGGTCTCCGAAAAGTTCTCACCAGCAGCTATTCAATTAGGTGAAGGACGGTATAGAATTGATTGTACTGACCACGACGCAATCGGAATTTCACAGGGAGAACTAAACACATTAATCGGAAGCGATGGTGGTAGTGATCTGAATATTAAGAAGGCTGCGTGGTCGCCTTGTAAACATTGCAGAATATGCTTCATTAGCTATAAATCATTGTCCAATAGCTCTCTTGCAAAAATGTATCTAGATGCAATGGCCCAGCGTGGGAGGACTTCAGCCCCTAAAATTGTTTGGTTTTCACCATTTTTGTATACACGATCACTCGGTGTCCGTAAGGTGATATTCCTTGTGTCCGTGGCGTTAAATCAGGTTTTGTGCCACAGAATATGAACATAGTAGTTTGGGTTGGGTTAGCGCAAGTGAAACTGTGAGTAGAACCCGAAGATGGGTAAAATGCCATCTGTACCTCGCTATTATTGTTTTACGATTTTAGACTCTTAAAGATAGGAATTCTCTGTTGAAAATGTACTCTGGAAGTTAGTTTTGGAAAGATTTTCATTATCTGCTTTTTTTAACCGATAGTTATACTAGCTTCATGAGAATGTCTGACATAGAAATGTTGTCTTATTTGTCATATTTTCTTCCTTTTCGTACATTTTTTTCTCCTGGCGTTTGGAATTTCAGATCAGTGGGAAAATAGTACAAAGCTTGGGACAAAATAATGTTGCCATAAATTCCAACGAAGAGGTAGAAGTGGAGCCGGCTGGGGGGGGCCGTTTTAGCGACGGGTACTCGGAATGCTGGAAGCAGCAGCTATGGTCGCAGGGGGTAGCACCGAGCACGTTCCCGAATCCCGACAAACTAGCAGCTCGTGGAATACGGAGCGAATCCAAGCCCGGATAGTGAGCGAGTCCCCTGGGCCTTCTGCGAAATGCGGAAGCTGGGTTGCCAACCGACACCGCGTAACCTAACGACAGTTTCCTGCGGAGCAATAAAAACAGAAACATTTTTTAGGATGCGCATCAAAAAAGACGGCAACCGGGCTAAGGTGCGTACCAAAACAGAAAAATGTAATTGATGGGTTTTTCATCAGCGTTTTTCAAATATTTCAATTTAGTTGGAATAACGAGAACAAAAATAGTCTGACTTCAGATTGTTCGTTGAAACTTATATTGGATAACCAAAATTTCGCAATGGCTCAAGTGAAATTGTATAATTTAACCGCTTCAAGACGTATAAAAAAGCTGTAGGTTGGTTAAGGCTAAAAATTACCAATATTTAATGTCGCGAAAAGGTATACCCATTTTGGTGAGAAGAGTTTCAGAGGAACGTTCGATTTTTCTAACGTAGCCTTTTTGTCTTTTGCCCGGCCATTTTTTTTTTTTGGGAAAACGTGGGTTTAGTAGGTGTTAATCTACGGCGGCCTTTTGCGCATGCTTGCCCAACAAAGCGAAAGCGCGCCGGACGAACGCAAGGCAGGCAGCGGAATGAATCTCCATCGGCAGGCGGGGGCGGCCGGCGCGCGAGTCGATTTGAAATGTTTGGGAGCAAGCGCCCTTGTCGCGCTGTTCAATCTCCGATCGCGGACAGGCGCGCCTCGGAAAATCCGCAGCACAGCGCGGCGCGCCCTCGCTCCATGGCGCACCCCCGCCCCTCCCCTCCGTCCCCACC
>BOPP01000002.1:15216601-15230375 GCA_017312745.1 Gryllus bimaculatus | reverse complement strand
GGGCCACGGCGACAAGCAGCTGGTTCTTCAACCCCTGGCTCTGTGCAGGTTGTGCGATCTCACCGATACAGGACACATACGTTGCAACGTTGCAACGAGTTGGGCCCATGTATGTGTGTTGCTTTTGTAAAGTAATGCCACTGGCAAGAATATCACTTATACATGAGAGTAAAGAAAGGATTCTCACTCAAAAACATTGTAAGGCGATAAAGTAAAATATTGTTAGGTCGACATGTCAATAGGTCAATAATTATAATGTAATGTTTGAACTGTGGCTACGAGCTAAGTACCCCCTACTAAATAACATTTCGTACATTATAGGCTGAAGGTTTTGTCATTGAAGGATAAGAATTCCCTTATTTTTGGATGTGTGTGGCGTGTAGTGAAGGCGGAATAAACACCAATGAACCAAATGAATGTTTATGTAGGTTTTATTTATGATAATTTTCTAAAGGTAAGTTATACAAACTAAACAATAAAACAATGTTAGTAAGATGTAATTGTGTCAAACGAATATTTACGTCTTTATATCTGTCCATACGCCAGGAAATCTTTCACTGTACGTTTTTAAAATATTCAATTTGAGAAATAAAATTATTTCTTTGCCCTCCCGTTATACTAAGCTGGTAAAATTGTGTGTTCTTTATACGACACATTGGATTCAAATTAAATCTCCAGTAAAAGAATAATGATATTTGGTATTGCTTTACATCACATTATTTGTTAGCTTCAATATTTATTTAAATCTTAATTTTACGCCAAATAAACAAGATCAACAGTGACAACTATGAAATTAAGCTATTCTAATTAAACATAAAATCAAAGATAATTAAATTAAAAATAATATTATAAACAAATATATATATATATACTATTTTACCAATTTTAGCGAAAGTAATATATATATATATATATATATATATATATATATATATATATATATATATTACTTTCGCTAAAATTGGTCTTTCAAAATACCTCAGAAAAACTATATCCCTTATGCTAATTATGTTATAAATATTCTTCTGGCCATTGAAAATTGTACTTGCTTTGTTGAAGCCTGATTTAATATAAAATATCACTGGTTAATATACTAAATAGTGGACATTATCACATTAATTAACATTTTTACATATTATTAACTTATGATATGATACATTATTATGAGTAGTTTGCACGACCATAGGTCGCCCATGGGGCTTCAGGCCCATCCTTTCTCGTAGTAGTTAGTTTCTTAAACTTTTCGATGCCCGAAAGTCTACTAGTGACTCTCGCGGTGGCCAACGCTCCTTCGTGGAGATGATAAAGAGCAACTGCGCACACCCCAAACATCGCATAGGCCTATCTCGGTCCTGTACCTTTACACACACACACACACATGGTATTCCTTGACCCCACATCAGTGCTTCAACTATTGTTCCGATCCCCCCGCCTCAAACGACACTGAAAACTTCATGTCTTACGCATGTTTCAAATCCACAGGCTTAGCGTTCACGTACATTGGCTCACCTGTCGTACTAGCCCTGTGTCATGAAGCCGAATCACATAATCGTACTAATTGTAGTCGTGTTACGGTTTTCAAATATAACAATTTGAAGAAAAAAATTCAACATTCACCTTTGTATGCATACTCCGCCTTTAATGCGCTTTGTAATATTGAATTTATGTATCTGAAACATTTTGAAACTATTTGTTTCGATAGCAACTGTGCAAACAAACTTATTTACGCGTTTAAAGTCTAGGAAAAAACGCACCCAATAATCGAGAATTTTCACAAAATTAGCCTACTCTACAGAAAATATTGAATGACAATGACATGCATTTACGAAAAAAAATCAATTCACACAATGATTTAGTTTACTTCCATATCACCTTTATTTTGAGAAAATTATGTTTATCACAAAATATATATTTTTTCTAATTTTTTTTCAAATTTAGGTCCCCTAATAGAAGAAAGTAAGTTTGAATTGAGTATTGCAAAATAGTTGGTGATATTAGCGAAGGTTGGTTTTAAATGCAAGTTTTCATCGCAAAATTTGGAGCCATCTTTGAGAAAGCTCTTTTATGTGAAAGTATATACAACGGGCACTATTTTTTTAATTGTGCTCTGAGGTTTTTGGAAAATATTTGTATAGATAAGAGATTCTTCTTGCAAACAATTTGAGAGCGTACATCAATGATAGAACGATTTTCGTCTTTGGATTAGTAAAACTTTCTAAGAGATAATCTAAGATATTGTCGAGTTGTGAAGTGTACAAACATCCGATAGCAATTCACAAAACTTGATTAACGATTATTTCCAACGGATTGCTATTTAAAAAAAATATATATTTCTCCTCCATTTCAGTATCTCGAAGGGTTTGAAAACAATACATTTTATATTATTATGTTTTGTGTATGGCCTACCGTAGCAAAAGAGTATTCATTCCCACTCATGAACATGGTCCAAGGTTCGAAGATTTGTTCGGGCTTCAAGGTCTGGTCTGAAGTGAAACGTTGGAGTTAAGTTAGTGGTATTAAATGTGCAAAAGAAAACAGAAATTACGGTGGTCTCAGTCTATCCTAAAAACTAAGTACTTTTTTAAAAAATGTTAACGGTTTATTCACTGTAGCCATCGTTGTGCATTTCATATCTTTCTATTTCTTGTGACCCTTCAAGGAGGTTGTTTATAGCAATTTGTAAGGAGCGGAGTGAGGTAACACTTTTCTCTTCACATAACCGTTAAACACAAGTTCACAATTGTTAAAAACGTCTTTCAAAGAACAAAAATTCACGTATGAAATTTTTGAAATCACGAACGCTTAAATAAAAATAAAAATTACATTTTTATTGATATTTGTCTTAACATGTTGACGAACTTCCAAGAAAGGCGTAATAAGGATAAGTTTTCAAATGTAATCTGAGATTGAAGTACAAAATTTTTCACAGAATCTGTGCATTATTTGAAGGATCATAATAGTTGTTGAACACATTTTTGAATATTGAATTGCGGAGAGGAGAAATATGGTTCCAACAGAAAGACACAAGTACCTTTTATTTTATTATGTCGGAAACGAAAATGGTGGAAATTTCGACACCGAATTTATTCACGATCTCTGAATTTCTTCACATGTTATAGGGGTCAATGTAAGAAGAAAGGAATATATTAGTGGAATATTATTATACTTCTAAATATTTAGTTATTTTTACGAGAAAGAAAAGAAAAAGAAATGTGGAATATTGTCCCTTTCACTTAAGCTGATACTTGCACTCTTCCTCTTTGGAAAGACATATTTATTTATACGACCATCTCATTGACAGAAGTTCTAGCACTCTAAAAACTATTATTTTGGAGCGAGTTTATTCCTCAAATATTATCTAGTCAAAAATTCAAATACGCCACTATGTTGCAAAGCAAACATGTGTGAAATACGAAAAAATTGTGAATTTGTATGTTTCCCATAAGATTTTAGAAAATCACAAAGCAAAATCGTATGTTCATATAGTAAACTAAACTCATACTGATACATTGCTCCCATTCATTTAAATATGGACAATTTTCATAATTATAAATCTCACCGCTTATATCTGTCGTATTCTAAAAGGAATTTATTAATGTACGAGTAATTGCAATTGGCTGAAGGCGAAACCGAAATAATAATTTTGTAATAACAATGTATTTGTTTGTATAATGTTTTGTATAATTTTCTGCATGTATGTTAGGTTAGTATAAAGTAAAATTGTTTCTTGCATTTAAATTGGGTGGTCTTTGTACCTTATTTCAGTCTTTTATTTCGTTATAAACTTACGTTAATTGTATCCGAGAGTTAGCATTTTACCATTCGGATACCTTGCTGTATTTGTTAACTTAAGTGAAGATGAATACAATTTATTATTATATTTAAAAAAATGTCGCATGTGCCACCTTATCTGCACAAGCTGCTTTCGTGCGCTTTATGCGCATATGCAATCGCAAGCGATCTAAGCGAATGAACCATCGTCACGTCCGCAAAACACCCCGGGCAAGAAGGGAGGTTGAGGGGGGCCGTGACCCAGGCATCAGGTATGCGGCGCCCAGAACGGGCTTGCGATGTTGTGATGTTCAATCACGTCCACGGCAGACAAATCCACTTTACATGCTAGGAAAACACAAACATATGAGCCGGAGAAGCGTATATAAACCTCCACAGACAGCAGAAGAGCATGCAGTCCTCGACTTGTACTTCACAAACGGTGTAAGTGCAGTCGCAGGACGCACACATCCCCCAACCTTTTTCCAATTCCCATCCTCTCCTTTCAACTCCTCCCTCACAAACTACTCCTTCTCTTCCCTCATTAAATATTAACAATTAGATTTAGTTTAATTTTCTCCAAAACTTTCATTTCTAATTAAAAACTTTTAGTGTATTTTAAGACATACATTTTACCAACATGAATACTTCAATCTTTTGCTTTGTAATGCTGGAGGTGGTATTCGCTCTTACTGTGACTGCTCAGGTGAGAATAATTGGAACACAACTGTATTCTTTAGTATCATAATTATATTTCTACATAGAGTGAAAGAGTCAATTAAAAAATGAACAAAAACTAATTACCCCTTTCATAACCTTTTCAGATGTTTGCTGATATTGGAGACCACAACATTAAAAAAATATTACACGCTCCATGCAGAGATGATTCGTCAGAAGAACTAATTGTAATAGAATTATCATGTTCCCACGAAGATTCTTCTTCTGAAGATAGTAGTTCATCCTCAGAAGAAATCATCATTCATGAATCAAGCGGATCCAGTGACTCGTCCAGCAGGAGTTCTGATGAATCCAGCTCCAGCAGTTCTTCATCGTCATCAGAAGAAATAAGCATTCATGAATCAAGCAGTTCCGACAGCTCATCTGGCAGTTCTAGCAACAGTTGTGATGATTCCAGCTCCAGCAGTTCTTCATCGTCTTCAGAAGAAATAATCATTCATGAATCAAGCAGCTCCGACAGCTCATCTGGCAGTTCTAGCAACAGTTGTGATGAATCCAATTCCAGCAGTTCTTCATCGTCTTCAGAAGAAATCATCATTCATGAATCAAGCGGTTCCCACAGTTCGTCTAGCAGCAGTTCTGATGAATCCAGTTCCAGCAGTTCTTCCTCGTCTTCAGAGGAAATAAGCATTCACGATTCAAGCAGCTCGGCTGATTCAGACTCTGATGACATCATCATAATCGACGGCGACTGCTCTGGCAGTTCTGATAACACCGTGGAAATTATAATTATTGATGACGAAGGCTGCGGCTGTTCCAGTAGTTCTTCCAGCTCCGAGGAAATTATTATAATTGACGAGGAAAGTTCCAGCGAGTCTGGCAGTTCATCAGATTCAGATGAAGTGGTTATCATTGAAGAACATTGTTCCAGCAGTTCCAGCAGTTCCGGCAGTTCTGGCAGTTCTGGCAGTTCCGGCGGTTCCGGCAGTTCTAGCAGTTCTTCCAGCAATGAGGAAATTATCATCATTGACGACGAAAGTTCATGTTCTTCAGATAGTTCATCAAGCTCCGAAGAACTGGTAATCATTGAAGACGAGAGCTCCAGCAGTTCCAGTAGTTCTTCTAGTTCCGAGGAAGTTGTTATTATTGAAGACGATAGCTCCGGCAGTGATTCTTGTTCGTCCTCTGTAGTGAGAGTTGTCGTAGATTTGAGTGATTGCGGATGTGACTAAAGAAATAAAGTTTAATAATTTAATAAAACGAATACAAAAATATTTAAGCATTTAAATTCTATGAACTAAACTCATTGACATGTGATACAGCTTTCGATGTTTTTCAAATTATTACAATCTATAAAAACGAATGATATTACCTTTTGGAAGAGATGAAAGATTTATATAAGTTATGAATGCCAGGTTAAGCCATGAAAATGTTTTTTGTTTCATAATGATTAAATGTCATATTTTTGCCAAAAAATAATTAGAGAATGTAATGTATTTATTTAAAATTATATTATAATATTGTCAATAGAAATACATGATATTAATAATTAATAATATATTGTTTCAATATTTTAAAACCTTTTTTTTCCTCAACACCAACTTCCTTTCGTAATAGATGGACATGTAGGTGATTATGACATTATTACGTAACTGTGTCAATGTTTCTTCACGTACCAAACTCTCTTAATGTTTTTTGAACAATATTAAAAACGAAAAATGTATTTAAGGGGAAATTACTATTTAACCAAGATTATTCCATTAATGCAAATGCTTAGGGTTCTATGTCAGTGGATCTACAGGAAAAAGGCTTAACTGTATTAATAACGAACACAAAAAATGTCTAATAAAAATGTGGTTTACAGTTATATTGAGTCTAATGATTACACGCCCTCAGTTAAAATGTCCACCAACAAAAATATCTACATCTAAAATGACGATTTCAACAAAAATGACTACTAACTACAAAGTCTTCTTCCTCTTCTTTCTTTCACGGTTTCGGTCAGGAGGCCTATCCTGACTACAAAGTCTATCAGCTAAATGTCTACTAGCTAAAAATCTAATAGAAATTTCTAACGAGTATTCTGTTAAAGTAATATATCTAACGTAATAATAAATTTAACGTATATAGAAATATGTAGTTATAGAATATTGAAATATTTGCATGTAGTTATACATATTTTCAATATTAATTTTTGCATGTAGTCACCTTTGTTTGTAACTTAAGCAACAGACATTTCTGCATGTAGACGTACTTGCATTAGACATATTTTCTTGTAGACTAAATCGATGTGCAGGCATTTATAATGTAGACCTTCTAGAGTGGACCAAGTGTCACAAGACCTCAAATATTAGACATTATTTACGTAGGCCCACTGGCCGGAAACCATGTTTACATCATTTTCTTAAAATAATTTCAATAAAAAAATACACGGCAATGCAATTAATTTATGATGTAAAGAATAAAATAATCTAAAATATATTAGTCAAAATAGACAAAATCATGAACATTTTTTCAAAAGCCATTCTTGTTGCGACTTTTACTTTTCTTCTGTAATATACTTATTTTCTCATCTGTAATATTACCCTTTACCACAGCGCATTCTAAGAACGTTTAAACCATTTAGGCAAAACATGAGTTCAATTATTAACTATACATTGTATCAGTGAGGTAACTGAAACTTACTTTCGAAGGAGGGGATTGACAATATTAATAAGGACAATAGAAATAATATACAAGAATATAATATCGGGTGAACCATGTGTTGGTCATAGCAAATATATTCGATGGAGTTGAGGATTCGGAATCAGGTTTGCAGCAGATTGTTGTACATTATGAAGGAAAAAGCATATTTCGTTTTTTAATTTGTAACCTTTTACTTTCTCATCCTTTCTTTGTAAGAAGATAAAGTATTGTAATCGTGCGCATGAAAACCGCGAAGTTTTGACAAAAGAAATATTATTCACGTGATCTGGTAGCTGGTCAGTCTGTGGTCAATGTTCGTTCAGTCGATTTTCCCCATAGTTGATTTGCCCGATCGATCTGAACAAATTCTAGGTTCTGCACGTTTGAAACAAATATTTTGATTTTTGAGGGTACTTTACATAAAGATTCAATAATATATTCAACATTTTTTCAAGAATAGCTGCAAATTGTAGGATTAAACTTCATCCTCGGATAACGTGTAGAACTAGAATAGTCATAGACGTAAGAATTTACACTAAGCCAGACGGCAACTGAAATGTATAAATGTATATATTAGATTAAGAAATAATTACTTGTGTTAAAAGAGAAATGGTACGAGACTCATTTTCGATGAATTTTCTATGTTTTTTCAAAATTGCAAAAGTTCAATTTTTTTCCTTCAACTAAAATAATGAATATATTTTTTCCTTAATAAAATATGTTCATCAAAAACAGTCTTTAAATAATTTTCAGTTCAATTGTTCGAAAATATTAGTAGTTTTGCTTACTTTTGAGGGTAAAGGGCAATTTTGAAACAATTTAAAACGATATTTAACAATAATAAACATTATTTTCTCAAAAAATGCCTCCTATGTAATACTTCAATTTTTTCCCTCGTATGTAGCAAACAAAGGCAAAAAATAGAGTGGGTCTCATTTTCGGCGAACGTTGTATTTTTGCAAATTCGAACTTCCTGCGCTGCGTTTTCTTGCTGATACATAAACTCATAAATAAAATAAATGTTTTTCATCAAACATCATTATGTTGCCATATATTCACAACACACTTTTAATTTCGATAATATTTCAATTTTAGATAAAGGTATCATTTAAAAAGGAGATTTACTAAAGAAATATAAGTGCACGAGAATTTGTGGGGGATCAGCATTTCTATGATGAATCCATTTTTACACCCCCAAGGTTGTTGGCTCTGGAGGGATCAAGTGTGAAATGATGAAGGTTGAATGGACAATTACTAACATACAGGAACATACAAACATCCATTCAATTTACACAATTCGACTGTTTTTTTATTTCTGTGTTAATTTTTTCTTTCCGAACACATATATTCAACTCTTTTGCAAATAATAAACAATGTAATGTTTATGGAGTGTTTATATGTTTCTGTAATGCAAAGTTTGCATAGAAAGTATTTTTTCAAATCAACTTTTCAGTGCTTATTGCCGCACAGACATGCGGAATATCCAAGGTGTTTATTACACAAAATATGTTGAAAATTGTCTTAAAAGCGTTTATTCGAAGTTGCTATGTTCCATTCCTGGACATCCTGTATTTTCAAGATAATAATTTATAATTCAAGAATTTATATTTATGTAATTGTACTGGTAATGATTAAAGTAGGGGAGACTGGGTCCGGTTGGCCCTTCGATTCCTACATCAGCCACAAAACTTCCATAATTCCTAACTTTGTGACGGATCCTTAAATGCATATTGAAATTCCCCCTGACGTTTCAGTACGATGTGAGTTCGCAACGATCGTGGAAAAGATATAGATTGCTTATAGAAATATCTTGCTTAGAGAGCAATATTTTCATAGTTCATTCATTGTCTTCTGTAATATTGGGAAGTTCTGTTATTTTTGTTTGTCTCTTTTTCAAGTGAAGCCTTCACCCAAGCTCTTGATTTCCCTGTTCAAGTTTTACTTTCTCCAATATTACGTACGTAATACAGAGGATGCGTTGAAATGCTGCAGCAAAGCGAAGACTTTTCCTTATAAAAGTCGTTTTAAAGGTCCTTGATACCGAAAAAGTGAATAATTCTTGTCATTAAATGTATTAAATAAATTTCTTTATCTATGATGAATGTAGTAAAATGAATCTGAAAAATGATCTATGTAGTAAAAATCTACATAACGTGAAGGTCCTTGCCACTGGAACTTTGGTTACGGGAAATCATCTGGGCATCAGTCTGCCCTCCATCTGTGAACACCGGCGGCTAAACCTCAAATTACCCGTAGGAAGGGTTTTTACTAAACGTCAAATTCGCCAATCGATCTGGGTAATGTTGCGAACCCATAATATGAAACGGATAGTTTGCATTTTGGGAGAGGGTAATTTTTATGAAGCCACGAGACATTTTCAAAATTTCCTCAAAAATGGTTTTCAATTTTTCCTTTAAATGCTTTTCTGAGACAGAGTGAAGTACCCATGTAAAAATGATACAGGATCTATTTTCGGTGCACTCTTTGAATTTTAAAAAAATGTGTCTCAATTTTCTCGGCAACTTCCATCAATTATTGGAGATAAAATATTTTTTCTTAAAAAATCAGTTCTTCTAAATTAGATTTTGAAATGAGGTCATGTTCAATTTAAAAAAAGTAGTGTGCGTTTCTTTCATGAAATCGACGCATTTTTAAAACATATTATGTTCTTCATCTACTCAAAGAATACAATCTGTTCTAAAAAATGTCTTAAAATAAGGTTATGAACAATATTCTGGAAAAATACTACTTTTAGGATAATAGTTTCTTGAAATTAGTGCAATTTATTAAAAATCTTAAAAATAACGCCTGTTCTCTCTCGTTATCCCCTCCTTCTCTCTCTCTCTCTCTCATCTCTCTGCTCTCTCTCTCTCTCTCTCTCTCATCTCTCTCTCTTTCTCCCTCGCGTAAAAAATGGCTTCAAAACAGAAGTGAACGTCGGGGGTCGACCATACGAAAGTAATATTAGGAAAGTAATACCTTATGTATGTGGCGACACAGTCTATGATGAATCCGACGTGTGAGTAGGAGAAGTGGAAAATGATCATCCTAGATAGTGTGAGGCCGATGTCTGAAGCCGCCGCCATCGCCACCAACATCGCCGCCGCTGCCGCACGTAATTGGGCAGGACGTTGTGTCGCGCTAATCAGGCATGTCGCCCATAAGAGGAAGTTTGTGGTGACACGGTAGAGTGCATTGTCGGTGTGGAAGCAAATTCCTATAAGGAAAGCAAATCATTGAACCTTTGCATTTGATCCTTCTCAAAGAGAAATATGTTTCGTGCAAAAACCAAATAAAAGTTATACTTGAGGTGATTAATCCACAGTAGAGAAATGCGGTGGACGAAAACTGTTTACGACGATAAATGTGATGGATAATCCCTTATTGTACACAGTATATTTTATTTTTTCGCTCCTTTTCCTTAGTAAGAAGTGATATGGAGTTTATAATATTATTGTAATTAGAAAACGAAGGTTCTGACGTAGTATTATCATAATTATTTAATCTGATTAAATAATATATTTTCAATTTAATGTCAATTTCAAATATATTTTTAGACATTTAGTTACAATTAATACATGCTAATTGCCACTATTTTTGAGTCGTTACTACTGTAAAACGATTGTCAATTAGAATGTATTTTTATTGATTTACTGATGAATTTATTGATTTATTGATGATGTAATTAATGTATTGTAAAACAAAATAAACTAAAAAACGATTTCATGTTAATTACATTAACTTTATCGATTTTTGTTTGATACGAACAAAATAGTAAAATATAACTTAACACGCTGTGCCTTATTTCTATTATGTTCAAATGTCTGTGCGGGAAAGTATTATTTTTTTCCATTAAAATAGATTCGCCATGTCCATTTCACTATTCAGATATTATATTAATGTCCATTTTGCTTTGAAAAGAAAAGTATTCTTCAAAAAAGATTAACATATGCGCTAATTTTAAATTTCTTGCGAAAATCTGAGTAACACGACATTTCACAAATATAAAAATGCTTATGATATTTTGTGAACATGGAATTACAGAAATAGATCCATACAATTTGATTTTGAGCCTGAATTTGGTGCTGCAAGATTTTGTTCATATTTTTTCTCCCTATTCTGTACTACAGAGGGCAAAAGTACCAAATCACCTCCACAAACAATCTCGAATTTTTGTTCATAAAATCCGTGTATATGGTTCCACTGAGCTGTACCTTTGAACAAACATCATTATTAAGAAGTTATTTGTTATTTTACAACAATGTTTCAACTTGGTTTCTATGGTGGGGAAATACACGCAATTGTTCCCAGACATCCCATAATTGGAATGTCTGAATATATGGATGGCAAAGGTGTACGTCACGCATAACTCTGTCCGAGTAGAAGCTTTTAAACTGAAACTTTGTAAATACGTTAGAAGCAAGATCTATTTTGTGCTGTTTGGAGATAATTAAGATATTATAATTTTACGGGGTACATTACACGAAGATCCATTGACATTTTCAGAATATTTGAAAATGGCTCCTAATCTTTACTTTTCGCATACTACTTAAGCTGTATAGAGAAAGATTTGTAATGTTGCAGGGAAAACGTTTTTGCAGGGCCCTGATAAATAAGTAGTGGGTAAGTCTTGTTTTTCTATGCTAAAAATCACATCCTTAAACACGGTGTCTAGTCAGTATTCACGTTTGGTGGGTCATTGATTCCGAAAAATTGGATTACGAAAAAACGTCTGTCCAACTAACCATTCGCAATTAATAGGTTAGCAGGTACACTTGTGTTAAATAATGAACGTATCATTTTGTTGACCTTTAATATTTGTTTCTATCCGTTCCTATAAGAAAATTGTATCTACGATCTCAAGTATAAATTAAACGAAAGTCCAATTGAAATTCACACAAATAATTTTTTTTATAGCACGTATGAAGAACAGTTTATTAATCGAATGATAAACAAAAACGTCCATTATTTTTTTTATATATTCATTCATCGATGTGTATCAATGAAACAAAGGTGAAAAAAACTTTTTTATCTTTTAGATCAACGTATAATTCTCGTTAAAAATTCTAATGTGATTATTATTACAACGTAGTACAAAAGCAGCTCAATGAAGATATTTTCGTAGTGCTATAGTAATGTGTTTGTCAAACGTTGAAACAATGAAAGCTGGAGCCAGGAGTCATTGATGCCGGCTAATGACGCTACGTTCTAACATTCCAACTCAACATCATCTAGCTGGAAAATTCGCTTGCCAACTGTTCTCTCCATCAACGTTTGCATCATTGATTTACGTACTTGCTCTCGACTTGCGACCACACTCAAATCTCCCTCTGCGTTTTCTTAGGCTGAATGTATCTCGAAACTGGAACCCAAAGTATCATCTAAATCTTGAAAAAATCGTAATCTGAAAATAACTGTTGAGAATTTTTGACTAAAACATTATTTATCAACATTATTTGGGCAAAGAAAATAATACTACGTTTTACAACCACCATTGTGTGTCATCACGCATCAATGCGGGCGCGACAACTGTTCTGGCCATTAGTTACGCAAGTGTAGCGCATGTTTTTTTTTTAAATTATAGAACGTTTCTTATCACGACCTACATGACGCTTTGTGAGATTTTTCCCCATCAACGTATCTACCACCAGAGGAGCATTCCCCAGCTAGGACAAGGAATAATCTGCCGACTGGTCTCCAGATATGAGTGGTAGTGTGGTGCATACAAGCAGGGGTGAATCCAGCAATTTTGTTAAAAAGAGGGTGACATCGTATATTTCTATTAAATAATACACCTATTTGTTATTATATTATATATTATTTATGTACTCTATATATCAACACCTCGGCCATTAGCGACCACTATTGGCTTTAACGTTATGGGTAACTGTGAACTACATAAAATGATATGATGGTGATAGGGGTTAAAAGAACGAACACAAATTCAAACTTCGGAGGCGGGACTCGACCCCGTGATCCTTCGGCCCGTGATCGCTACTTCTGCCTTCTGCGATATCGGCCCCCATATTGGCTCTATACAATATTATTGTTTAAATAATTACATAATTGGAACATAAATAAATGTTTAAATCAATTCTTCCAAATAAGGGGAAGGTAAACACCAGCTAGATCTTTTGGGGAGGGCCATGGCCCCCATTTATTAAGGTACTGCTCGGGCATTCGCCTGGCGTTGATTGGAGAAAGAACGGAAAACCACCCATCAGAACAGCCAGCCGCTAGAATTTAGACAGGGGCTGAATTCGACCTATCTAGCTAGTGTCGAAAAAGCCTGCCACTCGAATCATAGGACCGGCCGTCCAGAGCTACTACGGTGACATCAGTTGATGTCCTGAACCACCGAAGTCGGTAATGGACCGACAAAAGCTATTACAATAATTATTACATAAATATGTAAATGCGGAGTCAGCAATGTGGGATTCTGTCGGGGCCTTGCAAGTAGATACGGTAACCGAATAAAACACAAACTCAGAACTCAACGAAAACGACGGAGTGGTTGGGAGTAGAAACGTGCCTTGAGACGCGAAGCCGCCTTATCGCGCCGCCTGCAGCGGGTGGTCGGCGGCACGCGCGCGGGGGCCCACGAAGGCCAGGGGCCGCGAGGCGCCCGGGCCGAGGGTGA
>BOPP01000002.1:15203075-15216064 GCA_017312745.1 Gryllus bimaculatus | reverse complement strand
TTATTATTATTATTATTATTATTATTATTATTATTATTAAACTATCTTTAGACTATGTGACTATTTGTATGATAAATCCCTCTCATCCCCTCAGCCCGAGCTTTCATTTCCATCAAGGACGAACTTCATAAAGTAGATAGATGTACGTCAATGAGACTGACGATGGAGTAAGTAAGGGTGGAATGACAGAACGTCAGGAAACAGGCTTAGATAGGCCTGAGTGATCTAAAGTAAAGCTCCCTTCGCAATACGTATTTACAGTTTTGACTCATTTATTTAACCTAAGAGAAATATTAAACTTATCAGTTTTGAAAATCTCTAAATTTATTATTACTTCAATCCAATGCCAAGTAATAAATTCGTAATTTCCAGAGTTCAACAACATTCAGTAAAATTTAGTCACAAATCTACAGTTCAAGATATAAATGGATAGAATACCATACTCAGTGGATGGAATATAAGTATCTGCAGGACATTTTTTCAAACAGTAGGAAAATCTGGAAAGTAATTACTTTTAAGTAGAGATGTCTATCAGGGTGGATAGACCAAAGTATACTTCACGCAATGTCTGATTAAAAGATTTTTTAGCTAAATTTTAATAAACATACCAGAAGTAATTCTTGGTTGTGCCGCCCCGGGGATCATAAGTATTTTATTTTATTTTAGATGTTTATTTTTAGGGAGACGTATCATTTTATTCACTTATAAATTAGGCATATATTGATTTAATTTCGCAGACAATAATAATACGCCATTTTCCACTATTAAGCATAAACTATAGTAATGTAGACACATACATGTAATGATTAAATATTGTAAATATCCATTGAATAAACTTGTATTCTCATTTCTAGTCATGGTTTCACTGATGTACTTTATTTAATACATCATATAAGTTATTCTTCATGCTGTAAATTTATTGTGTTAGTTCCTTATTCCAGGCAGCCCTTCATTTCTATATAATTTATGTTGCTAATGAACTTCTTTCTTTTCTGTTACAGGCAATGAGCCCGATCTACCAAGCAATGAGTACCATGTACAACTCGGAATTGTCGCGAGGGTTACAACTGGGTGAAGGAAGCGAAGCGTGCTGCGAACATTTGGAGCACGTAGCATGCATTTGCGACGACCACGAGGAAGGCACGCCTGGGGTTATTACCATCGACCTCCCTGAGACGGCCACCACGCACCGCTGCGATACCGACAATCGCCATCTGGTGCACCACGACGACACGGAGACGCACGTGTGCGTGACAGACGACTACGCCCAGGATCCCGGCCACACTTTCACCGAGGACAAACCTGATTCGCAAGATGACGTTGAAATGATACCCCTACTAGATGAGACTCACGCGCCCGCCCCTTGCCCCAGTGACCCATCGCAACCCGCACCCCAAACAGTGGTCGTGGTTCACTGCAATCAGCAATCGGACAGCTCTTCAGCGGAGGACATCGTCATTCGCAATAACGAGGAAGTCACCGTGGTGTCAGGGGACAAATCGAGCACCGACATTGTTGTGATTCAAGAAAGCACCAAGCTCTCCGAAGGCGACACAATCATCGTGAAGGACATCCCTCCCAAAGAGCCCAAAGCAGAGGATTCCATCGACGTGACGATCGTCCGCGGAAGTTTTGAGAGCAGCAGCAGTTGCAGTTCAAGTGTCTCTAGCAGCAGCAGCGGCAGCAGCTCGTCGAGTGAATCAGTTAGTAGCGACTCGTCATGTGAGTCGGCTAGCAGTTCCTCGAGCGAGTCCAGTAGCAGTGAGAGCTTAGAAGAGAAGTCGCACCATCGGCGCTGCAAACGAGTGCCTAGCTGCAGATGCGGAAAGTGCATGCTGCGACGCAAGCTGCAGCAACAACAGAAGGAGAAGAAACAGAAGAAAGAGAGGAAGCAAAGGCAGAGGCAAAGGCAACATCAGAAGAGCAAACACAAGCAAAAGCAAAAACATAATGAAAAGCGGCATTCGTGAACAAATTTATTTGCAAAGTGATATTCATTGTTATCTGTTTTGTGATGATGTTTTTGTTCTGAGTACGTTGATAAACTTTAATCCTGCACCTTGTTAATGTTGTTTTTAATTTTAATATAATAGATGAACAAATTAACAATAATTATTGTAGTGTATCTTTAATTCTACGTAAACATGAGAAAGAAAATATACCGAGACAGAAAAAAAAATACATATAAAAAATATTATTTCGGTGTGATTTCTTTTTATCTGTTTAAAATATCTTCCTCTGTTTTACTTTAAAATTTCGAAAGTATTTATAATTTTGCTAGGAATTCTGCTTGTGTTGTTTAAAATGTGAACATCAACAACAGACCAAGAAATGTAGTCACGTTAATCCTAGTTAAAATCTATTTTTATTTACAAGATTTAAATATGTCTTAAATTTAAATGGAATATGTCTATCAGCTTATAAAAATTTCATATTTATATACGTTCCAACATTATAGGGAGAGTGTACAGTTGGAATGTTTATCAATATTTGTTAATGTCAGTATTAGTCAATCTCAGGATTCACAAAAAGATATGTAGAGTCAACAATCGAAAATTTCTTGTTGAAGCATTTTGTGTGCGAATACCGCAGGAGTATAAGAAGTATCTGCCATGTTCTTTGCTTTTAGTTGTAATATGTGATAACATACAGTGCTATTGCAAGTTTAAAATGGCACTAACGGACACTTTCTCCAATTGTCCCTTTTTCGCGCTTAAAAAGGAACTTCTTAAGACGAGAAAGTTATGCAATGCTGTACGAAAAAACGGCGAATATTTAGCAGAAAAACTTTCGAATGTTGCAGCCCTTTGAATTTGAAACAGATATTTCAATTTTGTGAAGTTCTTTACCTGTGGTTCCTGGGACATTAAAAAAAAATGGTGCCATATATTTTTATTAAACTTTGATGTTGGATAGTCTGAAGGACGTGCAAGAGAATGGCGCAGATCATATATTGGTTTATAACAATTTTTGAAAATTGAATTAATTAAAATTTTTTGGCATCTTTCTACAACTAAAATATTAAAGACATAGATTTTGAAATAAAGACAAGTACAATTTTTCGAAAATTTGAGAATTTTTTGCATAATTTTGCATGAAATATAAGCAGTTTTCAATTTATGTTTAAATACTTTTTTCTCAAAAACGGCTCCAACGTTTTTGACGAAATTTTTTTGGTAGATTTCCTGAAAGACGTTTAAGAAAATGGTGCAGGTCTTATGTTTGTTGAGATCAATGATTTTTCGACAATTCAAAAATATTCCGCGACTTCCTACAACCTTCGAAGATGCCTTCGGCATCTTCCAACTACAATTACAATGGTACAATTTCTTTCTAAACGAAATATGTTCATCAAAAACAAATTTTCAAATAATGCCATCTTTTAAAAATTATTTAAAACCTACTTGAATAAATATGAAATAAAGATTGTTCCCAATTTACGCAGTTGCATGCTACGTAAGTTAGAATTTATATATTGTTTCATATTTCATTTCTTATTAGTACTTATTATAATTTTGGTATTTCAATTTAAATTACGCAATTTAATTCTGATAAATGTGAAAACGAATAGATGAGCGGTCATTGATGGTTATTGTTACCCATTGTTACGCCGCACAGAAAATAGAAGGCGATGATTTTCGCCTTTTCCTTCGCGGTTATAGAAACGAATCATTGTATATATTTGTAGAATATTACAATACCAGAGTGTTTAATAATTACTATTATATATTTTTTGAAACATTTTCATTTGTTTGTCAACGCTATCAGTATCGTATTATTTATGAACTTTTCAATTATTTTACTTTCTCACGTGCTGCTTATTTTTCGCACCGTTTTACAATTTTAAATGTGTTTTACAAAAAAAATTCGGAGAGAAATTGTGGTATAAATTGTATTACACAGCCATTACTAACGGCGAGAAAGAACTTGCTGTTTCAGCAGTACTAGTTTTAACACACGAAAAAAATTAATATACTAACTAGTCGTATTGCTTCATGGATAGCTCTTGATCAGCGTGCTCGCTTTCCACTTAGAGGCCCCGGGTTCGATTTCCGGTCAGGCAATATTATCGTGTGCGTTTTCCGTGAAATGACCCAGTATGTTTCTGTGTGACGCACAATGGATCAGATTTGGAAAAAAACTGGCCAAAATTCTAAAAATAAAAGTTAATAATTTTATGTTTGGTACAACGCTGTCGTGTCCAGGAGGCCCCACTTCATGTCCTAGTACAAAGAAATGATTTTATCTACCATAGATCGGCTCGTAACCCGCGATCAAACTTGTCATAGGTCAGAGTTTAGGGTAGGTTTACGTTTTATACCAACCTTTCTGTGCTGGGTTGTTGTGTGCTATAGTGGATCTTCCTGAAGGTAAATACACGGTTATTACATTTATTATGCACAATAGTTCTTATGTTATTTGCTTTAATTGCGTTAAAAATAGATAGTCACATTTCAAACATTTACGGAAATATTATTTTGATTACGTTCACCTGTGTTCCTATTTCGATGAAAGTATACAATATAGTATGCTTTAACATGATAAATAAGAATTAGCTGCTTTCGCTTGCATTCCTTAGTGTAGTAATAATTTTATTTGTGAGGTGCAATAATCGTTAAAAAATCGACTTTATATTTTCTTGAATAGCTTGTATTCATGAAGTGTAATATGTATATAAGTGTTTATGTCGTGTATACAAACAATTCGCCTAGCGCACAGTACCGTATTGTAGAATATTCGTCGATAAGTATTCCTGGTATTGCATGCCAACGACCATTCATAAAGTGCTGCTCCACAGACCAGAAATTATTGAAACTGCCTTTCTACCAATAGGCATGTTGTCAGAAGATGCCCAGGAATCACGCAACAAAGATATTCGACAGTACCGCCAAACTTTTTCCTGAAAATTCAGTAGGGAATAAACGATGGAAGATGTTTTTCATCGACTGCTGATGTCTTGATCCCCTGATCACCAGCATGCGAAAGACTCCTCCCAAAGTTAGCAAATCCTTGTCACGTGAGGCAGTTCAACGTCTTGAACCACCAGACGCTAATACCTGTTCAGTTACCAGCTAACTGGTACAATTATAGTTTGCACAGTAATTGATGAACTACGATATTAATTATCAAATACAATGACCTCTCGAATAATAAACATTTTCCAAAAATGTCCTCCTCAGTGTCATGTGACGTTGAAACCCAACGTAAGCTACAAAGCAATTTCAAATTGTCGAATGTAAAACTGGTGAATTTCGTGATCTACAATCGGTAAAGTATAGTAATATAATTGTATTTATTAGTTTGCAGCTTATATATATATATATATATGTATATATATATATAACTTTAAAAATATTGATATTCTTGCACATTAAATTAATCAATCACATCAATTACACTAATTAGAATCACAAACCTATTATTTTGAAAAAAATACGTGACTTAAATTAAATAATTTTATACACATACGTTAAAAGGCTATTGGTTTAGGAGATACTTTCTACATTAGTTTGATTTGTTATCTATTTATTTATTCTCATATTTACCACGCACTTTGATACGCATTCGTGACATGGCTACTATTCGCTTTACACTTTCTACTCTATACTCTCTCAAAGCCGACTTTCTGAAAGCCTTCACACATATAAACAATAATTTAGATGAACATATCCGAATCGAGGAGGTCGTTCAAAACACAGACGGTTGGACAATAGGCAACACTGCATATACTTCCAACCGTCCATCCGCGAAAGCAAAAACAGAATCACCACTACCAATCACGACTGAAAAAAGGTTTTTCTGCTTTATATTATGACAATGAGTTTTCTTGCTTTCCAATCCTCACTACCCTCACCCATCATCGATACGCCCACTCACAAATCAACGCAAACAGGCTAGCAAGCGCAAAGGAACAAACACTCGTAGAGTTGTGCAACCTATCCCACAATTAAACAAGGACATTCCCACTGAGCCCATCAAAAAGGTACAGATTTTACCTGATAGCCATGGGCGTCATATTCCTCCCTGCTCAGTGGGAAACTCCCATCCAATTTCTCTGTCACGGATGTGTTTAAACCTAACGGGAAGTGACTAGTGAGTTGGACACACACACACACAAACACTAAAAAAAACTCTAACCAAACGGGATATAGTCATCATGATAGAAGGGCAGAATGACATCATTTTGGGTGGTCACCTTACACCTGAACAACATGTTGACAAACTACAACGTGCCGCCCAAAACACGAACATTATAGTCTCGATTCTGCCGTCCTGGTACAACAAAAAATACTGTGCAAAGAAATTTAACACGGAAACATCCAATTGAAACTGCATCTGAGAGACACACATGTTCACTTATTTGAACTAAACCTTCTCTGAGAAAAACACTTCATCCGGCATGGTCTTCGCCTGAACCTTGTCGGAAAACATGCATTCGGTAGCGAGCTTACAAAACACATCCTTTCCCAACCTCGGTAGTGTCCTGCTAACACCCATCCCCACCCACATCTCTTAGTTCTCTTCCATCCTCCGGTACCTCTTTGGACCCAATTACCTTATCCTCTGAACCAAATCCTTGTACTACATCTCCCATTATTGATTTACTTACATTTGTCGCCCCTCCTTCCTCATCTCCTGTCACTGCGGGGACTCGATACTTCCTTCGACCACCACGCACTCGAGATAAAAGTGAGATAAATAAAAAGCAACTACTGTTAAATGCAGCAGAAAAAATTCGTGTTGATACATGCAAAAAATTCAAAAAATGCATCATAATGTGCAATCTCATTCAAATAAAATTGAATTTATCGAGGATTATTTCAGTATGACCTAGGTCAAATAGATGTTTTTTGCTTTACCGAACATTGGTTGTCTCATAATGATCTAAACACACTCCAAATCCTAGTTTTTACCTTGCAGGATCGTACTCGTATTGTAGAGCGAGGGAATCAAATAAGGGCCCTGCTTACGGAGGTTCGTGTATTTACGTTAGAAATTAAATTCTTCTTGTCAGAATTCAATTTTTATGCAGTTGAAAAAGTTTTTGAAATAACAGTCGTAAATCTTACCACGCTCAACTATCTTACTTTGCAGCTACAGACCTCCAACAAAGCGATCTTTAGATAATTTCATTTTATTAGAAAATCTAGATAACTCTGAACAAAATTAGTAATCTATCTTTTAAATCCATTGATATATATGGAGATTTCAATATTGATTTTCTGAGCGTGTCCCACGAAAAAGAGCAGTTTCTCAATTTACGGAATTCTTTTAATTTAGAAATTACATTAAATGTACCTACACGGAATAAATTTACATCACAAAAAGCAATAGATCAAATTATAATTATCAAAACCACAACTAGATATGAAATAAAAACTACTAACCTAGTTACAGTGACCATGATGGACAAATTCTTACAATTACTAATAACACGAACACTGACACAAATTATTCACGCATGTGCAGAGCAATCACTAAAGTTAACATAAAATTATTTACGGACTACTTGCTGAAGGAATCATTGGACACAGTTTATAACGCTGTTGACACAAATGAAAAATATAATCTGTTTTTCTCAAAACTTTCATTTCACTTTAACGCATGCTTGCAACAAGAGAAAATTAAATCTTTCACGTAAAAATAATACTTGGATCACACAAGGTATAAGAACATCGTGTAAAATCAAACGTACGCTTTACTTTATTTCTAAATATCATAACGTATCACCCGGTTTCCGTGTCTACTTCCGAGAATACAAAAGAATCTTCAGGAAAGTAATAGTTCAGGCAAAAATAATAAAAATAATCATGATATTTTAAAAGCTAGTAGCAAAACTAAAGCAATGTAGTAAATCGTAAATAATACGACCACATCATCTCGTTACATAGTAGAGAATGTTCTTTTAAAGAATAATGAAGGAGAAGCCAGTAGTACGGAAAAAGTGGCAAATTTCTTCAGAATTGCGGCTGAACTCACAAAGGGACTGAAACGATCAAATTCAACATCATTACTCTCAAAAAAAAAATTGGACACGATTTTGATTTTCGAAACTTCTTCTAACGAAATCTTACGAATAGTCAGTAAACTAAAAAATAAATATTCATTTGGTTTAGATGAATTTCCGGATTATTTATTTGTGTACCTGCCTTTATATACGCATTAACTCACATTTTCAATGCTTCTTTATGCATAGGAATATTTCCAGATATTTCCAAAACAACTAAAATGAAGCCACTTTTTAAAAAAGGGAGCAAAAATGAAATTCGAAATTACCGACCAATTTCTCTTTTGTCAGGTTTCTCTAAAATATTAGAGAGGGTTTTCTATACGCGAATGGAAACTTTTCACAGGAAAAACGAAGCGTTCTCAGTCTCACTACTGGGGTTTAGTTTACCCAAATCTACGGAAACTGCCATTTTTTTCTCTTCTTAAAGATGCTGCTTCATCAATGGACCAAAATGAAGCACCCATTGGAATATTTTGAGATCTTTCGGAAGCTTTTGACGTTATTGATCATAACATCTTGCTATCAAAATTACCTTCTTATGGAATTCGTGGTATGCCCTAGATTAGATAACCTCGTACCATAAACATCGATCTCAAAGAGTAGAAATACCGTACTGGCAGAAAAGGACATTATTTACTTATCTTTCCAATTCTTTACCAATTGAATATGGGGTTCCGCAACGCTCAATCTTTGGTCCTATCCTCTTTCTGTTATATGTAAACAATATGCTGTCTATTAAAAACGGAAGAACGGTTATGTTTGCCGATGACACGAATGTTCTTTACAAAAAAGAAACAATAAATAGTACGATTTTAGAAGTTTGAAATTGGTTTTGTAATTTTAAATTAATAGTTAATGAAGGAAAAACAGTTTCTATGCATTTTTGCATTTCAAATCAGCAATCGCATACTCCGTTGAAAATGAATAATATGCAATTAGCTGATGTTCAGGTAACAAAATTTCTAGGTCTCTCAATTCAGTCAAATCTCAAATGGAATGTACATTTAACAAAATTAAACACTAAATTAAATTCATTATGTTACGCATTCAGAATTTCATCAACTTCTGTCAGCCTTCATGCAGCTCGTTGCGTGTATTTTGCAAATGTACATTCCCGCCTGAATTATGGTATAAAATTCTGGGGAAACTCATCATGTAGTACTTTAGATTGCAAAAGAAAATTATTCGAATAATGAAAAAATGCCATCCGCATTACCCTTGCAAGCCTCTCTTCATTAAGCTTGGAATCTTATCACTGCCTTGCCTATATATTTACGAATATGTAATATTTGTCAAAAGTGAGTTACTTAACGGTAGGAACATATTTTCATGCAATACTGATTATTGCGAATTAAATTTCTATGGACTAACAAGAAAACAAATTGTACTCACGTGAAGAGTTCAGGTATAAAACTTTCACATGAAGCTACTGACATTTAAATGCATCCTCAAATTAGCTATTTCTGGCTCTGACAGGTGGATGAAGATTCACACCCTGACATGACGTACTTCTTAAGAATGACGTGACCAGAACATATGAATAACATCCCACATCTGAGGTCCAATGGGTCTTGCTGAGGTATGATTTTTATCTCGTGAGGCACAGGTGGTATTCGTTAACAAAGAAATAGTGGTGCTGCAACAGCACATATTTTCTTGAGATATTTTTAGAAAATTCGGAGTGTTTATCAAAAACTGGGACTGTAACATTTTTTAAGTATCCTTTGCTTCATTCTAAGAAAAAATTAAGGAAAATTAAAGTCGTTTTTGAGAACAATTTGTTTTATAAAATACCTTTATTTCATACTAAAACACGCGAAAACTGCACGTATTGACAAAAAATTGTAAATGTTTTATATTTTTGAACAGAGTTTATTAAGGAAAGTACTCTATCTTCAATACCACAGTCCAAGGAAAATAATTTATACAAAAATTTGGAAACATCTTTGAAAAAATCACTTTGTACTTTTATACGTTGTGCGTTTTTAAAATTACTTTGGAATTGCAAAATTACGCAAAAACGGTTCATATTTTCGAAAAATTGTGCAAGGCCTCATTTAAATATCTAATTTCGAAGAGCAAATTTCAATAAGATAAAAGTTTATATTTTGTATATTGTAATTGTAGCAAGATGCCGAACATTTTTTAATATTTGCTGGATTTGGAAATTCAGAAAGTTTATCGAAAAACAAACTTGTGCCATTTTTATTAGCGTATTTTCCTTTATCTGAAAATAATAATAATAATAATAATAATAATAATAATAATAATAATAATAATAATTGCGAGCCATTTTGTAAAAAAATTTTAAAATTTTGAGGCGACATGTGAAGTATCTCCCAAATCAAAATGTACGTTTCAAAATCAAGCGGATGAGACATCAGTCTAATCAATAGGGAATTCTCAATTTTGGTGAAAATCTGGCTTGTGGTTTAGCCGGAACACTTGTTCTCAGGTGGACACACCGACAGATGGACGGACAGACACACAAACGATTTGCCGTAAATAATTATTTTGATATCCACATCTTACAATACAGATTCTTGCAATTTGTACAAAATGTTTTAGAGGAAAGAGCAAAAATGTATCCACATTTTTATTCTCAGTGTTACATAAAATAAGTTTTTCTGTCCCAGAAAAATCGCAGTTTTTTGCTGTAGCAATAACTTTCTTTCTCTGTTTTATTTAAGTAGTATGCGAGAAAAAATTGTGTTAAAACAACACATACATTTTCACATTAATTTTTAATTTTGCCATTTGGATTGAAACGCTATTATCGCCGGACTATGTAAAAGAACTAGTGGTGCTAAAACAGCATATACTTTCTCGCCCCTTAGTAACGATTATGTAATACTTTTTATATAACATAACTTTTTAAATAAATTATAAAAATGAATGAATGTGTAATCATTAGAAATTTTAGCTATTCCTTTTCCTTTACGTGAATCCCCAGAGAAATTTTCAAAACAAAAAAAATAGCTCCCTTTATTAAATTTTATAGTATGTAAGACCTTTATGCGGATAGTATGAAAAATATTTATGCGAATGGTGCAGGTCTCATTTTGGTTAAAAACTCTGATTTTTCCAAAATTGTAAAAATGTACAATCTTTCTAGATTTTCATTTCTATCCACGAAATTTATATTTGTAATCCAACAAATTTCAGCTTTGCTGAAAATCTGGTTAATATCAAAGGCAAGATTTTCAAGGAGTGAGGGTCTTGCCATCAGAGTTCTTATATTTTCCACAGCACGCTGAAGGAAATGTAAGAACTCTTGTTAAGAAACTTGTCGCTCGATTTGAATGAAGCGCGCTGCGCGCACGGTGTTGCCGACATGCGCGTTTCCGTCCCGAGTTTTTTCGTTTACAACTTTTGAACATTTAAGAATTAATTCCTGGAAGTACATAGTACTCAAAATACTGTAAATATATAACAATTTTGTATTATATATTTATATTACAACAATATATTGTCAATTACAGTAAATTAGTAATTGACAGTCATGCAAATTTCTGAACTATAAAATGATGCCAAAAATAACACAAAGAAATGTAATTTCCTTAAAGGCGACTGATTTTTCAAACAGAGCATCAGACAATAATCCCCTAGTTGGGGAATATTTAAAACCTGCAAAGAAAAATAGTTATTAAACTTGCATAGATGAACATGTGAATTATTTAAAACTCATTTCATATACAAGTAATTAAATAGTGCCTATCCATTCTCATTACAAATCGTACATTTGGTGCAAAACTATATATTTTCATGCAAATATCAATACAAATTTGACAATTATAACTAATTTACATGCCGGTTAATCATGTCCCAACAATAAGACGCAATTCACAAAAATGAGCTTCCAAGTCATAATTGTCAAGTTATTCTAGCATTCCAATCTGATATTCTCTGAAAGCTAGCAGTATTTCAAAGAGGTTTCAAATAATGTTTAAAGATTAATGTGGAAATGTAGAACAAAAGTCCAATGTAAGAAACGAACAGAGATATATTCAACATACAAATTATAACATACGAAGCATCCAAAGGTCGGGAATTACGACAACGAAGCGCAGTAACTTCGGACCGGCCATTATTTTTTATCTCTAAATTACCCAACTCATCTTTTCAAACAATTCAAAAGATTGAACATGACCTTACTTGAAGATCTGTTTTTAATAAACACATCCTCCCCTGTCATCGCTTTGCTCCAACACCAGTTTCTAGGTGGTGTCGCTTACACCCCACAGATGTATAATATCTTAAACTGGACAATATTATAATTTCCAAGGATGTCTTTCTGATTTCCCTCTGAGCCGACTTGCATTAAATAATAATCATTGTCACGTTGGTGTTAATAAATTGATAAACACTTGTTCTCGTTTTGGCAATTTGGCACCCGCGAGTATTATATCATGTATCATACATATATCATATATATATATATATATATATATATATATATATATATATATATATATATACATACATATATCAAAATGTGTGTATAATATCTGTGAATGTACATCGCGAAGTAAGCTTTTCTCTATATTTCGATATATTTCCATGAAAAGAAAAATTATGAAGATACATTTATTATTAAGAATATGGTTTCATTAAATAAGATAATAATATCTTTACACGGAGATTTACTCCTCTACAGTAATACGTAGGATGAAACATACAGGAATTAGAGATAAAACGGAGCACGCCATGACGACAACTGAAACGAGTAACGATAAGGCATGTACAAGTACAGGTGTCATTATAGCGTAAACCACATGAGATACGAATTTATCACAGTTGAGAGTAAACAATCTTCAAAGGTCGAACCATATAAAAGAAGAGTGAATGTGAACAACACATCAGTTCACGGACGCAGTTCACAACAATCCAAGGAATCAAACCATCAAACCAACATGAAGAAACATTCATGGCTTACATTAATGTTACTGATGTTATCCTGCACAGAAATTTTCGCACA
>BOPP01000002.1:15191250-15201967 GCA_017312745.1 Gryllus bimaculatus | reverse complement strand
TCCTCCGGCGGCTCCTCCGGCGGCTCCTCCGGCGGCTCCTCCGGCGGCTCCTCCGGCGGCTCCTCCGGTGGTTCCTCTGGCGGCTCCTCCGGCTGCTCAAGCGACGAGTCGAACTCGGACTCGGACTCTGGATCTGTCTCCGGGTCCGAAAGCTGCAGTAGCAGCGGCGATGAATCGAGTGGCAACGGCAGCAGCAGCGACGGCGAACCGAGTTGCAGTGACAGTGATGACACCGAATCCGGAAGCTGCAGTAGCAGCGGCGATGAATCGAGTGGCAGCGGCAGCAGCAGCGACGGCGATCCGAGTTGCAGTGACAGTGATGACGAATCATCAGATGGAACGTCAGAAAGTAGTAGCTCTAGTTGTAGCTGTTCGTCGGGTGGTAAGTAAAATATACCTAATAAAATAGTGTTACTTTCTTGCATTTACTTCGCAAATCGAGAAGGATACGTTATGCTGAAGGAAAATGAAAATATTTTTGGATAGATTGTAGACATAATTGCAGGTTTTTGAATTCAAGAAAATGGATTTTTAAGGCTCCTACAGCGAACCCATATTTTGAATATTATTCTAATTTTATATGCAACCGTAAATTATTTTTTCGAAAACGTAGTATATTTAAAAATTTGTATGTTGTGGGTTCTTGATGCTGAGAGAGTGATTTCGCCCAACCCGTCTATTTACGAACATTAGTTCCTAAACAGTGCATAAGAATTTTATCAAAGTCGATATTACCGAATCGATTTGACTGATCTCATAGTTACTCTCATTTGAAACGGATACTTGAATATAGGAAAACTCTTTACATGAAGTCCCTATGACTTTTTTAAATTCTTCTCAATATTGCTTCCAATTCCTCCCATTATTTTTGTACTTCCGATGAGCAAATACACATTTAAAAAGACACAATTCCTATTTTGAAATCATTGAATTTTCGTATATTGAAGAAAGCGAAAATATATTCGGCTCCCCCCCCTCCCCCACTAAAATAAAATGTTTTGAAATTTGAGTATTTTCTCGTAAATGAGTGAAATTATGTTAATTTAAAAAATAGTTAAACAAGATTTTTTTTTGCAATTTTGCAAACTTTTTCGAAACGATTTTTACGGGAACTCGTCCGATTTTCATTGAAATATCTTAATTTTCGAAAATGTCTAATGTTTAACATTTTTTAAAGCATCTGAATGTTTGCAAAGTGGACTCAGCCAGTTGGTGTAAGTTTTAACAAACATTAGTGCCCGAATTCAAATCTGAGTGTGGGCAAATGTGTTCGTTCCCGTTCATATCCAAGTGTGGGCAAATTAGTATGTTAATGTTATTTTTTTTAGCAAAGTTCAGTTGAACATTCATTGTACTACTTGTGACATTAATATTTCTTTTTCTTTCATACCTGTTCATTGCTTAAATATTACTCATGTTTATAGCAATATACCAAGATATATATTAGGTAGAGAAAGCAATTAAATTTGTTGGAAATAGTATAAGTTATCTGATCGTAATACTCGTAATTTCGGAGGATTGGTTAATTATATTTTAGTGCAGCCTGCAATATGTTTTTTATTTTTCAGATTCCTCAGACCCTCGTGTTCGGACGGCAGTAAGAGAATATTTACGCGTAGTGAAGTGCTCGAGTCACAGTAGCTCCGAGTCCAACGATTCGGACTGCTCAAGCAGAGTGAAGGAGCTGCTGTGCGGTGAAGGCAACAGAATCGTGCGGAGGTCTAAACGCATGGCAACCAACGAAAACTGGATGCAGGAGGCGCAGAGTTTATTCTACCCTGGGCGTATTTAGTGTCAACGCAACCAATAACACGTCTTGCGCTATTTGCGCGTCTTGCGCTAAAATATTCGTGATGTTTTTATTTTACACTGATAATATGTAAATACATCTTGTTGATTGCAATGGATGAAAGTGGTAGCCCTCTCTGGCTTGTCTGCCAATTTATATATGCAAATAAATTGGGCCAAAATGACAATATAGAAACTAGTGTAATTGTTACGAAATGATTACTATTACTGTAATAAAATTTAATGAAAACTATGGGGATGGTATTTTTTATTCCTTTGCAAGAGGATAACTTTGCTGAATACGACTTAATAGTTCATGGTGCCCTCCATAATTAAACCTGGAATTCAATAGAGTGTTGGTCCACCTTGATGACAGCTTCCCTTTTCGCTGGCATACTTTCAATCAGGCGTTGGAAGGTTTCTTGGGGAATGGCACCCCATTCTTCACGGAGTGCTGTACTGAGGAGAGGTATGGATGTAGGTCGGTGAGGCCTGACACGAAATCGGCGTTCCAAAACATCCCAAAGGTGTGCGATAGGATTCAAGTAAAGACTCTGTGCAGGCCAGTCCATTACTGGGATGTTACTGTCGTAAAGCCAATCTGCCACAGGCCGTGTAGTATTAACAGGTGCATGATCGTGTTGAAAGATGCGATCGCCATCCCCGAACTGCTCTTCAACAGTGGGAAGCAAGAAGATGTTTAAAACATCAACGTAGGTCTGTGCCGTGATAGTGCCACGCAAAACAACAAGGAGAGCAAACCCCCTCCACAAAAAACACAACCACATCATAACATCATTTTGGAGGTGTCCGGATACTTTTGATCACATCATGTAAGTTAAGAACCGATTGATAAACGACTCTAGTTGCGAGTTCGTTGCTAAATTATTGTAGACAGAGAGGTCCTAAGATTGAAACCCGTAAACGGACAGATATTCGTCATCAGTTAAATCCCTAAGTCAATAAATCTATAATCAACCGCATAGAGTCGTTTTCTGACTCCGATTGTTATCTGTTGTTTGTGTAATTTCCTCCAATGTGTTCCATGCGGATTACGCAGAAAAACTGCAATAACGAGCCATAGCCCGCCCCGATCATTCCTTTCCCAATTTGTCCCACTCTCAGTCTCAGAGCTGAACGAACCACTATTCTTATATAGTTTGTCTCCTCGTTTTGAATCAAACCAACTGGGATGCAGCGATAACGTTCAGAAAGTTGTGCGTTTTGGAAAGCGAAGCACTGAAATTAGTTCAAAGGGTTCTCAAAAAAAAAGCCTTCTATTTTCCCATACAAACGAAGAAAAACGCAAATTCGTGAATCGATGGGTTTACGAGAGTACTGAATTGCCCGTCACTCCGCGAGCGCACTGCAACTTAGACCGACAGAGCTTTAGCCCGACAGCCGGCCATCAGAACACAGTGCACTCGCTGTTTGACGAACGCGTATGACAAGTCTATAACAGTGCCTCGGATCTTAGAAATACGCGTAAAGGTGCGGTGATTTGCAGGTTGCAATGAAATCCAAAATTGCAAAACACAGTTTCTACGGCAATCGATGTTTCTGAGAACACAGTAGTAAAGAAAGTGGTAAGGCTCTTCCGCCTAACCACTTACATGATAGCATGCACCATAACACTTATCACAGAAAAGTAATTTACAAGCTAATTTTGTTTGAAAATACTGCATAAAGTCGAGAAAATTCATAAGAAACCATTTGAAGCCGATGTGCATACAAAATCAATAATTTATTAAAAATGACTGTAACGTAAATATTAACGACGTGAAATGTGTAAAAATATTAGATTTGTGTATTTTTTTAAAACAAAATAAGAGAATACATCAAATAGTTCCCCCGGATAACATGGTAAGAACTTCCTCTAAACCAAATGTCTTATCAGTAGTCACTCTACAACTCTAACATAAAAATAATATTTTTGAAGGGTTTCTGAGCTACTGTATCACAACACACACCCATTTACAGTCAAAAAGTGTTTTATCTGGTTTAAAAATATGAAAAATAAGAAAAAAATTCGCTCTATCAGAAAAACATCTTTGATATTTTCTCATCGCCAAATGCAAACACAAAATGTTTTTTTTGAAAACAAAAATTATGTTTACTGTGTCTTAAAATCCTGGAACAGGCTCGAAAAAATCTCAAAGGTTTCTATTAAGACACAAATTGTTGTGGATTTATTTAAGTTATTTTTTCTTGCTCGGTTACAGTTAAAAAATAAAAAACATTATTACGTTGAGGTTAAATATAGTTCATTGAAAATGTCTACAACAGTTATGTCCATTTATTTTAGTTGCTTACTATATATTTAATATATTTCACTAACAATGGAATTGAATTGAAAATATTTCACAAAAAAGCGCCAAAAACACTAATATTTTCAACAAAAATTCCTGAAATTTATTAAAGAACTTATCATGAAAAATTTCATTTGAAGAAAAATCTCAGACTTCAATATTGTAGTGTTACGAAAACGTTGAAAAAATGTTAAACATTGACAATTTTCGAAAATTCTGGAGAAACCGTGAACCCATTCTAACTTTAAAAGTGTATTCCACTCTATTCTGACACAGAAATTAAAAAAAGTGAAAAATTTGCAACCATTTTTGGGAAATTTAAAAAATGACCTAAGTATTTTATGTAAACTATCCTCCAAAATTGATTTTTTTCTTCAAAATCGCAAGACTTGATGGCAGTTTAGATTAACCGGGGAATATTCATTTTCGCAAAATTTCTGCTGGTTGTTTATCGTCTAGTTATGTTGGTTCACAGATGGACGGATAGACTGATGGACGGTTTGCGATGTCAGGAGACGTCAAGGTATGAATCTCAAAATCGATTTTCTTCAGCATAACTATCTCTATAATACGTATTTTTTCGAATATACGTACATTACAAGAAAAACTACTTTCTGGAACATTGTCTGGAATACAATGTGATTTTAGTACTTCAATCTCACAACAAATATTAACGAGTATTTCTGAACAAATTTTTGGTGGATAATTTTCGCTACTGCATCATGCCTGATCAGTTACTCTGACCTAACTAGACGTGTACAACCTGGTGCAATGTGCGTTACTGTGTCAACTTGTTCACATCAATCCTGGCACTGGTCATCGTTCACCCTTGGATATTTAAGCATGGATTTTTTATAATTTCACGATGGGTTGCGACCATGATCACAAACACATTGTTTATTGAAACTCCTTGACCTGACAACCCATTTGATCTCATCACTGCCAAACAGTAAACGCACGTAGACACCAAGTGCACATTTCCCTTAATACGACGGTTAACAAACCTTTGACAAAATGTTATCAGAGAATTTATTCAGAGAACATTTCAATTATTAACGTGATGACTTGTTCCTATTTCTATATAATCGATATTTTTAGACTTGTTTGTTACTATTCTTGCATTTTTGGTCGATCTGATCCCACTCGAAGCTCTGCGATCGGTAAAACTTTCTTTAAATATTGAGAGTACTTTCCAGACTACTGACATTTTGAGAGTACATTCCACAGACCTCTGATCGGTAGTTTTTCGTGGGTACTCCAATAATTACCACGGATCATGGACGTGGTCATGGATCCCGCGGCAGTTTTCTTCCTCATTCTTGACCCTACCATTCCCCTTTCGCACCCATACATACTACATGCCCACAACGCAAGCAGTACAACAAGGTATTTCTACATATCAGTCAGGCAATTAAATCTTGTCCCAGCTGAAGAGGATCAGATACCTGGAGGGGAAATGCTAGCTAACGTGCAGATCCGCTACGAGTCTCATGTTCCCGTGGGGGAGGAGCACCGCTACCACCTGGGATATAACACGCACGTACACACACGGTGCCAATAATCATAGCAGCTGACACGCCCGTCAATCAAACTCATGTCAATCAATCAAGTGTTGAAAAAACTCTTCTGTCGGAATACGAACCCTGAACATCCGCAGCTACTAACTTTCAATTGCAGGCTGGCGCTAACGCAGCAGGTAGCCCGGGCTCTCAATTCGGTCCTGCAAACACTGGCCAGACGCTACACGGCCGCGCGTGAACGTCATCGCCCCGCGAAGGCAGGGCGGGGCGGGGCGGGGCGGGGCGCGGAGGCCAGGGCGGGGTCCGAAGGCGGCGGCCGACGCCGCGGCGCTCCTCCCCCGCGCTCCATTTCCAGGTTCAACGACCGCAGAGGCGGCGGCTGCGGCAACAGGCGACTCCTTCGTTCGTCGCCCGGTGGCCGCCAACGGGGCCGGATGAGATCTTGCCCCTGGCGCCCTCGCCCCTGGGGATGTTCGTCCTTGGACAACATCAAAGTTCGTTTTCAAGAAGTGAAATATTTTTCGGTCTGCATTACAAAAAGCCCATTCACGTAAGGATTGAAAGTTTGCATGTGCATATAAAAGGGAGAAAATGGCGTAAATGCGAACGTGTTCTCACAAAAAAAGAACCAAAAAAGAAAAGGTGGCTCAGGGTAACAACTGGTGTCACTGAAATGCCTGGTCGCAGGTCCTGAGGTTCAGGTCTTGGCGGTTTCCCCGATCAACACCAGGCGAATGCCGGAGAAGTACCCCAACAAACGGACCGCGGGATCTTCCCTACCTCTTCCTTGTCCTACTCTCACCTCTTACACGCACTAACACTAACATGATCTTCACTACCACATAAGCCGGGAGATCGGTCGGGTGCTTAGAGCTTGTGTCGCTGATGGGAGATACCTGGTAGGGAAAATTTCCCGCTAGGCACGGCAGTTGGTCACCGGATCTCGTCATACAGCATGGGAAGACCACCGCCACATCCCGAGCAAAACATACACTACACTTGCGGGACTAATGAACCTAGTAGTTGACGTGTCGGGAATCACTAACAATGAATGAATCAATCGTGATGTTATTCCACAAACGAAGAAAGTTAATCAAGATGCCACAAAAGTTCAACCTGTGGAAGTGTCTCTAACGAATTCATTAATTAAAACAAATCATCTCAGGAATACTGAGGAAGTAGCGATAGTAGGCCTGCAGCTGCAACCACCAGCAGCCGCAGAGGAGATTCGTCGGGGCCGCGCACGAGAGGCGGCCTTGAAACGATCGGGCGGGCCGCGGCAGGGCAAGGCGAGGGGCGGGGCCAGCAGGCGGGACAAGGCGGGGCCGCCACCCCCGCGCTCTCGCGCCGTCCCGTCCGCCACCGGCCCCGCTAGGCTACGTTAGTGGCACGGTCGGTAACGGTGCCGATCTAGATCCGCGCACAGATACCCGCAGCGGCCCGCGGCGACCCCGCGTGACCGGATCCCGGACGCGCGCGAGGCGGCGGTGGCGGCGGCGGCGGCGGTGGCCCGCGGCGCGGCCCGCCGTCCGACTGCGCCGCTCCTGGAGCGCCGCGTTGTGCCATCACAACATACCTGTGGTTATTGGCCGCTCCTGAGGCGAAGGCGGCGGCGGCGGCGGTGTAGGAGGAAAGGCGCGTTGGGCGTGGCCATCCACCCACTTAACTTCGCCCAGCCGCGATCCGCGCTCGCCGCTCCGCAGAGCTTCTACTGTCTTCGTCAATCCCCGGTTGAGGTGGCTCAGGGTATCAATGAATTGATGTCTGCTGTACTTCAGGAGGACCTTGGGTTCAACTCCCGACGGTGGCAGTATTTTCGAAACTAGCTTCATAACTATGTAGAATTTAGCTGCTGTCTGGATAAGTTTTCTAGCAGCAGGCTGCTCTGATCGTTAGTTTTTCCGAGGTTTCTGCGACCAACACCAGGCAAACTCTAAGTACTCTAAGAAACCTGCTACGGATTGAGTGCGCTCTTTTCTTCCTCTTCCTAGTCCTATCCTCATCTCTTACACACATTTACACTTACTTGCCCTTCATTACCACACTTGCTGGGAGTTCAGTCAGGAGCTTTAGGCCTTGTCCCGGATGGGGCGGTGTAGGAGATACCTGGTTATGGAAAACCCCGCCAGTGGACGGGCGCCGGATCTCATTATTCTGCGGGGGAAAATCACCGCCATCTCCCGGGATAAAACCACTGCATTTACGGGACTAATTACCTTAGCAGTTGTCGTGCCCGCAATCACTAATCAATGAATCAATCTTCGCAGATCTCCTCTTCGCACGGAGTCCTGCAGTTTATGCGTTCCCTCTTTCTGCATTACACTTACAATACCTTCGCTTTTCTTCATTTCCTTAAGCATGATGGAGGATCCAATTGTCGGGTAGTAACTTAAAGGAGGCAACCTTCAATTGTAACGGGGGTGACGTGCTTCCCAAACTTTAATTTTAAATTAAAGCGTTAATGTACTCTTTTTAACCTGTTAATTATTCATTGAATCAGCTTAATTGTTTTCTCAACAGAATCATAAAAAAGGGTATACGAAAAAATGTAATACGAATTTCTCTTCTGTGATGGTTACATGTTAGGTTAGATGTTGTGCTTATAGTTTTCACTTGTGTGTTTTTATCTCAGGAGCAAAACATGCCTTGCTTCTGAAATTTGCTTGGTCTTTCTTGTTGGTTTTGAGGATTCTTGATTTCTCTTGTTCTTTACAAGGAATGATAAATTTACAGATATTTCCTGTGGAACGTTCGTTCAGAAGTGCATTCTAATAATCAATCAAGATTTTGTTTCAATTGAGTAGGAAATTTTACTATCATGGTGAATGAATTAATTTATTGCAGCGTGTTTCAGTTTACCAAAGAAATTATGAAGTCGCCATCGTCGTGTTCATCTCGAAACAACACACGATATGGATGAATTAGATGTAAAATACCTCCAATGATATCATTGTGAAAGTCAATAATATTTTATTTCAACATTTATCGATTAACATCAGAAAGATTATGCATTTTTGACAGATTGCCAACTATCGTACCTTCCTTGGCTGTAAAGGAAAATCTTGTTTTCTTGTGATTAAAATCAAACTGCGATTACAGTACTTTATTATCTCAAATGGGTTAGGTAAAGTAAGAATACGTCAAGCAAATTCAGCGTTTTTGCCCTCACTGTGTCAACAATAGTTAAATTGAAATCATTAGCATTGTGTCTGCCAGTGGAACACTCGTAATCCAATTGTTGCATGTGAAATTACAACCTGATTCGTGAATAGGCTTTTCACATAGCTCGCTTGTAAACTTTCGTGTTTCTTTTCTATTTTCCCTCATTCGAAAAATTCCGTCATCTTTTCAACAATCTATTATATCTATTACAGTGTTTTCGTCAGAGAAAAAAGTGCAGGAGAGTAAGAAGAGACATTTAAAAAAACAATTGAAGCAAAAGAAAATCGAAATTTCATTACATGTAGAAATTACTGAAAGTATCCATATCAAACAAAAATATTGAGGTCTACGCAATTATTTAGTTTGGCACTTTGTTAATTGTTTGAAACACATTCAATATTCAGAACTTAGTATTTCTCCCTTCAAACAAATTATATTCAGATCTTAGTATTTCTATCTTCAAACAAATTATATCCAGAACTTGGAATTTATCCCTTCAAACAAATTATATTCAGAACTTAGTATTTCTCCCTTCCAACAAATTATATTGAGAACTTAGTATTTCTCTCTTCAAGGAGAGTAATGAACGTAAATAAGGAAACATACGAAACTGGGCGGATCCTCTCGGGCCACATTTGATCGTAAACCCGACCATATACATCAAAAACCTAATAACGTTAATATCCCGTTTCCATCCGTCATTAACAAATCCGCAAAACCGGTACGCCGATCGACCGATTAATATTCAAGACGCACTGGCGGAGGTCGCCTCCGGCACTCGCGCGTTCCTGCGTTTTCCATCCTCGTGCACCGCCTTCGCAGTTGGCAGCCGAACAGACAGCGGCGCAGAGTGCTACTGAAGGGTGCACATTGCAATGCCTTCTTCTTATCACGTCGGTTTGCTTCACGCCGTGATGCGCTAATAGGATTTGGTATTGAATGAAGGATCCCGTGGTATGGAGAGACAGACCCCTGCTTTATACGAAATAACTGAGATAACTCAGTTACTTTATATGAAATGTGTTAAGGCTACGTAGAATGAAAAAAGGTTATCAGTTTCTTGAAGGTTAAGGTAATGCCTCTTTTAGGATATAATCGGTAAACTAAGAAATAAATATTCGGCCTGTTTGAATGAATTTCTGCATTATTTATTGAAGGCTCGTGCACCTGCCATTATACCTCTGTGAACTCACATATTTAATGCATCCCTAAGCACCGAAGCATTTCCAGATATTTTCAATAGAGTAAACATTAAGCCTTTCATAAAAAAAAGAAATTCAAAATTATCAGTCAACTTCTCAACAAACTCTCCAAACAACGACCTCAGAGAGTAGAAATATCTAACTGGATTGTTGGAACATTAATTAGTCACCTTTACAATTCATGCCAATTACAATTTCCAGTTTCTCCTTTTGGTCTGCGTTATCTCAATTTACTGACTTCGTCTGTACACTGTATTAGGATAGTCGAATACAAAAAAATCTTCATAAATGTTATTGACTTAAATTATTTTTATTTCTGAAGTTTCATTTGCAGTTGATTAAGAAAAAATGTTAAATAATTTCGCCATAAGCTTTAATTGCTTAACTGAGTATTCATGATTTTCATGATATTCTTTTCTAGTTTTCAAATATTGCTAATCTCGCTTTCGTGGTACTATCATTCATCACACAACTAACTGAATGTTTTAAAGTGTGAGGATAGAATTCTGAAACCCAAGAGAACACGAGCAGATTTATACTTTTCTTCCCTATATCACAGACAATTTTTAATTTTTAAAACGAAAAATATATCATATTAAGTTCAATAAGTAAAAAGAATTATATTTTCAGAAACTTGCGAAAGACTGCAAAAATTTAAAAGTTATTTTTCACTTTATCACGTACATTTTTGCTACAAATTTTCGTTTCGTTTAATTTATATTATCATGCATTATCT
>BOPP01000002.1:15172265-15188902 GCA_017312745.1 Gryllus bimaculatus | reverse complement strand
GCCGCCGCCGTCTGTCCGAAGTGTACAGTGAGCCAGATGCGGGGAAACCTGGCATCGAACGCGTTACTAGGTAGCAAATACAAACATTAAATATTTTTCCTGTTATTGTCTAAGGGGAGTATGCACTCGAAATAATTAATAATAATCGTGTGTCATAAGATATATATTTTAAGATTTTAGTATATGAGCATAGAGCAGTGTGAATCTGCCTTCTTGCCCTTATCAAACTGTGAGATCAGCAAGCCTCACCGTGCCTATTTCAGCTATCCTCTGAAACCGGCACATTATAAGTAAAATTACGCTTTTGATGCTAGGCTGCTGCCGAAGTCTATAGGGCCGTGCAGCGAAACTTGGTATATCGTCAGTCTCTTTCCTCGGCGGATGCCGGATGCGTTTCAGAGGATGCCTGAACATAGGCAGTGTGAGTTGTGACTCAACCAGTTTGATGAAAGCAAAAAGGCAGATTCAAACACTGCTTTGGCCATATAGCTAAAATATTAAAATAAATAATACGACACACGATTATTATAATATTTCCAGTGCATACTCCCTTAGTTATAACAAGAAAAAAATAATAAATGTTGCATTGCTACTAGAAACGGTTTATGCCAGGTTTCCCCGCATCGGCTTCACTGTACACTTCGACAGACGGCGGCGGCGGCGGCGGCAGACTGCGCTTTGGAACGCGGAGCATTTCCTGTGGCCGCGGCGGCGGCGGAGCGGTGCGGTGCGGAGCGGTGCGGTGCGGTGCAGTGGTAGGCGCAGACGCCACTCGGGGACACCCATCCATCGAGAGCTGCCCGCGCCTGCCGCGCCGGGACGCGCGCGGAGCCTTCCGAGAACGCTCCAGCGCCGCCGCCGCCCGTCCATCCGTCCGCCATATTTGGCGCCTCGGCGATGTGTCCTTTCTTGGGCATCGCATGAGCCAGCGCGGTATGCGCGCGCGACCGCGACCGTGCGCCCGCGCCCCCGCCCTCCGCCGCGAGACCTGATCGGGTCCCCGCCGCCGGCCAAGGCGCCTGCCACATCCATATCCGTGTTTTCAAAACATCCGTGTTTTAAACATCGCTTGATTAACGCCGAACATTGATGTTTCATAATCGATGTTTTCCGATGTTTTGTTTGTGAATGAAAAACTCCCATGTTCACAATACTGTAAAAGTTAAAATATGAAATCATAACTGATAGTAAGACTGTTGTTCGTGTGTTTCCACCAAAGGAACGCTCGTTGCTCTACCTTAATCGACTAAACTCTCTCGCTGTTTTCAAAACATCGATATTTTAAACATCGCTTTATTAACACCGATGTTTTTTTTAACATTGATGTTTCGTGATCGATGTTTTCCGGTGTTCTGTTTGTGAATGAAAAACTCCCAAGTTCACAATACCGTAAAAGTTTTGATATGAAACAATAACTGACAGTAACACTGTTGTTCATGGGTTTGCACCAAACGAACGCTCTTTGCACTACCTTCATCAACCGAACTCTCTCGCCCCGAGATGACCATCATGCCCTTGAATTTCTTTTAACTTCATATTCATTTCGCACATTGAGATAGGGTCAACAAATACGCTGTGGGCGTACGGTCAGTCCCTCATTCTCGTACCTTTATTCGGTGAATTGATAAACACCATCATTGTCAAATCAAATTGTAATTCACATCAATTAGAGGTTAGTTGTCCAGTCTAAAAATATCGAAGTTGAAATCGATGGTTTTTAAACGATGTATTTGGAACATGGATGATTTAATTGTGAACATCAATGTTTGGTAACATTGATGTTTTTGTATCAATGTCGCATCTCTACCGCGAGGCGGTCACCAAGTCGACAGGCGACGCCCCAGCAATCCTTTACATTACATTCGTGTGCAGCTAACTCCTGTTTGACAGAGTCCATGTTTATTAATTTATAAGATTTAACTGAAAATGAAGTAAAGTAATGGGCAAGGCTAAGCCTAAGTTGCCTTATTATTTCATGTATTAACTTTTAAAATATTGTGTAATTTCTTCTCCAGTGATCATCAAAAATATAAAAATATCGTGCACAAAACATGGATGTTGATAACATCGGCTTTAATACATCGATGTTTTAAACAACGATGTTTACACAAGCATCGACATCGATGCCGCATCCCTACCAAAGATACTCCAACTTGCAGAGAGACAAGTGCCTAACGAAATAACTAATACGTCATGTGTAAGTATTCAATTGCACTATGCAGTGGATTTTGATTATCATTTCACAATAACTGAGACAATTTCCTAGGAACTTAATTTGATTTTTTACAGCAGAGAATTTGTATCATTCATATTAAACTTTCTTTCAAAGACGGGGTCAAAATGTAGTCTTTAAAATTTGTACGAAATAGTTTGGTTATGTGTGTGAGAGATGAATTTGAGATAAACAGCAGTTTTTAATGCTTAGTAAAATGTCTGAATATATAAGAAGCAAAATAGAATGAATACACCCGTAAATGTTCAAATATTGAGAAAACTAAAAATTACATTAGTCAGTTTCTTCATTGATAACAATAACAAAATTTAAGCCTGCCGGCCTGGATAACAGAGATCGTTGAGGCTGAAGAGCTGTAACTGCTTCGGCTCGAAGAGTCGCGGGTTCGAATCCTAGTTTTAAGTTGGAGTATGAAGTATGAGAAGTGTAAAATAACGACAGCGAAGGGTCATCAATTTATAAGGTTTTTTATTAACTTTTTATATTTCCCCTTGCTACGTGACTCATTTATCAATAATTTCCAAACGTCTTATCATATTGCTTGCGATAAATATTGAAATTGTTCATTACCATGATGACGAAGTTATTCACAGAAACTTACATTCATTTTGACGTCAATATCTTAATTTCAAAATCAGCAAGTGCCTCTTGAAAATACTTTTCTCGAATGGAGCGACGGTGAAACGTTAAAATCTCAGACCCAAGGTGCACAATGCTTCTCTCCCTGGGGCGAGTGACCAGACTGCGTTCCACACGAGGCATAATCTGCACGTTCGACATAATAAACCCATAACTCAGCTGCAGAGCGCGGCCTTCTAGCCCCCGCTGCAGGCTGACCCCAACTTCTCTAGTCACGCTGGCGCAGATGCCCCATCGCTAGTTCCTGACGGATCAGGAAGCAAATTCCTCGACTAACACTGCACAGGAGTGCGTTATCCCCATGGGAATTTCCGCAATGTTTAGACCGACGAAATCCATGAGGTATTCACATCTACAATCCATGAGGAAACTCATTTACTAAAAGCAGATGTTTATATGTATATTACTCCTAATTCCGTTTTAAATTTTGAAGACTTGCATTATGTGAAAATAACTAATACGGTCATAAATAAAGCAGAGATAAATTTGAACCAATAAACATGGTAGATACAATTGGAGGCAAACATCTAAATTGGTGGAATTCTGAGAATGCCAACAGAGATATGACCTTTAAAATACTAATAGAAACCTTCTAGTACAGGAAAATGAAAAATAATGATAATTCTGGCTAATAATGGATTTTGACTCTTCTTGTAGATTCTCACAATGAAGAGTAAGAAGTCACGATGTCGAAGTTACGATTACCTCCACTCGCATAGATATTACTATTATCTCCATTTTCATTTATTGCTGATTGAGATTCTCGAGTTACATATATGAGCAAAAGAGCAAACCGTATTCAAACAATGTTTTCGAAAACGTAGAATATTTAATTTTTATAATGCCGAAATATTTGCGATTTTCAAATATAATTACAAGCACATTTTTTAAATCGGAGATTAATTTGGTACAGGCAAAAAACATTTATACATGAAAGCATTTTAAATAAAAGTACCAAAAATATTTCTTAAAGTGTTTGTATAACACGTAGCTAAACAAACAAATTTAATGATAAGTAGTGAATTCATTTTCATTATGCTATATGAATAGCTCCATGTAACTCAATGCTACAAGTGACTGTTGTTTGAAGTCCCGGTACCTAAACTTTGTAACGAAATTAGTGATTCCCTACCCATCTGATCCTTCTTAATATATCTCAAGTATTCTCAGTCGTCAATTTCTTAAGAAATTGAGTCTGCTTAGCGATAAAATTTAATTACTAATTCTTCAACATCAGCTTCACTTACAATGACATTCTTAGATATATCATAAGGAAATGTTAAAAAAAACCTGATTCTCAGATTAACGGAAAGATTAAATGTATGCCAAGAAGTATATGCATCAGATAAGAAAGATAATTTAGATCACTTTTCGTTATTGTGTACAGAATACATTTTGTTAGAAAGTTCTAACCTAAATATTTAACGAAATTTAAGAAAGCGGAAAGAATTTATGATATTGTAAATTTGAAAATAAATTAGAAAATAAGACCACTTAACAGTATTGAATTTATGCGAATTAAAACCAGAATATATGTAATAATTGAAACAGAAAAATATGTGATTTTAATTAGCTCATTTACGGTTCGTAGCGAATCAGACAGTCAGGAATTTCAGGACTGTGACAATGAAGACACCGACCTCACTCTGGCCCGGTTAAAACGTAAGAAAAAAAAACGCGAGTGCGAGAGGTCTGGCCGAGATCCGACGCCCGCCCCTCGCGGCCGAAAGGCGGCCAGGTCGCTGAACTGTGCCACGCCCCTCCGCTATCTTCCGCCTCCACCGCCTCAGCCTCCACTACCACCTACGCCCCAACCTCTGCGTCCATCTCCGATCCTGCCGCAACGCTGCGAACCCAAGTTGCGAAATTTGAAAGAACGCATTTTTTACTATTCGATGGGATGCGAAATTCGTACTCAAGTGCGTTTCTTTCAATCCAACTTATTCCACGAATTAACTTAGATCACTTGCATGCCACGTGTGTAGTTGTTTACAAGTATGTCTAATCGGGAAAACACAAATGTATAGGTCTGCTGATATTGAAAAAAGAAATAAAGTTACTCAAAGCAAAAAATTAGTTGAACATCGTGAGAAACAATAAAAAAAAGAAAATAATCTAAAATATGAAACCATGATACGGAAATTTTTTTTGTCCAATAATTTTCAAAAAACATGCTAAAATTCAAGAAAAGAAAACTGACGTACGTTATTATTGCATTTTGTTTATCATAGTTTAAAAAATACTTAGGCACGACGGCCGAAGTGTAAAGTTCATGGCGATAAATCAAAAGGATGGCAGTATTTGCAAATAATGGTGAGTAACGAATATATCTCATTCGTCTTTGTGAAGATCTAACTGATACCTACGCTACGTATTATAGATAACATCATCCTCGAAAGAATGGGTCATCTATTAGCATGATAGATGTTCGGGACTTGTCATTTCAATGTCATGCAGTCTCTTCTTTGATCTTATTACCTTCTACAGGGAAAACCCTGTATTAACTGGAAATTATATTACTATCCTCGACAGGAGGTGCATTTAAGAATCACAAAACTTAATGGTCCTGACCAGCGTGAGCGTTTATTTATTAGGAACCATTAGTTGTTATTGCTTAGCCCCGAGCTATGTTTGAACACAAAATCGCTAACGTGATCCGTTAACAATAAATAATATATCATAATGCGCACCTGAGCCCATGGCATGAATAATTAGACTCTAGAAGATTGGAAACATGTGATTAGTTGCTATGAAACACTTTCCCAGAGGTTCGTTTCCCATGAGTGCTTAGACACTCATCTGCAAGATTGTGTCAAGTCGAAGGCTGGTAATGTTCTATACTAATGTGGAGTGTATTGATGTGACAAGCAAGCTCTTACCCATATATTGGAGTAATCAACTTCTCAATTATTGCACTGATTGATAATTTTCCCTCTTCGAGAATATTTCATGGATATCCGAACTTCGATTGTGTCTGTGAACACAAATTTATCTGTCCAACATCTTCATTTTAAGATTCGAGTTATTCCCGAATCATAGTCCACACATTAAATACAGTAAGACGCCAACGACCACGACCAGTCCCGTCCTCTACTAGAGAGCTCTAGCCAGCATGGCGACTGAAACGTTTGCACTCAATCAATCCTTCCAGAGTTGACGCCCACGACCAGTCCCGTCCTCTACTAGAGAGCTCTGCCCCGCATAGCGACTGAAACGCTTGTACTCAATTAATCAATCAATCAATCAATCCTTCCAGAGTTGACGCCCACGACCACGACCAGTCCCGTCCTCTACTAGAGAGCTCTGGCCAGCATGGCGACTGAAACGTTTGCACTCAATAAATCAATCAATTCATCCCAGAGTTGGCATCCAAGACCACAACCAGCCCTGTCCCCTACTAGAGAGCTCGGCTCCGTATGGCGACTGAAACGTTTGCACTCAATCGTTCAATCCATCCTTCCTTCCAGAGTTGACGCCCACGACCACGACCAGCCCCGTCTTCTACTAGAGAGCTCTGTCCCGCATAGCGACTGAAACGCTTGTACTCAATCAATCAATCAATCAATCAATCCTTCTAGAGTTGACGCCCACGACCACGAGCTCTGCCCCGCATGGCGAGTGGAAGGTTTGTCTTGGCGGCGGCGGCAGTGGCGGCGCTCCGTTCGGAGGTTGTTGATCCGGACGGAGGAGGTGAGTAACGCTCGCTCGCGATATGCAAATGCAGAATGCTTTTGATCTCGCGAGCTCTCGCGAGGGGCGGGGGGCCCACGCACTACACGTCTAATTCATCCGCCGCCCCCGCGACCCCCATGCCGGTCGGGAGACGAAGCTCTCCGGGTGGGGCTGCACAGTTCGCCTCGATGGGAAGCAGTGGCGACGGTGTGTGAGGGAGGGACGACGGTATACGAACCACATTGTTGTTTTAGTTGTCTTCTGTCTGGGATGTCTTAAATATGTCTCTCAGTCCTGCACAGAGACGTAGGCTGACTTCTTGCGAATTTACTAATTTGGCATCACAGTTACTCACCGAACCTACAGATGTCCATTTTCGCCACCAGGAATCGACAATAATGTCATGTATCTGGATAGGGATCTGGATAAACATTAAAATTTCCAGTGTATAATAGTTTTATTGTCTCTCACTCTAAACATGTTTTACTGTTATATATCTCAAAACGCGTACTTTTCAAGATCGCTCTATCCAACAGGTATCAAAAGAAGAGTTGAGCGATTCATAATGACCACATATTGAAAGTTTCATCCCAAAGTTAACGTAAAGATCATTGTTCAGTAAATTAATTGACCCATTCATTTACATCACAAACACAATGTACTTACGTTAGAGACCATATAAACTCAGCTTCAGCAATTTTGAGCTGAAACTATTAATGTTCACCCTTGGCATCCAAAAAAGAAAATTTACAGTTTTTAATAATATTTCACTGTTTATAAATACAATTTAACGGTACCTTTCGTAGACCCTAGATGTAATTCAGCTCTGCAAAATTTTGTATGTCATGCTTCAAATATCACATAAATGATCAATCATAACTAGAAAAATGTAGTGATTAGGAGAAACAATAAAAGAGGGGTCAATATTATAAGTTGCCCCGGAATACGACCCTGAGTTCAAAACTCACTACTCTATTTTAGGCATGGGACAACAAAACATCCACGTTTTGAAATATCGAAGTACAAAATTTAAATATCGATGTTAATAATACATCGCCTAAAAGCCCCCTATAAAAATAATAATTAACAAAACTGAGCTTTAGAATCTGAGCGCTCAGGTTCGTCTCAAGTATTCAGAGTTTCCTCAAATCACCGAAGAAGAGTGCGAAATACGGGGAAGGCGTCGGAATTTCCACAGCATCAGGGTCATCTTTCCAGCGAGAGATAGTTTGCCCTGATGAAGGCCTGACAACGTTCGCTTTGTCCGAACTCATCAACAAACATTACTATCATCAATTATTTCATATTTTAACATTTAAAAAACATGATTATGGGACTTTTTCATTAAGACACAAAACATCGACAACACGTATCAACAGGAACTAAACAGCGATGCTTAAAAACCATCTCATGGAGTAAACCGATTTTTAAAACATCCTATGTTTCTATATAATGTTTAATGAATGTTTTTATATAATTCTCGATAAAAACGTGTTAAGTTGTGTAAATAGTAGGGATGTCTTACAAATTCATACATTTACTCCGCACATCTCACTCTCTATTCATAACACGGCATCATCCTAGCACTCCATTTCCCTCGCTGCACCTCTTCGCCACGTCGCGCCGCGGCGCTTCTTTCCGCTCTGTGCTGCTCGGCAACGCGTTCGGCCACAGAACACGAAAAGAAGAAACACGAGTAATCGTGTAAAGTGTAAACGAAAATGCTCCTCGCAGAGGTGAATGAACGGCGTCTGCCGCGAGGCGTATGCGGGTGGCTCACGCACCCGAAAAGTGGTTCGGGCGATAACGTGACGTGAGTGGGTGGTGTGAAGAAAGCGTATCTAACTTGCTGACGCAATGGCAGAGAATTCATTTCACGACTGCAACAGGAAGAATGACGTTCGCCGTCGTATTTCTTTCAACACAATGCTCCGGAGATACCTTGCAGACAAATGGCTGTCTAGAAATGGTTTTCATTCGCAAAGGCCGCCTTTCTCCCAGGCATGTAACAATCAAGTGCTTTGACGTTTTTTGTTTACTACGGTAGTGATCGCTTCATTACATAGTTCTGCAGCTGACATATTACTATGTTAATATCCTTTTCAAGATTGAAAACAATGCTTATTGCTAATCTTATTATTTCTGAGAAATATTCAATGACGATTAAAACTGTTCGATAGGTATTATTTAACACGTTTTTTTCTTAAGTTAGATTGAGACATAACTCTCACTCATATTACACTATCCAATGAGGGCAGAAATTTAACTAAAACTATGCAGTTTTCGGCAATGAGAGAGGTCTCTGTTTTCGTTGGATACTCAAGAACTCGGGGAAAACCAAAAAGACAAGAAAGTGTGATTTGGACTGAAAAATCAAAAAAATATTTTATTGTGATTTTACACCTATAGTCATGTTGCGCGTACGACTGTATTCTCATACTCATTACGTCACTGCTTGCGACACAGCTGACAAAAGCGACAGCAAGGCTCCGAGGAACAGGGCACCCACCATTAAATATTAGTTATTCACCTGTTACGTTATGGAACAGCAAGATTTAAAAAAAACTTCGTATTTATAAGAACTTTTGTGTGTGTGTGTGCAATTCTATTCTTCATGAAATGAAAATATGGTTAAGATTGTATTGACGTATACCAAAGAATTAAATTTATTTGGCTAGAAAAACTTGAGAACGAGCGAAACTATTTCTACACTGCCTGGCTTATCGTCTGTCTGAATAATTATTTTTATTGTATAGCCTAGAGGATTTTCGTGAAAATCATACATAATTTCTTAGGAGCAAGAATGAATTTTTTTCAATAAAAATTAATCGATTTATAGTATAAATATCGAGATTATATAGTATACACACTTTTTGAGTAATGAATAACCACTAATCAACGACAATCACACACCGTACAATATCTTGTATTTGAGGATTACGATAAAATCTAGAATTCCTTTGAAACAATCATCGGATACGTCTGAAAGCTATTCGCTTATTTCATTTCAACCACACAATAATGTTTTAAATTCTGTTAAAATTTTCATGATTCGGAAGGTCTTTTCAATACGTGTGTACAAATGCATTGCTGCTTATTCATACGGAATTTAGTCGAGAAAAGGGGAGGCAACGAGTAGGCAGAAAATGTCCTTGCGAGCAGATTTCGTGATTCTGCACAAGAGATAGGTCAACTCTCCAAACCACATGTAAATTAAATATTGTGAAGATATATAAAAATGAGTCTGAACAAGAAGTTAAACTGTTTGAAATTTTGAACTCTGAGATTTATTTTAGTTTCAAAGTTTCGTAATTGTGCATTTGTTAGTTCCAAAAATCACCAATTGAGGAATAAAAATAATAAAAATTGCAAATGCTTCATTTTTTGAAGCGCGAGAGGCAGGCCTTCTACAGGATGCTACATCATTGTCGATATTTTTAAAAAAATAGATTTTTTGAAGAAACATCGATGTTTCAAACAGATGTATTAATACCGAGTTGGCCTTTTTTTGAAATCGATGTTTGGTGATCGACATTTTTTCTTTTCCGATGTTTTGTTTCTCAATGAAAAATTCCTTGATTTCAATACTATAATAGTAAAAATATAAAATAATAACTGATAGTAACACTGTTATTAATGTGTTTGCACCAAAGGGACGCTCTTTGCACTACCTTCATCAACCAAACTCTCTCACTCGAGATGACCATGTTTTTGTATTTGCACTTTCTTCGTATTCATTTCGCACATTGAGATATGATCAACAAATACGCTGAGCGCGTAGGGTCTGCCCCTTCTTCTCGAACCCTTATTCGGTGAATTGATAAAGATCAACACTGCCAAATTAAATTTTAAAGCACACGAATTTAATGTTAGAGTTATTAATCTAGTCTAAAAACACCGATGTTTGAAAACATTGATGGTTTTAAGCCGATGAATTTTTAACATTGATGTTTTAATTTTGAAGATCGATGTTTTGTTATCGATGTCGCATCACTACATCGGATGCGGCAGGGACCTCATACGGCAATCCGTCGATGTCCGCTCTTTGGGACGAGCGTCCACTTCCCGCAGAAACGCACAGTTGCGGGGGCGGCAGTCGCGTTGACGATGCCCGCGATAAGACGGCCGCCCAGATAACGCCCTGGCAGTGCCAGCAGCCAGAGAGCTGAGCCTCATAATTAAAGCGGCTGGCCGAATGCAGGCGCAACGCGATTAAATGTAAAAGTGGACAAAGCAAGCGCGTGTGTACTGTAATGCCCGCGTTAATGGCCGCCTTAATTGGCACGCTCTCGCGAGCAGGAAGCGGCCGGGGTGGGGGCGGCGAGGCGGTCGCGGCGGCGGCGACGCGTCCAGATAATCTGCGCCCGGGGAGCGTCGCGACGCCCTATCGCAGGTGCATCTGCGCCGGCGCGGCCGCCCGGCGACCCGGAGCGGCGCGGAGCCCCGCTTTGCGCTGCCACGCTGCACTCGGGTTCGAGGGGAGCTCGCCCACCTTTTAAAGGCGTATACTCACTGCATCCACGGTCAATTTTTTCCAAGCCGTTTGCCTATTACCCCAGAAAGGACCATGTCACTACGGTGCCTCTGACCGGAAGGTCCTAGGTTTTAGCCCCAATGGCAGGATTTTCGACACTAGCTACAGAGCTAGGTCGAATTCAGTCGCTATCCGGAGGCGAGTTCTAGCGCCAGACTGCTCTGATCGGTAGTTTTCTGTGCGATGTCCGATCAATACCAGGCGAATGTCGGAACCGTTCCCTAACAAACCGAACACGGACCGCGCGAGATCTTTCCTTCCTCTTTCTTGTCCTTTACTCTACCTACACACTCATACTCACATGCACTACACTATCAAACTTGTGACCTACTGGGAACTTAGTTTGTCCCGGCTGGGGCAGTCCCTGGCTGGTGCGAGATACCTGGACAGAGAATATCGCAACAAGCCGACGTAGGTTGGCGCCGGATCTCTCCACTCAGTGGGGGGAAGAACACCATATTTTTCCGCGATAAAACATGTAAAATAACCATGGAATGAATGACCTTAGCATCTGATGCACCCTGAATCAATAATGAATAAATAAATGTATTCAAAAAGGGATGGCCCGACTGTATCCCGTTGCTTTCCTTCTTAGTGTAAGGTTGGATTTCTACGTTTACCGTCATCTGCTTAGTCGATCGATTATAATTGATCCACCTGTCTGTTTTCAGAAAACATTTACACGTTTTTTTAGGGAACTGAAAACCACACTTAATTGCCTAAAAGAAAACTTGAAACCTCCTATCACGAGCGTCTTCTTGTCTCTCTGACTTTTTTTGAATTGAATTGAATTTGACTTATTTTACGTGGCGAGACTCGGGCCATCAGGCCCGCTCTTCCGTCCTGACCACGCAAATTTCGCTACGCTCCTTTTCCACCAACTAGGAGCTAGAACAGACGGTATTTCTTGGCGAGGAAACAACAGGCGATTTTGAATTTAGCTCAGAGGCGTCATTTAGCTTGAGGATCGTTTACATGCAAGTAAATCTACGAAAACAATGGACAGCCCAGCTGTTACTTCCCGTCCGAAAAGGCGTACGAAGGATTTTTTCGCCCTTAAAAATCCACGGCTTCGATCGGGTTTCAACCCGCCAACTTCGGTACAACAGTCCAGTACGCTAACCGTTACACCATCGCCGCCGCTGACTTAACATACTCGCACACGTATCCGAAGATTCTGACATGTTCACATGTGTTCGAGCACTTATGTGGACTAATGGAAGAACATCCTACTTGCACTACTTACGAATTGAAAGTAAACAAAATGTTTTAGTCCTTCGGAAACAAAACTTGAACAAAACTGGATGCGGTCGGTCTATTCTTTCTCAGGGAACGGACAGTGAAATGGGATTAGTTGGAAAGCAGGAGTCAGGGAAAACTGACCGTGAGATGCAGTCGGGCGATGCCCTCTACTCTTCTCCTTATGACCTTTTCCGTCTGAAGCCAGATACCAACTTCCCACCCACCCGCAGCCCGCGGCTCGACAACTTTGTCAGCGCACAAGAAAAGCAACGTATCTAAAAATTTATATTTTTGTGTTAAGTAAAGAAATATACTCTTAAAATAGTATATGGCAACTACAATGCATTTAGATGTGTCGCTTCATTCTCTGCCGTCTTTAACCCAATGCAACGACTACATAATACCAATAATGCAGACGCGAAAGTTACGAGATTGCTACAAGTGAGCAGGAAAGACAAGTCGACGAGCCACAAAACAGTGAGTAGTCAGGAAATTTCGGAAACGGTCAAGAGCTGCCTAAATTTATTTCCCCTATTATAGTAAAATTTTAATAAAAAATGGTTTATAAGACTGCTGTTTTACAAACTAAAATTCTTTTCTTGAACCTCGATATACACGGCTTCTTTCAGAATAAACCGGTCTCTTGCCAAATTTTAAATGTGTCACTTTTCTCAGGAACCAACGTTATATCTCAAAATATACACTAGCATTTATTGCTTGAGGTGTACTAGTATCTCCAGAGAGTTACTTGTGTCAGATAAAATATGTTTATTTTACTCTTTTGCAATTATCATTACCTCGCAACAAGGTGCTGAAATCCCATTCAAAAGGAGAAAATCCGTTGTACTCGTTAGAGGACTAGAAATAACACACATGGCCCGACGGCGACTCTGAAATCACCATGCGATCATATAGTATATGAGTGAATGTTCTAACACAGCAGACTGTAAGAGGTCAAAGAAGGCAGTTGTTCATGAAATTTAATGCTGGTATTTCTGTTTTTCTACTTCAGACTGTATCAACAATAGTTCAGTAGTTACCACAACAATAGCTAAACATGTTGGTGTTTATATTTTACATTTTAGAGGATAAATATTCAAAGATTTATTTTAGATATTGTACAAAACAATATTATAAAGAATAAATATCTTAAAAACTAACGTTACTCACAACAATCGGCTAAAAATCTAAGCTCACCACCGCGAATTGTTGTCGCCTACAAATTGCTTCATTAGGCAACCTGTTTGACGTTTGTACGTTGCATGCATTCGTGTTGCAGCGACCCAGGAAATTGTCATGCAACATTAATTTTACCTGAGACACCGAGGGGAAGGAGGAGGAAGAGGAGGAGAAGAAGGATAAGGAGAACAAGAAAATAAAGGAGAAGAAGAGGGAGAAAGAAGAGAAGAAAGAATGGAAATAAGAGGAGATAAAAGAAAGAAAGCAGAAGAAAGAACGATGTTTCAAAAATTGCTAATTTAGTTTATAATGTTTGTCTTCATTTTTTTCATATGTAGTCAGAAACGTTTAAAATGTTATCTTGCTAAGTTTCTCGAAATCCCAAGAGATTTTAAGTATAAAGGAACCAAAATGGTGCATTTTCTTAAACGTTCAAACAAATTTTATAAAAAATGGCTTCAATTTTTTTCTCGAAAACGTCCTTATTAAAAGGGCTATTTCATCTTCAGAAGCCAGTATAATTCAATTAAAATGAAAAAAGACCGAAAATGTTAGAAAATGAAAAATGTTGGTTTTATTATTTTATATAAAACATTAGTATTACAATAGTATATATGTATTATATAGTATTGTATATCTTACTATATAAATACATTATTATATATTGTATGTATATATAGTATTAAAATATTACATTACAATATGCAGTATTACAACGAAATAATTAATTACATTAATATTACATTACAGTATGCAATATTACAACGAAAATGAACCATTGTAGTTATTGAGATGATCTCTAAATATAGTCTACAGACAGTTAATTTCTAATTTTGAAAACATGTTTATTAATGATGGCGAGAATGAAAGTTTGAACTAAAGAAACCTAGTAAATAGCATTGTTGCTATTTTAAGAAATGCGGTTAGATGCTCTTCGGATAAATTGTAATTTATGCATCTAGTGTATAATGTTATTGCATGAGTACATGTTATGAAAACCAGCGACGTTAGGAGCGAGTTTTCAAAAACTGGTACTATGCGATTCAAGTAACATTGAAACGAATTGCATACGCTATTTTTTGTATAACTAGGTTTTAATTTAAAGAATGGAAAATAATTTTGCCCAATGACGTTCTTATGACGTCCTCGGGTGTGCGGGATAACTGTGGTGGGTTGTTCCCGTTTCGCTACCAACCACGGATTGTCTAGCTGCATTGCTGGGCAATGTTGTGGATGAGGCAATCATTTGTTCCGTAAAATTGCCCGATTATAAAACGATTCTTGCAACAGAAGGTCGGTTTATAATGCTGGTATACAAAAAATGATCAGGCATAGCTAACCACGTCTATTGGCTATGCATGCAAAAAGGGAAAATTTAGTGACAATGGTGTGGTTGCCCAGAATAGAAAATATGCTGTTCAAACAATTTTTCACGAAGATATTTTGCACACTATACCTGAAACATTAACAAGTCCCTGATTTACAATATAATTTTATTACGTGCCTGTGGGTTATTGTCGACGCTTAATAAAAGTCCTTTCAGAATTGGCAATAGAAATTGGCAGTAATTGCAACAGACAATTTGCAATAGAAAATATAAATATAAAAATTTACAAAACCTTCACAAGTATTCGAAGAAGTTTAATGTATGTTACAACACAACTAGTTTATCATCATTCCTTTTGTTAAAAGAAATTGAACTGATAGTATGAAAACCATAGCTTGAAACTGGAGAAGGGTCGAAGACAAATAAATATGAAGAGTTTTATAGAGATTGAGTATATATGATGGAAATTTCATTATTTCATTCATCAGCATATGACATTTAATGGGAGCAGCTTCATAAAAGCTAAGGGGTTTCAAATTATTTTTCCAATAAGACGGACATTATTTTACATAACTTACTATCTTTTGTATAGATAAGATAAAAATATTCCCTTAATTAAGTAACTTCGATGAAATGTCAGAAAATAAACAAGAAAGGAGAGCAATAAAAGAAAAAAAAAGGGGGGGGTGATAAAGTAAACCACGAATTGTTATTATTTAGTTTCGCTGACTGAGTTTTCGCTGCACGAGTTGTGAGGCGATGTAATTCCCATAGAGAGGCCATCAACAAGCCGACGCCTGCAATTTTCTAAATAGGTTCGAGTTCCACTTGTCCTCCTTTGCTGATATAATCAAAAGACATAAAGACAGATGAAGAATAAGGAGCTGAAACGTCCCGTGGAAAAAACAGTATGACATTCATGCACGATACACATCGCCTAAATTGGTACATACAGACTACTTGCAATTACGGGAAGTGCAAGTCTGTATACGACAAGTTCGCAGATAAGAACTTACATCGTCTTATGCAAACGCATATTCGTGATATTAAAAAGAAACTTGCCATGCAAGCGTATGTAATATTCTGGCAGTTCCTTCGTGCTGGCAGCATCACGATGCCTAATGTGAACACTGGCGAAGTTAAATTTTTAACTAAATGTCAATAAAAACAAATACGCCGTGCCGCTCTATCAGTTCCGAACATCATCTTATAATCCTTCAATTTCTCTTTTAAACAATGAATTCTCGAAGAAGAATTTATTGTTAAAATTTATTACTATTTTATTACAAAATTTTTACATACGATATTTATTTTTGGCAACTAATTCCATCAGCCAAATGTATGGAGGAAATGTGCCTTTTAAGAAAGTGGATACGTAAGAGAACGCAGATAAAAAATACAATTTTTAGCAGTTCGTATTTAACTTCTTTGGCATACATATAATTTAGTGGTAATTCCATTATTAAAGTCTATTGGAATTTTGGACATAAATGTCACTTCAAATAACTCTCGGCGCCATAGTCACCCCCGAAAGTTTTAACTGTTTTTTGACATAATGCATTAAATAAATAAATTTATAAAACGAATACTTTCCAACCGACCAGTTTTCTTTCAGGGCTATTGAAGCATATGTGTTGCAAACAATTTTTCTTTTCCGCATGCCATAGGTGAATTCAGTCTAAGTATAACTTCACTATTTTTTCGAAGTTCATTATTTTGTTTTTGACTGCCACGAATGTGTGCACTGTAGTTTAGGAGGAAGAGGATCGTTTGTGGGTAAAACATACGTAACTTTAAAACATAGTGAGATG
>BOPP01000002.1:15137728-15163321 GCA_017312745.1 Gryllus bimaculatus | reverse complement strand
TCAGTTTTACATCAGATTCCCCAAAAACTGTATATTCATAATACTCTTGATATCAGCCTTTTGCGCCATTATAAAACTTTCTCTATACTACCCCCGCAAGAAAGTGTAAAAAGAATACGTAATATTTCATCTCTAGTCTTCCCAAAAAGTACATACGTTTTGCGAAACATCATCTCCTTCTTCATCTGTTAAACAATGTAGGCTTGGTTCTTTGTTTCCTATCTCGTTATTCCTAAGTCACGCCGAACATGTTTGAAATGAAATCTGTGGTGAAGACGTCAGCCACTTTGTCAACGTCACCTCTCCCTTCTACGTCATCAGCCCAGTTCAAATTCATGCTATCAGCCTAATCACCCTGCCTGCAATCAGCTGAAACTACCTCTTGGCTTTCAATCTCACGCGCACGCCCGCGCCTACACATACACACGCGCATACCGCCCGGTGATTTTTCAGGAAGGCAGATCCCAAAAGCGCCTAGGCCGGCAGAAGCTTTAGCTACGTCACCTCCCAGCAGGCGATAGCACACGGCCCTCTGCACCGCGATATAGCAGTTCTAGACGCTGTGCGATAACGCACGTCGCTGCGCCTGCGTCACTCCACGAACGGCCTTAGGCGGTGACGGGCATCGCATTCGCTAGCGTCATCACGTGAAACGCACACGTCTTTTTCCGCTCGTGGTAGAAATAATTAATTTGTTCGTTTTTGCTTGCTGCTTTTTTTTTTCTTTTTATTCGACAAAAATAATTTGCTAATTTCAACTATTGTCAAGTGGGTGATTGGAATTACATATTTGTATAATAACTAAGAATTGTTCAGATCTACAAATAATTACGTATAAATTGTTCGTGTCTGTGTTGCGCAACATCCCGAAAAATGAATAATTCGCCGCTGAAGTCCAGGAAGCAGAGACTTCAATCCGCAAGCACGAGTTGTACAACTGGTTGTTGTTGTTTTATTTGTTGTTTTCTTTTTCGTCTACGACAATACTCAGCGTATGGATTTTGAGGTATTACTATTATTATTATTATTATTATTATTATTATTATTATTATTATCATTGTTTTTATATTGCTTTCAAATATTCATTACACAGTGCGCCAGAAAGGTCTCTTCGCAGTGGCACCTTGCTGGTGAGAGTGCAAGCAACAGAAGTCATGTAAATTGCGTACTCACCACACTAATAACAAATGGAGGAGTCGTTGTCTCCTACACTTTTTTCCAGTGACCTGGTTGCTAACAACATAAACGCAATTTTTAAAAAGAGGCGCTGGTTTGCCTTGCTGCAGAGAGACTTTCTTGGCGCACTGTATATACATTTGTTTACATATTGTTGTAATAATTATTATAACTAAATATATTTGTAGTTATATTTTTCCTGAAATTTTACTCAATTAATATATGTGTTCCTTAACAAGGGTGAGCTCATTGAAAATAACTCAAATATTCTTCAGTGCATGTTATGTATTAAAGACACATAGGAAACTAGTGTACATAGTGATTACAAAGTCCCGGATTCTTATGATTTAAACTATTTTGTTTCTTACTCCCTTACGTTTGTTATTTCTTCTCCTTATTTCGTAAGAAGAGAGTATTGCATTCGTGCGCCGGAAAATGGAACATTTTCGACATAAAAACGCCCATTGTCGGGCTCTTGTAACAACAAAGAAGATAAATATATTTTCTATATATAGTAAATTCCTCTATCACGCTGTATAGTAAGAATCCATGTTTTGTGGGTCCTTGATACTATAATCATTTGGCAAAACATCTCTCATGCTCATCTTTCTGTCCATCTTGCTGTGGTCATTACTATCGCCTAAACTGTTCAGACAATTTTCTCCAAAATTAATATTTCTCAATCGATTTGAAAAAACTCGAGGTCCTGCACATTTTAAACTTTTGATTTTTGGATTATTTGACACCTTAATAGGAAGCCTAAACATTTTCAAACTTTTCTCAAAAACGGCTCCAAAGTTTTTAAATAAACTTCCTCAGAACGCTTAAAAGAATGACGTTAGTCTCGTTTTTGTTTCAAATCTTTTGGTTGTCGAAAATTGCAAAAGTTCAAAATTTATTTCGCCGACTTCCTGCAAATACAATATTTAAGAGAGAGATTTTGTTCTTTATTGAAATCTGTTCTTAAAAGATCTTAAAATAACATCATGAATAATTGTTCAACAATATGAGTACTTTTCGCGTAATTGTGCGTGAAAAATAGGCAATTATTTTCTCAAAATTAGATCCATATTTTGCACATTTTCTTCTCGTGTGTATCAAAGGCAGCAAGAAATGCTTTACAATGTACGGCGAACTCTCTGCATTTTTGATAATTGCAGAAAGGTAATATTTCAACAATAAGATAATGAAGAAACGAATTCTTGACATAAAGAAAATCTACTACAAAAAAATAATTATTTTTAAAAGACCATGTACAATATTTTGAAGAAAAAAACTTGTACTTTTTTGCATTAATTCGGCCTGAAAGTAATGCAAATTATACCAGAAAACATTTTTTTCAAAAACCACTTCTAATTTTTTTCTGTAAATTAATTTTCCACGGATTAAATTTTTTCAAAGAACGTTTGAAACAAGGGAGTTGGTTTCATTATTATTTAACTCTGAATTTTCCAAAATTTCAAATTCTGGATATAATGCGAGAAATTCGGGTATATGCTGTTACATCGCCATTAATTTTTACACACATATCCGTTTCAATACATTTTTGAGCCAAATATGTGAATTCCACAGATCCTAAAACGACTAAAATTAGTTACGAACTTAAAAAAGGCTGAATTGAATTTTTTAAGCTAATCTACAAGATTGACTAAAGGAAACACAATTGTATTGATCGGAATTTTATTGTGGCCTGTACTCAGCATCTTACTTTGCTGACTTTCCTGATTTTTCTATTGCTACTAATTACATTAATACCAATTTTCTACTAAAATTAGATGTATATATTTTACTAAACGAAGCAACGAACCCGTTTAGCTGTTTCATGGAAGGAAGTATCAGGAACTGAAGGTGAAATATTTTCCTCAACGCTCTAGAAAATTCAGCATTAACTTGGTTACATAAAGATAAAGGCAAACGGAGTTGTTCTAGTATAATATATATCTGGAGTGTTACCTCGGAAACGGAGCAGTAGCGTCTATGAATTTCATGTTGCGTTGAGTGAACCTTTTCTCGTAGCCAATGAGCTTGAGAACAATAAGTAAGTCCTTCACATAATTTGTTTTATTATACATGGTTGTTCCCTGCAACAGCATAGCCTAGAGCTAATTTTTGGCACAAAAAGGAAATAAATAATTTTTTAAAAACGACAACACGTTATTTTCCTCCGTTATTTGTTATATTCAATAAAACATCAGAAATACGTATTCAAAGTGTAACAGTGGTTATAATAATATGATAATAAAGATGAATATTAATAAATTAGTTCTGTGTTTTTACGTTCAAAGACAAATGATACTTCGAGAACTGACGTTTGTACGAAAATGAGTTCGAAATTTAAGTAAAAGATAAGCTGTCGAGAACTCAAGAGTAATAGTTTTGTGGCAGAGGAACACAAAATATTTTCATTTAAATAGAGAGGTGGTCCAAAAGTTATGTGGGGGTCAAGAGTGGTGGTCAGACGTGGTGGTTATGTGCAGGTCAGATGTCAGAGGGGGAAAAAAGTTAATACAAATTACAATTGACTATGTTCAAAAATGAAATATTCTGCCTGATTTAAAGATTACTTTATAAAAACCCACTCAAAAATACAAGTAACAATCTCACCTACTAATACCCATTGCTATAACTAAACTATCAATTCACTGTAATAAATAATGAACTTCATGAAATTGGGAAACCGAGAAGAGCGTAGTGAAATTAATTAATGGCGAACACAAATTTGAAAGCTCTTCTCGTATCAGGATATACTTGATCGTGGGGATAATGATGGTGATGGTAATATTAATATTAGTAATGAAATTAGGTGTAAGAGAAGTAATAAATATTAGTTGGATCACTAATACAACATCATCCTCTTTGCCGACATTTTTAGAAACTTATTTTCTCTTTAAAAACCATCCTTTACCCCATTATTTACCCAATATAATTATTCCCTTAATGGATATTATATAATAGGAATAGCAACTTGTCGGATTAGTTACAGCAATTATAACTCCAAAACGAATGGACCAATTTTAATTTTCTCCAGTTTGTTGAATCCATCTCCGCAACAAATTGCAGAATAACTATTAAAATATCGGCAAATTCACTTGATGGCGCTAAAGAATAAAACTGAATATTCATCTCAAATGGATCCCGAAACACACTCGACAGAGTTTCCTAAATAATATTGTTAAATAACTCGTAAACAAAGCACTCTAGGGAGTTCAAAATTTAAATTTTGAAGCCAAAGGCCTAAAAGAAACGTTTCGTACACCGTAATCTACAGGATGAGATTTTTTGAATATTTTATTACATTTTTGCTGGGGGAGGGGAGGATGAGGGCGGGGAGACGAAGAGAGAGAAATAGAAATGAAGGGCACAACGTCTGCCGGGTTTCTATAGTTTACAATACTTAAAAGCATCTCATGGATTACGAATATAGATTGCTCTAAAATTATTTGATATGAACCATCTTTCAAGTCGGTCTGTTCCCCTCTTTGCAACCATGCACTTTTGCATCGTTGTTTCGAGGAATACGCAATTAACCGATCGAATGTGAGTAGCGTTCGCAAATGATGCCATTGTCGTGCAATTCATGTTGCATTAAGCTCGACTCGATAAAATTGTTTAGGTGAAAGACTCCATTACCCGATTCGTGAGGGCGTTGCGAGTGGCAAGATGCGAAGTGGGACACCGAGCGGGGACAGGAAGCTAATGAAACTAGAACCTAGTGAAGTTTTGAAAACTTTCTTACGAATAAATTAAGTTACATTCAAAAACTTTGTTTACTTTGTTCTGATGAATTGTCAAGTTTAAATTCATTCCCATTTTGATAATTATATACTGCGTGAACGTTAGTGCATTGACATTTTGAATGTTACTGTTATTATTTAGTAAGTAAATTGTATTTATGTATTTAAGTTTAGGGTCCTTGAGCCACTAAAGTCGTTGTGGTCCATTAGTGATCTAATGAATAGATGATAGTGTTAATGATGGTAAAGTGAACGATGATGGAGAAGAAATGGTGTAATGAGAAAGAAGGAAAACGGGGAAACTTGATGAAACCTGCTGAGCGCTAATTTGTCCACCACAAATCCCACATGAAAATGGATCGAACATCGAACCACGGGACCCAACATAGGAAGGCGGATGCGCTCTCTCTCACCACGAGTCCCTTATAAATTAAAAATAATTTCCAGTTAATTAGAAAATACCTTCAAAGTGTATTCAGATAATACTATATGTTATACCGTCATTACCATATGTTTCATCGTGGACATTGTTTAATAGTCTTGAATCGTAATAGAATACCTAAAATATTTGAGAACCTGTGATCTAGAGCAATAAGCGCAGGAGGCCCCGAAAGCTTCTTCCGAGGTGTCGCCTCCGCTGCCCAATCGGGTCACCGGCGGGGGCGATGGGCGAGGAGAGGGCGGCGGAGCGAGGGGCGGGCTAGCGGGCGTGGCGGGCGGCGGGGCGGGGCGAGGGGCGGGCGGGGCGGCGGGAGGCAGTGTAGCGGCCGGTGGCCGCGCGAGAGCGCCTCGAAAAACTGGGGGAAAAACAAATTGATACCACGCGTGTAACACTATCGTTTCCTCTGAGAAAGAGGCCGCCCGCTGTTTACTCAGCTGCTCGCTTGGTCCGCTTTTCTCTTCGCACTTCCTCCGCGTTCGCCTTATCTTCGTTTGCCCTTCTCTCTCGAACACGACCCGCCCCCTGTCACGGCACAGTGGGCGCTCAATGCGGGTGCATTGGTGCTCCGATTAGAGCCGGAAACGAAGAAGAAAAATGCCTCTCCGCCTCATCAGTTTTTTGGTTGACTAATCGGCGAGTCATTTTCAAAGATTATTTCAAGATTGGATCATTTTAGCTCTGGGAAGCGATTGAACTAAGTGCTTTCAATACCAAAACTAAGAATATTAATGTAGTATTTCCGATTTGCCAAGAACGATTACCAACTATTGCCAGGACACAATTCAGAAACGACTTTAATGCAATTATATCTGTGTTTAACATTGACCAACGATCAGTTGAAACATAACATGAAAAATTATCATCAGGGAAACTTACAGCTGTAGGGTAAGGAAGTATGTAATTAAATCAGGTAGACAAATTTAAAAAAAAAATTGAGGATTGCAAAATTGTTAGATTGAAGAAAACTCCAACATCCATTTCAGGAATATTGATGTTTGCTTACCTACATTAGTTTCAAATAAGCAATCTTTTTTAAACGTACAAACAATATTCAGAAGAAAAGAGACATTAAGTGAATTTTTTAATTGATGTTGCTGCGTTATTTATACACGATATACTACTGGGGGCGATTTTAAGGCGAGAAAATCGTAATTAAAAAGTATTTGGCCCCACACCGCTTCGCCATCAGATGAACCAGTCGACTCGATCGATTTAGACGCTTAAGACGCGAAAGTAGCGAACTCGCGTATGAAAAGAGTAGCAGAAGCGCTCTGCGTATGAGCCACGCTCGTCAATTTGATTTGATTGATTGATTAGTGCTGCCGGGTCGTTTGGTCAACAGCAAAGGTCATTATTCCCGAAGTGTAATGCATACTTTTTTTCCTGGCAGGAGGAAGCAGTGATCTTGCATTGCTGGATGGCGGTGTCCGACGCTAACCTACCCGTCGCTTTGCGGGGTTTTCCTCAACTAGGTATCTCCCACCAGCGGGACAACGGCCTAGCTGGGACAATATCAAAGATATTGGTTGAGGAGAACAGCATGAGCTTTACTTTAACTCGTATTTGAGTAAGTAATCCTCAAGCATCGTTCTCCAACATTGCGTGGCAAGTACTGCATTGCAAGTGTAAGTGTGTGTAATAAGGAGTGAATGTTAGGACAAAGAAAGAGGGAAGAAAGATCGTGCACGGTTCCTGGCCCGTTTCTGCACTGCACCGGCATTCAACTGGGGTGATTAGCCGGAAACCACGAAAATTACGAACCAGAGCAGCTGGCCGCTAGAATTACTCCTCCAGACAGCGGCTGAATTCGATGTAGCTATTAACTGGTCTCGAAAGATCCTGCCACAGCGGGACTCGAACCCCAGAAACTTCTGGTAAGATTCTCACTTTCAGTGACCTTCATCAGATGCCCTAGAGCCACCTCAGCCAGGTAATCGTCAAAATGAAACGGTAAATCGGGTCGCTAGGCACACGCCGTAAGACCGGCCCAAAGGGAAGCGGCCCTGCCCCGTGCACAGCCCGCCGTGTGGACCACTGCGGCGTCGGCCGCACGCGGTCCGCGTCGCCCGCTGCGCCGCCGGCGGCGGCGCGCCCCGCGGATGGGCGGGCCCGCCCGCTGCATTAGCAGTGACGTCCACGCATTTCGAGGAACCGTGCCGGCGGCGGCGGAGGCGCCAGGAGGCCCCGTGCCTAGCGCAGCCGCGCGCGGAGTGGGTTTTCCGCGGGCCCAACGTTACATTCATAAAGCGGGAATGGCGGCGAATCGCTGCGCCGAACTTCAAGGGAGGCGGGGGATCGAGGCAGGGCGAGCTGGCGTGGCGGGGCATGGAGGGGGTAGCGGCGGAACAGTCGGCGCGGGACGGACGGACGGTCGCGGACGACGGACGGACGGACGGTCGGGACGGACGGAACGAGACGGACGCGACGGAACGGAACCGGGGCTGGGACCGACGAGACGGAACGCGACGAGATGGAACGGACGCGGACCGGGACGCGGACGGACGGCGACGGACGGAAGCGGACGGACGGACGGGGACGGGCCACGGTCAGGGTCAGGTCAGGCCAGGCCCAGGCCCGGGCCGGGCCGAGCGACCGGCGACTGGAGCCGGGTACTGGAGGGATTGTGGACGGACGGGGTGGAACCGTCGGGACGGGACGGGGCGGGACGGGACCGGGAACGAGGACGAGACGGGACGGGACGGGGCGGGGACGGGGGCGGACGGGACGGGCACGGGACGGGACGGGACGGGATCGGACGACCGGACGGCGGAACGGAGGACGGGAAGCCGGGACGGCAGACGGGAACGCGACGGAGGACTGACCGGCACCGGGACGGACGGGATCGGGACGCGGATTCGGCGGATCGGTGGACGGGGACGGGACGGGACGGGGACGGACGGACGGATCGGATCGCGATCGGCGATTCGAGACGGAGACGGGACGGGGGAGGGCGGGGCTCTAGGAGTGGCGACGGACGCGGCATTTGGAAACAGCGGGGGTGTGGGCGCGGACCGCCAGACCAGAGGAGGAGAAGAAACGACCGGGAAAATCAGGCAGGGCGGGAATAGCGGCACCGTGTGGGGGAGGAAAATCCATGTAAACCTCATGGGAGGTTCGATGTATACAAGTAGACATGTGCCTACGGAAATTTTTGCGATACACTTCAGGGAGAGTATCCTTTTGTGTTTAGGTCATAAATTGACATAATTTTTTTCCGATGTTTTGGCTTTTATTAAGCCTTTCTCAAGACTATAACACAGTATATACATTTACCTGGTAACCAATTTTATTCATAACAATATAATTTGGAATTCTGAATGGGCCATTGATATTCTTCTCTGACCTAAACTCAGCAGAGTATTCCTCGTTACACTACGGTCGAATAAATCAGCACGTGTAATAATGCTTTTAAATGCATAACGATCTAATTGATTGAGGATGAATGTTCTAATAGGATATTTATATTTCTGAGGCAAAGTAAGCTGTGAAGCTAAACTTAATTATTCTAGCAAAATATCTTTAAAAAGTATTTTAATAATTTAGACAGAATTTTAAAAAAAAAATTCATATATTCATAACTCAGACGATCCACACCTGTCTTCGCCATATTGTCGATCGCGACAGTTTACCCGGATGCTCTAAAACGGGGGAGGGGGGACGAAGGAACCATGTGTGATAGCATGTGGAACCATGCGTAACGCAGGGTAACACATTGGGATCATTTGAAATATCTGAATTTACTAAAAGAAAATTCTTATACTTTACCTTAACTTGTTGTTATATTAAGGGAATGTTGACCATGACTGAACCCATGACTGAATCCGATATGACAGCAACAGACTTTTACTTTTGATTAATAGCCTTTCGCGGGCCACAATGAACTCCGCGTGCCGCATGCGGCCTGTCGGCCGCCACTTGGACGACCTTGCTTTAGTGCGTTACAGGGGAAAGGAATTATTATTTCATGTTATAATGGGAACATGGCTTCTTAATTCTTGTAAAGGAGGAGATTGTTTTTAAAACGTTTGTTTCAATGAAATTAACTAGTTGAATGTGATGGGATTAGTATAGGATGAAATAATTGTATGAGTCGTGAGAGCGTAGGCTTCCGCGGCCGGAGTCAGTATTAACTTGGCCGTCCTGGTGACGCCGCGTCCGGCGACGTTTCGGTCGCCATTCTACCACCTTCCTCGGCATAACGCCCTGAGGAAGGTTGCAGAATGGCGACCGAAACGTCGTCACCTTCGCCATGGACGCGGCGTCACCCGGACAGCCAAGTTTATATGTGAGTCGTCATTCCCAACAAAATGGCAATAGAATGGCAATGACTAATTAGAATTATTTCATTGTAAATGCCAACGAAAACTCACCGCAATACCGATATTAGTATAGGATTCTGTAAATATTGGCCAGACGTAAGTTTAAGTGAGGCGAATGATAGTCTTCTATAATGGAAGACGTGAGTAACAAGTCCACGCACGCCGTCTATCGGAGGGGCGAGCACAAGTGATTGGAGTGGGAGGGTGTGCGGGAGGCGGCGAGCGGGTGGTTGTGCGGGTGGCCCGGCGGCATCTGCGCCTCGCCGCGCCCGGCGCAGCTCTATCTTATCCTGGACGCAGGAAGCGCCTCAGCTGCCGCCGTGGGAACCCGCGGCGCGCTCGCGTTCAGCGTTCCCATGGGCCTCTCCAAAAATTACAACTATCGCCCCCATGTGCGGTCAGGCTTTTGAGCAATCGGATGACACGCAAGACGGGATGGGAGATAAGGGCTTGCACTTCAGCCAAACATGAATAACGATGGTATGTCACATTGATTAAAGATAAGGTCACAACTGTCGAAAGAACAGTTATGGTTGTCAAGATTTGAAAAGGAGTAATATGTTAGAAAAGTACGTACATTAATCATGCATTTAACACGTAGTTCGTCGTTAACATACAATTTTGACCATTTACTATGATCTTCTGGTTAAATGTCAAGACAGCATGGGAGAAGATTTTTGTCGATTGTCGTGGTGTAGGATCTACGCCGGCCTAGGTAACGTGCGCTTAGAAAAGCGTCCAAGTACCCAGAGCCGAAAGCTGCATTCCGTGAAAGGCATGGTTTTCCCATGTGGTTGTGGCTAGATTGTCTGCTCATACTTTCACGTATCGTATCTGTCTATCCATTATATATTACTACATAATCATTTGTAATCACCCTCCACCATTCACCCTTCATGATCGCCATTTTTTTTGTTTATAGTTTGGAAGGCAAACACAAATACTATTGGGTGTCCTGTGCTGAAAATAAGCGCCGATAAAAGCATATCTTCGAGATAAGGGGTATTTATGCTTAGAAATGAGTAAGACAAAAAGTTAAGTAATGCAAAAAAGTCAAGGTGGGAACATGGAATAATCCGTAGTAATAGACAATGCACTTAAAAATTCCAACTCAAACCTTGAATCGGAAATAACAAAAGGTGAGAAGAGATTTTCAAGGTAAAGAGAAATAGGTAGAAAGGTTATTTAGGCAATGATAGAAACGCCAAGAGAGAAATAGAAGAGAAATGGGGTGTTAGAAAACGGGAACAGAAAGCGTACTTGAAGTCTTACAGAAATACAAAAGACTGTGAGGTAAGTTAAAAAGTGAAAGAAATAATTAGGGAGAAATTAGTTCAAAAAGGGAAAAGAAAGAGCCCTGAAGGCATAGGGAAAAGCAGATTTTGAGAGGTAAGTTAGAAAATGAAATAACCGTAGAAAGAGAGAGACAAATGAGAGTTCGAAAAGGTAAAGAAAATGTGCTTGAAGATTTAGGGAAATTAGAAGGTAAGTTAGAAGAGGAGAGAAATGAGAAGAGAGAAGTAGCAGGGGAAAGGAGAGTTAGAAAACGGGCAAAGAAAGAGCAGTCGAAGGCTTCGAGAAAGTAAGATTTTGAGAGATTAAGCTAGAAAATGAGAGAACCCAGAAGAGAGAAACAGAAAGACAAATGAGAGTTCGAAAAGGGAAAGAAAGTGTACTTGAAGGCTTAGGGAAATTAGAAAGTAAGTTAGAAAAGGAGAGAAGAGAGAAGTAGCAGGGGGGAAAAGAGTTAGTAAACGGGCAAAGAAAGAGCACTCAAAGGCATAGGGAAAAGAAGATTTTGAGAGATTAAGTTAAAAAAAGAAATAACCTTAGAAAGAGAGAGACAAATGAGAGTTCGAAAAGGGAAAGAAAGTGTTCTTGAAGGTTTAGGGAAATTAGAAGGTAAGTTAGAAGAGCAGAGAAATGAGAAGAGAGAAGTAGCAGGTGAAAGGAGTAGCAGAGATTAAGTTAGAAAATGAAATAACCTTAGAAAAAGAGAGAGAGAGAGAGAGAGAGAGAGAAAGAGAGAGAGAGAGAAATGAGAGTTCGAAAAGGGAAAGAAAGGCTCAGGGAAATTAGAAAGTAAGTTAGAAAAGGAGAGAAGAGAGAAGTAGCAGGGGAAAGGAGATTTAGCAAACGGGCAAAGAAAGAGCAGTGAAGGCTGCGCCTGGGAGCCGACCCCGCCCCTCGCCGGCCGCCGCGAGCTTTCCGCCTCAGGCCTTGCGCCTCGTCTCCGCCTGGAGCGCGACCTCCGCCTACTTCCAGCAGCCCGCTGACCGCCACCGGCAGCTCACCCAGGGCTGTCTCGGTGGCTGCTTTCCAATGCGCTCGCACAGGCGGAGCGATGACTCAAGGAGAACGTCCAACCAGCCGGGAAACTATTGTCTCCTACCACATTTACGGTTAACCTTCCACTAGAAGGTTTAATAACGTCAATGAATCTCTTCCGGTGTTTCGGTCTTTTTTAATGAATGGTTTACAAGTTAGACGCAGATAGCCGTTCTCTGATCGTAATTTATCCGCACTCTCCAAAGAAAAGAGTAATGATGTGGAGAAAATATATTAATGTTGGGATTAAATTTCCCCGCCATTAGTAAAGCCATTATAATTATTATTATTTTGTGCAAAATTGCAACACATTCAAGTGAAACCGAAATAAAAATGCTACCCCTTTTCTTAAAATCGAGCCTAATCGTTCTTCGTATTTCTAGTTTAAATTATACAATATACTAGCTATCATTTTGTTATTTACATTAGTAATAATTTATTTTTCTATAATTTACAATTGAACAGTATAAGTAAGAATTTATTTTACGTTTAGACACACACATGAAAGTATTAACAGTTCAAGGCTCGGTTTTGGAAGACAGTTAACGTAAACTTCTTCTAATATATCCAATCAAGAAGTAAAATAAAAACAGCGAATCTTCTGGTAACTCGGTCCTGAGACGCAGTTCGATTAAGTACGAAATGATTTTCGAAACCAACACCTGGACGACCTCATGATAACTGGAGATCTCCAGGATATGTGTAAATAACGGTAATTACGAGACCTCTCCCTTGTTTCAGACTGTCGTAAAGAAGTTGAAAGTACAGAAGGACGACCTGCGTCGTTCCGGGACCCGCGACCTTCTCCCAATGGGCCATTTCGCGTCGCTCCCGAACGACTTTCACTGCGCGCGGATCGAATTTTTTTCCCTACCCCTTGCTCTTTGGAATCGAGTCCTTGCATCTGGGACACGATCTCTGAGCCAGTCACTGCTGATGTACCTGATGTCCCGCAACATTATGACTTAATTTTGAATCTCGTGTCATTTTAAAATTAGATATTTTGAAATTAATGACTTTTGTGATTACTGAATACTTATTGTTTTCGTGGCGCTTTATCTCATCAAAAATCTTGAATGAGTCAATAGAGGATGGTGATTTTCGCGTGTCAAGTCTCTTTGAACAAACATAAAATATAATAATAATAATAATAATAATAATAATAATAATTATTATTATTATTATTATTATTATTATTATTATTATTATTATTATTTCTAAAACTACACAATTTCAGCAAATAAGGTTGTTTGAAAGCTGGAAGTCTCTGATGACTGCATGTGTGACTTACGCCACATAAACATTAATAATATTAAAAATATTTGTTTGAAATATCGGCATCAAACAAAACCTGATGGAGACCTAAGTAACCAGTTATGGCAGTAACTTGGAAGCAAAGTCGCAACGTCCCAGCGTTAGATAGTGCAGTTCACTGTAGTTTCAAGACGTGTTTGCATTTTTCAATGTGCGTCTCCATTACTTCCACACACTTCTGAATTGGTAAGTAATTTTCATAGTGATACCAACGATCATTACTGCTTACATTGCAGGGTAAGGTAGGTGGGAAGGGGGTGAAGGTGGGTAGTTCGGGGACGAGGACTGGTGAAAGAAGAAGGGTGAGATTGGTAGTTCAGCGATCCTGAGGGATAGAGTTGGGATAGTACATGACAGTCAGAGTTCCTTCCTTTTCCTGTAGGAATAGATTAATGTGATAAATACATTTCATATATAGTAAAATTGACTTTTGGATTAATATTATCCGTGCGATTAAATCGTACAGGTTCCCACCAATGTTTCAATATTACAAATATTTATTTCCATTATTTAAAAAAAAGTAGAAATTGGTGTTTAAGAAGCATGCAAGTACGAAAAATATTTCTCTAGAACTGTTATCGTCTCGTTCTCACTCTCGAACGACCGGTGTTTTTACAACACCAAACAAATGTAAAACGTTATCTGTTATTGCAATATGAGTTCATCACAAATAACCCCTATTTCGTAACTTTAAAAAGCATTACAGGAGTCTACTTCACTCCTCTATGATAGCTACTGAATAAAACGGAATTTCTTGAGAATCTCTCAATGATGATCGAAGTATATTTATGGCACCTTGCTTTTGTGATGTTTTCGTGCATAGACAAAATGAAATCTCCAATAAAGAATACACATCAAGAAAAAGTGTCACACATTTGATATCAGTGAATAAGACTCGTAGACAAATGGTATATCGTATACACGTCATACCGCTGAGTTATGGCAATAGTTAAAATTATTTTTTAGGTTAAAAGTCATTTTTCATATTCATAAACGTATGACTGGGTGAAAATCATAACGGTACAAGTGACATTTATTGAATTTTGAGAAATCTATGTATTTAATTCAATATTACTGTAAAGTCATGGTGCTTTGTTTATTTTAAACCACGGCTTTTCAATTGTTCTTTAAACCAACGAAAATGCATTGCCACTGAAATATAGCTAAAATAAACACACTTTTTCTCAAATTTATAAATGATCACTTATACCCTCTGCTTTACACCCATTCATATCATCGTATGAAAGTGTGCTTAGTCACAGAAATAAACAGATATATTTCTTAACGATTTGATCCTCATTTTGTACCTTCATCAGCGTATACTCTAAGTTTCGGTTGTGAAAGTTCTTGTCTACTGTAGTATTTCCCTACCTTTCAACTCGTGGCTCACCAACCCAAAGCCATATTAATCACGCCACACTTGATTTACTATTTTTGATATCTATTATTAAATATTTTACTATGATTCCGTCTTTATACATTCGAAATAACTATAAAGAATTATAAAAGGCGTGTTTCTAGCAGTACATAACAGAAAAAGCTACATTTTAATACCTAACAGGCATTTTAATGTGAAGAAACCTAGTAACATGTTGCTGCACGCTGCTGGAACCAGCACTTTGATGGAACTATTTCGTAGCTGTGTTCAGTCATCAGAACCTTTATCGTTTTGAGCCATTGGTTTGTTTCAATAACAATACATTATTTAAGGATGTGGCAGTTTAATCTCGCTATTCTTTCGCAGGGACATTTTTTATTTCTTCTTTCACAGGATGTATGCGGATTTCCAGGCCACACCACTCGTATTGCCTAGGAAATGTATACATTTTATAAATAACATCTGAACAATGGCTGTGTTGAAAACTTCACGCATTCTCGACGAATTTATATTTGTCTTCCGCATGTTAACAGGAACAGTGAAATGAATCCTAGAAATAAATGGTCTGTACGCCCAAACATTACCAATCCATTGATATCAACTTTGTTAATGTTGCTCGAATTTATATCTTGATTAAGATTAGTACTTAACAAATACCTCCATTACCCAGCTTAAGTAAATAAGACTTATTTAACCTATACACGCAGCTTATATACACCGAGAGAAAAATGGGGAAATGGGATCTGTCCGGCGAAATGGGAGCCCCCAAAGATAAATAAATACGTGCGCTAACACTACAAACTGAGGTTGCGCGTGGTGTTCTTGGCAGAGCTTCGTTCTTGTCTGTTACTCGAGCGGTGACTCAGTGTTCGTTTTCGTTCTTTGAGGAGACCACACGTTTTGTTTCGACTGATTCATGTTAATTTCAAGCTGATAATCAGTGCTAGATTTTAACTGATTTCAAAGTATTTTACTTAAAGTAGCAGACACGCGCATCATTGAACTGGGTATAGGTCAAAATTAATGTTAAAATTTGCTTACTATTTTATAAAAATTGTCGAATAAAAATATTGCCGATAGGGCCCTACCGTCGGCAAGCGAGTTTTTCCCCAACCAGGTATCCCCCACCAGAAGCGCACTGCCCCAGGCGGGACAAACTTCCTGACCGATCCCGGCGTGTATGGAAGTGTAGATCATGTACGCGTAAGTGTGGGTAAGTAAGGGGTGAGTGTAGGACAAGGAAGAGGAAGGAAAGATTGAGCGCGGTCCGTGGCACGTTTATTAGTGTACTGCTCCGGCATTTCCCTGATATTGATCGGAGAAACCACTGAAAACTACCGATTAGCACCGCCGCCCACTAGAATTGTCCTCGAGACAGTGACTGAATTCGACCTAGCTATGTAGCCTGTATCTATGTAGCCTGTAGCCTGTCCTGCCACCGGCAGGACTCAAACCTAGCGTCTCCCGGTCGGAGACCTTGCAGTGACAGTTGATACCCTGAGCCACCTCTGCATTGTAGTCATTGTTGAGGTTTAAAAAGATCCGATTATCCCACAAATAATACCATTAACCTTCTTCCTGATTTAAAGTGTCAGATCAAACGATCTACGAAGTACATAATATACAAACATGGATTGTTGTTATAGTTAGAGAATGTCACATAAACGAACACGAATCACGGAAAGAGTAAAATGGACCTTAGAAAAAGACTGCAAGTGCTGGTGAGACTGGAAAAATGAAAGTAAAGACAGGGGAAAATTATTGTAAAAACGACTAGACTTAGATCGATAAAACGATATCGATGGGTTGAATCATCGACGGAAGACATCTTTAAAATTAATTGGCTATGAAAGTGATGACGATAATATGGAGGATCATTTGCTTCATCAATCTGCTTAAGCTTTCTTAATTTGAATGAAAGTACAATTTTTTGTAAAAGGAGTGACATTTTAACACATCTTTATTGCGCAGATTGTTCTGACAGTGATTCACTTTTGCAATTATTGTACAAAACAAAATTAATCGTTCAAAAATACAAAAGAAAAATATGGTTAATTTTTTAAATAAATACCTTTTGGTTTATTGTATCTTATGTAAACAAAGGAACGCTGTTTTCTTAGTTAAATAGAAACAGAAGATGTGGCTTCTATTGCCCCATCTTCTGGTCGTTGTACAATACTTTTTTTCCTTTGTCTTTACTAGCATTTTTCCTCTTCTCATCAGAAATTGCAGACTTTTACGAAATTTTTATTTCCCCACGGAGAGCTCTCATTACCCGATGCGTGAGATACTGGGAGCCAGTTGAGTCAATTACGTTTTTATTTTTAGACGTGACAAAAATCGACTTTTGATTTCTTTGTTATGTCATAAGAAAGTTCTTTAATAACCATCTCAAAATAAAAAGTCTCACAAGGAAAATAATATAGCATACACTCTAATTTTCGTTATTTCCGTAATGGACTCTCATTACACTAATTTCCTTAGTATAGAGTAAAATACGTACAAATACATTTATGATCTACTGAATAGGCAAATGCAAACAAATGAGATTTGTAGTTAATTACGTTAAGTAAATACGTATCTTGGGCTCCGGGCTAGCTCTTGGTCCGAGTGCTCGCTTTCCTCTAGGCGGCCCAGAGTTTGATTCCCGGTTAGGCAAGATCGTAGTGTGCGTTTTTCTTGCAATGTCCCAGTGTATATTGCTGCGTGACGATGGGAAAATTCACTTCGCAGGCTGAGAAGGCCGGAATACGGCGTGGGGATGTCTATGTGCTAACCACACGTACCCCCTTAACCCAGGGCCGCGAGGCAGAGACGTCACCGGTAGGCCTAAGCCCGTTCACGGGCTGTCGCGCTAAGTACATACATACAAATACTTATCTTACCCATGAAATACTCGCAACTCTATGTAATCATTTACATTTAACATTGCACCTTATTATTTTGTTAAATGCAAAACGAAATACATTTTTCGCCTTGAACAGCTGTAGTAGATGTTGGTTTTCTGCATTTTCTAGACTCGCACTTTCTTATAACTCACGCACTCCCCTACAAACATGCACGCACTTACACGTGCGTATGAACACACACACACACACACACACACACACACACACACACACACACACTTTCAAAAAACTCAGATGTGCGATACGTGTGATGAAGGAAGTTACCCATGAAATATTAGTTTCAACTATACGTAATTACCTCCATTTCTTAAGAATGCCCCTTATTAAATTTTGCTAAATGCAAAACGAAATACATATTTCGTCTCGAGCAGCTTTAGCAGAGGTCGGTGTTCTGCACTTTCTGATAACTCACGCACTCTCCTACAAACACGCAGGCACTTACACGTGCGCACGCACGCATACACACACACACACACACACTCAACGAGCTCATGTGTGATGAAGGAAGTTTATTACTTGCGTCCCCTCGCTCAGTGCACACTAAGCACAAGGGTCATTTTCATCGAAGTATTATGGCCGGTGGTGTCGTGGCCTTATAGCCTCGTTAACTCAAAACTCATTTTTGGTGTTATCGGCGCACTCCTGGACAAAAGACATGCTACAATTACACGATATAACCCTCTGTAAGAGCTTATAACTCTCCAGCCTTAGAATTGCCGTTGCAAAATTAAGTAACTTCGAGCTCACGTTCATCAGTTAAGAATGTGTAATAGAGATACACTCTTCAATTCAGTCGTTCCAAAGTCAACGAGTGTAAATTCTCTTCAGGTTCAGTTGCGACAGTTGATGTTTTTGTGATTATTTGAAAGATTAAGGTATATTATTTTAGATAATCGCTTTTCATACATCATAAATTCCGAATACCTTCGTCGGAACAATTAAAGAATGTCGTTTCGATAAGTTAAATACAACTATGTACTAAAATATGACTTTTATATTATTTTTCAATTGATGATACCATAAAATACATTTAGTAAAAAATCGTATTAGATTTAGAGATAATTATTACTGAAGTGTGATTGTTATAGGCCACAATAACAGATACACAAAAAAAGGCTACCTTTCATTGTGGTCCCATTAATTAAGTATTGATGGATTATCAGGTCTCTCAGTCAATAGAAAATTCATTGTCCCCATGCAATAGACACGAAAATATGGAAAGAAGAGAGAATCGTAATATTGTGATTATTATGGATTCTTTGGGCAAAGGTGTCGTATAAAAAGAAATCATTAAATGACAACAATTGTTGTTCTATTATATTTTTCGGTACATTCTATGCAGAAACAAGCAGTTGAACAAACTAAATTCTAAATAATACCGGTATTTGCAATACTCATTATAATTCAAACCAAGCCAACCGCATTTTAAAATCTTCCAAAAGAAATCTAGCTTGCTTCCTCATAACGAATTCAACTCTGAATTTGCAGATAATTAAACTTTTCACAGAAAGGAGAAAAGTTTGAAAAGACGATAAATAACGGTGCGAAATTGCCCAAATCAGACGAATTCCAAAACTCTGCGGAAGCTGATATAAGATTTAACGTATTGTTCGCGGAAGTAACCGCAAACCAACCGAACTTGGCGTGAAATCACGGAAAGAGAATGGGACTGAGATTATTCTTTATCGCCGTTCGCACATTGGCAAAGTAAGCAGATAAGAAATTTAACACATTTGCAACTGAGATAATTTGCTCACTTAATGAAACACTAAGTATGCCGTATAAACTGAATGAAACATCCTCTTCAGCAAGGCCACACACCCTGGACTATTATTTAAATTAGATGATATAACTATTTCACTTCTACAAAATCATCGACAGCTTTCTCTCAGATCGCCATTTTCACGTGAGAATAAATTCTACGTTTTCTGATCAATATCAAATTAGTGCCGGTGTCTCTCAAGGATCATGCCGCTCTCCTTTACTCTTAAATACACACTTAATCCAAAGCCGGATGATATTCCAAAGATACACTTATTCCAAAGCCAGATTACATTCCAAGGATACACAATTTATGCAAAGTCAGATGATATTCCAAGGCCAGGTGATTCAGAAATTGCTCCTTTGCAGATGACACCGTATTATTTACAGCTCTCGAGAGTATACTTTGCGCTTACGACAACCAACAGATGTACTTAAAAACTTATATCACCTGATATAAACAGATGAGGATGACATTAAACTCGATCCTAAACAAAAGTCTTCATATTTCAAAGACCACCAATATCTTCTCCACTTAAAATTCAAAATTAAGTTAAACATTGTTTCCCTAACAAAACCCCAGTTAAATACTGTGGCTCACATTAATATTCGGGCAGCCACAAATACAGAAGGCGTTTCTTGTTTACTTTAATTTTTCGCACGTGTGCGGAAGTTACATGTGAGGAAATGCACAGGAACTACATCTATATGATTAGAAAACAGAATATTCCAAAGAAAATGTTTCTAATGCACAACATATGTTTCATAAACACGGATTTATGTGTGAATATGTAAGAATACGAAATTACATTAATATTGGGACACGTAAAGGAAAATGCCCTATTAAACCCTCGTCACTCTCTCAGATAAGCGCACCATCGCCTACCATTCACACTCCGGCCAAACAAAACTCTGCAGACAGTCGTTGTAAACATTTCCGCTTGGAAACACCTCTAGAAAGGGAAAGAACTCGACGTTCGAGCAGAGCCAGCTTGTGGTTTTCCACCAGGCAAAGGGACGCTTTTGTAGAGCAATCATAAATCTTTGACTCAGATCAAGAGCACGGTGCACGATATCATTAAGAGATTTGAAAAAGAAGACAGAATTGAATGTAAACCGCAACGAGGACAACGTAAGACGATCCGCGAAAGAGTGCAGCGTGCAATTTTGGGGAGAGTACGAGAAAATCCCAAGGTAAGTGCTGTCCAGCTGGCAGAGGAACTGCGCGAAGCGTTAGGGTCATACGTGCAACCCGAAACAGTGCGCAGAGTAATTAGAAATGCCGGATTTCATGGCAGAGCGGCCAGGAAGAACCTTTATCCGTGCTGGGAATAGAGCTAAACGACGTTAGTTTGTAAAGAAATATGTGACAAAATTAGAAAAGTGGTAGCTGAGGTAATTTTTGTAGATGAGAAAAAGTTTAATATTTTTGGCAGTGACGGTAGGAAAATGATATTGCGCAAACCAAATACAGAATTACATCTTACAAACGTAGGGCCAACTGTGAAACAGGAGGTGGATACATAATGGTGTGCGGCTGCATATCAGCTGCTGGCGTGGAGGAGCTGATGTTTATTAAAAACACAATGGAAAAACATCAGTATCTCAACATACTGAAAGAGAATTTACACATCTGTTTACACACTGAGCATCAGGAACTAGTTTAAATTTTATCAAGATAACGACCCGAAACACAAATCGTATTTAGTGCGGGAATGGTTGTTGTAAAATTGTTCAATGGTGCTGGAAACGTAACTTCAGTCTTCTGACCTTAATTGAATCGAGAATGTATGGCATGAATAGGAATGTACAGTCAGGAGAATCCCAATTACGTCAAAGTCCCATCTGCAAGAGAGAATCAAGGAAGAATGGGCACAAATTGGGCAACAGTACCTGAAAATAATTATTGGTTCAATGCTAAAGCGATTGCAGTAAGTCATTGACAACAATAATTATGCTACAAAGTACTAATTTTATTTCTGTTTATTTATTAATTCACTCATTTATATTATATTTCATTTCACGTGTCCGAATATTACTGTGGCTTAAGAATCCAGAGTGTTTTACTTTGTTTTCTTTTTTATTGAATGAGTCAAGTACATTCGGCCTTTTTATTTTGTTTATCCATTAATAAAGGAACAATAATGTTTCACTTTCTTGCTTGTATTTATTTCTTACAACCACCAAAATATGGCAGAACTTACTATTTCTGAGGTGTCTTTGGGTGTCCGAATATTAAAGTGAGCCACAGTATTTAGCATTGACACTCGACGTAAAATTAACCAGGAAAGACCACATCAAGGTAAGAAAAAATAAAAATTGTCAAACTTAAATCTTTGTTAAATTCTAAATCAACTCTAAGTATTGAATCTTGCACTTTAATTTACAAATCAGTATTACGACTATCAATTACGTATGCATGCATGCAATTACGTATATATGCAATGTCATGTAATGTAGCAAAAACACACAGCACAAACTACAAATCTTGCAAAAAAATGCTTAAGAAGAATAACTAAAGTACCCTCATTCATAAGTGACAAACAACTTTAGAGAATTAGAAATATAATCAATACAAGAACACATTCTAATAACTTGTCACAAGTTTTCAAATTTTCTTTCAGAATCCCCAGCCCTTCCCCCTTTTAAATTCTGCAGACACTACCCATACCCTAATGCTTTCCTAAAGTCAAATTCAAACCTCCATAAATACTCATCACAATTAATTTCCAACATCTGATAATATAAAATATTAACTTCCAACCACTACATTCAATAACGAGTGCACACACATCTATCGAACTGAATTTTAAAATTAGCTTCTGAAAAGTATCAACCTGTAACATTCAGGACAATTAGCATGAGAAAGTACAACAAAAAATATTATGTAATGTTGTCAACACCCTCAAAGGCAGTGCGGCCAAACAGGAGGGAATAAATAATTTTAAAAAAAGCAAGGCCACAAAATGAATGGAAAACGACGTTCAGGGTGGGCGCACACTGGTCAAACAAGAAATTGGTTTCTGAATGGGAACGCCTTTGTTTCTCTGTTATATTACATTTTGTAAATAATATATTACTTGATGTTTATATCAAATTTAAAGTTAATTTTTTAAATGTTTTGCTTCCAAAACCACAAAAATCAGCAATATTTTAGTAATGCCCTTTATTTTAAATGACATCGAGATTAATTCCAAGAATTAAATAACTTTATTTATTTCCAACTATGATTATTATTATTATTATTATTATTATTATTATTATTATTATTATTATTTCGTCATTTTGTCGTTTCGTCATTTTTCGTAAATTTGCTGTTAGTAGTAGAAAGGATGCGACATTCATTGAATAGATTCGACGACGTCTTACGAGACCTTCGCGATACCGAACGTCAGTATCTGTTTATTTACAGAGCGTGTACTTTGTATGATTTTTACGAAAGATATATTGTTTACTGCAAAGAGGACAAAAGGTGATTAAATTTAGTACCATAAAATATAATGTTTTGTCGTATCCCTGAGGACAGGCTTAAATTTAAATGTTTTAAAGAACTATCGTTTGATCTAATTTCAAAGTAGTTACTAATAGAATTTAAGAAACAATCTCGCGGAAGATAGCACCCGATACGTGATCAAAGTACACGAACATTAACGAAAACTAGACAACCATATGTTTGTAGCTGAAAAATCATTTTAACTTCCCCTGGCTAGATAAACCACTCAAACTGTTAAATAGCAACACGCATTTAACATGCATGAAGAAGGCTTTGTAACAAAAATGTTACAAGGCCTTTTTCATGCAACAGTTTTCACAAGATACTGGAATGTTGAAACACCCAACAGGGGAGAAAGCAACAGAAGAAATGAAAAAGCGTAATTCCCTCACAATTCTTAAAAATAGTGTTGTGTTATTAAAAGAAGTACACTTCTGTACCCTAATTTAACCCCTTCATTGTGTTAAAAAAGACACGTTATAATATGGTGTCTAATAACCGCATTAGTATATATGGCTATAAATAAAGATAATTACAAATCATTTATTTTTTATCTGTACGACACGATTACGAATATTATTGTATTTCCCAGTTTTGAAAAAATTCTTCAAATGAGTTCCCATATTCGTACAGATTTTATCCGAATATTATTCATAATATTTTTTAATTTATTGATAAGCATTTATTAAAAAACACATTTTTTCTTACTTCATGACATGTGAATTAGAGCTATATTAGAATGAGAACATTTTTCTTTAGTGTTATTTAGTGTTCGTTAGTGAAATTCTTTTGATAAGAAAATCAAGTTCTTTTGAAAACGTTTCATTGTCACACATGCCAATTAAGAGCCATGATACTTGCAAAGGAAGTAAATATTACTTACCAACAAGCAATTTTATTATTATTTATTTATTTGATTGTTTTGTATATAGTTCAGTTATTAATAACTTTACATATGTATTGATGACATATAACTTAACTTATCCTAACTTAATACTACTACAGAGGTGGAGGAAACCATAATTGCACCTCATAAGAACTATTCCAGATCTTAGAACAATTTACAAAATATGTGGAATGGATATTTATTTATTTTGCGAGTGGGATGGATGGGGTTTTTGCAATGTTTGAATGAAGATAAGGTTTGAATATGATGTATATTTGAGAAGAAATTGTGAAATAGGTAGGTGATGTGGTGCATGATAGGATCGAGGTTGAATTCATTATGTAATTGATGATTAGATATGGTACGGAGGAATTGGTTCTGTTCTATTTGAATTTTGTTGATGTTTGTTTTTGCAGCAACCCACAAGCAATTGTGTGCACGGGAGCTCCACCTGCTCCAAATTTCGTCTTTTCCTGGAGCGTGCCCGCGCCAGCGGTGGCGGCGGCGGCGGGTCGTGCAAAGCGCTCACGCCGCGGGGATAACGCCTGGCGATTAGGCGGTCTCGACCTTGATTCCAGATTCCAGCTGCTCAAGCAGGCAAAGCGACGGCAGGAGTTCCACTTCGTCACACCGTCGGTGTTACTCGGAAACGCCCCTTGGCCTGCCAGACTCCCCCCCCCTTCCCCTCCGCACCCCCACGCCGCTCTCCAGCCAGTCGTTAAACGGGTAGGCTCAGCTTACAGCAGTTAAATTTTTAGAATATTTCCCCATTTGTTTCTCCATTAAAATCGTACTCCACAGCAGTGAACATGAACTGACACACATAGATATCTTTCTTCTGCATTGAAAAGTTTCTTTTAAGTTCACAAAAACATTAAGGAATAAGACCCTTAATTTCCTTTCACTTAATCAGTAAATAGTGTTTGAAGGTGAACATTCAGAAGATTATTTCTGAAATATATCCATTGTAACCAAAAACAACCAAAAGTAAGAACGCAGTAATAAGTATCAACAACCTACCTAGTCATTTCCGCCCTCGTGGTACTTCATTATGTTCACGTTTCCCTTTCCCGACATGAACGTCAATGCAAGGCCGTAACACAAAATTCATAGCAACTTCTTGTAAGTGACCGCCATCAAGATACTCATCAACGCCGCGTTTTACGTTTATCCTCTTCCCATTGCGCCCCACCACATTTCTTCGCTTTCGGGTCGTTTCACTCTCCTCTCCGGCGCGGCGCGGCGCGGCGCTGCGGTAATCGGAAATTTTCTCAGGGAGTCACGGATCCGTAGGGGAAGAGTGCGCGGAGGGAGGGGAAAGGGCGAGAGGAGCTAGAGAGGGTAGGTGTGTAGTTGTGACTGCGGAACGGGGGGAGAGACGACGGTGGGGAGAAGGGGAGAGGACGAATGAAGTGTGGAACCTGGATCAGAAAGGGAGTAATGGGTGGAATAGGTTGTTGAGTGAAGAAAGAAAGAAGGCGGAGAGGACGGCCGTCAGATCAGATGGCGGCTGAGAAGACGGGCTCGTCGCTTGGGCAAGAGGACGGGAGAGGGCGGGTGGAGAAGCGAGTGAGGGCAAAAAAAGCGAGTGAGTTAGGGAGGGCTGGCGTGGGGAAGGAAAGGTAGGTGAGTTCGCGGTGACGTACAGGTGAGAGAGGATGAGTTTAGTGGGGTGGGCGAGTGAGAGCGGATGGACAAGCAACTGAGGGCGAATGGGTGAGTGAGTGAAGACGGGTTGGCGCGTGGAAGGAGCACCCGTGGGGACAGGCGAGCGGGAGAGGGAGGTGAGTGTGCTGGAGGTGCGGTTGGGAATGGTGAGTGAGTTAGTGAGGGCTGGTGGTCAGTCTAGTGAG
>BOPP01000002.1:15116705-15137703 GCA_017312745.1 Gryllus bimaculatus | reverse complement strand
AATACTGTGATACACATTTTTGGTTTATGTCAAGGCGCAAAACAACAAACGCAGAGGTCTCCGACCGTGACATGCCAAGTAATAATTGACCATGGGAAAAATGAATGTTCAGATTTAAACCACAAACTTTTTAAGATTGGCCTTGTGAATTGTTGATGGTCATGGCAAATGCAAGTACGTATGGAAATTGAAGTCTTTTTAAATTCAACCATAACCGAGTTTTATAGTTTTCAACTTTTTACGAATGGGCTAAATGGCACTATCATTACATATAATGTTAATTATTTATTTAATAGAAATAGTTTTATTATTGATTTCTTAACAAATATCTAAATTGTCATACATACATCATCTATATATTGTCATTATACGTCTACATTACTAGCTGTCATTTGCAGTTTTGTTTATTTCAAGTCTGATTCTTTTTGTTAACCCTGTTTTAGGACTGGACCGTTTCATTCAAGTCACACGGAATGCTGTCGAACGGGATCATAAAAGTATCCTATGTTTTCTCCTGGCTCTAACTACTCCCTGCCATTTCAGCTAATCGTCAGCCGTTCTTGAGTTATAGGGGAGTAACTAACAACTTTCTTTATATATAGTAGATATAGTAATAATTTAATAATATAATATGATATATTATAATGAAAATATTATTAAAGAAGATTAGATAATTTTTCCTACGTTGTCCTGTTTTAACGTAGTTGCTTAAGGCCTGCTCAGCGGCCGTGTTGGAGCGGCCGGGGGCTGGGTTGGTCCGGTGCGGTATAGAAGGCGGTGGCCGGCGGCGGGCATAGCGTGACCGTGGCTGCGATGCGATGCGTAGCGCGCGGCCCGCGGCGCTCCGCATAGCGCGCGTTACGCTGCGCTGCCTGCTTGTTTATGGTTGTCATAATCAAGAGTGGAGGGAGTGCTCACACAGTCGGTCTGGGCTTACGACCCTGCGTTCGGCTCGCCGCTTCCGCCTGCCCGCCACCCAAACTCCAGAGCTCCTTCCTCTGCCTGTCCCTGCCTGGCTCTCTCCTCGCGCTGCCCGCCTCACTCTCTGGGTCCGTCTCGCCTCAACTCGCTTGTCATTCACCCACATATATCCTTACTCTCCTACCCGACTAAACAGGAGTTCTCTCTTCCTCTCCGGTGCGTGGTTTCTTCTCGGCACCTCCGCACGAATCATCTCCCTCTCCCGCTCCGGTCACGGTCTCTCACGCGCCGCGTCCTCACCACTCGCCGTCCGCTTTGAATTCACCGCCTCTCTGTTCTGCCCACGGCGATCCGTTTCAGAGATCTGACTGAGGCGCTCTCGTTCTTCCTTTGCCTCAACACATTCAACCTTATCCTTTTTGATCCCAGGTTCCACACTATCAATTCGTCCTCTCCTTCTCCCCACGTCGTCCTCCCCCGTTCGAGTCAAATAAACCTAATCTAAGTTCCTGCTTCTGGCTGACTTCCTGAGAAAATTCCTGATTACCGGCGCCAGCGCGCGCGGAGAGGAGAGTGAACCGACCGAAGCGAAGAATTGGTGGGCGATGAAGAAGGAAACTAATACGCCCGGCGTTGAATGAGTATTTGATGGCGGTCCACTTACAAAAGTTGCTATGAATTTGTGTTACGCCTTGCATTGACGTTCATGTCGGGATAAGGGAACGTGAACATAATGAAAGTACCACGAGGGGGAAATGACAGGTAGGTTTTGATACTTATATGGTTTTAACTTGGTTGTTTTGGTTAAATGGATATATTCAGAATAATTTTGAATGTTCACTCAAACTATTTTACTGTATTAATTGAAAGGAAATTAAGGGTCTTATTCTTAATGTTTTTGTGACTAAAGAACTTTTCAAGCAGAAGAAAGACTTCTATGTGTGTTATGTTCATGCTGTGAGTAACGATTTTAAATGGAGAAACAAATGGGGAAGATATTCTAAAATTTAACTGCTGTAGCCTGAGCCTACCGTTTTACGACTTGGCTGGAGAGCGGCGTGGGGGTGCGGAGGGAAGGGGGGATCGGCGGCAAGGGCGTTCGAGTACAACGACGGTGTGCGAAGTGGAACTCCCTCTGTTGCTGCTGAAGCAGCTGCTGAATTCTGGATCAAGGTCGAATTAAATGAAGAGCAACCTATGTACTAAAATACAGAAATAATTATGAATGATAAATGTAGGTATTTTTTTTTGTATTTTTTCCAATTAAAAAAAACTGCTTATTTATTGCCATTAAGGCGGAATAAAGGTCGCCGGGTCAGCTAGTTACATTTAAAGTATATAAAACGATGTAAATATTTCATATGGTTAGGCGGAAGAGCAGGCCTATTGGCATGACCCTCAACGTTAATAAATAACAATTTGAAATAATAATAATAATAATAATAGTAATTATTATTATTATTATTATTATTATTAAATATCCCCGGAATGTCAGACATGTTGCCTTGGTCAACAGAGAGATCCTGATTGGCTTCAAGAGGCGATAATAATTTCACATCTGTGAAAAGAGATGTGACCGAGGGCAGATAATAATACATACGTTACCAGTCGATATTTAGCATACGGTGTTATTACGAGTACTAGAGAGACAAATAATTCGTTTGTCTTTTACTAATAATAATACAGCATTGAAATGAAATGACATTAAAGGATATGGGACTTTATTTCGGGAATGAGGAATCTCTACGTTTAGATGTTTGGATATGTTTTCAAAATTAACATAATTAGGGCTTCGTTCAGTTAGACATAAACATACCTATTTTTCTCTTCTGAGAAGTGGTGAAAAAGGAGAGTTAATAACATGTTAAAACAATAGCGCAATATGTGTATTGTACAGTAGTTAAGTAGACATCCCATATTATAACAGAAAATGAAACTTTTTCATTTTTTAGCACTTTTTCTTATTTTGTCTCGTGAAAGAAAGTGATAACGTTAGACCCAAGGAGATCTATTATTATTCAATGAACTTCATGTAACTTGTACTGAGCGGGTTAATCGTGGAGGAACCATACAAAAAATAAATACTATCGAAACGTTTACTTGAACAAATATTGTCTTGCTATTCGAATGTTAAAAGTAATTTGGAATAAGAAGCTAGTGACTTACAAACAGCAGTAATCGGTACAACCCTCGAATTTTTGTTTGGTTACATGTATATCGTAGGTGTGAATATTTATGTGACTTGAAACTTTGTACTACGTTCAGTTCCTTTGCGAACGTTAAGTTCCTTTGGAAATTAAAAATTTCAAGTTATGTAATTCAAAGCAAGGTAATTCATTATCGAAAATGACAAAACATTGATGCAATAAAATAATCATCAAGTAAGAATATCACATCATTATTTTGAAAATATTGAGAAAAAGCAAAGAGAAAATTTACTCAAACTCTACTGAATGTGAACGATTAAGTTTGATTGAGAGAAAATGGACCATGTCCAATTACAAAAATGAGTGGCGTAATATATACTCGTGCATTACTCGTACCTCCACTGCAAGTTGTGGTCAAAAAATACCTTAAGCTGAAAGCACTCTTACGTGATCCCGTTTGAGATACGTGACACTGTTACTCGTTCAGTGAAACACGAGCATTGGTGGCCACAATCTTACCGGTAAAACTGTGACACACGAATAAAACCAGGTGACTCTTGAATTTCTTCAGTATAAGTGTTTGTGCGAATCTCTAAGTTCCTAATGCTCATCTCAACAGTACATAACGCAGAGATGCGGACAAAGACGAGAAAAGGTTTAGCCGGTTTAGAGAGCTCCGAGGAATAGCAATGCGAGACGAGAGAAAGTACAAGACAAGTGAAACTAAACATATCTTCTGTGAACACAAAAGTGACATTTCAAAAATCTTCATTTTTCTGTTAAGTGAAAAGTAAGTCTAGAAAATAATATTCTTTTACTAGAAAAATATTCATAAAGATACTTCGCAAGACAGCCGAGATAGTAGAAGATATAGAGTAAAATATTTCCTTCACTCTGATGTAAATGGCTCCCTTCAGATTAACACCATTTTCCTGCAAATTGAGAATATTTGAAATCCATCAGTTTTCTTGTACATCAGCGATATGTGTATGATTTTAAGATACCTTAAAGAGCGACTAGTATAGCTGTCACCCAATGTGTCTTCTAAATATAGTACAAACCTACTACACTCAACACTTTAGACGATTTGATAATAACTTCGAAAATATTTTGTGTTCATAAAGAAATTAATAATTTATTTTTGAAGATTTCTGAGTAGTAAAATGACACATTTGAATTTGTAACAAGCATCCCTTAACAGAAAACATTCAATCAATTTTATATCAATTGTTTATATTATTTCTCTCGACAAATACAACAACCTAGATAACTAGAACTGCTCTCCCTCCTCTAGATTTAAGATATTGGGGTTTAGCGAGAATAGGAATTGTCTTTATGTTTTACGCCCTTTAGTCCCAGATTCTGGATAAGAATTCAGAAAAGCGCTAACTTTTTATAAATTGTTCTTCATACCTTGACAAAAATTTTGAAGTCAAAGCAGAGCGTAATTCATTCAAGGATTGTAGTTCCTGCATGTAGATCAAAGAAAGTTAAATATCTTTATTATGGACTGACTACATAAGCCTGCATTAGGATTTCTTTCTAACTCTTCAAACTACTCCCAAAAAACTACCATGAAATATAAAACCTTACATAAATCCGTTTTATACTTCATGTGCTTTATCTGAACTAACATAAATTTACATCTTTATTGTAGACCTGAATATCTGCTTTTTATGAAACGAAAATGTATGTAAAAACAATACAAGATGAAAAAACCTACAAAATATAATTTGAGTGATATATTATAATTGCAAACACAAACAAAAATCAAAATTAATATATAAATAAGAGAATGAGAGGCAGAGATTCCGTATAGAATATGCGTTTCCGCAAAGCGCCGCCCCACCGCGCGACCGTCGGGTACGCCGCGGGTGGGCCCAGGTGTTTTCTCACTGCCGGTGATTTATGACAGAAACATTCTCCCTTCCACCGAGAATAAATATTTGCATTGTTGCTGTTGATTGGATAATTTTTCTTCGGAGGTGCCCCTGCGCGTTTTGATGACACGCGACCTCGCCGCCCGCCCCGTCGCCGCCATCTCTTTGGATGCACGCCGCCGCCGCCGCCAATTATCATAGGTAATACCCTGAGTGCTTTGGAAATTGTCGATAAATCCCCGACTCATGAAGCAAAGAGGGAATTTCTGTCAGATTTTTCCAAAGCACGAGTGGTGTTTAATAGACTATTCCATGAGTGAAATTATGTATAACAGAGTTCGAAAACGGCGCTAAATTACTGAAAAGCTGTTGTTAAATTTTATATGTGACCACTGATTGAATGAAGTATACCGCCCTTCCTAAGATAATGAGTCAAGTTAATGATTCGCCAGTAGGGAGAACGGAATAGGAGATTGTTCAAGGAATTTATCATAGGTAATACCACTAGTGCTTTGGAAATTGTCGATAAATCCCCGACTCGTGAAGCGAAGACGGGATTTATCAGAGGCTTTTCCAAAGCACGAATGGTATTTAATAGACTATTCCATGAGTGAAATTATGTCCAACAGAGTTTCAAACCGGTTAAATATTGAAAATAACTGAAAGTTTATTAATATCAATGAGGTTGTGATAGTACATACGCGGTTTATTGCACGTCAGCTCAGCGATTGATACATACCGCCTCCTAAGATAGATGAGTCCCAGCTTATTATTGCCCAAAAGGGCGGGGAGCTAAGAAACATCGGATAGGAAATGCGAAAAAAAAATGGAGATACACTGCCCTGATTGGGGCATCTTGTATGTTTAGATAAACACTATTGGTTTTAATGTCATGAGTAGAATATCCTCAGTAAACCCGCTGCTGGTTATTCAAGCATTTGTGGACTTAAGTTGTTGTCAAATGTCTAGTTGGGACGAACAATAATTCGCTGTACTGGCTTTCCTCAACACGTAGATTGCAAAGCTACTTATCACTAACAAATCCAAATACAAATGTATTAAACACTGTTTTACATTTTTAACATACTTTGAATAACGACGTATACTGCAAATCTAGAAATTAAAAACCTTCACCAGATTTTGCAGAAAGGTAAAAGTATTGTTCTTTCACAAAAAGCACTGAACGTTTTATTGTGTAACATTAAATTAATTATTTGCAGTAAATGTTTCATTTGCTGAGAAGGCGATGTTTACATTCACATTCAGCTTACTGTGTCTCCTACCTTGCGTGAAACATGTCCAAACGAACATTAGTTTTCCCTATTCACTATATGTATTATATTTTTTCAATTGTCCGCTTGCTATAGGCAAATCTTTGAGGAACAGAATGTTCTGCCTGTCTTCTTCATAATATCCTTCCTTCTTCTATAATTCCTTCTTCTTAAATATTGAAAAACAAAATTATATGTAGTTGGATAGATAATATAAACTAATAGATCACTACAGTAGTATAATTGAGGCGCTCAGAATAATAACGGCAGATTCCCTACCAAAGTTCGTTTTCAGAAAAAATACTTTCTTTCTGTATTTCACTTACACTTACGGTCCGGAAAAAATTTAAATGTTGGAATGAGGGTTTTGCCATAGCCCAATTCATTTGATATTTCAGCAAATGATACATGGCGGGATTTTTCAGGTATACGGTAGGCGTTTACCGTCATACTTCTAACTGAAAATGCGAGGTCGGTTGGGGCCAACCGTTATTATTCTGAGCGCCTAAATATATTCATAGCTGGTTTCAGCGATGCGATCTTTGTAGCAACAAGCACAAAAACATTTCATGTCACAGAACGCTTTGGTAATTGACGTCAGAGGTGACGTCAGGAAGTAAAGAAATGCTGAAAGACAGTAATTGACAGTTTTCAATAATTAACGGAGAAAAATGCGGCGCAGCCACCAGCATTTATTCAACATTCTCGAATATCCTCTTCATACCACGCAAGGATGATGAAACCAAGTGTTGTTTACGACACGAGTTATTAACACAGAATAAATATTTTTCAGAAACCATTTCTCTCTAAAATGTCTGTACAAGAGTACAGAAGAGCTCTAGGAGGAGGTTAATAGGTGGAAGAATAATGTCAGGAGCTTTATATACCTGTCTTATATTAAATTGTGACAATTTCAGACAATTATGATCTTGTTTCAGAACGATTCATACAAGTCATATTCGACACAATTATAATTCGATACAATTACAATTCGATACAATTACATACTCGATACAATTTAAAACTAGTGGTGCTACGGAATGGCTCAGACTTTCCCATATTAGATTTCCATTTCCTTAGGTCTCGGATAGCTACCCGAACTTGTCACATACTTTTGTCTGCTTCCATCTATCCCTGCCCAAAATACATTTTTTGAAATTTTCTTAATTTTTCGGTTTACTAATAATAGAACGAAGACGTTAAAAATTTGGAGACGTTTTTAAGAAAATAGCGCTTATGCGCTACAATATATTAGAAATTTGAAGCAATTTTTCACAGAAACTTTTTGAGTTTTTCGAAGAACTTCATTAGAAGTCATTTGAAGCACATTAACTCAGACATACAATTGTATTTACAAATTGCTCGAAATGTGCGTATTAATGGCGTGAGATACATTTACAAAAGCACCCTGATATGAACTTTGACATATTAAAAAGAGTAATTAACACAATCCGTTCGAAAAGTCTGAAGAAAAAAATTTGGAGCGATTTTTGAGGAAATCTTGTTTTTGTAATGTTTTAAAATTGTACATTTTGCTCGCAATATTGCGCGAAAACTGCTAAAATTTTCAAAACAATGTACATGACGTTGATGAAAGAACTCACTATGGAGAGGAAAATTATTTGAAGGAAAAATCTCTATCTTTAATTTTTGTAGTTGTAGAAAGACTCCAAAAAAATTCCAACTTTTGAAATTTTCCAAAATTTCGAGTTAACTGTGAAAAATAAATCAATGCCAATTTTTTAAGTGCACTTTACTCTATTCTTATAAGAAATTTAAAGAAAAATATTGGAGTACTTTTGAAACAATTTTGAAGATGTCCCCATGAAACCTTCCCATGGTTTAGGCGCTAGTGTTGTTCACATACACCAGACAGACGGACGGACAGATGTTTAAAAAAAATCATTTTTCGGTATCTGCACTCGGTATCAGGGGATCCCAAAAGATGCATTTCTGATCAATTTTCAAAATCGATTTTCTGCAGCTTTACATAACTTTCCCTATACTACGTACATTACTTCGAATATACGTACGTATACGGGTAAGTAAAAGAAAACATTGAAAATTGGCATAGATCTGCCTGGAAGGAAATTACAATAAAGCGGTAATGAAATCTGTTGAATCGGGAGCATTATCTGATGAATGATACCCACTCATGAATACTTCGTGAAAGTAAGCAAAGTGAGAGTTGGATATTTCGGCCATACATAGTCTCAACATGTGATTCATTAATGATTCACATCATAGCACATATTTCAAGAGGAGAAAGTCAGAAGTAAGAAGTTCAAGCGATCGAAATAATGGAAGTGACAACTGACAAACTGCAGTACTGATCAAAAGCTCTTGACACAAAGAAAAGTATTGGTACACTTGTGCACATCTATGTATGAAAAATGTGTGTATGAGAGGATTTGTCAGACGTGTTAGAAGAGCAAGACAATGGGGCTTGAAGATCTGTTCAGAACTGTAGATGAAATCTAGAAAACGAAATCATAAAACATAATCATTTTAAAAACTCGAACATCAAGTTGAAAATAAACTTCAGTTCTTACTTCAACTATCTAGTTCAACTAGAATGCATTACCGCGGGAATCGAAGAGAAACCAAGGTAACAACGTTCATTTCACTTAACATAGCTTTGCAGCACCAGTTCAATTTCAATTAACGTATTTAAAATTCGGTACTAATGACGGAGTAGTGGCAGTGGCGAGGGCGAGGGCGAGTGGTCCACCGTGGCGATTCGCGGGTAGTGTGGGACTGGAGCGAGGTGAGAACCACCCTTGGCACCGCCCCCTACAGAGAGCATCCTTCCCCTCCGCCCCCACAGCCTGTGCTCGATCCACCAGCAGCTCCGCCGCCTATTCAGCACTTGCTCCCCGCGCTTTCATGCTCGTATTCCTGTTCTGTGCCCAATATCTTGCCACTTTCGTCCATGTATTCGGAATAGACTTTTACCGCACGGTGCATAAATAACAATTTGGTAAGCGTCATCGCGCCTTAAAAGATGGAGGAGAGAATAAGAGCCATTACGTTCTAAAGTCTGTGATGTCGTTCACCATATTTTTGCGTAAGTGACTCGTTTCCCTCTCGTTCTTCGCGATAAAGGAAAGAAGCAAAAAATATAAAGAATGTGTGTCCCCAATGGGATCATCCCATTCATCAATAAATGAATCTCTTATGCGCGATTTAGAAAATTAATATATAAATAACTAAAATTATGTCGTCTATATTTGTATGTTATGTTGATGAATATTATACCAGCACAACAGAATGGTCATATGTTGCATCTCTATAGCAATAACAACAGTAACTTGAAATTTCCACGTGTACAAATAGGAATTGACAATTTACATACAACAGTAATAAGAAAATTGTAGTTCACTAATAAATGATTGTCAGGGTGTGTATTATATTTTTATTTAACACATACTTGGAAATACAAAATTGAAATAATTTGCAAACTCATTTGTGAAGCCCTTGATATAATGAACATCAAATGTAAAATTGTATAAATATTATTTTGAAAAGGACACCGACATTATATTGTGTAACTCATATTAGGATGGGTTTATTAACACCACATTATTGCAGTGGTGAATCAATGTGACCAGATGTGGAAGGAAACACATTCCTAAACATCGAAATGACAGTTATTCCTGATTTATACTATACACAAAATTATCCTTACAATGTAATCCACCTACAGCATAGGTAGATGAAAATATTTTCAGAATTTGACATAAAGAGTGTCTTTTTAGGAGAATAATAAAATAGATCTTTCCATTGTAAATTAGATGCTATAATTACTTTGAGGAAAACATGCACCAACAATGTTTATTGATTTAATTAATGACACTATACAACTGGGGCATGGAACCATTTAAGAGAAAAATATGTCTTAAAATAAGAATAGATGGACAATAAAAAGAACGTAGGTTCACTTATTTGCAACCACAGCAGTCGAAGGATTGCCAACAACCATAACATGAAAGGCGATAAGCGCAGAGATAATAACATAATATAATTTAATTTCCGTACACTTCGTAATACAAGGAATGCTATATATTTTATTTCTAATAACATACTCCATACTAAAAAAAATATTTGAGTTAGAAAATGTTTTAATACGAATTCTGATACTGAATTGGATATTTCTACTTACATTTATTGTTATTCTTCCAAGTCAACCCTGAATTTATTATTCTATTTCCTTACGTTCCATTGATACAACCACACACATTTATCGGTTCATGTTATTAGGTTGCCCACACTATCGAATATAAGTATTCTTAGTTTTGAGAGAACACGACATTCTTTGAACCATGTAATGAAATACCTCTTCAAGTATGTTGTGAAGTAGTGAGTGTGAGTGGTTTGTTGAGTGGATGATGTTGGACCGATGCATAGAATTATGGTGAGTTTTCCTACGAATGTTATATTATACTAATTAATATTTGTAAATAAATCAGACAGTAGCTTAACAATATCTTATGGTAAGGAAAGTGAATAATATTACTCCGCAGATCTATCAGGGGCACCTGCCAACAAACTACTGCTGCATACACAAAGGGTATTTTAAAATTTATTCTCTGCCTGTTCAACTAAAGTACAATTTTCAGGGGTTGAATTATACATAATACAATAACAATTAAGCAAGATGCTAGTAGGCAATATACAGGTTTCTGAGTCATACTGACGTCGTCTAACTTTGTTTAAACTTATTATTACTGTAATATAAATGTTATGTGTATATTTAAATATTATGATGTAATGCATGAAGAGGAAGAAATTTTTATATAATTGCAATAGAACCGTATTTACAATTGGGAAATATTCTGAATTGAAGAATTGAAGCGTTATGGATGATAGTATAGCGTACAACAGAGATGAATATATTTTACTTGTATTGAAGTGTGTGCCTTACTGTTCGATTGAGTATATTATAGGGGAATTGGAAAATTTAGTTAAAGTTCCCCATTACTGGTTATGATCTACTGTCGTTGTATTTATTCACAGCAAGTTTTCAAAATAATACACATTCACTAAAGATAGTGCACAATCGCTAGCGAATTTATATCTTCCATTACCTCGTAGTGTGAACAAAAGAGCTGGTTATGAAGCATAAACACCTTTAACAAACCTGCAGTTTATTTTAAACCTTCAAAATAAGCCCACTTAAATGGGAAAAGCAATTTTCACTTAAATTACTTCTTAGTTTATAAAAATAGAGAAGAACACAATTGAAAAACATACCATTGTTGAGGGAGCTTGTAGTCTTGTCGGTCATATTTGGTCCAGATTTATGAAATGACTTAACTTTGTTCACTCCTAATTTGTTTTCTTCATGGTCACACAATTAAATTCGTTTGCCCACACTACACTGCTATTTATTGAAAGCTACCTCTGGCAGATCATCAGCTGTTACAGTTCTATCCAATTGAGACCTTAACGTCAATGCAGTGACGTCACTGTGGTGGCGTTCAACCTTCCGGTTGGATGACACCGAAACAGCTGTTTACGTCAGAGGTAGATGTGAGAAAATCCAATATAGTAGATATATTTAATCATGCACTTGACGTAAATCAGCTGTTGCGGTTTCATCCAATGGGGAATTTAATGTTCGCTACAGTGACGTCACTAGGGGACCGTTCAAAGCTCCGCGATTGGATGAAACGTGAACAGCTGATTTACATCAAGTGCACGCTTAAATAAATCCTAATATATAAGATGTTCATAAAAATATAAAATAAAGTATATATGTAAGCTGCTGTATAACTACACACCAGCTTCCTCTCCGCTGCCAGTTTTGCAAAGCACACTGGAAATTCGAATCGCTTGGTTCTAAACCCAGACCTGACAACGAGCTGGTTCAGGGATACCTCCCCCCCGCCAAATGCTTGGGAAACGTCAGGGTCACTTTTCTCGCCCATCCCTCTCCCCTCGGGGCGACATTGCCAGCGTTGCGCTGTAGTTTGGAAAACCTTCGAAATTTTTGCGCTGGGTGGAAATCCTTGTCTCCCAGCTAGCCGTCGCAGAAGGTATTTTGGACTCTACAGACTAAATTTTTTGCTGAATACATCGCCTGACATGCGCCAGTTATGGAACATTGCTTGATTGATTTCTTCTATTATATGATTTATCTTTGCTACAGTTCCTCTGATCATTTTAAAAGCGGTCGTCTACCTCAATATCTACTTGCATCGCAACTTAAACAGAACACGTAACCACTCATATTCACATCTCTTCATTTTTTTCAAGGTTCTTATTAATTGTGTAAACAATATTGCATAATCCAACTACTGAAGTAGTTTATTATGACTCGGACGTATTTATATCGTTATTTCTTACATTTTAATTTACATTCGTAATTGAAACAAACTATGAACGCAAAATTGTTTTTGAAATTATCACAAAGCATTGGGCTGGGACTTCATTATTCTTTCACGACTCCAGGAAGCAGGCCCTCACACACTTTCCTCTCTTTCACCGCGGCGTTGCTAAGCCACCCGCGCCGCGCTCTAACCTCTCTCCTCCGGGCGTCAGGAGACAGGGTTAGCCTCAAATATTGTCGCAACGGATTAACCTCCTGCGAGGGCTTCCTCTGACGCCGCTTGCGGTTGGTTGTCAGCTCCTCATCCGGAAATTCTTTGGCGCTTCGAGAGCCCGCTTCCATCCCCCGCCGTTTGTCGCGAATTCTTTTATGAATCGTCACTCACTTCTGATTACGATCTGTCCCGAGGTGTTAACTCCCACCTGCGGCGCCAAAGAGAGAGAGAGAGGAGGGGAGAGAGAAGGTAGAAGGCGAAATATGTGAATGTAGGAAGAGAGCATATATAAATGTGGTGCGCTAGTGAGATAGCAGCTTTTTCAGGCAGGGACAATTTATGTCAGTAGCGTATTATTAACCGACGGTTTAAGACGGTTTCAGAAAATTTCATGAAAAGGTTTGGAAAGGAAGCGAAAGGTAAAAATTCATAGAGTTGTACCCGAACCTTTGACGGTTTTGAGCTGGGAACAACATGCTGCAGTTTGGGGGTCAGAAGAATTAACAATGATTCAGAACCTGTGGATGAAAGTATTATTTCCACTTGCAACTTCTACAGAAGAAACTATTTGGGAAACATATAAAAGATTTTCAAATACACTTTTTTTATAGCTATTCATTCCAAAGAGAAAACATGCAGCTTGTATAGATGAACATAAGCTTGTTTTTAGTTATGTATTCGTTTATGTTAGGGAAATTGTAAGACAATGTATTCCAGTATTATCATTTCATTCTTAATAAATATTTTGAAACACACATTTGTATTTGGACAGTTCCTCTATTCGAAGGCACATGTTAATGATAATAAAATAGTGAACATAATCTGAATCATCCGTTTACGTTAAAAAGATTTCAAAGAGATCTGTTACACGTAGTTGAATTTACAAAATATCTCTGAATCAGAGGTAGATTTTTAGTGTTGATTGGTAAAAAGATATGTAATCCATTTTGTATTTTGAACAAAACTGCAGATTTTTAATCATTTTGCCCCTTAGAATGTAAAAGTAAAAATATCAATATGTATGAGAGAAACCATTCAATAGTGTTACAGCAGGAATTGATAATGTAAGTTTTACATATCATCTACCTCTTCCCTGCTCAATGAAGATCCCTTATATGCTCAAAGATAATAAATCGAATATGGCGAAATGGGAAATCGAATTATCAGAAAATTAAATAGAAATCAATATTAGGAACAAATGAGGATACGTAAAAACGAGTTTCGGTTGTTTTTATTTTTAATCTTAATTAGTCGTCTTTACAAATCAATTCTGAACAAATTTGGTAGTACTTTTGCTTATTATAAGCTTAGACATGAGAAGAACATGAATTTTCACATTTTCTTCATCATTCTAATAAATGCTATGCTAATACTGAAATCAGATACGATTAGCGTTTTCTGTGCCAGTGAATTTTGCATCTTATCCAAAATCTATGATTACAATCCACAGCCTACATACTGTGTGTCGGCGCCCTCTATCGTTTTTGTGGAGTGCGAATTTCGGATTAAAATAGAATTTGAGCATGGGATTCTCGTCGAATTTAAGGCGCCTCAATTTGTACAGATGTTTGAAATTTTTAGTTTACAAACTCGCTGTAATCCTTTTATGCATTGATGTATCTGGAATAACTCGGAGTTTGAAATTAGGCTGATCAACGGGGGAAGTGATGTATGTATTCCATACAGCAATGAACAGTAAGATCCACTTATTCGTTTGATATGAAATAAATAAGGGTAACAATGTTGTCACGAGGCCGTCGCCAGGCGAAAGCAAAGCGCGGAAAAGAGAGGCCGGGTTTTTTGATGTTCCACATCAAGAACAACCGTAGCGTGCGACGCGGGAAGATTTCCGCCATCAATCAACCGCCTCGCGACGGTCGGGACGTGTGCGGCCGCCCGGGCAGGTGGGCGCGCCGCGGCGCCGCGCGGCGTTGACAAGTGGAAATTTCGATGACACGGACGCGGCGCTGCGCTGGGTGTGGACTCGGCGCGATCGATAGCAGTTATCACGCGTGATGGGGCAGGGGCGGGGGCGCGGGCGGCGCGCGGGAAGGCGCCGGTTCAGCCCGCGCACCTGTTGCTGCGGCCGCAGGGGGCGAGGCCGGCGGGGCGCCGTTGGGCGACGCAGTCACTCGTCCGCACGCGGCCAGTTGCCTCCGCTCTTGGAGCTATTAGCTTCTTCTTCTTCTTCTCCTCTCCCTTCTTCTTCTTCTTCTTCTTCATGGGAGTTGCGCCTTAGGCCTGTTTCCACATCAAGAGAGTGAGTCTTCCCATCTAGTAGTGGGCCAACATTTCTCTGTCCTTTAGGATTGTACTGAATATTTATTATGGGGATTCTGTTTGGAGGCAAGCGTTGATATGGTCATGCCAGTTTCTCCTTAATGATTGGATTCTGGTCCTAGAGCTATTAGCTATACTAGAAATTTAACAAGTGTTATTATTGCCGATACGAAAGTTAAATCGAGCGTAGCGGAGCGAGATTTTTAATTTGGACGAGGCATGTTCATGGTTTGGTGTTGTTAGCGTTTTGTCGGTCACCATAAAATTTCGATCTTTTTTGAGAAAATTTACGACATTACTGCGATATGAAACACATGAATTCTGTTGTTGCGGCATGATAATCGATATTGCTGGGTATTGCTTGCGATATATCTATTTCAATATAGAAAACAGTCGTGAAATATATGGACTTGCACATTGTCCAAAGCACATTTGATCACGACAAATTCTTGGACATAGATTGACGTGTACATCTGTGCGACGCCACTTCGTCAGTATATTTTACTGAAAGAATTCATTTCGTCAACTGCAACGAAAATAATGATAATTTACCAAATATTTTATTTTTTAAAACTGCACAATTATTAACATTATAATTAATATGAACTCCCAGAAATAAGCGTTTCTTTGATTACTCTTTGTCTTGTAATTACCATGTAAATGTTTTTTGTAATAATGATGACTTGCGACGATGGGTGGTTGTTTATTTCGGTTAATAAGGATATTAAAACTCGTTGCTAAGGATTTTAAATTCTTAAAACCATGGTAGGTACAAGTGCACTTAACAAACTTATAATATTGCATGTTAACAAAGGGTTAAAGACGCATGTGCGATAAACACATTAAACTGCGTGGTTCTCAATTAGGGATCACAGATCTTTTTTTTGTTGCGTGATACTTTGTCCTTTAACTTAAGAACTTTATTTCTTCCATAGGCGTAGACATTCTAAACGAAACATTAGCAATTTTTCCTTTTATCCTCTGATTTAGCCGGCTGGGTCGCTTTTTGGCATTGTATACTCCTGGCCATGTTGTGGCATATGACTTGTCAGTTCGAATCTTCATCTAAACCGCGCTTACCTGCTATATGCCTGTGGTTAATTCGAAGGGAGGGGCCGCGGTGTAAAAACAACTGTGGTTGGTCCGCACCAAAGTTGACGCAGCTATGTCAACTGTTATACTTCTGGGCTCTCTTTCTTTATTTGTATATAATTTTGTTCCGAGGAAATAACACGTATTATAGTTCGAATGATAGTTTTGCGTACCGGACAGGCTGAGGGTGAGGCATAGCAATATCGCCTCTTATTCGGGGGCAGAACGTTGTCGTACTCGCATCAGATCACAGCAGCAGCAGCAGCAGCAATGGACGAATCAAAGAATTCCAATAAGAAGCTCACAACAGAGACAAACAGAACAGCAAATACGATGCATAACGAGCACGTAATGGCGATCTTCAACTATTAGTTGCTTGGGGCTGTTAGATTTCATTTTATCTGAATACGTATCGGCAATGTGCAGTGACGCTCATAAAATTTGAAGCCTCTAATTATATAACGGAACCTTCTCTCCCTGTCAGCCGCTAGCTGTCCAGTAGACCGAAATATTATTCCGACAATTCAAGAACGAAATTTAAATGTAATGTAACAGTTATAAAAAACAATTTATTATATTTTAAACCTTTCATAGGGTTGCCAGATAGTTTCGAGAGCTTCTTTTCCAAATTCGGGAATTAGTACTCCAAAATGTATTAATTCAAGAATTTATGGTATTTACGGGAATAAAATGTTTTATTACGTACGGTTTCGGAGCCTCCTTCGAAATTATCAGGGAGGCTTCGCCCCTGTACAGCACACTTCTGCATAGACTCCTCCGACCAGGAGCGAATCTTAGGGTGAATCCACGCCTCCTAGCAATTCGCCTCCTCTCTTGACCAACAAATTCTTCAGTGTTCCTCTTTAAGTTTGTATTACTCGACATACGTTAATTTACTTGTATGTACAAATTTCTAATACATAGATGTTTGAACATGGAATAAGATATTACGAGAAACCTTAGACGCAAGTGATATTTGGAGTAGAGATTCGCACATAATTTATTCACATGTAACGAAGAGAGAGTAAATTTAAAAGAAAACCAAAATATTTCATTAAATGTGTAAACGATTTCATATTTCTTTGCTTTCATGAGACACTTAAGAAGTCGTAAACTTCATCCGTTGTGTTTCACGGTAATTAAATAGGAGTGAAATAAACATCTCAGCTGTGGATGGATTTTTTTAATTGCTAGAAAATTAAACGTTTTTTATGTTGACAGTCGCGACGAAAAAAATGTGGCTTACGCAGCTCTAAAATATGAAATTGATTTTTAAAGGAATATTTATTGCTTTTGACAATGTGTATTGTAATATTAGAAATATTTCACAATAAGCATAAATGAAGCTCTTGCACAATAAACAATTGTTCGTGTACCCGCCTATGAGATTTCTGGATCCATTCTCCTCGACTCAGCTTATCTTTTGTGAGTACGTAACAAAGCATGACGAATTTTTGAATATGTTTTATTAATTTTACTCTCTAGCCATTCTCACTACTCGTAAGAAGAGAAAGTTTCTGTAATCGTGCGTTAGAAAACGGAATATTGTCAATAAAAAACTAATTTCCTGGCACGGTAACAAAGAAGTGGATAAATATTGTTCATGTGTAATACACATTGTGTATATATTAAATCACCTCCTCTAACAATTAAGTTGTAAGAATCTAAGTTCGTGGGATAAGTAAAGGACGCTTAAGAGAGTGGCGCTCGTTTTATTCCCTAAATCTTTCGAAAAATTCAGAATTAAAAGTTCTTTAAATTACCTTTGCGTGAAATATGCTCATTTTTTAAACAATTATTTTCTAAAAAAGGTTCCAATTTTTTCTATTATTTTCTCATTGTATCTAAAGAAAGTGTACAGTTCAGACAGTGCTCCTTCTCTCATTCCTCGCGAATTCTGTATTCTTAAAATTTGGAATAAAAAAATGACATTGCAAAGTCAATATTGAAAATTGAGATGTTTTATTAAATAAATTATGTTCTAAAAAACATTTCTTTAAAAAAGAGTACAATTTTTTGGAAAACGAGTAGTTTTCGCGTAATTTCTGCTTGAAGGTAATGCAAATGATTAGAAAACATTTTCTCTCAAAAATCGCTCTAATTTTTTAGGGATAGAAAAGGGGTGATAAAAAGTATGGTTGCAGGTCTCATTTACGTCTGTATTTTCTGTTGTTCTGTATTTTCGAAACCGTAAATTGAGAAATAATGTGAGAAATAGTGTGCTGTTATAGAATCATACTAAGTCAATCATTCAGTGTTCAAAAACATTTAAACTCAAGAAATAAAGTAATGTGAAAATATTTTATATAGTGAATTTTTTTTGCAGAAAAATATTAGATCATTGAATTTTCAAAAAGTATTTAAACGAAATAGAAAACGATATTAATGAGTGTCTTAAACCAGTTTCCGATTATACATGTGGTGCATACCGACTGTGATCGGCTGCAACAGTATCTGCGCTTCGAGAACCAATCTTGGCACGAGTCGAGCGCAAGATCTGGGGGCTTCTGTAGTGAATCTCCGATATGCATTGCAAATGACAAAGCATTACATTCACCATTATTGCATCGTAAATAGCACCTTAACCATGCAGTGGTTGGCAACTAGTCATAAGCGTGAAGACATAATAATCGTATATCAATGTATGCAAAGTGACTAAAACCCGCAAAACTATAGTGAAAAAGATGTTACCCAAAGTTACCGTCGTCCTGATGTGTTCGTCTCAGATCTAAGTGCACTTCGGGATGGCACAAATTAAAAAATATCAGTGTATGATTATTAATATCAATCAAGAAAGTCAAAATATATATTATCTACACACTGTAGTAAAAACATACTTATTTTATTTTATTTTTCGGAGAGTTTTAAAATTGAGAAGAAGTTTAGTGTGGATGTTTTGAAATGTGATGTTTAATTTCGAGTTTATGTCGGCTGGGTTTACCTCAGGTTGGTGTCCTCTCTGCTACTCAGGCCGAGAAATCCTAGGGTTCGAGTCCCGACCATGGGGAAGTTTCAAAGGGCTAGGTCGATTTCAGCCGCTGTCTGGAGGAGGATTCTAGCGACTGGTTGCCTCTGATCGGCGATTTTGCTTGGTTTTCCGTTTCAATATCTGGCGATACCGGATCAGTGCCCTATTAAACGTTCCACGGACGTGCCGCGATATTTCCTTCCTCTTCCATGTCTATCATCTTCCTTTACAACACGCAAACATACAAACTCAACAAACACATACGAGTTTTTTACCCTTCCGGTAAACTACCTCACATGTTTGGAGGCCTATGGGGAGAATAGAGATTGTCCCGGCGTGAGGCGGTGCCCAGTGGAGGGAGAGAGGTTTTCCTGCAAGGCGACGTGTAGGTTGGCGCCGAATCTCACCTTGCAGGCTGGAGAAAAATTGTACTACTCCGGAATAAAACATTCACTACACTAACGGGACTAATGGTCATACCAGTTGACGTGCCCGTAGACAATCAACCAACTGAACACGTTTTAGAAAATAAGTACTTTCTTTAGTTTAGTTTAGTAGTGGAGGTTATGATTACATTTTAACATCTATATTCAAGGTCAATCGTCAAGAAAATGATCCCTAAAATACTTCTGCATGAGATCTGTTGAATATATTAAACTTTTAAATAAATATCTAATAAAGGTGAACGTTGTATACACAGGTCAATTTTTGGCCTTACGAACGATATTTAATAATTTCCGATTTCACATAGTATTCAATATTTGACTTCGACATTGCTATCGAAGGAAAGTAAAATAGCTGTATCATCATTAAGCGCTTTCACGTTGGTAATCCTGGGTACATGGTTGTCGTGGTAGCCGGCGGCGGGTCAGCCCGCTCGGCATGCACTCGGAGGCGCCCGCTGCGAACATTCCGCTTCCAGAGGGCGATTTCGCCACGGGGCTACTTTTTGTCTCGAATTTACCCGGAATCTGGTTTCATTTGAAATTCAAAAAACGTCCTAAAGAAAGGAGGAAAAGGGGCACTGAGCCTTTCTTTCTCGTACATGCCGAAAAACAGTGGGATAGGTGGTGCGATATTCGGCAGCTGGAACGTTGCCAAAACACTCCGCGGTGAAATCCAATGCCTTGTTAGAAGTTGCAAAGTAATGAAGATCGTTCTCCGGAAGAAGAGAGAACCTGTGTTTTTTATTTAGCAGAACTATCGCGAACCTTTTGTAAATGAACTAAAATGAATGTTTCTTTCGCTATTTAGAATGAATTCAAGTTAGTGTTGCAAGTTCGTAAATTTTGTTAATGCAATTTATCTTAATTTCACAACGGAAACCAAGTTGCCAAGATTTATTTATTCTTACAAATACGTGAAAAGTGCGTACATTTAAAATTCGTCGAATCTATTCTAGTAATCCATTGCGTATTTTTAATGTCAGTATGTAGACGTAGGTTGGCAGGTAATGTTAATACAAAAATATTAATTAGTGGTAATTAGTGAAGATCTTTTAAAGGTGGTTTAATCTAAACGAGAGAAGCATAAACACCGTGTGTTCGGTAACAGGAGACCCTGCCCTTTTAGGGATTCAAGGGGCTTATATAATCTTGCAGCATCAATCAGTTATGTTTTACAAACTTCATACGTCTCAGGTGTGCTCTCCGAGTTTTGCTGGGCAAGCATTTAATATTATACAACAGACTTTCATCTGTTACGGGCTTCGTTGATTGGAAATTAATTGCATTGTGTAATCGTGCGAATTGAATGAGCAAATGAGAAGTTTGAGTTGAATTTAAACGCCGAGGCTTACGGGAAATGCATGGCAAAGAAAAACTGAATCTTAAGGACATAATCCATACTCGTTCCTGAAGTGCATAGCCGCTTCTCACCGTCACTCGCTGAAAAC